>CM039675.1:207167386-207793826 GCA_022496015.1 Hordeum marinum | reverse complement strand
ATTGTTTCGAGAAATCTGGAAGCGCAAGCGCTAGAGCACTGCTCATAGCTTGTTTCAGTAGCTGGAACGCCTTGTCAGTGACAGGAGTCAATTGGAACATCAGACCCTTCTTAAGTAGTTTTGTCAGCGCATGACTTATCACCCCATAATTCTGAATAAACTTTGCATAGTACCAGGTCAGCCCAAGGAAACCTCATAGTTCCTTCAGATTCTTGGGTACCGGCCAAGCTGTAACTGCAGCTACTTTAGCTAGGTCCGTGGCTAACCCATCCATGCCAATGATGTGCCCGAGATACTCCAGTTTTTGTGGGGAAAAACACACTTCGACCTCTTAACGACAAACTGGTTTTTCCTCAGCATCTGAAGAACCTCTCGTAAAAGTTGCTGGTGTTGCTTCAGTGTCTTGTTGTACACTAATATATCATCCATGGAGAATAGCACTCCTTTGTGCAACAGGCCATCGAATGTGAAATTCACCACCCCTTTAAATGTTGCTAGCCCCTGTGTAAATCCCAAATGGCATGACCAAGAACTCATACAACCCTTGATGTGTGCAGAAGGATGTCTTGAATTCTTCCCATTCGGCCACTCGTATCTGGTGGTACCCAGATAACATGTCAAACTTGGTGAACCAACAGGCACCGGCTAGCTCGTCAAGGAGTTTATCCATGATGGGCATGGGATGTTTGTTTTTAATTGTGATCGCATTCACCATTCGGTAATCTACACAAAAACTCCAAGAACCATCCTTCTTGCACACTAACAGAACTAGGGAGGCAAATGGGTTGGTGCTCAAGCAGATGAAACCTTGGCAGAGCATCCCTTTGATCTGATGTTGAATCTCATCTTTCTGTTGTGGAGTGTAGTCGTATAGTCGCGCTCTGACCGGTTGCGTGCCTTCCACCAACGGAATTCTGTGATCCTGAGCATGGCATGAGGGCAGTCTCGTGGGTGCCTGAAACAAATCTTGAAACTCCACCAAGAGTGCAGCCATCTCTGATGGCATCTCCATCTCTAAAGGTAGCACTACCGTTGCAGTAGTGTTGGCTGTCAGGGACTGTAGCTCTTTCTCTTGATGTTCCTCTATGGGAACCCCGACTCATAAGTCATGATCATCGAATGCACATGTACAGTGATCCCAAAGATCAATTCTCACTGAACACTCAGAAGCTGGATAACAAGAGTCTTACATCCACACTTAACATCTTACACAAATAAAGACCACGAAGGTCTAGCCTTACATAGATAGGGCCACGAAGGCCAAACACTTAAATAGAACAAGCAGCAGAAATCTTGATCGAAGCGTGAACCCATGCCAACAGCCTTAAACCTACAGGCATTCTAACTGGGAAGCATCCTAGTTCGCATGTTCGTCTCCAACGAACTCTTTAACATACTCATGTTCTTCCATGCCTAGCCAATTAAATAATCAGTGACAAGCCAATGAGTACTTTGAATGTACTCGCAAGCAACCCAAGTTGTGGAACAAGGTAATAATGATGCATGAATTAACACTAAGTAGGTAAATTGCGGAAAGCCAATTTTAAGTGCAATGATATGATCAAATAACTAAGTAAACATGCGTCAACAGTTGGCACATATCCATATGAACAAGTTATAGATATCATCATGAACAGGGATTGGACATCTCATGTTCATCCATTATGCTAAGTCATCGGACTTAGTCAATCGTCAAGCTAAGTCATCGGACTTTGCTCAGGTAACCTCTTTGTCACCAACACACACACTCACACCAAGTTTGCGAAAACATCTGGACATAGTTTAAAAAGGACCTCCAACTGTCCATGACCACGGACGTGGATATTCGAATAGTTTAACACTCTGCAGAGGTTGCACACTTTACCCACAAGACTCGGGGAACTTCCGTGTCATCCACGACTCGTGGTATATAACATACCCGAGGTAAGCACCCGAACAATGCCTTTCTCATGGTGATACTAAACAAGGAGTCCACTCGTTGGTTCCATCCCTCATGATGTACATCACACGTAACATCCATGAGGGCAAGCAACGGTGTGCCCGGTGCTTGTAAAGACAACGCATGGCCTTCCACTTCCGGGACGACCCCGTCTCAAGAGTGACCACTTCACTCTTGCCACTAGTAATGCGATCTCCTTGCTAGCGCCAACCATAGTAATCAACAAGGCCCCATCCCATAAGGGGTATCGTGGTTGCACATGTAAGGCTAGGATGGTCAGTAGACCTTAAAACTCTCCGTTTTTCAAAACACATACTCACTTGCTCGGGCACACCACTTCTTTCCCAAGTGGTTACCCAACTTATCATCATCTCCCTCGGGCATTAGTGGCACCCGACGGGTTTTTTGAAAATTCTTTGAAATCATTTCTTCCTTCCCATCACCATGCATAAATCCCATCCCACTTGCGTAGCATCTATTAGCATCCTATCTACTCCCACCCACATAACCCTCATAAGTGTCAATGGTAAAAGTATCAGAGGTATCCCACCGAAGGGGGGGAACACCACTTCATGATCAATCATCGAAACAACAAGTGTTATATGTCATGCATGGAAAGTTTCTTAACATGGTCAAAGGGCTGCTTGCCTGGCTCAACAAAGTCTCTGGGGTCTTCGAAGTCTTCGGGTCCAACTTCCTCGCCAAGAGCTCAATCTATCGTCACGAATAAAAGTGATAAAAATAAGCATCACACAAAAATAGAGCACACAAACTGCTACCCTACTCTCATAAATACTAAAGACTATATTAAAAATGTTTGTTTAGTATTTTGTTATGAATTTTTTTGGAAACTATTTAATACAGGCAAAAGATGCCTAAATATAGGTTATAAAAAATAAAACAGTGCATAAAAGGATATCAAAATTTTACAAAAAGGACACTATTAAATTCTAGGGAATATCCTAGGAATTTAGGTGCAAAAATTATTGTTATAGGATTTTTATTGAGCTCTGTGGGATTTTTGCAAAATCCCACAGAAAAGAAAAAGAAAAAGGCGACGTGACCGTGGGCCAGAGGCGACCAGTGGCTGGGCCAGCCCAGCTGGCCAGCCAACCGGCCTTGCGTGCGGCCAGGTTTAAACCTGACGCGCGGGGCCCGGGCGTCAGCGACCGTGAGGGGGAGAGAGAGCACGGGAGAGGGAGAGAGAGGCGGAAAGGTGGGTCCCACCTGTCGGATCCTTCTCCCACCTTGGGGCAGAGGGGGGAGAGGCTCACCGGTGGTGAAAGGAGGTACGGCGAGGGGAGCTGGAGGCGGGGACGGGCTCTGCGTCAAGCCGCCGATCTCCTAGAGGTGGAAAGGGCGGCCGGAGGTGGCTAGAGTCGCCGACGGGGAGATGGCCGCGACGGAGGAGCTTCGCGAGGAGGAAGTGCATGTCACCCTGTCCACCAAACGAAGGGGAAAAGGAGGGGAATGGCTCACGGAGCTGAGAGGAACGCAACGGGACAGAAATGGGGGCCGAAGAAGGGAGGTACCCGGAGATCGACGGTGAGATGGCCGTGGCGGTCCTCGGCTCGATCCCGAGCATAGAGGCGTCGGGGGCTCTCTCGTGGTATAGGGAGGTTGCTGGGGAGTGGAGAGAGAGACCAGTAGGGAGAGAGAGGCCCGAGAGGCTCTTTTATAGGCGCTCGGTGGTCCATCGATCTCGGGTGTGTCGGCAAGCTCGGGGCCGGGGCCAGGGTCGATCAGAACGGGCGAGGGCGAGTCTACGGTGTTCTTGGGGCTGGTCTAGGCCGAGAGGGAGAGGAGAGAGAGGCGGGGAGCGCGCGCATGCGAGCCGTGCGGTTGGTCGGCTCGGGCGGCCGCGACACGTGCGAGGAGAGCCAGAGAAGGGAGAGAGATGAGGGGTCCGACAAGGTGGTGTGGCGCGGATGCCGAGGCCGACCATCTGGCGAGAGGGGGCGTTCGAGGTGGTCGGGGCCATGAAGTGGGCAACGGCTACAGTGCCTGTCGGCACTATAGCACGCTCCAGAGAGCGCGTTTGGCATGCCACGGCATGCCAACGGCGTCTTGTGCGTGGCCAAGAGTGTCTAGGGGGGTCTAGGGGTGCGTAGGCTAGATAAAAGTGCCTTGGATGCTTCAGGAGAGGAATAGAGTAAGAGGGGAGGGGAGAGAAAGCTCTGCCAGGGCTGTCCAGGGGTAAAAATGGGGGTTTTACCCCACCTCCCCGTGGCTTGAGGACTTGGGATTTTTGCCGGGGGTGCTTGGGCATTGACAGAAGGTGTGGTAAAAGTTTGGAGGCAAGGGGAAGAGAGAAAGGTGGTGAAATCAAAGACTTACCATTTCACCAGAAGGTGTTTGATGGTGATTTGGACCAGTAGGGAATCCTACATGCCTTGACAATTAACAGGATCAAAGGTTGGCCACAAGTAGGGCTTATCGCCAAGTTTGAGAGAGTTTGATGAAAGTTCACAATGGGACTTAGTGGAAACCTAGAAATCAACAGATTCTGTTTTCTCTATATCTAGACATGCTAAGCTTTTACCCTTGATGCACCACTTAGTGTAGCATCATTATTTGGTGATTAGAAAATGTCCACAAGGTTTGAGGTTAAGTGGAGAAACTTCACAATGTAAAGTTGTTCAAATTTGAATCTGCACAGGGAGGGTTTTGGGATGGTTTGATGAACCAAATCAACTTGTATTGAGATGAATATTTGCAAGAGCATCACCTATGATAGTGTTGACTTGCTGAAATTTTCCTGGAATTTATTGAGAATATTTCTTATAGAAATTTTCCAAAAGTTTGATTTGAACAGAAAGGGTTTTGAGGGGTTTTGCCCATGATTTGAACATGCCCTTGTGTTGAAACTCATATATATGGAACATATATGTCCACTGAGTTTCCCTAAATTTTCTCCAATATTTTAAAAGCATTTAAATATTTTTTACCTATGAAAGACCATTTCTGGTCTGAAGAAAAATCCTTGAAATAAAATATAAGAATAATCTTTAATATTAATATTTGGTGGTTTTGGAAAGTCTTATATATAGTAGGTTTGAAGTAAAGCCTTTGGGGAGGAAGGATCCACCCAATTTGAAGACTTGAAGTACAAACCTCATTTCAGGGTTTTCTGAAAATCTAATTTGAATAAATCCTTTTTGGTCAAGATAAAATTTGATAAAAAAAAGTTTTAAGCACTATTGACATGGCATGATCATTGGGCAAGAGGTTTGGGTCAAGGAAGATGAGTATGAAGAGGGATATAATCTAAGAGTGCCATCAACAACAATATACAAGCAAACAAGCAACAATTCATCAAGCACAATCATTGAAAAAGTTTTAGTTGGCTCCAAATATTGTAAATCCTAACATAACAAGGTGATATAACACAGGGTGTGACAGACTAAGCACTAAATAGATAAGGGAACTCAGATCTAAGATAGTCTTCACCCTCCCAAGTCGCCTCGACTTCAGTGTGGTTGCTCCATTGGACCTTGAAGTACTTGATGGTGCGGCTTCGGGTGCAGCGCTCGGCTTCA
This sequence comes from Hordeum marinum, assembly GCA_022496015.1. Classification (NCBI taxonomy): domain Eukaryota; kingdom Viridiplantae; phylum Streptophyta; class Magnoliopsida; order Poales; family Poaceae; genus Hordeum; species Hordeum marinum. The sequence goes on along the minus strand of CM039675.1, from coordinate 207,788,348 downwards.
TCCAAAATGCGAACCGGCCTCTCATGATAAGTGAGGTCGGGCTGAACATCAATGGATTGATGGTCGATGTCCTTGTACAGGTCGGGGTGGTTGGGAACTTGCAGACACTTCCGGAGTTGTGACACATGAAAGATGTTGTGCACATCCGATAGCTCGGAAGGTAGCTCTAGCTGATAGGCAACTTCTCCGCGCATTGCGGTGATCTTGAAGGGGCCGATGTACCTTGGTGCAAGCTTCCCTTTGACATGGAAACGCTTGGTTCCCTTGAGAGGCGTGACTCAGAGGTAGACATTGTCACCGATACAGAAGCTCACTTCTCGGCTGCGGGAGTCGGCGCAGCTCTTCTGTCTTGACTTGGCGGTCTCAAGGCGCTCTCGGACAAGTTGAACTTGCTCTTTGACTTCATGGAGGATATTTGGTCCAAAAGTTAATCCTTCTCAGGTCTCTGACCAGTTGAGGGGAGTATGACACTTGCATCCATACAACACCTCAAATGGTGCCATTTGAAGACTCGACTGATAGTTCTTGTTGTAGGAGAACTCGGCGAACGGTAGGCAATCTTCCCACTTGGCTCTGTATGCCAAAATGCAAGCAGGGAGCATGTCTTTGAGTATCTTATTTACTCGTTCTGTTTGCTGACCACTCTGTTGGTGAAAAGCAGTGCTGAAGGAGAGCTTGGTGCCCATGGCTCCTTGAAACAACTTCCAGAACCTCGAGGTGAATTGGGTTCCTCGATCCAATAGGATCTCCTTAGGAACTCCGTGAAGGCTCACGATACGCTCAATGTAGAGGCTGGCTAGCTTGTTGCCGCCATAGGTAGTCTTAACGGGAATGAAATGGGCTACTTTGGTCAGGTGGTCGACAATGACCCAAATAGAGTCATGTCCCTTGATTGACCTTGGTAAACCGGTAATGAAATCCATCCCGACTTTTTCCCACTTCCATTCAGGCTCTTTGAGAGGTTGCAATAGCCCAGGGGGTCGCTGGTGCTCAGCTTTGACTCTCTATCATATGTCGCATTTGTCGACAAAGGTGCCGATCTCCCATTTGATGACATGCCACCAGAATCTTGCCTTGAGGTCTTGATACATCTTGGTTCCTCCAGGATGGATGGAGTATGGAGTGTCGTGAGCTTCTTGCAAGATTAAGTTCTTGAGCTCCTCTTTGTTGGGCACGCAGATGCGCTTCCCAAACCATACCACTCCTTGTTCATCCACTGAGAATCCTGGGGCCTTGCCTGCCTTGATCTTCCTCTTGATGCCTTCGCTCTCGTGTCCCTTCTAAGCTTCTTTGATATCATCCATTGAGGTAGGCTTTGCTTCAAGGTTGGCGTGGAACCCGGGTGTAACCAGTTACAAGCTGAAGCTTTCAAGCTCTTCTTATAGGGCGGGTAGCCTTTCCTTAATCATGGCATTCAAGGAACAAGCCTTTTGACTTAAGGCATCTACTACCACGTTGGCCTTGCCGGGGTGGTATTGAACATTGAGGTCGTAATCCTTGATCAACTCCAACCACCTTCGTTGCCTCCTATTCAATTCCCTTTGGGTGAAAATATACTTCAAACTCTTGTGGTCTATGTATATCTCACATCGCTTCCCCAGAAGGTAATGTCGCCATGTCTTCAAGGCATGAACCATGGCTGCCAACTCGAGATCATGAGTTGCGTAGTTCTCTTCATGGGGTCGTAGTTGTCTTGATAGATATGCTACAACTCTGCCTTGTTGCATTAGAACACCTCCAAGCCCGGTTCTTGATGCATCACAATAAATCACAAACTCCTTGTGAATATCGGGGGTGGCCAAAATTGGTGTTGTGGTCAATCTCTTCTTGAGCTCCTGGAAGCTTTCCTGACACTTAGCCGTCCATTCGAACTTCTTGTCCTTCTTCAAAAGCTGGATCATGGGTCGAGCAATGCTTGAGAACCCTTCCACGAACTTGCAGTAATACCCCACGTGTCCGAGGAAGCTCCTAACTTCCTTCACGATGGTTGGGGTTTGCCATTCGGTCACGGCTTCAATCTTGGCAGGATCCACTAATAATCCTTCTGCAGTCAGCACATGACCCAAGAATCCAACTTCATGCAGCCAGAATTTACACTTGCTGAACTTGGCATAAAGTTGGTTCTCTAAAGCTTTTCGAGGACCAATGTCAAGTGTTCCTCATGCTCTTCTTCAGACTTGGAGAAGACGATTATGTCATCAATCAAGACGACGACGAACTTGTCCAAGTACTCCATGAAGACCTTATTCATGAGGTACATGAAGTAGGCAGGGGCATTAGTTAACCTGAATGACATGACCATGTATTCATACAGGCCATATCGGGTTACAAATGCCGTCTTTGAAATGTCTTGAGGTCTGATCTTCAGCTGATAGTACCCAGACCTGAGTTCGATCTTGGAAAACACCATGGCTCCATTCAACTAATCAAACAAGACTTCAATCTTGGGGAGTGGGTACTTGTTCTTTGTTGTGACTTCATTGAGAGTACGGTAATCGACATAGAGTCTGATAGTTCCATCCCTCTTTGACACAAATAAAATAGGTTATCCCCAAGGAGCGGCACTTGGGCGAATGAATCCTTTTCTGAGTTGCTCTGCCAGTTGCTTTTTCAATTCAGCCAACTCTTCGGATACCATCCTATAGTCCTTCTTATAGATGGTCCTTGATCCGGGCATAAGCTCAATGATGAACTCAATGTCGCGGTCAGGAGGCATTCCAGGCAGCTCATTAGGAAACACATCCGGGTATTCACATACCACTGGCACTTGATGCAACTCAACTCCCGATAGACAGTTAGCCTGAGGGGCTTGAGTGGAGGTAGTGTTGGGAACATACTCGACTTCCACTCCTTGGCTATTGGTCACGGTGACAATCCTCTTGGCACAGTCTAACATGCCTTGGTGCTTGGTTAACCAATTTGTGCCAAGGAAGACATCCAAGCCGGGTGAATCCAGAAATATAAGGTCTGCTAGGAAGTCTACCCCGTTGATGTCAAATCTTCACTCCCTTACACCCTATCCCAGACTTCATAACTGAACCCGGGGTTTGTATCAACATACGACTACCCAGGGGTGTAGGTTTCATGCCACTCTCTAATGCAAACTTTTGGGTGACAAAAGAATGCGAAGCTCCACAATTGAACAGTACTGTTGCTAGGGTTGAGTTGACGAGGAACGTACCCAGTATGACATCCGGGTCTTCCTGGGATTCCTCTACGGTGACGTGATTCACATGACCCTTGCCATTGTTGGGCTGGTTGCAAGGAGCAGGGTTCCTTGGTGGTGCTCCATGGCCTTGACCTTGGTTTGGCGCATTGGGGTGTGGTGCATCTGGCTTCTTGTTGGGGCAGAGCATAGAGATGTGTCCAGACTGACCACATCCAAAGCAAGTGACTTGCCGAGGTTTGTTGTTGAAGTTCCTATCTCCATTGTTGTTATTGGGGTTGTTGTAGGCTAGCCTGGGATTGGCATACTGCTGAGGCTGGTAGCTCAAACAAGGCGCAGGAGGTCTAGCCTACTGTGACTGATAGGTTGGCTTGGCTAGGGCTGGCTGCCAGGGGCGAGGCTTTTGGTTGCTTGAGCTACCCTTGCTGATCATCTTGTGCTTGCGAGTGTCATCTATGGCATGACGCTTGTCTTCCAGCATGAGGGCCTTGTCCACCAGGTCGAAGAAGGTACGACAATCGCAAATGATGTGCTGATACTCCAGGGTCTATTGAAGTCCCTCCATGAAGCGTTTCTTCTTGGCAGCTTCCGTGTTGACATCTTTAGGTGCATACCTTGACAGCAGGTTGAACTTCTGCAGGTACTCCTTGACAGAGCCACTTCCTTGCTTCAGCGCTCGGAATTCTCTCTTCTTTATAGCCATCATCCCAGAAGGAATGTGGGCAGTGCGGAATCCTTCCTTGAAGTCATTCCAAGTGATCACACGCTCACCTTGCATGACCTTGAACCCATCCCACCAAGCTCGGACGGTACCTCCAAGGCAGTGAGAGGCATAAAGAACCTTCTCATGGTCCTCATTGCAATTGACCAATGCAAGGAGGTCATCGATGGTGCGGATCCAGTCATCAACATCCAATGGTTCAGCAGTCTCGGTGAAGGTTAGGGGCGAATTCCTCATGAACTCAGATAGCGTGGAGCGGCCATTGTTGTTCCTACCTTGCTGATGGTTGTTCACAAGGGCCTGAGCCATCTACTGGATAGCAACATTGTTGGCTTGGCGTTCCTCTCGGATAACTTGGAGAAACTAAGCTATGGTCATGTTCTACGGTGGAGGTGGTGGCGGGAGAATGTCGCCTTGTGGCTGCTCCTAGTGTCCTCCAGCATGAGCATCCCCACCAGCTCCTTGTTGCTGGCTTGAGTTGCCAACTTCAGGGTTGGCGAAGGAGCTGTTGTGGGTAGCAGTCACCATCCTGTTTGTTGCAGCCAAGTCAAACAAATGGGACAGGAAAGAGGGAAAGCAACAACGATAAAGCGCACTAAGGGGGTTGGTCGAGTGCAAGTGTGATAATCAAAGGTCGAAAGACCAACATACATTAAGATAGACGATGGAGTCACTTACATGTTGCCTAAGGCTAAAGCGCGACTTGCATTGGAACACAAACAAAACAAATAACAAGCACACATGGTTTCATATGAACCATTACACGGACTCGACTTCGCATGAGGGATACATGACTGATCCTACCCTAGGGGTTCTCGGACTCGGGTGGTGGAGTGATCGGTCTCGTAGTCACGCTCCTCTGGGCCTTCATTCTATTCGTCATCCGAACGGGCATCAGTCCCGGTCGAAGGGGTCGGGGAATGAGGAGGTCCATCCCGACGAAGTTTTGCTGGCAGGTCGGTGAAGAGCTCAAGGTACTCCTTTGCACTCATGCGATGACGACGTGTGGGTGCATCACTAGCTCGGGGTACTCCTCCTCTGTAAGCGACAGTTGGTCGTCCCTCGGTGGCTCCATACTTCTTGATTTTGTCTGGCTTCGTCTTGGCTTGCCAAAGTAGCTCTCGGGTGTGGTGAAGTTCCTCGGAGAGCTTCACGGACTCCTTAATTAAGTGGTGAACCAGACTATCGGCAGAGAGGCTGAAGTAGGTCTGGAACCTGAGTTGTGTGCCATCCTCCTTGGTTGGAACCAGTGTCCAACTCTCGCCAAGATCATCCTTTCTGAAAGGAATGTAGCGAATAGCCGACTGATAAGCCATCTCTAGAAGGATGTCTCGTTGGTGTAGTAGTGTCTTGTGTGCAGCTGACTCTACTGCGAGTATCATGGTCTCCATCCGTGGTCCTTCAAAGAACCAACTGGTCGGGGAGTCGTTTGCCTTCATGACCACATCCATGTGGTACTCCTTCGTGACGGCATCGACCAGTGCTCGTGGTAGAGGAAAATGGGTGGTTGGCGAAACTGGCACTTCTCCAGAATATCCTCAAGGAGTAAGGGAAAGCCAGATGTCAGGAAGGCTTCAAGTACGATGGCCATCTACAAAGGTTTGAAAGGAGGAGAGTCAGCAGAGTGTTGTGTGAGGAATAGAAGAGGTAAACAGTGCAGAATTCCTAAGCATAGGTGCTAGGTGTAGTTCTGAAAACGGTTTTATCCTGACTAACGTCCATCCTAACTAAGGGCTTCCTACAGTTAGGATGGCTCTGCTACCAGCTCTGTGGGAACCCCGACTCATAAGTCGTGATCACCGAATGCACGTGTATAGTGATCCTAGAGATCAATGCACTGAACACTCAGAAGCTGGATAACAAGAGTCTTACATCCACACTTAACGTCTTACACAAATAAAGACCACGAAGGTCTCGCCTTACATAGATAGGGCCATGAGGGCCAAACACTTAAATAGAACAAGTAGCGGAAATATTGATCGAAGCGTGAACCCATGCCATCATCCTTAAACCTATATGCATTCTGACTGGGAAGCCTCCTAGTTCGCATGTTCGTCTCCAACGAACTCTTCAACATACTCCTATTCTTCCATGCCTGGCCAATTAAATAACCAGTGGCAAGCCAATGAGTACTTTGAATGTACTCTCAAGCAACCCAAGTTGTGGAACAAGGTAATAATGATGCATGATTTAACACTAAGTAGGTAAATTGCGGAAAGCCAATTTTGAGTGCAATGACATTATCAAATAACTAAGTAAGCATGCGTCAATAGTTGGCAGATAACCATATGAACAAGTTACAGATATCATCATGAACATGGATTGGACAACTCATGTTCATCCATTATGCTAAGTCATCGAACTCAGTCAATCGTCAAGCTAAGTCATCGGACTTTGCTCAGGTAACCTCTTTGTCACCAACACACACACTCATGCCAAGTTTGCGAAAACATCCGGACGTAGTTTAAGAAGGACCTCCAACTGTCCATGAAAGCGGACGCAGCTATTCGAATAGTTTTACACTCTGCAGAGGTTGCACAGTTTACCCACAAGACTCGAGGAACTTCCGTGTCATCCACGACTCGCGGTATATAACATACCGGAGGTAAGCACCCGAACAATGCCTTTCCCATGATGATACTAAACAAGGAGTCCACTTGTTGGTGCCGTCCCTCATGATATTCATCACACATAACATCCATGTGGGCACGCAACGGTGTGCCCGATGCCTGTAAAGATAGCACATGGCCTTCCACTTCTGAGACGACCCCGTCTCAAGAGTGACCACTTCCCTCCTGCCACTAGTAATGCGAGCTCCCTGCTAGCACCAACCATAGTAATCAACAAGGCCCCGTCCCATAAGGGGTATCGTGGTTGCGCATGTAAGATTGGGACGGTCAGTAGACCTTAAAACTCTCCATTTTCGAAAACACACACTCACTTGCTCCGGCACACCACTTCTTTCTCAAGTGGTCACCCAACTTATCATCATCTCCCTCGGGCATTAGTGCCACCCGACGGCGTTTTCGAAAAGTATTTGAAATCATTTCTTCCTTCCCATCACTATGCATAAATCCCATCCGACTTGTGTAGCATCTATTAGCCTCCTATCTACTCCCACCCGCATAACCCTCATAAGGTGGTAGGGTCATGCATGATGCAAGTGTCAATGGTAAAAGTATCGGAGGTATCCCATCGAAGGGGGGAAACACCACTTCATGATCAATCATCAAAACAACAAGTGTTATATGTCATGAATGAAAAGTTTCTTAAAATGGTCAAAGGGCTGCTTGCCTGGCTTAACAAAGTCTCCGGGGTCTTCGAAGTCTTCGGGTCCAACTTCCTCGTCAACAACGCAATCTATCGTCACGAATAAAAACTATAAAAATAAGCATCAAACAAAAACAGAGCACACAAACTACTATTAAAAATGCTACCCTACTCTGATAAATACTACAGACTATATTAAAAATGTTTGTTTAGTATTTTGTTATAAAAATTTTTTGGAAACTATTTAGTAGAGGCAAAAGATGCCTAAATATAGGTTCTAAAAAATAAAACAGTGCATAAAAGGTTTTCAAAATTTTACAAAAAGGGCGCTCTGAAATTCTAGGGAATATCCTAGGAATTTAGGTGCAAAAATTATTGTTATAGGATTTTTATTGAGCTGTGTGGGATTTTTGCAAAATCCCATAGAAAATAAAAAGAAGAAGGCCACGGGACCCTTAGCCAAAGGCAGCCAGTGGTTGGGCCGGCCTAGCTGGCTAGCCAGCCAGCCTCGTGCGCGGCTAGGTTTAAACCTGATGCGCGGAGCCCGACCATCAGCAATCGCGAGGGGGAGAAAGAGAGGGAGGGAGAGGGAGAGAGGCCGACGGGAGGGTCCCACCTGTCTGATCCTTCTCCCACCTCGGGATAGAGTGGGGGACGAGGCTCACCGGCGGCAGAAGGAGGTACGGCGAGGGGAGCTAGAGGAAGGGACGGGCCCTGTGTCGCGCCGCCGGTCTCCTGGAGGTGGAAGGGCGGCCGGAGTCGCCAGCGGGGAGATGGTCGCGACAGTGGAGCTTCAGGAGGAGGACGTGTCGGTCACCCTGTGCACCAAACGAAGGGAAAAAGGAGGGGAATGGGTTAGAGAGCTGAGAGGAACCCAACGGGACAGAAATGGGGGCCGGAGAGGGGAGGTACCCGGATATCGACGGTGAGATGGCCGCGGAGGTCCTCGGCTCGATCCCTAGCACAGAGGCGTCGAGGGCTCTCTAGGGGGCACAGGGAGGTTGCTGGGGAGTGGAGAGAGAGACCATAGGGGAGAGAGGCACCCGGGAGGCTCTTTTATAGGCGCCCTGTGGTCCACCAAGCTCGGGTTCGTCGGCGAGCTCGAGGCCGGGGCCAGGGTCAATCAGAGGGGGCGAGGGCGAGTCTGCGTGGTTCCTAGCGCTGGTCTAGGCCCAGGAGGAGAGGAGAGAGAGGCAGGGAAGCGCGCGCATGCGAGCCCCATGGTTGGTCGGCTCGGGTGGCCGCGACGCTTGCGAGGAGGGCCAGAAGAGGGAGAGAGAGGAGGGCCCGACAAGGTGGCATGGCGCAGACGCCGAGGCCGACCATCTGGCAAGAGGGGCGCTCGATGTGGTCGGGGCCATGCATTGGGCAATGGCTACAGTGCCTGTTGGCTCTATAGAATGCTCCAGAGCACGCATTTGGCATGCCAGGGCATGCCAACAACGTATTGTGCCTGTCCAAGAGTGTCTAGGGGGAGCTAGGGGTGCCTAGGCTAGAGAAAAGTGCCTTGGATGCTTCAAGAGAGGAATAGAGTAAGAGGGGAGGGGAGAGAAAGCTCTGCCAGGGCTGTCCAAGGGTAAAAATGGGGATTTTACCCCACCTCCCCGTGGCTTGAGGACTTGGGATTTTTACTGGGGGTGCTTGGGCATTGCGAGAAGGCGTGGTAAAAGTTTGGAGGCAAGGGGAAGAGTGAAAGGGGGTGAAATCAGAGACTTACCATTTCACCAGAAGATCTTTGATGGTGATTTGGCAAAGTAGATGAATCCTACATGCCTTGATAATTAACAGGATCAATGGGTGGTCACAAGTAGGTCTTATCACCAAGTTTGAGAGAGTTTGATGAAAGTTCACAATGGGACTTAGTGGAAACCTAGAAATCAAGAGATTCTGGTTTTTCTACATCTAGACATGCTAAGCTTTTACCCTTGATGCACCACTTAGTGTAGAATCATTATTTGGTGATTAGAACATGTCCACAAGGTTTGAGGTTAAGGGGAGAAACTTCACAATGTAAAGTTGTTCAAATTTGAAACTGGACAGGGAGGGTTTGGAGATGGTTTGATGAACCAAATCAACTTGTATTGAGATGAAACTTTGCAAGATCATCACCTATGATAGTGTTGACTTGATGAAATTTTCCTGGAATTTATTGAGAATATTTTCCAAAAGTTTAATTTGAACCGAAAGGGTTTTGAGGGGTTTTGCCCATGATTTGAACATGCCCTTGTGTTGAAACTCATATATATGGAGAATATATGTCGAGTGAGTTTCCCTAAATTTTCTCAAATATTTTAAAAGCATTTAAATAATTTTTCGCTATGAAAGGCCATTTCTGGTCTTAAGAAAAAGCCTTTAAATAAAATATAAGAATAATCTTTAAAATTAATATTTGGTGGTTTTGGAAAGTCTTATATATAGTAGGTTTGAAGTAAAGCCCTTGGGGAGGAAGGATCCACCCAATTTGAGGACTTGAAGTACAAACCTCATTTCAGGGTTTTCTGAAAACCTAATTTGAATAAATCCTTTTTGGTCAAGATAAAATTTGATAAAAATAGTTTTGGGCACTATTCACATGGCATGATCATTGGGCAAGCGGTTTGGGTCAAGGAAGATGAGTACGAAGAGGGATAGAATCTAAGAGTGCCATAAACAACAATCAACAAGCAAACAAACAACAATTCATCAAGTACAATCATTGAAAAAGTTTTAGTTGGCTCCAAATTTTGTAAATACAAACATAACAAGGTGATATAACACAGGGTGTGACATGCTCATACCTGAATGCCATGCTCAACTGCTCCTCAGCGCAATAACCCTCGCATCTTTCGCATAGAAATTTGCGTGCACTTGACAGATTTGTCGTGGATGCCTTACAGAGCTATGCGGCGACCGTCGTGCGTAAACTGCATGGTCCTGTTGCGCCAATGCACCCACATTGGGTTGTGCTCTTCCAGCCAATTAGCTCCCACGATCATATCATAATAGCCCAGGGGTAAAACTTTGACATCTTGTTGAAATGTATGTCCTTGTGTCCACCAAAACAATTTAGGAATCCACTAGGAACTTGTTAGTGTAGACCCCCCTGCAATCACATAATTAGCTGGTGCCATCTCTTTGGGTGTCAACATTAGATCAGCTACCAGTTTTGCATCAACAAAAGAGCAGTTGGCACTAGAGTTAACCAGAATCAATATACGACTCTTGCCAATCATGTCGTGTAGGCACATAGTGCATTATTTCACTGGTGTCTCATGTTGAACTGTCGCCGACATCAACATCACCTCTTCATCGGAGCTAGAGTCAACCAGGTGTTGCGGATCAGGGGGTCGTCCAGTTGCAATACCTCCAGGAGTTATTCCATGATGTGAATGGGAACCTTGTCTGGTCATTTGTGCCCACGCGCCCAGGGATCACCACATCTAAAGTAGAGATTCTTGGCTTTCGTATAGTTTCGCAGCACTTCCAGCTTCTGAGACATTTTTTGGGAATCATCGCCCCCGGATGAGTGCTTGTTTTTGTCCCCATAAGAGATCTCCTTTTTATTCTGAAGGGATGACTTGGTGGACGTCAAGGAAGTGCCTTGATCATGCGCCAACTCTGATTCTTGCAACAAGGCCAAACAACTAGCAGTATCAACATCTTTAGGGCGATGTAAAACTACAGCAGCACGGATATCAGGACGCAGACCCGACGTGTAACATTCCACAAAGAAAATTCATGAGTGTCGAGATCAGGTAATAGAATATTATATCTATGTGTGTCAAACTTTGCAGTGTAATACTCTGTAGATCCTACTTGACTTAGCAGCAACATTTGCCTCGAGTAAAATTTATGTTTATCTCTCCCTCATTTCTCTCTAACCGTGTTACAGAATTCAGGCCACGCTACGAACTACTTGCGCTTCTGAATCATTTTTAGCCAGAGCACCGCGTTGCCCACACAGTTCAGAGAGGCGAACTTGACCTTCATCGCCTCATAAACACCATAAATCTCAAAATATAACTCACAATTATCCATCCAAACTTGATAATCGATCCCATCAACTTAGGAAAATCCATTTTGGGTGTGCTACAAAAGTGTGGACGTGGTGGTTGATGTTTCATGAGATGATGGCCTGACTGCGGCTCTTGGTCGAACAGGTTAGGTGTGGAGCGCGTACTGTTGGCCGGAGGCAGCCGAGGGAATCGAGGATCCCCATGAACTGCCCCCGATGTGGTAGGTTCCCGCGGTGCCCGCTGCGTCGGTCCACGTCGTCCATGCGCACTTCCAGTGTGGGTGGCGTGACGCGGTTGCCGGCTAGACCTTGTGTGGCTGTGGGCGACGCCTTGAGCACATCCAGGCACGTAGACGCATCTTCGTCATGGAGCTAAAGGAGAGCTGCGGACGCATTGAGGGAATTGGTCGTCGAGTCCATGTTCTGCATCCATGCGGTGAATCACTTGAGTTGCCCGATGATCGAGTCAAGCTTGGCGTTCGTCTCTGCTCCTTGCTGCTCCACGATACTCATCGCCGCCGAGATCTAGAGCTCCAAAACAGTTGGCCCATGTTTCTTCGCTGCCAGATCGCCCACTCGAGACGGCAGTTCCTGCCGAAGGATAGGAATTACAACGACAGATGGATGCGTCGCTCACCATGATTGGACTGACAGATCAGGCACAAGTCGATGAGGAACAAATCGACTCCTAGTACCAATTTTTATGCATGAACTAGGGTCTGTCTTCCTCCAGAAGGATTGAATCCAGAGAAGGGAAAGGAAGGGGGAGAGTTATAGGTAAAACAAGGGAAAGGTCTCTATCTCTTTGTAATTGTTGCCTGCTTCCTTCTCTGCTACTTTTCCTATAGCTAACTCCTTCGACACACTTGCCTTACTTTCCTTCACTAGGGGCTCAAACTCTCGTATCGGCCTTATGTTGCATCTCATGGCTTTGGCCCGTTGACCTGGACGGGCCCATGCCATGACACCACTGTTATTGGATGTAGGAGCCGCTAGGGAAACAACTGCACTACGTCAGGAAAGGGGCACACAGATGCTTGGGGGGAACGTCGTCTGGGGGCATAGGAGTGTCATTTCCGCGGCACCCAGGGGGAGAAGGCATGGATATCATGCATCACCTTGGACTGTTGTGTTTGCTCGACTTGTACGGCTACAACGCATCGTGAAGATGGTGGCCATGATTCTACTTGGACTATTGTCCACGCTCCACTTGGATGGCTGCCGATAACCATGGTGGATAAGCTCATTGTCGATAGCTACCAAGGAGACTATCGAGAATTGTAGGTGGTCATGCTTGGTCTCGACCACAAACTCAAACTAAGGTGATGGTGAATGGCCTCGGCAAACGGAGTTGGACCGCTGGATGCAGCGATGCCGGACCACTCACCTGGATGAGGTGGAGTGGTGGCAGGGAGTATCGCAGAGGGAAACCAGAAGCAGGTAGAGGGTCGAGGTCGTTACTCCAAAAAAGGCAATGGAAGATTCTATTTCGCCAAGAAAATGCAATATAAAGCAATGGAAGTTACTTTGGGCTAAATGACAGTGATAGGATATATTTTAACTAGAGTGAAACTACAATAACAAGACAATTTAGAATTTTAATAGATAGAAAACTAATCAGCAAAGAGTATAAACAATAAAAACAATGGATGTTTCTTCGCAATATAGAAGCATGGGATCACAGATTAACCAAAAGGCAAGCTTTTGGAAGTGTTGGGGGGAGGAAGCTACTTGGAGGGGAAACTTCGGCACGGGGCTTGTCGGGCATAGTGAACTGATATTTTTCTCTAATTGTATTGGTTTAATATATGTAGTTGAACTTACTAAACCGCTGCACCATGTCGGCCAACTCCTTCACCACAGCCTGCTTCAAATGGTCGACAAACGGGCACCCTGGGCTATGTATGTTGGTGACTGGTAACATGAAAAAACTAGCAGCCAAGAACAATGGAAACAGATATATCATACATTTAAGAAAAATAATAGATACAGAGATCTATCAAGATTTTGGTAATAGGTTGGCGTGCTAAGTACACCACAGAGATCACTAAGAAGAAACAGATCAACTATACAACCATCTTTTTGGGGCAATATAAATTTTCCACAGAGACCAGTGTGTTGGATCAGTAAGCCAACATACTGGTCAAATACTACTATATGAAGAAATACAGAAGAATTATTCCCCGCAAGAAACATGTTCAAGCACAACACGAAAGGAGCAATACTTACCGCTCCGTAGAACCTATACTATTGGATCTGTCGATAGAGGACTGAAAGAGCATGCCCCTACTTTTTAACGTGACAATGTAGTTCATCTACTCAAGAGGATAGTCATAAGCATAGTTCAAGTGCAGAATTATCATAAGCATAAGAACAAATACAAAGAGTGCAACCGACAGTAGTAAAAATCATCCATTACACGAGTTTGATAATACCACAACACATTCAATTTTATCTACAGTAGCCAGCCAAGTTCAGTACCATACCAAGGAAGCTTCATATCCACTTTTAGCTACTTGCTATAATCCACCTGCCAGATAGCCATTTTCACTGGTTTCAACCTGCAGCAACTATGGGCCAGATCGAATGATGCCCAAAAAGTACCTATAGAGCATGCAAACAACACACAAAAACACACTAACTGTAATGCAGCAATCATTTTTTTAAACCATTTCAACTAAAAGGGGAACTCCTTTTTTCACTGACAAGATGAATGGAAAAAGCACACTGTCTTGATATGAAGAACCACCAGATATCGAACTAAACATACACAAGAAAACCCCCGACAGCAGTGTGTTGATGTAGTGGCTCCAGGATCTCGACAAACAGTAGGTGGCGAATGGCGGGTATTCTTCATGGGGCATGCAGCCAGGAGGGAGTTGGCCAGAGGAGGGATCATGGTAGACCGAGGTGGCTGGAGGCGCAACGCCGATGGAGAGAGGTGGCCGGAGGTGCGGCACTGGTGGAGGGTGGAGTCCAGAGGCGCGATGGCTGGGTGAAGGTGGCTGGAAGTGCGATGGCTGGGGCAAGGTGGCCGGAGGCACGACGACGGTGTACGGAGGTGGCCCAAGGCATGGTGGCGGTAGAGGGAGCTGGCCGGAGATGGGTGTCGCCTGGGCTGAGATGAGGTGGAGTCGCACCGGCGGCCAGGAGGTGGAGGCTCTCCAGCGGACAGGGGAGATGGGGGTCGGGCAGCATCAGGACAGAGGTAGGTGGGGGGAGGGGCAGGGTGGGGCGTCGCTAAGATCCGGGAAGGAGGTGGGGCCGGACGGCACCAGGATCCGGGGAGGAGGTAGGGGCGCATGGCACGAGGAGCCAAGGAGGAGGTGGGGGCAGGCAGCATCGGGAGCTACAGGGAGGTGGCGGTGAGCGGCGCTGGGAGCTGGGAGAACGTGGTGGCGGGGCCATGCCGGGAGCCATTAGATAGATGGTGGGTCGGGTGGCTGCAGTGTTTTTTTTCCTTTTTCTTCTAGTACTCCCTCCGTCCAGGTGCATACGGTGACTTAGAGAAAGCTCTGCGATTTAGGCGGGTAAGGATTGGACAAGCACACACCGTTTTTCCTCAAAAACCGAAACATATTTGGCAATAAATCCCGTCATTAGTGCTGGCCATTTCAGCTAACCCATGCAAATATAAATCCCACGTCCGTGAACCACCCGCTCGGCTAATCAACGTCCAGCTTACTTGCATGCATTGGCTCTTTCGTAGGAGAGAAGGAGCGCCATGCATCCTGGTGGTGGGAACGAAAGAAAGTGATGGAGAGAAGATGGGTTGTAACGAGACTGTTGAGATAAATGAGGGGCATTCAATTGAATTACGCCTAACACTTTAGGAATTCTAGGATTCTCTAAGGTGCCCTATGCATGTGGTAGGAGGGAGTATTAGTTCGACTTGCTCGTCTGAAAAACAGATCACGCCCTTATAGGGACCGATAGTAACAGAATATCAATCTGTTACTAGTAACACAATAGCTCTTGGGATTCACTTATTTTATTGAGTACATATATAGACTGTACTAGAATCTCTAAAATGACTTATATTTAGGAATAGAGGGAGTATATATTTGGGCCACTAGAGGGCGTGGTTGTGTTTTGACCCTCTCTCGTTTTTTCTGTCCTTTACCCCAAATATGCTATTATGTAAAATAGCAAACGAATCTAACGAAACAACCGTATGTGATTGTATCCCCAACAGGCACGTGTTTGCTACTCTAACTGTGTGCGATGCCCGTACACTGCAAAATAGGCCTTGCTTAGTGTTGGCAACCGCAAGCGTCGGCTAGTGCAAAAGGGTAATGTGCACAGTATAAACCAAAACCTGACAGCAACCTATAAAAGATCCCGCCGACGGCGGCTAACAGCTAATTTTTCCTTCGATAGCTCGCCACCACCACCACACACACCAAACGGAACCGGTGCTCAACCATGGAGATGTGCAGGGAGCGGTCCTGACAGTGTTGGATGTCCATGTGATAGAGGATTCTAACGCGTTGGCCACCGTGGTGGGCAATGGAAAACAGCCATCTGTCATGGACGATGACGATTGGATAGTGGATTCGGCGTGCTGTCCTCCATGTCGGTTAACGGTCAACTGTCATCTGTCGCGGCCCACGAAGACGACAACGAACCCGAGTATGAATGTCGGTTGCAGATGGCCATCACTCTGTCCCTCCAGGAATCGGGCCTCGATGTGTTCCTAAGCGACAAGGACGAGCCTCATCTCTAACGCATCTGCGGATGCCATCCGCAACGTGGCTAGGGATCTGAAGCGCCAGAAACTGTGGGAGAGTGTGAAGAGGAAGCGGAACTTAGATGCAAAGGGAAAAAAGAGGCGGGAGTAAGACTAGAAGGCGGCGGAGCAGGCCGCCGCATGCCTCTCATCTGCGTTGGAGGCCAGTGCATGCCTTGAAGCTGTGACGGGAGCCCTGGCAATAGCGACCACGGTGACCAGGGACACAACTCTTGCGAGAATGGCGGCTGTTTGTATCCCGATGGGCCACATGGATGCCAAGACAGCTTTGGCGACAACGCCAGACCTGGCAAGAGGCACCACAATTGCTCCGGCCGAGGTAGCCCCGCTGGTCTCCACCATGGAACCAGTGGAGCTCATCGACTTGACGAGCTCCTCTGAATACTCGCTCTGAGCCAAGGAAGGTCATGGCGACGGTAGAGGTGCGGCGTTTGTATGCATCCATGGCATAGTGAAATTTTTGCGTAGTTCATCTTCATGTAAATTGACGAACGATTTGTAAATTACTGAGTGTATGAACTAATGTCAACTAATCCGCTGCAAAATAAGGCATTTTGTGGTGAAAATTTGCCAAATGTTTGTGTCATCTGTTTGTGGGTATGTGGAAACTTAAGATGAATATAATGTCTATGACTAAAATTGAGGATGAATCGTGTGAGATGAACCCGCCTAAAGAAATCTTAGAAAGATCTACCCGCCTTGAGCGATGCAAAAATTCGTGGTTTCACTGCATGATATTTCGTTACAGCATACACACTTTATTATGTTTGGACTGTGTCCGATTATGTTTGGACCGTGAGAGAGCAGTAGGGCACATAACCAAACACCCCCCATCCACATGACCCCCTCCCCTCTCCTTCCTCCCCCGCTTGAACCCTAGCTCGCCCCCGCCGGTCCCTTCCACCACCAACCTCAGCCAGTCTGCCCATGCCTCATAGCTAAAAGTTTAGGGTCCCCATAGATCCACATACACAATCACCGCCCTGAGTTATTAGATGAGGCCGGCGGTGTCCCTTTCTGCTAGATCCTCATCCCGTAATCCAGAGTGTCACAGCCGAATCAGGCCGACCACATCTCTCGTGGAGCTCGATGAGTGTACGAGCAAAAAGAGGTATATCATGGCCTCTCCGTCGTACGCTGGCAAGGTGGGCACCATTCACGCCGACCCTTCGATCTCAGACGAACACCTCATCGTGGGAGCCGGTGAGGATGTTGACATGTTGCCATGCCGAAGGCTTCAAGTCTATAGGCACGCGTATTCCTGTATCTCTGGAGAGCCTGCTGAGGGATCACTAGAAGAGTGTCTAGAGGGGGTGAATAGACTACTAGCAGGAAATTAAAACCTAACCTTTTCCCAAGTTAATTGGTTGGCATATTTTAACAGTTTTAGCAAGACTAGCAAGTCTATATGCCTTACACATGCATGTTAACAAATATGGCAGCGAAAAGTAAAGACATTGCACAAGAAGTAAAGAGTTGAGATATGGACATCAAACGCAATTGGAGATGTAGTGATTTTTCCCGTGGTTTCGATAGGTGGTGCCATCATACGTCCACGCTTATGGAACCTTCAACCCACGGAGGGTAACTGTCACGAGAGTCCATGAAGGGCTACACCCATAAGGGTCCACGAAGTAGCAACCTTGACTATTCCATAACGGCTTCCGTCCATAAAGGACTAGCCTCACTATGGGTAGATCTTCTAGGTGATCTCCTTGCCCGTACAAACTTCTTGGTTCAACTCCACAACACGAAGTAGGAGGCTCCCAAGCGACACCCAACCAATCTAGGAGGCACCACCCTCCAAAAGGTAATAGGCTCGATAATGATGATGAACTCCTTGCTCTTGTCCTTCAAGATGATAGACTCCTCAACACACAATCACTCTCTCATAGATTTGGCTTGGTGGAAGAGATGGGATTGGTGGAAAGCAACTTGGGGATGGAAATATAGATCCATATAGTTGGAGTGGAAGATATTGACCTCAACACAAGGGTAGGTGGTTCTCTCTCAGAAAAACTGGATAGGGAAAGTATGGAATAGTTCTAAGTGCTTCTCTTTCGAGTAGGTGGTGGTGAAGGGGTATATATAGGCATCCCCAAAAATCCAACCATTACACACGATGTGACCAACTCGATGACACTAATGTGTTAATCTCGGTGGTATCGAGGTTGTCAAAAGGTGGCAACTTTTGAATCTCGGTGAGACCGATATAGGAAACTCGGTTGCACCGATAAGGTGACCAACAGTCAGATTGTCATTCTCCGTGACGCCGATCCAACAATCTCTGTGGTACTGATATTGTGAATTTGCTAACAGAAAGTTGGCAACCTAAACTCGGTGGCACCAGTATGGAATCGGTTGGACCGAAGTGGCTAGGGTTTGGCTGAGTCTGTCTGAGGTTTAGAATCGGTGGCATCAGGATGGAAATGTTGGTTGCACCGATTTTGAATATTTGGCTTTGGACACACTTTGGTGGGAGAATTTGTGGGTGTTTTTGGTGACTATCACTTGTGCACGTATGAGCATTTTGTTCACCAACAAAACCTTACCCCCTTTTAATAGTATTGGCTTTCCTATGGACTTAAAGTGATTTCTCACAAATATAAAATGTACAGTCCTCATGCTTGAAGCTTGGCCAACCTATTTCCTTGCATCTTGGGGTATCTCCACAATCCTTTTGCCAACCCAACTCTCCATGGACTATTATCTGAAATACACTAGATAAAAGTATTAGTCCAAGAGACAACGTATGTTGTCATGAATTCTCAAAACCACCAAGGGAGCATGTTGTGCTTTCAATCTCCCCCCTTTTGCTAATTAATGACAACATACAATCAAAGCTTCAAATAAAGATATGTGTGGATATAATGAAGACTTTGAGAGACACATGACTTAGATTTGCTCCCCCTAAATATGTGTAGTCCTTTAAAGGATAGTTCCTTTGGAATGCATGGACACACATATGGATGAAGGGATATAACGAGTCATGTGTATCTTGGCTATATGCATCAAAATATATATGAATGAGATGTGTCCTTGTTCAATACTTCACTCTTGAAAACAATATGTGCAAGAAGCAAGAGATCATCTTGACCAAGAGTATGATGCAAATACTTACCTTGAGTCCTTAATCATTCTAGTAGTAGAAACACACTTGAGAAAACAATGTTAGGAAACACAAGAGTATTCTACTAATATAAAGACAATAGAACTCAAAAGTACCAAGATATGGAGAACATATAAAATATGATAATCCTTAAGATTAATATGTCTCCAAGATCATTTAGAACTTTCTCCCCTTAGATGTGAAAGTAGTATTTCATCCTCTCCCCCTGAATTTCAGCATGTAGATATTGGGATTGGATAGGGTGCGAAAAGTTCTAAAGTGAACAATCAAATAAAATAAGCTCAATAATATTCTCCAAATAAGTTTGCTCCCCTGCTTTGGCATTCTCACCTTATTTATATAAGTAAAAGCTTGATATCTGCTCTACCCCTTAATCATATCTCCCCCTTTGCATAAGCATGTAACTCTCCCTTTGGCATGAAGCTTTGTTATTATACCCCTTTGGAATTAATTTCCAAAAAGGTCAAATTTAGGAGTAGGTACACGGATCATTGCCAAGGAAGGGATCCTCGAGAACAAGAGTCATTGAAAGTAGGGTTCATAGAAAAGAACCGAGGGAATCATTGAAGGTAACTTCTCTCCCTGTGGAAAATAGTAGTGAGGTCTTGTTAAGTCTCCTCCTCCTTTGAGATAGGGATCCTTGAATATAGAATCCACCCCCCTAAGTTTTGCTTGTTATTCTCCCTGTAAGTTTTTTAGCAGGGATCATCGAAGTAACAGAAGAAGAACATATAAGAGAAAAACAAATCGGTTACTTCGAGACAGATACATCGGTGGTACCAAGATTTTGTAGTGCAGCTTGTCTGCAATTTTGGTAGACCTAAGATATCTGAGTCGGTGGCTCCGAGTCTAAAACAGAAAGAAAGGAATAAGGGACCAAGTTTCTGTTTTCATAGAGTCAAAAGAAAATATTTTCAAAGGGAAAGTGAAGGACATCATCTAGAGTAGATCTGGGTCGTTATGAGAGATCATGCAAATAGAGAACAAACCACACAAGATACTTAACTAGATGACGGGCGGTGACTAGGTCACCTATATTAGTGTATATTGACTTAGGAGCCAAGCAACAATACTTGATCATAGGACATACTCTACGTTAAGCTCGAAATGGGGTTACCATTTTTCGACTAAGCATTTTAATGTCTTCATATCTCTTGAGTTGCTTTAGCTCATGACTTGGAGTAAAGCCTTTTCAAGGATACGAGTGCATACATTTGAGTGATGTTGATGATGTTTCTTGTAGGTGAACTTGTTGAGGATGCTCGAGGTTGATGAAGAACATCTTGAGTTGGGAGCAATCCTTCTCGTTCTAGTACACTTGTTACCTACAAAGGTTAGTCATGCAAGGAAGAACAATAGGTATATCCATTTGACATGATACCAATTGAGATTTTGCAATAATGATCAAGTATATGTCAAGGATATGTTTTTGTTGTCTTCTTCCTTCCATCATCAAGAGGGATTGTGGATACTTTGTCAAGACAAGATTGCTTATGATTGGAGTTGGTTGCAATCTCGTGGAATGAAGTTCTTCCAAGTACCTAGAAACGGTTAGATGCAAAACAAGGGAGCATAGAATTCCATGGCATAAGATAACATGTTAGGAATATCATGGAAGTATCAAGAAGGCTCATGCCCTTGCAAGAATCCAAGTGAGTCTAGCTCAAGTTTGAAGCATCAATAATGTTCAACTCACTCCTCAAGTGACAAAAAGTTTTCTCATCAAGTGTCTTAGTAAAGATACAGGCCAATTGCTTGTTAGTGCAAACATGCTTAAGATTAATATCTCCTTTGGCAACATGATCACGAATGAAATGATGTCAAATTTGAATATGCTTAGTTCGAGAATGTTGCACAGGATTATGACCAATCTTAATAGCACTTTTATTGTCACAAAGTAACGGAACATTTTTAACATGGATTCCATAATCCTTAAGCATTTGTGTCATCCATAGTAATTGCACACAACAAGATCCAGCAGCAATATACTCAGCTTTGATAGTAGATAGTGATACCGAGTTTTGTTTCTTGGAGGACCAAGACACAAGAGATCTACCCAAAAATTGACAAGTACCTGAGGTGGATTTTCTATCAACCTTGTCACCAGCATTGTCCGAATCGGAATAGCCAACAAGGTTAAAAGAAGATCCCTTGGGATACCAAATGCCAAAGTTTGGTGTTTGTATCAAGTATCTCACAATATTTTCATGGACAAAAGATGACACTCCTTAGGTGCAGCTTGATATCTAGCACACATGCAAACACTAAGCATAATGTCGAGACGAGATGCACACAGATATAGCAATGAACCAATCATAGATCGATAAACCTTTTGATCAATCAGTTCATCCTCCTTGGTGAGATCAACAGGTCCACTAGTTGGCATGGGAGTTTTCATACAGTTGCACTCCTGCATGTTGAACTACTTGATCAAGTCCTTGGTATAGTTAGTTTGAGAGATGAAAGTTCCTTCTTTTGATTGCTTGATATGCAATCCAAGAAAGAATTTCAGCTCACACATCATGGACATCTCATACTTCTCGGACATCAACCTTCCAAATCTTTAAATTGAGGGTTAGTGGAACCAAAGATAATATCATCCACATAGATTTGGCACACAAATAAGTCACCATTAACTCTCTTAGTGAACAAGGTTGCATCAATTTTACCAATTTCAAAACCTTTTTCAATGAGAAACTTCGTTAAGCATTTGTACCAAGCACGAGGGGCTTGCTTAATACCATAAAGGGCTTTACGAAGCTTGTAAACATGATTAGGTTTCTTAGGATTCACAAAACCAGGTGGCTGCTTAACATAAACCTCTTGTTCAATTTCACCATTTAAAAAGGCACTTTTTTAATGTGCATTTGATAGAGCGTGATATCATGGTGATTAGCATAGGCAAGAAGAATGCAAATAGCTTCAACTCTAGCGCAGGGGCATAAGTCTCACATAGTCCATACCTTCAACTTGAGTATATTCTTGGTCCATGAGACGGGCCTTGTTGCGTATGACTTGACCGTCTTCGTATTGTTTGTTCCAAAACACCCATTTTGTTCTAATGATGTTGTGCCCATCCTCGGGCTTCTCCACGAGTGTCCACACTCCGTTCCTTTCGAAGTTTTGAAGCTCTTCATGCATGGCATTCACCCAATCCGCATCTTCAAGAGCTTGTTCTACCATCAAGGGCTCAATGCTAGAGACGAAACAATAATGCTCACAAAAGTTAGCTAGATGAGTCTTAGAGCGAGTGATTCTCCCGGTTTGGATGTCACCAACGATTTGGTTTAGGGGATGGTTCTTGGTCACTTGTGCTCGAACTCGGGGTAGCTTAGGCTTGTTAGACGGTGGAGCTTCTTCTTCTTCATCATCATCTCCTTCATCTTCGTTGTTGTTGACGGTGTCGTTCCCTTGAGGTGGTGGTGAAGGAGGTTATGGTGGATCTTCATGATGTACTTCCTCCACTTCATCATCTTGCCGTGTACCGCTTGTAGATGCCTCCATGTCATGTTGTGGTTCACCTTGTAGTGAAGTAGGGGCTTCCACTTGAGTTTATGAAGTACTTTCCTTCACCTCCATGGGACGAATCTTGCTAATGGGTAAATCTAGGATAGCTTCAGAAGGGTCCTTATCACCTACATCATTTGGAAACTGTTTGACTTGCGAACCATTAGATTCATCAAACTTCACATCTACCATCTCTTCAACTTTTTGAGTGAAGTTGTTGTAGACATGGTAAGTTTGAGAATTCGATCTGTAACCAAGTAGGAATCCTTCATGAGATTTAGGAGAAAATTTAGTACGACGATGCTTCTCAAGAATGTAGCACTTGGAGCCGAATACCCGGAAGTATCCAACTTGGGGTTTGTTACTAGTGATTAGCTCGTATGCCATTTTACCGACAAGCTTGTGCAAGTAAAGTCGGTTTGTGGCATGACATGTTGTTTCCACGGCTTCTGCCCAAAAGTGTCTTGGCATCTTCTATTCGTTAAGCATTGTTCTAGCCATCTCAATAAGCGTCCGGTTCTTCCTCTCAACAACTCCATTTTGTTATGGCGTGTATGTAGCCGAGAACTCATGTGAGACACCTTCTTCGTCAAGAAAGGTATTCACATGGGTGTTCTTGAACTCTGATTCGTTATTGCTCTGAACTTTCTTGATCTTCACTTAAAACAGATTTTGCGCTTTGCGAACGAAGTCCTTGAAGATCTTTTGAACCTGTGACTTATCATCAAGGAAGAATACCCACGTAAATCTAGAAAAATCATCAACTATAACTAGACCATAGGAATTTCCACTGAGACTCTTGTAAGCATTGGGACCAAAAAGATCCATGTGAAGTAACTCGAGTGGTCTCCTAGTAGTCATTATATTCTTAGCAGGATGACTTCCACCTACTTTCTTTCTAGCTTGACAAGCACTACAAAGTCTATGTTTGTCAAAGATAACATCTTTAACACCAAGTATATGATCACCTTTGATAAGCTTGTCTAAATTACGCATGCCAACATGTCCTAATCTTCTATGCCAAAGCCAACCTTTAGAAGATTTAGCAATTAAACAAGTGCGAGGATTGGATCTCTTAGTGAAATCAACAATGTATAGATCACCTCTACGGATATCGGTAGAGACCATTTTCTTATTATCTTGATGAAACACTTGGCAATCTACTTTCGTGAATAACAAATTTAAACCAAAGTCGGCAAGTCTAGATATAGAAAGAAGATTGTAGCCAAGAGATTCAACGAGCATAACATTTTGAATATATAGAGCTATCATGGGATATGGCCACCTTACCAAGACCAAGTACCTTACCCTTGGATTTGTCCCCAAACATTACGTACCTTCGCGATCCATGGTTTATTGTGATCTCTTCAAACATTTCTCTATCTCCGGTCATATGATTGGTACATCCGCTATCGAGAATCCACTATTTTCTTCCGGACATGTAATCCTTGAAGTTTTCCCTGAGACTTAGATTCTTCACGATCTTCTCATACACGATGTCGAACAGCTCATCTTCATCATAGTAGCCATGTTCCACATTGCCATAGTGGGAAATCCTCGTCATAAAGAACAAGAGATTCGTTAGGACTGTGATCATGACAATGTTCAAGTTTATGAATGCTAAGGGCCTCTATAATGATATTTTTGATAGTAGTGACATCTCCTTTAGCACGCATGGGGTCTCTAAGCTCAAATAGACAATCATCAAACTTAGGATCACCAGGCGTCACTTTGTGAAAGGCAATACTTTTTTGAAGAATTTCATCAAGATTATTCAATGAATAATTTGGATATCGTTTGTCCAAATCATTCCACAAAGTATAAGCACACGCAAAATTCTTCATTTGGTCGAGCACATTTCTAGGCAAAGCTCTAACAATAAGATTAACAGTTCTAAGATTGCATAGAATATCAATTTCCTCTTTGTGTGTGGGATGCAAGGGATTAATAGGAGGCTCATAGGGGCGCATAACAGATTTGCTCAATTGAAATTCATTAAACAGCTCAAGCATCAAAGTTTTCCATTAACTATAGTAGACTCCATCAAGAATAGGCACTCTACAACTCAAACTCCTTATACTAGACACATCCATCTTACTCCTCGATGATTAAACCGAAGCAATAGAGACCAATGCTCTAATACCAATTGAGGGATCACTAGAAGAGTGTCTAGAGGGGGGGTGAATAGACTACTAGCAGAAAATTAAAACCTAACATTTTCCCAAGTTAATTGGTTGGTACATTTTAACAATTATAGCAAGACTAGCAAGTCTATATACCTTACACATGCATGTTAACAAATATGGCAGAGGAAAGTAAAGACATTGCACAAGAAGTAAAGAGTTGAGATATGGAGATCAAACGCAATTGGAGACGCAAGGATTTTTCCTGTGGTTCCTAAAGGTGGTGCTATCATACGTCCATGTTTATGAAGTCTTCAACCCACGAAGGGTAACGATCGCGAGAGTCCACGAAGGGCTCCACCCATAAGGGTCCATGAAGTAGCAACCTTGACTATTTCATAACGGCTTCTGTCCACGAAGGACTAGCCTCACTATGGATAGATCTTCACAAAGTAGGCGATCTCCTTGCCCGTACAAACTTCTTGGTTCAACTGCACAACACGAAGTAGGAGGCTCCCAAGCGACACCTAACCAATCTAGGAGGCACCACCCACCAAAAGGTAATAGGCTCGGTAATGATGATGAACTCCTTCCTCTTGTGCTTCAATATGATAGACTCATCAACACACAATCACTCTCTCATAGATTTGGCTTGGTGGAAGAGATGATAATGGTGGAAAGGAACTTGGGGAGGCTAGAAATCAAGATCCATATGGTTGGAGTGGAAGATCTTGAGCTCGACATAAGGGTAGGTGGTTCTCTCTCAGAAAAACTGGATGGGGCAAGTATGGAATAGTTCTGAGTGCTTCTCTTTTGAGTAGGTGGTGGTGAAGGGGTATATATAGGCATCCCCAAAAATCCAACCTTTACACACAAAATAACCAACTCGGTGACACTGATGTGTTAATCTTGGTGGTACCGAAGTGACCAAAAGGTGGCAACTTTTGAATCTCTGTGAGACCGATATAGGAAACTCGGTTGCATTGATAAGGTGACATAGAATCTCTGTCATTCTCGGTGACGCCGATCCAACAATCTTGGTGGTACCGATATTGTGAATTTGCATAACAAAAAGTTGGCAACCTAAACTCGGTGGCACTGTTATGGAATCGGTTGCACCAAAGTGTCTAGGGTTTCGCTGAGTCTGTCTGAGGTTGAGAATCGGTGGCACCAGGATGGAAATGTTGGTTGCACTGATTTTGAATATTTGGCTTTGGACAGACTTTGGTGGGAGAGTTTGTGGGTGACTATCACGTGTGCACGTATGAGTATTTTGTTCACCAACAAAACCTTACCCCCTTTTAATTTTATTGGCTCTTCTATGGACTCAAAGTGATTTCTCACAAATATAAAATGTAGAGTCCTCTTGCTTGAAGCTTGGCCAACCTATTTCCTTGCATCTTGGGTTATCTCCACAATCCTTTTGACAACCCAACTTTCCATGGACTATTATCTGAAATACACTACATAAAATATTAGTCCAAGAGACAATTTATGTTGTCATGAATTATCAAGACCACCAAGGGAGCATGTTGTGCTTTCACATGCTAAGACACGAAGCTCTTCAACATCACCGGCTTCACAAGTTAAGTGGTCCACTGGAAACGCCTCTGGCTCAACCGCGATCAATCTCTTCAAAGGCCCCACTGTTTATCTCCTCTGCCTCACAGTCACGGATTTGCGATCCTTCTACGCCATCGAGCCCCTTTTGTCATTTTTGAAGGAAATGTTCTACGGTGGTGGCTTGGTAACCTTAGCTCCAAAGTCATATCTCATCGAGCAAGATAATGGCACACACTACGACTATTACAAGGGGAAATGTCCCATCTGCGACACAAGAGAGCGCACCCTAGACACCTCATATCCCAAGTGGAAGGAGCCCATCCATGACAAGTGGGGCAACATCCTGCGAGCAAATCATACTTTTTCTAGATAGATGTCTCATACCCATTGTTGTAGTAGCTTTTGCCATGCGATAATCATGCTCTATTTAATTGAGCATTTGTCCAGTTTTCAAGAAGATGCCTTGCTTTTCTGTGTCTGGTTGTTAGGTTGGTTGCATTGAGTATTTGTCGTGTTTTCGATGACTATAGTTGGTTATTAAATTGAGCATGAATGCCTTGTTTATTTCAATTATTCACAATGTGATGTTCATTATGTGCAAGTATGAACTGCGCAGTTCAATTGTATCAATACCACCTGTTATACCTAGTGTTGTTAGCTTCTGCCCTTAACTCCCGCTTTAAACATTTATGCCTTGTTTCTCTGAAATTGGTTGCTGGGGTGCTTGAAGTCAGCATTTATCTAGTTTTCAAGTAGACGCCTTGCATTTCTGTATCTGGTTGTTATGTTGATTGCAGTGAGCATTTGTCTAGTTTTCAAGGAGATGCCTTATTTTCTATATCTAGTTGTTAGGTTGGTTCCATTCAGCATTTGCCCAATATCAAATGGCTATATTTGGTTGTTATAGAGAGCATATATACCTTGTTTATTTGAATCAGATACCTTGTATACTTGGTTCATGTAAAGCATGTTGTACTTATCATGACTTTCATGTACTTGCATAGGGCAACAATGGGAGTGGCCAATGTTTTCGACTGAGGTATTTTTGATCCCTCCGCTTATACTCCATTTGTTCCATCAGGTAGAGCATATAGATTTTTGTGATGTATCTACATATACCATCTAAAATGTATACCATATGAAAATTTGTGATGTATCTAATGAAATGGAATTGCAATTCTATATGTATATGTTTTTCTCAAAATGTTTATACACAACACATTGTGGAACTGATGGAGTCATATATTACACCATTCCACAACTGCATTTTAGCTTCTAAAACGGCTTCTTGATTGTAGGTACATATGTCTTTGGTAAGGATCCATGCCTGGACCGTTTTTGCGTGTGGGGCAATGAAATATTCATGAACTAGCATCAAGTGAGGAAACTAAAAATGATTGTTAGGGAAAAGAGATGAACATCAATTAGACTATTTTTTACGCTCTATCCAACACAACAGTGAGTTGTAGGATGGTAACTACAAACTATGTTGCTTTCTATTAGTACTGCCCATAATGAATTGTCACACACCAATGTCTGAATCTTTTTCTTTTGCAGTGGTTCCCAAAGCAGTTTACTCAAGAATACCTCGCAAAGTAAATGATTGTTGGACATGCAATGAAGGTTAAAATATATTGTTGAGACTACAGTGAGCGTCGAGAAGTCATAATGAATACAGTGAAGGATGGGCAAGCAACCATCACTAGGGCTGGCCTACAGTCGTTTGCGTGCTAGGCATCAAGGAGGACACAATATGGGCATTTTGCTTCACCTTCTCCAGCAACCAAAATATCTTTCGTCTCTCTCTTTACCGTCTTTAATACAACTTTGGTTCCATCTTTCTTTATTTGTCTGTAGTTTTCGTGTTTTGAGAATTGATTATGTAGTTCTTGAGTATACGTACATGTGAATCGAATTATGCATTCGTTCTTAAACCTATATTTAAACATGATTTGATATGAAGTACATGAATTCCTACTTTCAAATTTAAATTATGTGAATTATGAACAAAGGTATTAAATTAGGGGTAAATCATGCTTTGCGGGCCATTACAATGCACATAGTTTGAGAAAGCAAAATGTTTGTGATCAACTTCAACAGCACACATGTTTCTCCACTCGCGGTGTGTGCGATGAGTCTCCGCTTTACACATGGTCCGACGAGAAAGAACGTGTGCGATTAACAACACCAACGCACATAGTTACTTATCATCAAATATTTGTGCTAATCTATTTATCACACATGATTTGGTATTTCCAACTGTGTATGATATCGTGCCCATAGTAAACGTTGTTCAAAGAAGAACGCGTGCGATAGGCCATCATTCGACACAGTTAGTCTAGATGACACGTTCGGGAAGTATGGATCACCCGTTTGGGACGTTTTGTAAATCACAAACGTTTATCAAAAACATCGCGTGTGGGATATATCCAACCTTCACATACGGTTTTATAATGATAAACGTATGCACTCTTATATCATATCACAGACGGTCGTAGTGGGACTAAATGTATGTGACGGCCCCTTATCATACACGCTTTATAATCGTGAACTGTTTGTGATTTGGTGCACATCATAAACAGTGCACCACATACTAGCACGTGTGATGTTAGTGTGATCACACACGAGTTGCAAGGATGAACCATATGGGAAGTACACCATATCTCAAACGATTTCCCGGTGACCCTCGTTTGTGATAGATGCAGACATCCCATACGCTTAGTTTTGCCAAACGTTTGCGTTCGTTGGCCACCATCGCCGACGGGTTTTCCATGTCGTGTGGGATGAACCCCCCTATCGCCCACACATGCAAGGCAATGGTTTAAAACTACGTCGCATGAAGGGGTTAAAAATCGTTTGTATATCACGTCGCTGCACCAGTGCCCCTTGATTGATCAAACTTGGTAGAGTCGAATCTAGAAAAAATATTTTGAGTCTAGTGATATATCGGAGAGTAGGATTCATTTCATTTCTTTTTTTTGATGTTAAGGCCTTCATGGCTAGCTTTATTAAATTAAATTACACTTACATCATTTGCTAGGAACTTAAGAATAAAGCTAGGAGGGGAATCCAGCCAAACATATGGTGGATTATTCCTTCCAAAACTAGCTAGCTCATGGGCCACTGTATTAGACTCCCTATTACAGTGTTCAATATAACCTTTTCCGAAATCTACCAGTAGACTGCGACACTCATTAAGTATAGGTGCTTCTACTAATGAGTAGCCTTCATTCTTGTTCAGTGCTTTTGCCATGATCAAGTTATCCGTTTGAATATGAACTTTAGTACACCCCAACCCCCGGATAAAAAGCAAACCCTGCCTCATTGCTTCTGCTTTTGCTGTCACCACATCCGAAACAAATTCCTTCATTCATCTACATGCACCATTGAATGCCCCGTAATGGTCATGAACCACAACTCCAGAAGCTCCCAGACCAGCATGCGTGAAAGAAGCATCAACATTTAGAGCTTGGAAATCTGACAAAGGCCTCTTCCATTCTTTCAGCCGAGTGGATGTAGTAGGCTGTTTTGCTAAACGTACAAATTTAAGGCCAATGCATGGACAACCATAGCAATTCTAGACGGATTCTACACATGTTCTCCCCAGATCCTCTCTTCTTTGCCACCACAGGTACCAGCAAGTTATTGCAAACATTACAGGAAAATCCACTTCTCCATCATATGGTTCATGGAACTTCCTATCACATAGAAGGAATTCCAAAATCGCTGCACCAAAATGATCTACTAGGGTTGCATCCTCTATCATTTCATGCATACCCAGTGCTCTCCATATCATCTTTGCACGTCTACATGTGAATAGCGTGTGTCATTAATCTTCTGCTGCACCTTGGCACACAGGGCACTGGTCACTAGTTGGGATGTGACGATTCGCCAAAGTACTCATGAATGGAATTGTATTATGTAAACATCTCCATATGAAGATTTTAACCTTTCGTGGCAACTTCAGACTCCAAAGCTTCTTCCACACATGATGGTTCAGATTACTAGTTTATCCTCCACCAGTATCAATTTTGGACCCAAATTGTTCATCCATTCTTTATAGCAAGCTGAACATACACCAAATACACCACTCCTCGCAAACTGCCATGCAACAAAATCATCTATCACATGGTGTGGTAACGGGATCGGCAATATTTGCTCTGCTTCAATGTGCCAAAAGTTTTCATGAATTAACGATTCATCCCAATTACCAGTGATAAGATCTATAAGCTCATTCACAAGCATCAAGATGCAATTTCTGTGAACTGTGATAATTTTTTGAGAAGGGATTTTTGGTATCCAACAATCATCTCATATGTTTATTTTCATACCATCTCCAACTCTCCATATGCATCCTTTCTTGAAAGTCTGAATCCCCGCATAAATGCTTTGCCAAACTAATGAAGACCCTTTCTTAATCGTAATGTTCAGAATATCCCCTGAGGGGTAGTATCTTGCGCGCATTAATCTAGCACACAAAGAGTTATAGTTTTGATCAGTCTCCAAAATTGTTTGGCTAGCATCGCCAGATTGAAACTATGAACGTCACGAAAGCCCATACCACCTTTTTCCTTCGGGATACACCATTTCCACCAAGCGAAACAATGCATACGTTTGTGGTTGTCATCGTCACCCCACCAATATTGCGACATTGCATCAGTGATTCCCTTACAAAAATATTTGGGAATTTAAACACACTCGTTGCATATGTAGGGATGGCTTGGGCCACTACTTTGATCAAGACTTCCTTTCCTCCAAAAGATAATGTTCTCCCTTTCCATCCATTCACCACTTTATGAATTCTCTCTATAATATGCAATAAACAGTCCGTATGATCAACCCCTATCATTCAGGGTAAGCCCAAATATTTGTCCGACAAAGACTCTGTCAAAATGTCCAGAATTAGACACATCTCTTCCTTCACCTCCACCTGCGTGTTAGGACTGAAAAATATTGAGGATTTTGTTGCACTGACAAGTTGCCCTGAAGCTGCACAATAGTTATCCAGAATCCTCTTCAGAGACACGGCATGTGCTAAATCCGCCGTCATCAAAATTAAAGAATCGTCAGCAAACAATAGATGCGATATTTTAGGGGAATCTTTACACACCTGGACTCCGAGTAATCTGCCATGGGCCTCCTCATCTTCAATTAATGACGAAAGACCTTCCGCACATAGAAGAAATAAATATGGGGACAGTGAGTCCCCCTGCTGTAAGCCTCTTGAGGGTTTAAATGGGAGTGTCTCATTAGAATTAAATCTCACTTTGTACTCCACTAATGTAACACAAGACATGATCAACCGAATCCATTGTTGAGCCAAGTTTTGCCAACATTGCCTATAAGAACATCCACTCAACACGATCATAGGCCTTATGCATGTCAAGTTTGACGGAGCATGCCCCATGCTTACCTTTCTTCCCTTTTCTTATTGTATGTAGACATTCATAAGCAACAATAACATTGTCTGTGATGATCCTACCAGGCACAAATGCACTTTCTATTTCACTTATAATATCTGGTAACAAGACCCTCAGTCTAGCAGCCAAAAGTTTAGAAATGACTTTATATACCACATTGCAGAGACTGGTAGGGTTGTATTGTGATATTTTTCTGCATTATCCACCTTTAGAATAAGTACTATAGTGGTAGTATTCCATCCTTCTGGTATAACACCCGTATTAACAGAATCATGTACCTCTTTGACTAGATTATCACCAACCAGCGGCTAGAATTTTTTATAAAAAATAGCATGCAAGCCATCCGGATCGGGAGCTTCTATATCTCCAATACTGAGCAACACATATTTTACCTCCTCGACAGTATAGGGAGCTAGCAAGGACTCATTCATGTAACTAGTGACTCTCAGTCTAACCTTGTTGAGCACATCTTCGTCTGGATTAGTTACTGCTGCTGTAAACAAATCATTGAAATAATCTGTAATCAGAGTTCCCATTGACTGTACATCATCTCTCCAGATGCCATCTTCTCCTAGCATTTTCCGGATCTGATTTCTCTTCCTTCTTGCTATCGCAAAATTATTGAAAAAGCTTGTGTTTCTGTCACCGTGCTTTAACCAGTTTGCTCTACTTCTCTGAACCCAATATATATCCTCCTTCTCTTGTGTTTATTTTATTCTCGTTGTCGGTCCGCCACTTCGTCGATAAGTTGGCCCAGACACAACTGTTCCAGCTCCACCTTGAGTTTTTTCAGCCATCTTTGGGGAGCACATAACACCTCCCGATCCTATGTATGTAACTCATTATGCACTGCTGCAGTTGGTGTTGCAAGGGATGCGTGGGCATCTGTCCTCTCCTAGGCCTCGGTCACCCTTTGTACCACATCATTTTCTTTCAGCCATCTTGCTTCGCGCTTCACTCCATCATGAGATCGCTCCATGCTAACCTCCCCTTCCATATCTAGGACCAATGGTCTATGATCAGATTTTGAGTGTTCTGCATTCGTTATGATAAGATTTTGAGTGTTCTGCATTCGTGAGTGTAGCATTCCTTTTACTCCTCTTATATGCTCTGGTGAGGAATCCTCACGTAGGAATTTAATATTATGCCACTTCTCACTCATTTTTTAGGATCACATGGGTATTTAGGAACCTCTATGATGCCAATGTGACGGAATTCTATACTTGGTGCCTCCTGTTTCCTGGGAGTAGAGCTCCAGGGGGTCCTTGACACATTGTTATCGTTCAATTTGCATAGTATCTAAGGACGAGGATGTTCGAAATGCTTCAATAGTTTGCTTGATGGAAAATAGTGCCGTGACTTTTCCCCGGTACTTGGGGAGATAGATCGGATGATCTACCAGGTCTAGTATCAATGTTTTTCGAAGGTCTAAGGTAGACAAGCTTGCGGACTTCTCAGATATGTGCTGAGGGTTGCAGGTGCAGTTTTGCAGCTGATTACATTGAGTAGGTTCCTCGACCCGCAACTTGATATCATAAACCAAGAAATATTTCGGAAGTTCTCATGTGGGAATACAAATAGTTACCTAGGATTATCCTTCCAAAAAATGCATCATGGGTCATGTATTTGATCCCGTCCTGTTTCGTAAGCCTCAACCTTTGTTTTATTGGATTATGGTAATTCGAGTTGCTTTGATGTCAAGTATTGATTTCATATATTTCCTAAGTGGTATTCTCATATTTCTATGGGAATGATAATCCATTTGATCGACCGCAGTCAGCATGAAATTTGTCATAGCTGGTGTGCTTCTTTTCAAGTTAACTCAATCCTCTCCAATATCTGCAACATCAATCCTCATATTTCTCTCCGGAGTTCTTTCATCTATTTTAAATCTTCTTGTTTTCCCCATCCTCCCACCCTTTTTATTCAATGATTAAATTCTCGTCCAAGTGCCTTTCTTTTCATCGGTGCTTTCACTATCTTTTCTTGCGTATCATATCTAGTGATTCACCGTGAAGATGCTCAAGTGCTAAGTTCATAATTCTTCGTCTTGTTTTCTTCCTTGCCACATTCAATTCAACTTCTCATTGTTCATCATATCCTTTTTCATTCACTCAATGCTTTTCCGTGTTCGAAATTCTTATCCAAACCTCTCTTCTTTAGTCATCCCTCTTTGTTCTATTTGGAGTGGCAAGATATTTCAAAAGACTTTAATTTCCATTCATATCCTCTTAAATCAATCCAGGGCTCTCATCTCATCAAGTTTTAAAATTGTGCCAGTGCAATCTCTTTTTATTGGCAATCAATTCAATGATGTTTCTCTTTGAGTGGGACCATAACCCACAAGTTTTTCCCAGGATCTTACCTGGCTCTTCTAATCTTTTTCGAAGACCTCAAGTTCTTTTCGAATGTGACATAAGAATGTGTTCCATCAGTCATATTCCTCATCCTTGATCGTTTTCGAATTAATTTTAATCTTTGGCTCAACCGTTCTTTATTCTTGTTTTTGAGTGGATCGGTATGTTGGGGAACATTGCATGGGAAACAAAAAAATTCCTGCACACACGCATATCTATCCATGGTGATGAGCATCTATGAGAGGGAGAGTGGATCTATGTACCCTTGTAGATCGCTAAGCGGGAAGCGTTAAGAAATGCGGTTGGTGTAGTCGAACATCTTCGTGATCCAAATCACCGAGCGTCCCACTATCCAATCACGATCCGTCCCGCGATCCAATCACGATCCTTCCCGCAAACTTGATCACGATCTGTCCCGCAAACTTGATCACGGTCCTTCCGATCTAGCGCCGAACGGACGGCACCTCCGCGTTCACCACACGTACGGCTTGATGACGATCTCCGCCGTCTTGATCCAACAAGAAGGAACGGAGAGGAAGAAGAGTTCTCCGGCAGCGTGACGGTGCTCCGGCGATGGTGGTGGAGCTATTCCGGCAGGGCTTCGCCTAAGCGCTGCAGAAAACCGATCTAGAGGAGAAACTATGCACTGGAGGAATGGGCAGGACGTGGCTAAAAATTCTGTGCAAAAACCCTAAAACCTCCAGTATATATAAGAGGAAGATAGGAGGAGGCTTGGCCCAAGGGCCAAGCCTCTAGGAGTCGGCCGAACCAGGTGGGAGAGGTGGAATCCACCTCCAATCCTTGTAGGACTAGGATTTACCCTATTTTTGCGTTTTTCCACTTTTTCTCTTTGGGTTTTTTTCTCCCTAGCCGCATGGGCTTTGTGTGGGACTTCCACCAGCCCACTAAGGGCAGGTAATTATTCTCCCACAGCCCATGAAGCCTCTCGGGTCGAAATACCCCTCCCGGTGGTCTCCTGGTACACTACCGGCACTCCCGGTAGATTACCGATTAGCCCGAAACTTTTCCGGTGACCAAAACAGGACTTCCTATATATAAATCTTTACCTCCATACCATTCCAGAGCTCCTCGTGACGTACGGGATCTCATCCGGGACTCCGAACAACCTTCGTTCACCACCATACATAACTCTATACTACCAAAACGTCACCGAACCTTAAGTGTGCAGACCCTGCGGGTTCGAGAACTATGTAGACATGACCGAGACACCTCTACGGCCAATAACCAATAGTGGGACCTGGATACCCATATTGGTTCCTACATATTCTACGAAGATCTTTATCGGTCAAACCTCTATGTCAAGGATTCAGTTAATCCCGTATGATGTTCCCTTTGTTCTTCGGTATGTTACTTGCCTGAGATTCGATCATCGGCATCTCCATACCTAGTTCAACCTCGTTACCGGCAAGTGTCTTTACTCGTTCTGTAATACAAGATCCCGTGACTAACACTTAGTCACATTGCTTGCAAGGCTTATTGTGATGTTGTATTACCGAGTGGGCCCTGAGATACCTCTCCGTCACACGGAGTAACAAATCCCAGTCTTGATCCATGCCAACTCAACAGACAGCCTCGAAGATACCTGTAGAGCACCTTTATAGTCACCCAGTTACGTTGCGACGTTTGATACACACAAGGCACTCCTCCGATGTCCGTGAGTTGCATGATCTCATGGTCATAGGAACATATACTTGACATGCAGAAAACAGTAGGAATAAACTGACATGATCATATTCTATGTTTGTAGTTTGGGTCTTGTCCATCACATCATTCTCCTAATGATGTGATCCCGTTACCAAATGACATCACATGTCAATGGCTAGGAAACCTTGAGCATCTTTGATCAATGAGCTAGTTCACTAGAGGCATACTAGGGACAAAGTGTTGTCTATTTACCCACACATGTAATGTGTTTCCAATTAATACAATTATAGCATGGATAATAAGAGATTATCATGAACAAGGAAATATAATAATAAACACTTCATTTATTGCCTCTAGGGCATATTTCCAACACGGTAATTACTGGTGGTGTTTCTCGCCATCATTCTTTGCGTTGAAGACCGAAGGAAAATTCCTCTTAAATCTTTGTCCGTTATTCCGAAGATTCATGGTTTCAACTTGTTACTATCCTTTCAAATTGTTTTCAATCTTGAGAATTTTGTTCCATGTAAATCCGGGGCTTTTTATAGTATTTGTCATTTCTCGATCCTCCAAAGGCCATCCTTTCAGAAGATTTCTTCGTTCTCAGCTTTCAGCTTTTGTTCTCAAATTCTCCTCAATTGTTGTCTCTTCGGCCGTATCTCAATTAGTATGGTGCTTCGGTAAAATTTTGTGCTAGATGGATCGTGATCTCCTCATTTTCATGCATTCCATTCAATCATAGTTTCCTCATTCATTTCAAATTCTTACCGGTGTTCTTGTTCAAGACTTCTTCAGGTGTGCAATATCTCTCTCCAATCATTCTCAAGAAAAATAAGTGGCACGCTAAATCCATTGATTGTTATCAATTTAACTTGATGAGGATAAGCATAACATAATTCGCATTCTATTTTCATCAAGTGATTTCAATCCTTCTCCCGGAGGTTGTTTATGATATAAAATTTCTTATCCCAAGTGATCATCATTTCTATTCCCGAGTTCCAAGTTTTCTCAAGTTTCTCTTTGCGAAGCTTCATCTAAATCATGGAAAGCCCTTAATCTTGTTCTTTTCAACCCTCATTTCCTTTGACCATCCTTTTGTTTACGGAGTTTCTTCGATCCATCATTTCATTTTGTTAAGATCATGTTCTTTCGTTCCTTATCCATTTAACCGGAGTGTTGTGCCCTCTTTTCAAGTTCATGCCATCTTATCGAGTTTTGCGTCTCTTTCCTACCGAAGTGATGCCCAAGTTTTTTTTGAATTTATGCTTGTTCCTCATGTCATTCTTCATATGTTTTGAACCTCTAAGTTTTTGTTGGTTTCACTCACTTCCCAAAGAAGAAACTAAGTTTAGCTCTTCAACTTCTCTTCCTCTTCTCACTCTAAGATCTCGGGTGAAGATCTCTTGTTAGTGGAGGAGAGTTGTAATAGCTCGAGACCGACGCTCTAGATGCCTTCCATTTATTTTGAGTTTCGTCATGTCATTTATTTGGTTGTAGCATACATCATAACATCATTCGCATCATCCGCATTGCATCGGCAATCTATTGCCATCACTTTTCAAAACTTGCGTCCATACATAGTTGTTGGTTCTCTCTATTTTTGTCGCCATCTGTTTTGAGTCCAACCACACACGCATGCGCCCGCGGCATCATTAAATATTGATTTTAAAAGTGCGTATAAAATAGTCATGGAATGGGTCAAAAGTGTGTGTGCGGTCTTGTTATTATGTTCGTCGCATTTAGAGGCCGTTTGATACCTGAACTGTTAAACCTATAGCAGCACTATAGCTGGTTAAATCGTCAAATGTTTCGGTCTACGAAAACCTGTCACGGGACACAAACCTCCCTTTCTTCTTGACCCAACCCCCTCTACACAGCCCACCTATCCCACCTAGCCTAGCCCCGCGACCAGAGTCATCTGATTGCGATCGAACGGCTCGAAATTGTAGGGATTGAAAGTAGGTCTAGAGGGGGGGTGATTAGACTACTTGACCAAATAAAACCCAACCTTTTCCCAACTTAATTGGTTGGCATATTTTAGAAATTCTACCATATCATGTACATCCTACACATGCATGTCTACAAGTATTCCAGCAGAAAGTAAACACAAGCATATGTAAGAGGAAGAGGGTAGGAAGATCAAACACAGTTCTAGACACGAAGATTTTCCCCATGGTTCCGATAGGTGGCACTATAGTATATCCACGTTTATGGAGACTTCAACTCATGGAGGGTAACCGTTGCGAGAGTCCACGGAGGGCTCCATCCACAAAGGGTTCCATGAAGAAGCAACCTTGTCTATCCCATGATGGCCTGCGCCCACGGAGGACTAGCCATACTAGTGGCAGATCTTCACGAAGTAGGCGATCATCTTCCCCTTACAAACTTCTTGGTTCAACTCCACAACATGAAGTAGGAGGCTCCCCAACAACACCTAACCAATCTAGGAGGCACCACCCTCCAAAAGGTAATAGGTTTGATAGTAACGATGAACTCCTTGCTCTTGTGTTTCAAATGATAGTCTCCTCAACACTCAACCATTCTCTCTCAGATTTGGCTTGGGTAGAAGAGATTGATTGGGTGGAAAGCAACTTGGGGAGGCTAGAAATCAAGATCATATGGTTGGAGTGGATGATCTTGACCTCACCACAAGGGTAGGTGGTTCTCTCAGAATTTTGGATATGGGAAGTGTGGGTCTATTCTGAGTGCTTCTCTTCCGAGTAGGATGTGGTGGAGGGCTACATATAGGCATCTCCAAAAATCCAACCGTTACAGCATTATTGCCCAACTCGGTGAAACCGAAGTGAAAACTCGGTTGCACCAAAGTGCAAAATGTGGCAACTTTGGCGTTTCGGTGAGACCGATATATAATCCTTGGTGGTACTCATATGAGTGGCCAAGGGTAGTTACACAATTCGGTGAGACCGATTCAAAATTCTTGGAAAATTTTATTCTTGTGAAACAGGCAACAGAAAGTTGGTGTTGACACCGATTTCGGCCAAAGTAAAATATGACGTTTCATAAAATCAATCGCTTCAAAAGTAGTGAATTGCTGAATACGCGGATAAAAAATACCATAATAAATTTCCTCCACAAACCCAAAAATAAAAGGGTAGGAGCCATATCATAGTATAAATTAGAGGACATATGACTTTGATATAAGTATGCCATCACCAACGGCGAAATTCTGATTTTGACATCATTAATGTATCACCACTAAAGAAATATTGGCACCATGATTGTGTAAAATAATATGACATGCGGATGTTTAAGAAATGTCAGGCTGTCATATAATTATGAATGAAAATGCCTTCCTGTGTCATTACGATTAGTATGACCTAGCTAGCCCACTTCTACAAATGGCTACGTACATGCATGGGTGCAAGTACAAGCTACCTGCATGCATGCGTGTATTATGTGCATGGGATTAGGCGGCACGATTAAGAACTAATTACCCAGCCCATGGCCCCAACACATGAAGTCTCTAGGATAACCCATGCAAAGAACTGAGAGCCCAACTTGTAACTATTTTAGTTAAAATAAATGTGGATTAGTGGCCAAGCCCATGCGCACGCACGGATGGCCATGCCCCGGCCTTCTTTGATTGCCCAGCTGCACACGTACGAAGTCCATGCAAGAAAGCTTTGATCATGATAATCTATAACTAACCGGTTGCCTTCCCACGATAACCACGATGATCCCACGTCCTAGCGCACGATCTTCGTCGTTGTTGGAGAGCGTCTGCCTCGGCTCCAACCTATAAATATGGGCAACGTACCATGCCCTTAGAAGGACTCATCGATTGCGCATTGAGAAAGCAAGCCCGTAGCTGCTCATCCATCCACTGGAAAGCACATCATCCATCCAAGCTCACGACAGACACCAGTCCATCGCTCATCATTTGCATGTGCCGACGTGTACGTGGTTGGCAGTTTGTCTCGTCGTCAATGTCGTCGCCAGCTCGTTGTCGTTGCCGCCGGCCGCTCGTCATCATCATCGCCGGTCGCGTCGCTCCATGCCGGCCACACATGTCGTCGGCTGTTCGTCTCGTCGTCGACATCGTCGGATGCTCATCATCCGCATTGCCCACAAGCTGCTACATACTGGCGGCTGCTATCTGCATCATCACTTCGCACGTACCTAAAGGATCCAAGACAAGGTGAGAATTCATGTCTATATTTTCCCTCATCTGTTGATGGATGATGCTTTAGTTTACCATACATTTCATATATGTTTGGTGCCACCCAATTAATCTGACCTTGGTTCGGTCTCATGGTGATCTTGATCCCATGTTGATACAAATCATAGTAAATGAAATATCTAGTCTTTTGATCTCTAATCCTTTACTGATGTGAACTAAGTACATATGTCAATCAAATCTTTCCCGTTTTGGTCTCATGGTGATCTTGCATTCCTATGTTGATACAACTGAAGAACAAATCATACCCATCTTTTTTTGGTGTCATGGCTCTCTTGCGTCTCCATGTTGATACAACTCAAGAACAAACCAAATCCTACTTGGTTTGGTCACATGGTGACTCTGATTCCTGGTTGATACAAATCAAGGAGAAAAATAAAAATAAAAGGTTTCATGACTTCCCATGCATGCTGATAGAAAGTGAGACACATTTCTTCCATATAAGATTATAGTATAGCTAGACTCCTAAATGCATGAGTCATTGTTCCATCATGTGGTGCTAGTTATGTATACATGAAGCGAAGATCAACTAAAAATATATTTGAATACCATCCGTGTAGTTAACAACCTTGATCAACATAGGATGTAAAATTGGTAAAATTCAAATCTAATGCATGTGGCCATGTATGCTTAAAATATTCATTAGTCTCAAGAACTAGCATCATGCGCTCAAAGTTGATACTAGTGAGAACCCATATAAAACAAAGCCATAGACATATGACATCTAGAATATATCATACATGACTTCGTTCTGCATAGTTTAGCGTCATATATCTAGACTTTAAATGAGACTTTTCATATGCCCCATTAGGTCCATGCAAAATATAAGTTGATATATACTTCTTTTTGGTAACAATATAAGCATATAGTCTATGCTATGATAGTGATAATACAACCAAGAAGAAATCACCATACTTCATTTGGTTATGCTACGCATGGACACGATGTTGCTACATGATGCTAGTACTAATACAAGTGGAGTGACACTTTATAAAAATATTATCATGAACGTGAAATCCAAAATAACATAAATATTTGACTAGATTTACTTAATCGCATGCCCATATATGATATAAGATAATCTTTCACATAGATTATAATTAGATCGTGCATCCCCTTCATGTAAGTGCATGCATCTACAAAGTTAAATGATAATTAGGGTCATAGCCTATGTTACTCTCACTAAACATAACATAGCGTGCCATCAAAATCTATTTAGCCTCCACAATAAGTTGGCTTGATGCAACACTATGTACAACTTCATTTCATGCATGCATATAGAAATCACATGCGTGTCAAAATGAACTCATAAAAAGAGTTATCCCCTATATTGCACACATGCCCATTAGCCAGTCTAGTTAACCATTAAATAGATCTTCGTATTAAAATATGTGATGGTTAAAGAGCTAGGCATGCACATGCTATATGAACGAGCATTGTCAAATTATCAATGCTATGCAACACATATATTAGCATGGACACACTTCAAGGCTTCCTGAATATGCCGACATCGATGACAACAAGGAGGATTTTGTTTCTACATTTTGTAGTTTTGTTTCTTTTTTTTCTACATTTTGTAGTTTTGTTTCTTTTTTTTCTACATTTGGTAGTACCCATATGTTGCAATGCTATGTAATAGATATATGTTGGAATTCTTAATCAGGGATTTTCTCCACGAAGATATAATTAACAGTTCTTTTATGTAAATGTAAGAGTTCTGGAAATAAAGAGCCTACAATGTTTGATCCTCTTTTTATTGTATGCATTTATATCATGCGTTTAAATTTATTCACTCTGTATACGTGACGTGGACGCGTGTTCTCACGCCTAGCCATTTTCCCGTCATCCGATTCTGGCATGCCCAGTGGGACGTATTTCTCCCCTCATCTTTGAATTCCAACATAGGATTCCAACATGTAAATTTCTAAACTACATGAAGTTTATAAACATTGTGTACATAAATATACTCAAAGAAAACTAATATATAGTTTTCTTATTCGAAGGTATGGAAGGTCAGGTGCCGCATTCGGTGAAACTCCGCATCGGAGACATCTGGCTTGATGTGAAGTTGGTCCATGTGCGACTTCAACAAATCAACATTTGGGTACTATGACTACATCGCTAACTGAACATGACCCATGCATAGAAGTCTCTGCTCTCAAGTTTGAGGGAAGTATGAGAGTAGACAAAAGGGGAAAAGGGAAGAAATTGGACCAATTCCACTATGAGCAACCTATGAATGGGGGCAATGCCATGATTATATTGCCCTCCTCATCAGTTCTGGATAAGAGGACATCAAATGTTCAGAATAAAGTTCAAGTTGATGTTCTAGAGCCTATTCTTACGCTGGCGGATAAATCTAGTGGAGAATGCTATGAGACAATTCTGAATTTCCCATTTGAATGCAATGAAATTTACCCCAATGCCCATGGCTATGAAACTTGTCATGTGAAACCAGCATCAGAATTGTCATATTCTATGTCGTCACCACCCATTGCATGTAATTCCTCTAAGTCTTCGTTTGGTTTGATGTTCCAACAACATTGACTGCTCACTCGGCCGCTGCACACAAATGCTGATGCACGCAAACACTGCCAAAAAAGAAATTCACACACACATCGGTGTAGAGAAGGAGACTCGGAGAAGTTCAGCAAGAAGGTGAGACTCATGGTTCTCTCCTAATCCTTTGGCTCTCTCGTTGGTGATCTTCTCTATGTTTGCAAAATCTTTGCTCTTGGTTTGGTCATGTTGACATGAACCAAGTAGCATTTTTCCACATGATGGTTTGTGATCTGGTCATAT
Source organism: Hordeum marinum (assembly GCA_022496015.1). Classification (NCBI taxonomy): domain Eukaryota; kingdom Viridiplantae; phylum Streptophyta; class Magnoliopsida; order Poales; family Poaceae; genus Hordeum; species Hordeum marinum. The sequence goes on along the minus strand of CM039675.1, from coordinate 207,745,682 downwards.
TGACACAGTTCATGAATTCAATTCTATGTTTTCCCAACTTATGATTCCAAACGGTGATCAAAAAAAAGAAATTCACCAAAAAAATTATTATACTCCTTACCCTCACGAGTCTCGACCGAGGCACTCAAAAAAAGAACTACTTCATACCCTCATGAGTATAAATTGGGGCACAAAAAAATACTCGAACTATTTACGAGTATAAAGTGTGATGCAAACAAAAAATACTCCAACAACTTATGAGTATAAACTGTGATACAAAAAAATTATACACTCCATACCATCATGAGTATAAACTGGGGCATAGAAAATGATTCTCCAATGACTTACGAGTATAAACTATGATGCAAAAAATATGTACTCCAACAAACATACGAGTCTAAATTGTGATTAAAAAACAGAACTACTTCATACCCTCACAAGTCTAAACTGGGGCACCCAAAGAAAAATACTCCAATGACTTACGAGTATAAACTGTGATAAAAAAATATGTACTCGAATAAACTTACAAGTCTAAAATATGATTAAAAAAAGAACTACTACATACCCTCACGAGTCTAAACTGGGGCACCCAAAGAAAAATACTCCAATGACTTACGAGTATAAACTGTGATGCAAAAAATATGTACTCCAATAAACTTACGAGTCTAAACTGTGATTAAAAAACAGAACTACTCCATACCCTCACAAGTCTAAACTGGGGCACCCAACGAAAAATACTCCAATGACTTATGAGTATAAACTGTGATAAAAAATATGTACTCCAATAAACTTACGAATCTAAAATATGATTAAAAAAAGAACTACTACATACCCTCACGAGTCAAAACTGGGGCACCCAAAGAAAAATACTCCAATGACTTACGCGTATAAACTATGATGCAAAAAATATAGACTCCAATAAACTTACAAGTCTAAACTATGATTAAAAAAAGAACTACTCCATACCCTCACGAATCTAAACTGGGGCACCCAAAGGAAAATACTCCAATGACTTACAAGTATAAACTGTGATGCAAAAAATATATATTCCAATAAATTTACAAGTCTAAACTGTGATTAAAAAAGGTAATTACTCCATACCCTCACGAGTCTAAACTGGGGCACCCAAAGAAAAACATTTCATACCGCCACGAGTCTGAACTAGGGCATTCAAAACAAATATACTCCATACCCTCTCTAAACTGGGGCACCCAACTTATGAGTCCAAACGGTGATGCAAAAAAAGAAATTCACCAAAAAATTATTATACTCCTTACCCTCACGAGTCTAGACCGAGGCACTAAAAAAAAAGAACTACTTCATACCCTCATGAGTATAAATTGGGGCACACAAAATATACTCTAACTATTCACTAGTATAAACTGTCATGCAAACAAAAAATACTCCAACAACTTACGAGTATAAGCTGTGATACAAAAATAATTATATACTCCATACTGTCATGAGTATAAACCGGGGCATAGAATATGACACTCCAATAAACTTACGAGTATAAACTGTGGCAAAAAAATGACACTCCAATAAACTTATGAGTATAAGTTGTGGCAAAAAAATACTCCAATAAACTAACGAGTATAAACTATGCCATACAAAAAAACATACTCCAACAACTTACGAGTCTAAACTGTGATTCCCCCAAAAAATATATTACTCTAGCAACTTACGAGTCTAAATTGTGATGCCAAAAAAAAATACTCCAATACCTCACGAGTATAAACTATGGCACATATAAGAAAATATAACTCCAATATTTTTACAAGCGCAGCCCGCAACATCATATTGAAAGCTAAAAAAACTCCCGGATCGAATGAGTCTAAACTTTTAGCCTCATAAAAAATCTAACATTCTAAGCTATGAGTATAAATTATTATCCTCCCGAGGATAAATGGAGACCTCGTGTTTTGGAAAAATATAGTGCTCCAATGCTATAGGAGCCTAAACTATAAGCATCATCAAAAACTTTAACACAAAAAAAATGCTCCAATTCTATATGAGCCTAAACTATAAGCATCATGTGAAATGTTAACAAAAAGTGCTCCAATGCTATATGAGCCTAAACTATAAGTGTCATGAGAACAAAAAGTGCTCCAATGCTATATGAGATTAAACTATAAGCGTCAAGGAATTTTCAACAAAAAAGCGTGCTCCAATGTTGTATGAGCCTAAACTATAAGCATCAAATGAAATTTTAACAAACAAAAAAATTCCCCAATGTTGTATGAGCTTAAAGTATAAGCAACGGTGTAAAAGATTTTTAAAAGAACATAGAGATGCTCCAATGCTACGCTAAAATAAATTATAAGCATCACTTGAAATCTTAACACCTGTAAATTATTCCAAACATGATTAATACCCGTTGCATAAAAGGAGAAACTACCGGGTACATTCGGGAAGGATGAGATGCATACAGATTCAAGCTCTGAATCTGAATCATTAAAAATTCACATTCAGACCTCGAGGGGCATCTGTTGACACTGATTTTGGCCAAAGTAAAATATGACGTTTCATAAAATCAATCGCTTCAAAAGTAGTGAATTGCTGAATACGCGAATAAAAAAAATACCATAATGAATTTACTCCACAGACCCAAAAATCAAAGGGTAGGAGCCATATCATAGTATAAATTAGAGGACATATGACTTTGATATAAGTACGCCATCACCAACGGCGAAATTCTGATGTTGACATCATTATTGTATCACCACTAAAGAAATATTGGCACCATGCTTGTGTAAAATAATATGACATGCAGATGTTTAAGAAACGTCAGGCCGTCATATAATTATGAATGAAAAAAATGCCTTCCCGTGTCATTACAATTAGTATGACCTAGCTAGCCCACTTCTACAAATGGCTACGTACATGCATGGGTGCAAGTACAAGCTAACTGCATGCATGCGTGTATTATATGCATGGGATTAGGCGGCACAATTAAGAACTAATTACTCAACCCATGGCCCCAACACATGAAGTCTCTAGGATAACCCATGCAACGAACTGAGAGCCCAACTTATAACTATTTTAGTTAAAATAAATGTGGATTAGTGGCCAAGTCCATGCGGACGCACGGATGGCCATGCCCCGGCCTTCTTTGATTGCCCAGCTGCACACATACGAAGTCCATGCAAGAAAGCTTTGATCATGATAATCTATAACTAACCGGTTGCTTGCCCACGATAACCACGATGATCCCACGTCCTGGTGCGACGATCGTCGTCGTCGTTGGAGAGCGTATGCCTCGGCTCCAACCTATAAATATGGACAACATACCATGCCCCTGGAAGGACTCATCGATCGCGCATTGAGAACGCAAGCCCGTAGCTGCTCATCCATCCATTGGCAAGCACATCATCCATCCAAGCTCACGACAGACACCATTGCATCGCTCATCATTTGCTCGCGCCAGCGTGTACGTGGTTGGCAGTTTGTCTCTTCGTCGTCGCCATCACCTGCCCGTCGCCGTCCCGCCAGCCGGTCGTCATCGTCATCGCCGGTCGCGTCGCTCCACACCGGTCACACACGTTGCCGGCTGTTCGTCTCATCGTCGACATCGTCGGATGCTCATCATCCGCATTGCCCACAAGCTGCTACATACTGCCGGCTCCTATCTGCATCATCACTTCGCACGTACCTGAAGGATCCAAGACAAGGTGAGAATTCATGGCTATATTTTCCCTCACCTGTTGCGGATGATGCTTTAGTTTACCATAAGTTGCATATATGTTTGGTGCCACCCAATTAATCTGCCCTTGATTCGGTCTCATGGTGATCCAATGTTGGTACAAATCATAGTAATTGAAATATCTAGTCTGTTGATCTCTAATCCTTTACTGATGCGAACTAAGTACATATGTGCAATCAAATCTTTCTCGTTTTGGTCTTATGGTGATTTTGCATTCTCATGCTGATACAAATCAAGAACAAATCATACCCACCTTGTTTTGGTCTCATGGCGATCTCGTGTCCCCATGTTGATACAACTCAAGAACAAAGCAAATCCTACTTGGTTTGGTCACATGGTGACTGATTCCATGTTGATACAAATCAAGGAGAAAAATAGAAATAAAAGGTTTCATGACTTCCCATGCATGCTGATAGAAAGTGAGACACATTTCTTCCATATAAGATTATAGTATAGATAGACTCCTAAATGCATGAGTCATAGTTCCATCATGTGGTGTTAGTTATGTATACATGAAGCGAAGATCAAATAAAAAAATATTTGCATACCATCCGCCTAGTTAACTACCTTGATCAGCATAGGATGTAAACTTGGTAAAATTCAAACCTAATGCATGTGGCTATGCATGCTTAAAATATTCATTAGTCTCAAGAAGTAGCATCATGCGCTCAAAGTTGATATTAGTGAGAACCCATATAAAACAAAGCCATAGACATATGACATCTAGAATATATCATACATGACTTCGCTCTGCAGAGTTTAGCATCATATATCTAGACTTTAAATGAGAATTTTCATATGCCCCATTAGGTCCATGCAAAATATAAGTTGATATATACTTTTGTTTGGTTATACTATAAGCATATAGTCAATGCTATGATAGTGATAATACAAGCAGCAAGAAATCACCATACTTCATTTGGTTATGCTACACATAGGAACGATGCTACTACATGATGCTAGTACTAATACAAGTGGAGTGACACTTTATAAAAATATTATCATGAACGTGAAATCCAAAATCACATAAATATTTGACTAGATTTACTTAGTACCTGCCCATATATGATATAAGATAATCTTTCATATATATTATAATTAGATCGTGCATCCCCTTCATATAGGTGCTTGCATCTACAAAGTAAAATGATAACTAGGGTCATAGCCTATGTTACTCTCACTAAACATAACATAGCATGCCATCGAATTCTATTTAGCCTCCCCAATAAGTTGGCTTGATGCAACACTGTGTACAACTTCATTTCATGCATGCATAGAGAAATCACATGCGTGTCAAAATGAACTCATGAAAAGAGTTATCCCCTATATTGCACACATGCCCATTGGTCAGCCTAGTTAACCATTAAATAGATCTTCTTATTAAAATATGTGATGGTTAAAGAGTTAGGCATGCACATGCTAATGAACGAGCATTGTCAAAGTATGAATGCTATGCAACACATATATTAGCATGGACAAACATCAAGGCTTCCCGAGTACGCCGACATCGATGACAACAAGGAGGATTTTGTTTCTACATTTTGTAGTTTTCTTTCTTTTCTTTCTACATTTTGTAGTACCCATATGTTGCAATGCTATGTAATAGATATATGTTGGAATTCTTAATCAGGGGTTTTCTCCATGAAGATATAATTAACGGTTCTTTTATGTAAATGTAAGAGTTCTGGAAATAAAGAGCCTACAATGTTTGATCCTCTTTTTATTGTAAGCATTTATATCATGCGTTCAAATTTTTTCACTCTGTACCAGTGACGTGGACACGTGTTCTCACGCCTAGCCATTTTCATGTCATCAGTCGGTCACTGAAACTCGGTTGCACCGAAGTGAAAGTTGGTATTACCAAGAAGTGGGTTTTGGCTAGTTTTTGACTCATTGTAGCCGATATGGAATTGCTGGTGGCACCAATTTTGAGTGGTAGTTTCTATGAGAAAATCTTTGTGGGGCAGGGGAGCTTGTGGGTGTTTTTGGTGACTAACACTTGATCATTTTGAGCATTTCATTCACCATTAATACCTCGCCCCCTTTTGCTAGTATTGGCTTTCCTACAGACACAAAGCGATTTCTCACAAAGTAAAATGTAGTGTCTTCATTCTTGTAGCTTGGCCAATCCTATGATTGCATCTTAAGGTCTCCTCAAAATCCTTTGCCAATCATAACATTGAAATTTTCCTGAAATATACTTAGTGGAAACATTAGTCCAATGAATCTAATGTTGTTGTTAATTACCAAAACTACCTAGGGATAAGTTGTGCTTTCAATCTCCCCCTTTTTGGTAACTGATGACAACATATAAATCAAAGCATTGATAGAGATATAATGAATGAATGGCATTGTTCCTTTCAGAGGTATGTGATAAGCAAGAGCTCCCCCTAATTTGTGCATTATTTTAAATTTGCATTTGAATGTTAATGCACAATTGATTAGGATTATGGGTCACTCTTCCATGTCACATACAACTTGGTGGTGCGCGGAAATTAATATGAGTGAATTTCATAAGCATATCACACCAAACATTAAGTGAATGATATAAACATCTCAAGGACAAGCAATAGCACCATCACACTAGAGTATATTATCAAACACCGACAAAAATTTGCAACACCAAATGATAAACCAAATGTTTTGAAAAGCGGAGAGGGTTCAAAATTCAGCTCTCTCTCTCGAAGCCCTATGATCTATAACATCTCCCCCTTTGGCAACAAGTTACCAACAAGTTCACAATTATAGAGCTACTAGTCGCTCTCGGCACGATCTCCTCCTATGGCAGTCGATGGAGTCGAGAGAACAGCATCCTCGAAGGCTTCATCTGAAGTCCTCTGATGTGGTGGGGTAGATACTAAAGTGGATGGAGCTGAAGGAGATGCTGCTGGTATTGATGAACAAGGCCTTGTCTCTGGAGCTGGAACTATAGGAGTTTTGGCCTGAGTCTTGAACTTGGTGATGGTCCTGAGAGGTGGACTAACATCATCGTCATCGTCGTCAGTGGAATGAGGGCTAGGCACTGCATCCACTTCCTTCTTGAGCTCATTCACAGTCGTCGTCAGCTCATCCACTTTGTTGTTTAGTGTGGAAAACCTGCCCTCCACAATCCTCACAAGACTCTCCGAATTAAGCTGGATGGTCTTGATGTCCTTCTGCATGCCATGAACGGTGCTAATAAGAAGATCCATCTGCTCACTCTTGGTCCTTGGCACCTAAGCACTAGCAGCTCTGGCTGCCTCTGTCTCTGCCCATGCAGTATATGAAGTGGGATGACTTGGATCCATCACCACGACATTATCATCAAAATCTGGCTGGAGTGGCAAATGTGGGCGATCAAGTGCATATATATTCTTTTCTAACTTAGAGTTAATGAGCATATGAATGTGTGGTGAATATCCAGAAGATCTCTTCTGGTCTGCAGTTGTCCTCTTCACTGTCTCAACAAAAAGATCCATCACCTTGAACCTGGTGTGGGTGTGTCACACCCAAGATGCGCGCTTATCCATATTAAGACACGAGGGTCTCGACAAGGATAGAGGCACATCTTGCCATTAGCAAGTACAACATCATTACATACATTTAGGAAGAGAAGAGTATATGAGTTGGCTTACACTCGCCACATGTTAAATTACAAATCCACACAATTATTTCAATCATCAATACAAAGGCAGGGTCCGACTACGGACGGAATCAAACGATAAAATGATGCAACGATACTGGCTTGCAAGCCCAAAGATCTCGACCGCAGTCCTCTACTCGTCTGGATAAGTCATGTACATCCTGCCATGCTCCTTGTCATACTCCCACTAGAGCTGCATCACATCATCCTGCACGATCTCATCTGTACCTACATCTGGATTGTTGTAGTTCTCTCTGAGCCGCGTGATGAGGACATCCCTGCTAATGCTACACCCACAACTCCGACTGCTATACATACAGGACCAATTACTAGAGCTCACGCACGTCAATTGAATTACCAGGTACTTTCGTTTCTTGCAAATCCTTCTAATGTTCATGAACATATGATGCTGCCTAAATTAGATACTTTTGTTTTACTGATGAATGAAGGACCTGGCATGGACAAGAAGGATGACCATTGAAGTGGGATCAAGCATGGAGAAGAAGGTGCGCGCACGGGAAAGAACGATGGAGCTTCCAGTGATGATTTTCGCACTTTGAAGCCACCATAATGGGAGCAAGAAGCCTTGGAAGAAATATGCATGATGCTACTTTATAAAATTCGTCCCTAGGCTAATATAGGTGCTGCGCCACCTTATTGTTGGGCCAAGCCCATGTAATATTGAAACACCATATTATAGGCTGTTTTTAGAGTCTGTATGTATGGGGAAACTAGGTTAGGGTCGGTTTCGGACCCCTCCTCCAAGGGCCACGAAATTCCCCTCTATTCCCCCATATTACAACCCTTAGGGCATTGTTTTAGGGTTGGGTTTTGTTTAGATTACAAGTTTGCCATAGCTGCAACTTCGCGTTCTTCGTTTGTGTTCCACGACCAGACAAAGGCGTCACACAACCCCACTTCATCAATAAAGCTTTCCTCTTATATTCGCAATATCCAGATTGCCATCTTAGTTTCTTGCTTGTTCTTCGTTTGCGTGCAGGAAATAGACCCTCGTGGTCAGGTTGATCGTGCTCCGGCGTGGTCAATAACCTCTCGGAGTTGGTTTAGCGATTGCTAAGGTGCGGCGTCATCACACGTTCGTAGTCGGATCGTCAAAGTCTACTCCACCAAAAACGATAGCCACCATCTCATCGAAAGATAGGGACAACTTCGCCTCTATCAAGTGGTATCAGATTTCCAGGTTGCTTGGTGAGATTTTACCAGTTTTCGTAGTTTAGATCGCATCTGTTCTTCATACCTTTAGTCCACAAAAAAGCCACAAAAAATTAGGGTTAGATCATCATATCCGAACCAATCTGAGCCGTTGCATAGTCTTTTCAGTATTTTGCTTTATTGAATTTGTGGTTACATCGTCGTGTTGAGTTGCTGGTCTTAGTGTCTAGTCCTTTAGAGGTTCGAGTTCTATTCATAGGTTGTCACATCGCCACCGCATCGTCTTCATAGTTGCCATATACCAACACCATCATCACCGCTGCCATATATCACCACCCACCATCACTATCCATTGGTGTCCATATATACCACCACAAATCCGCCACCAATCCGAGTCTAGCTCGTTTTAGGTTTAGTTTCGAGATCCTTTTGATTTTGGATTCGTGTTTTGCTACCTGCGTAGGTGTCGGGAAAAAAAGTCTGGCACGCTTTGCAGAGCACGTTTTGGCCCAAAAAAAATTCGGCCGAAAATATTTTTTCCCTATCTTGATTTTAGGTTCTTCAGAGCATTTTGAGACACTTGCCATCATAGTGATTTTTGTCAAAATTTTCGGTCGTCGCAGCCCCCGAATTGCTCTAGAAAAAAAATTAGTCCAACAAATTTCATGCCCATCTTGCTTATATGACGTGGGAAGAGTTTTGAGACACTCGCCATTGTAGTGATTTTTTGAGCAAAAAAAAGAGCGCAAAAAAGAGGCGTCGGAAAAAAACGAAAAAAATATATTCAAAGTGTGGTTTTCCCTTGATTACGTGTAGCGTCGTGATTTTGTTTTTGTTTTAGGCTCACGTCTCTAGTAGGGTCTAGCCTAGGACCAGCACAGTACCGTCGTTGAGCATTTATTCAACCTTGCATCTCTGAATTAATTATTGCTAACCCTTTTTGCTACCATATTATAAGCCATCCTAGCTCCACATACATCTACGTCATGTGTTTGACACCACCTGGCAATCGCTCTATCCAAGCTTTGAGAGTTTTGACTACAACGATTGCCGCTCACCGCCTGCTGCTGGGTAAGAACTGGTAAGAATTTGAGATTCTCTTAAAGGATTTGTGACACACCACGACCACCACCACCACGTCCCAGTAGTCTGTAGGTTTCATATTCTTGTGTGTTTCCTATTTCTGCTAACCATGTCAGGATCACACGATGATGGGAGCGACTGGGAGAGCATGACCAACAAAGCGCTCTATGATAAATTTCAGCAAATGATGGCTGACCAGGTACAAGACTTCGTGACCAACTTTGGAGAGGCCATGGAGAAGCTCGATGGTTTGGAGAAGACATTCGACACCAAGATGGACGCCAGGTTCAATTAGGTGCTTGCCCATCCACCACCACCAGTTGTAGCTCCTATCCCTTTCGAACAACGAGCGTGATGTGTGCCTCTCGGCCAAGCCCAACATACTGGTACTGTTGATACTGCTGCTACTTCTGTGGCTCCTGCTGCTACTGTCGTTGAGCAGGTTGACGATTATGATGGTGATTACGATGATGAGGGAGAGGTTGTTCCAGATCAGCTTCAGGGGCACCCACCATGATACGCACCAAGTCGACCACATGGCTACAACCGTAACGGTAGGGCTGCACCACCCCCTCAGGTACGGGATCATGACCATCTCCCTAAAATTAAATTGAATATTCCGACGTTTGAGGGTAGATATGTTCCTGATATATATCTTACATGGGAGCTAGAAACAGAACAACGTTTTACATGCTTACAATTTCCTGAGGATAGACGTGTTGTTGTTGCTGTTTGTTCATTCACTAGTTTTGCTTGTGTTTGGTGGTCAGAACATTGTAGAATGCACCATGCTAATATTCCAACTACTTGGGCTACTTTGAAAACTGCTATACGTAATCGTTGGGTGCCACCTTATTATCAACGTGAGTTGCTTCAAAATTTGCAGCGTTTAAGACAAGGAAAAAATTATGTAGAAGAATATTATCAGGAATTACAAACTGGCATGATTAGATGTGGTATTGTTAAGGAGAATGAAGCTATGCTTGCATGTTTTATGGGTGGATTAAATAGAGAGATTCAGACTATTCTAGAGTATAAGGAGTATAACACTATCACTCGTTTATTTCATCTTGTTTGCAAAGCTGAACGTGAAGTGCAGGATCGACAGGCAATGGTGAGAACTACTTTTTCTGTAGGTCGCACTTCATCATGGACGCCACGTACCTCCTCTACTTCCGCACGTCCTATTGTAACACCACCTACTTACACCTCCAACTCCAACCGCGATACCAGGAAACAGGCTCCTACTCCACCCTCTGCGAAGAGCACACCTTCTGGGCCTGCACAGAGCTCTTCTTCATCTTTTGCATCCACAGGGCAAACACATGAGGTTATATGCCGTCGTTGCAAGGGTGGAGGTCACTTTGCGAGAGAATGCCCTTCCAAGCGTTTAATGATTGTTATTGAGGATGATGGATATGCGTCCGCTAGTGATTATGATGATGAGACTTTGGCTCTCATTGCAAGTGAAGAATAGGGTGGCGAGGATGCAGAACCAGAGACACACTACATGGCTGCTGATTACGCTGACAGGTTTGAAAGTTTAGTTCCTCAATGTGTTCTCAGTGTGCAGGTTACACAGGCTAAGCAAAATAAGAGGCACAACTTGTTCCACACAAAGGGAGTTGTGAAGGAGCGTTCTGTTTGCGTCATCATCAATGGAGGGAGTTGCAATAACTTGGCTAGCATGGAGATGGTGTAGAAGTTGTCTCTAACCACCAGACCACATCCTCATCCTTATTATATCCAATAGTTCAACAATAGTGGCAAGGTTAAGGTAACACGTACTGTTCGTGTGCACTTTAGCATTGCTACATATTCTGATTATGTGGATTGTGATGTGGTACCCATGCAAGGATGTTCTGTTCTACTTGGTAGGCCATGGCAGTTTGATAAAAAAATTGTACACCATGGTAGGATAAATCAATATACTCTTGTTCATAAGGATCAAAATATCACTTTGCTTCCTATGTCTCCGGAACATATTATGAAAGATGACATTGCTAGAGCTAGTAAAACAAAACAGGAGAAACATAAGAGTGAAAATCAGATTGTAGCATAGGAATTTGAGCAACACCATAAGCATAATAAACCATCATCTAATGTTGCATCCGAAATAAAATTGAAGAGTGGGTGTTTACTTGCTACTAAATCTGATATTAATGATTTGGATGTTGCTACATTTGTTTGTTATGCTTTTGTATGCAAAGAGGTATTATTTTCATTCGAGGACATGCCTCCCTCTTTGCCTCCTGCTGTCATTAACATTTTGCAGGAGTTTGCTGACGTCTTCCCACAAGACGTGCCACCGGGATTACCACATATTCGCGGGATTGAGTATCAGATTGACTTAATTCCCGGTGCATCCCTACCCAACCGTGTGCCATACCGTACCAATCCAAAGGAGACAAAGAAGATTATGCGTCAAGTACAGGAGCTGCTTGACAAAGGTTATATACGTGAATCCCTTAGTCCTTGTGCCGTTCCTATTATTCTAGTGCCTAAAAAGGATGGTACATCGTGCATGTTGTGGAGTGAAGAGGCATTAATAATATTACTATTCGTTATCGTCATCCTATTCCTAGACTAGATGATATGCTTGATGAATTAAGTGGTTCTACAATTTTCTCCAAAGTTGATTTGCGTAGTGGATACCATCAAATTCATATGAAATTGGGAGATGAATGTAAAACAACATTTAAAACTAAGTTTGGATTATATGAGTGGTTAGTCATGCCTTTTGGGTTAACTAATGCACCTAGCACTTTCATGAGATTGATGAACGAGGTTTTACGTGCTTTCATTGGACGAGGTAGTCTATTTTGATGATATATTGATTTTTAGTAGATCTTTGGAGGAACATTTGGAACATCTACGTGTTGTTTTTATTGTCTACATGATGCACGTTTCTTTGGTAACCTTGGGAAGTGCACCTTTTGCACCGTCCGATTATCTTTTCTTGGCTATGTTGTTACTCCACAAGGAATTGAAGTTGATAAAGCCAAGATTGAAGCTATTGAGAGTTGGCCACAGCCCAAAACGGTCACACAAGTGAGGAGTTTTCTTGGCCTTGCTGGTTTGTATAGGCGTTTTGTGAGAGATTTCAGCACCATTGCTGCGCCTCTCAATGAGCTTACAAAGAAGGACGTGCCTTTTTCTTGGGGTACCGCACAGGAAGAAGACTTCATGTTCTTGAAAGATAAGTTAACACATGCTCCTTTACTCCAACTTCCTGATTTTAATAAGACTTTCGAGGTTGAATGTGATGCTAGTGGAATTGGGTTAGCAGGTGTGTTATTACAAGATGGTAAACCTGTTGCATACTTTTCTGAAAAATTGAGTGGCCCTAGTCTGAATTATTCTACTTATGATAAGGAATTATATGCTCTTGTTCGGACTTTGGAAACATGGAAACATTATTTATGGCCCAAAGAATTTTTTATACATTCTTATCATGAATCTTTGAAACATATTAAAAGTCAAGCAAAACTGAACCGTAGACATGCTAAATGGGTTGAATTCATTGAGACTTTCCCTTATGTCATTAAACAAGAAGGGTAAAGAAAATGTTATTGCTGATGCTTTGTCTCGTCGTTATACTATGCTTTCACAACTTGACTTTAAAATATTTGGTTTGGAGACCATCAAAGATCAATATGTGCATGATGCTGAACTTAGAGATGTGTGTTGTAGCATTGTAAATAAGGGAGAACATGGAACAAGTTCATTATTAATGATGGATTTGTGTTCCGTGTTAACAAGCTATGCATTCCAGCTAGCTCCGTTCGTCTTTTGTTGTTACAGGAGGCACACGAAGGAGGATTAATGGGACACTTTGGCATGAAGAAGACGAAGGACGTACTTTCTACACATTTCTTTTGGCCAAAGATGAGACGGGATGTTGAGCATTTTGTTGCTCGCTGCACTACATGTCAAAAAGCTAAGTCACAACTCAATCCTCATGGTTTATATATGCCTTTGCCTATACCTAGTGTTCCTTGGGAGGATATATCTATGGACCTTTTTTTTAGGTTTACTTCAAACTAAGAAGGGGAGGGATAGCATATTTGTTGTCGTGGATAGATTTTCCAAAATGGCACACTTTATACCATGTCATAAAAGTGATGATGCTTCTCATGTTGCTGATTTGTTCTTTAGTGAAATTATTCAGTTGCATGGTGTTCCAAATGCAATTGTTTCACATCGTGATGCTAAATTTCTTAGCCACTTTTGGAGATGTTTATGGGCTAAGTTGGGGACTAAACTACTTTTTAGTACTACATGTCATCCCCAAACTAATGGCCAAACTGAAGTAGTCAATAGATCATTGTCTACTATGCATAGGGCTGTTTTGAAGAATAACATGAAAATGTGGGAAGAATGCTTCCCTCATATTGAATTACCTTATAATCGTTCGCTACATTCTCCCACTAAGATGTGCCCTTTTGAAGTTGTGTATGGTTTCCTACCTCGTGCACCTATTGATTTGTTGCCTCTTCCATCTTCGGTGAAGGTTAATTTTGATGCTAAAGAACGTGCTGAATTGATATTAAAGATGCATGAGTTAACGAAGGAAAACATTGAGCGTATGAATGGTAAATACAAAATTGCTGGAGATAAGGGTAGAAAACATGTTGTCTTTGCACCTGGAGATCTTCTTTGGTTACATTTGCATAAGGATAGATTTCCTGATTTGCGCAAGTCAAAGCTAATGCCACGTGGTGATGGTCCTTTTAAGGTGTTAAAGAAAATAAATGATAATGCATATAAACTGGAGCTGCCTGTAGAGTTTGGGGTTAGCCCCACTTTTAACATTGCAGATTTAAAGCCTTATTTGGGTGAGGAAGATGAGCTTCCATCGAGGACGACTTCAGTTCAAGAAGGGGAGGATGATGAGGACAACCCTGCTAATGCTACACCCACAACTCCTACTGCTATACATACAGGACCAACTACTAGAGCTCATGCATGCCAATTGAATAACCAGGTACTTTCGTTTCTTGCAAATCCTTCTAATGTTTATGAACATATGATGCTGCCTAAATTAGATACTTTTCTTTTACATATGAATGAAGGACCTGGCATGGACAAGAAGGATGACCATTGGAGTGGGATCAAGCATGGAGAAGAAGGTGCGCGCGCAGGAAAGAACATTGGAGCTTCTAGTGATGATTTTCGCACTTTGAAGCCACCATAATGGGAGCAAGAAGCCTTGGATGAAATATGCATGATGCTACTTTATTAAATTCGTCCCTAGGCTAATATAGGTGCTGCGCCACCTTATTGTTGGGCCAGGCCCATGTAATTTCGAAATACCATATTGTAGGTTGTTTTTAGAGTCCGCATGTATGGGGAAACTGATTTAAGGTCGGTTTTGGACCCCTCCTCCAAGGGGCCATGAAATTCCCCTCCATTTCCCCATATATACAGCCCTTAGGGCATTGCTTTAGGGTTGGTTTTTGTTTAGATTACAAGTTTGCCATAGCTGCAACTTCGCGTTCTTCGTTTGTATTCCACGACCAGACAAAGGTGTCACAAAACCCCACTTCATCGATAAAGCTTTCCTCTTATATTCGCAATATGTAGATTGCAATCTCAGTTTCTTGCTTGTTCTTCATTTGCGTGCAGGAAATAGACCCTCGTGGTGAGGTTGATCGTGCTCCGGCGTGGTCTATAACCTCTCGGAGTTGGTTTAGCGATTGCTAAGGTGCGGTGTCATCACACGTTCGTAGTTGGATCGTCAAAGTCTACTCCACCAAAAATGATAGCCACCATCTCATCGAAAGATAGGGAGAACTTCGCCTCTATCACCACGGGGACTCAGCAATCTTGTGCCCGGGTACCAAGACTATTCAAGCTTATAGGTTGGGAAGGGGTGTGTGTTTAGTTTGCAAAAGCACTAAGCATTTATGGTGGCTAATCTTACGAAGCATGAAAGTAAATATGTGGTCTACGATAAACGATCGAAACTAGAATGACCTCTATGAGATCCTGAACACTTACGTCAATCATAACCCCATCGTGTTGTCTCTCGTTTCATGTTCACGAGAAGAGACGATCACGGTTACTCACA
Organism: Hordeum marinum; assembly: GCA_022496015.1. Taxonomy (NCBI): domain Eukaryota; kingdom Viridiplantae; phylum Streptophyta; class Magnoliopsida; order Poales; family Poaceae; genus Hordeum; species Hordeum marinum. Next base: position 207,730,049 of record CM039675.1, on the reverse strand, counting down.
AAGTTGGTGAATTTTATTAGAGTTTACTTCAAGTTAACTATAACCGGGTGTTAAACAAATATCCAAGTTGCCACATAACCGCGGGCACGGCTTTCCGAAAGTTTAACCCTGCAGGGGTGCTCCAACTAGTCCATCATAAATTAACCACACTCCGCGGGAATAGCCTCGACCACGGATCTCGTGGTCATCCTAGGAAACTCCAAAGGAATTCCAACACCTCGGGATAGCCCGAAGAAAGTCAGAGTCCCACACGCAAGCCACTCAATAAAGGTAAACCAAATCCAACAAGACCACCCGACGTGTCGACGAACCCGATAAGAGCCGCGTATCTCATTCTCAGGACATGATGGATAAGCCACGCGTATGGAGGCCTGATAGAAATCTCCCGAGTTGCCCCGGGTTAGCCCCGCATAGTGCTCTAGTTTGGACCAACACTCACGAGGAGCACTGGCCCCGAGGGTTGATTAATTATCCACCGGGTTGCAAAGCCCTACACAATTTTTATTAAGTTGTTTAAGAAAATAGTACCAATGTTGGGTCTTGCCAGACAAGTTTTAATCTCAACCGAATAATCAAGGGGGTCCCCATAACAACCCCGAGCATGTTGGCAGCGCAAAGTATGGGAACATAACACTGGTAACAAGAAACTATGGCGGTAAAGCAGAACAAAACACCTAGCAAAAGGCCAAGCATTCCAACATACCAAGATATATATGTGCATTAAATTAAATATCAGATAATATTGTGATATGCCAAAATCCATGTTATCACATGGAAACAACATGCACCTGCAACTAAGAACGCTATAAGAGGGGCTGAGCAGCGGTAACTTAGCCAAACAAGGTTGCTATGATGTGGAGGGGTTAGAGGCTTTCATGGCAATGTAGGAGGCTTGACATTCAAGTGGTAGGTAACGCATAAGTAACGATAAGAACGAGACATCTAGCAAAGCAAAAATAGTGTCAGGATCCCAGTACGATCTTCTTGCCTGTTGGTTCTTCAGAGGGACAAGTAGCGGGATCCTTGTAGTGGTACTCTCCTGGATCTTCGTACTCAGGTTCAACGTTCATGTCTACCCAAAAGAAACAGCAAGAATAAACAAGCAACGAAGGTGCAATGCACAAACAAGAATGATGCATGGTTTATGTGAAGAATCTAGCATGGCAATCCTAACTAGTCATGTTTCATAAGAAATAGATTAGTTATTTATGATTCTGGGCAGAACTTCACGTTAAGTTATTTAAACATTCATGATCATGGAAAATATGGATGCTTCATGCAAAAACGATAAAAATGCATATGTAGAACATAGGAAACGGAGTTACGGTTCTCACGCCACGCTCATGGCAAGATACGAAGGCAAACACAAGACAATGATGACCATGGGCTATTCCTTGGCATTCCAAGGTATCCACTGGTTAGGAAATGAAAAAACAACCACAATAGAGTCAAAGATCAAGAAACTCCGTGGAGTATAGCTCCCACAAGTCACAAAACACTAAAACAAACAATCTGTCACAAAACAGCAACATAGCAACTTACACAGCCAATAACTGGAGCTACAAAAAGTCTCCAACCACAAACAAGGCATTTACAGAAACTACTTAGCATGCTTATCAGCTTATCCAACTACACAATCTAGAATGGAGGCACACACATCAATAAGCATGAAGCTCACAAGTTGGCATGATGAAACAAATTTTAGGGACTTAGTGAAAATAACAGTTTTCTGGAATGAGTTAAGCTGATAGCAAGTTGACAGCAGAAACTAATGGTGATAGAGACCACCTAATGGCATTAAAATTAACAGGATGGTAGAGGGAAACCTCTAATTCAAATCACTAGCACCAAGCTTGAGCTAATTCACAACATATCACAAGATAGCATTCACTCTTCATGGCATAAAAATATTACCAGATTCTCACACTTGGAAATATTTAGCATGGTTGAAAACAGTAACATTTTAGTGGTTACTTTAGAGCAAATTTCCCACTCATATGCAAGTTTATCATGACAAAAATAAATACCATGGCATTCTACTCATCAAGACTACCATATTCATGTTGGCACAAATATCATAGCATGCATGGATTAAATATAACAAAAATGACAAAATGGCACTTTGAGACAAAATGACATTTTGTCAAACTTGCTCAAAAGACCAAACCAATTGCACCAATGGATTCCTGAGATTTTTCTACCCCAAATTCATGTATCGTACTCATATGTTAATATGGAGCATCATGGCAAAACACTAGATAGCAAATTGCCCACCAATCCTATAAGTGAAAACTTAATATAATTGAACATGTCTATAATTGCACATATCCAGATTTGGTAAAATACCAGAAATGGAAATAACCTTATGTAACAATTAAAATGATAAAAATAATAAAGAAAAAAACAAATAACAGGGGGGCCCACCTGGCATAGACACCAGGGCCCCCTAGTGGATGACAAGTGGGGCCTAGGCCCACTTGTCATACTCACAACACCAGCCACACACATAGAAATACACACACACATACACATCAGCACACACACACACACAGCTACACCTTGGATCTGGCAGCCACACCAGATCCACCACATACACACACACACCGGCACACACATACACATCACCATGGCCACACCAGATTTGGCCCAAACCGCCCGGGATCCGCACACAGGACACCCCACCACACGGGATCCGGCAGCACACCGGATCCGAACACACAACTCACACCATGGCCAATCAAAAAAGAGAAAAAAGGGGGGAACTTGCGCCCGCGGGGGATCGAATCTGTGTCTCCCTGCTAGGAGGGCGCAGCGTTGGCCACTTGGCTACGGAGGGAAGTCTGCCTAAGAAGGGCTCCCATCCCACTCGTCCTACTCCTACGAGCCCGAACCTAATGAAATTGAACCTAACCGCGGTGGCGATGATAGAGGCACGACGAGCGCAGGGGAGGACTCCGGCGAGGGAGAACCCTGGTGGGGGATGTTAGAAGCCTAGGGACTCTATCCCCAGGGTGAGGGAGCGGTGGCACGGAGCGGGCGGCGCGCGCTAAGCTGCTCTCTAAACCTGCAAGTTCAGAGAGTGACGGAGCACCAGGAGCACACCGGAGGCACGACGTGAGCGGGAGCTATGGGCAACCTATCGCTTCTAGGAGGCAGGGAGGAGGAGAAGGGAGTAACTTCCCTACCTTGGCACAAGGAAGAGGTCGGGGACGCGGCTAGATGACGGAGACGAGGAGAAGAAGTCCGGCGCGCTACTGCACCGGAACCGTAGGAGGACGTTGGCGACGAGGATGGCGCTCCGGGCTCGCAGACAGCGCATGCGAAGACGAAGACGACGACAAGGGCTCAATCCTCTCGATCCACGCGTTGGGGAGGAAGAAGACGCAGCGGGAACGCTACCTCCGGGCATGAGCTGATGCTCGGCCGGAGTACGGCGGGTGTGGCGACAGCATGTGCTTGGGGGCTTACCTACGACGGCGGCGAGGGAAGAGAAGGAGGGAATGGGGAGAGGGGAGAAGCTAGGGAACCAGGGATGCGCTTAATAGGCGGCTAGGGGCACCGTCGGTCGTCAAATCAAGGGGGCAAGTACGTGGCATGGCTGGATGGCCTACCCTATAGGGAAGACGATGACCGCGCGCGGGGAGGCCGGCTAGGCTACGGGCGCTCTATTGGGCCGCTGCGGAGACCAGAGGCCCAAGAGGAAACTCTCTCTCTCTCTCTCACTCAGGAAAAGAGAGTTTTCTTTTTAATAAAACAGATAACTTAGAAAACCCCACAGAAATGAATAAAAGGATTTTTTGGAAAACCAAAAATACTTTGACACTAGCATTAATGCAACACTTTTAAATAATTACAAAGAGGTTTTTCCTAACAAGTAATTTAAATACTTTTAAAATTAAAAAAGCCCCTGTTATTTTATAACCCCAAAATCACAAAGCTCAAAACCACAAAATAACAACACACCTAGACTCAAATTAATATCTCCTACAGCTTGAACATTTTTAACAGATTATAGGGCAACGTAATTCTGTTGAAGAATGATAATAGGAATAAAGGGTTTTAGGTTTTTGGACTTTTGAAAATAATAGAGAGAGGAGGAGGTTGACGCCCACTCATACACACATCCACAAAACACTCAAGAGACACACACAACTCTCAACAAGATCACATGAAGCACACCACAAAATGTTATGCATGACATGATGATGGATGGCATGATGCATGATGCATGAAACAATGGCATGGCAAAAGAGCAAACTCATTTCATAGAACACATGGCAACAAGGTTCACATAGGTTACATGCCATAAAAGGTAGGGGCAGCACTAGGGCTGTCACAGGGTGTCAAGGTGGTGCAGCATGTTGATGGAATAGTGTCACAACCCTAGAAATTGCTTGTATTAGTGGCATCATTGAGCATTCATTGCATCATGTTTAACTCCAAATGAATTTCAAATGGGGATGACAAACCCTAGCACTTCAAAAAAAAGATTAAACCAATTCCAATAATTTTGTTTTTTAATGATTTCAAAATGCCTTTTAAAAATGTTCACCATGTTTGATAAATGTTGGCAACAACATACCAAGTGTCAAGCATACTTTCACAACTATTTTGGCAAATTTAATAAATCATCAAAGTTTCTGAAAATGACTAATAAAGCACTATAAATATTTCAGTTGTTTCAAAAATGTTAAAACTTTTTGTGGGACTTTGTAATATTCTATTTATATCCCATAAATTGTTTGAAGGATTTTGGCTATATGATTTTTGCCCAACAAAAAATAAATATCAGAAATTAGAAAACATAAAACAAATAAATAGGAAACCCCACCTGGACTTACCTAGAGTCGGCCCAGTTGCAGCCCAGCCCACACCGTCGCTCCCCTGCCGTCTTCCTCGCGCCAGGAGGATGAGCGTGTGGCCGACGCACACCGACACATGCCATGCCACCTCCTGCTTGCCGCCGACTGCCTGGAGGGCGATAAGGACGCCGTGAGGGCCTCCCGTGCATGTCTCTCTCCCTCGCTCTCTTTCCCTCTTCTCTGGCTCTCTTCCCCACAGCCACCCGAGTGGAGCTCGTCGCTGTCGCTCGCCATAGCCGCGCCCACAGCCGCTGCCTTGCCTCCCCAAGCTAGCCTCGAGGACCACCGCGATGCCCTGGTCCATCCCGCCGCAGAAATCAAGCAGAGGCGCCTTCCATCGTCGCCACCGAGCTCATCATCCCCGCCGGTTGCTGAAGCTCCCTGTCATCGATTCGCCATGCTCCACTCGTCCCCGAGCCCGCTGACCATCCAATCCGCCTCTCTCTGAGCTCTCCCTTCTCCTCCTCCTAACGTCGTGGCCTGCCCCTCACCGTAGTCATCGCCCCCTTGTTGCCTAAGCCGCCGCCGGCATATAGCTCATCACCGCCCACCGCTCCGACGAACCCATGGCCCCTCCGGTGTCCCAAATGGATCCGCACATCCAAGGGATATCCCCTGGTGCTAACCGCACGTTGAACCGAGCCCCATAGCCAACTCCGGCGCCTGGCCGCCGTGGTTTTGGTCGCTGCCGATGAAGTTCCGGCGAGCGCTGACCTGGCCGTCCATTAGGGCTTAGTTAGCCGCTAATAACCCCCCCTGACCACTGACGGTGGGCCCCGGGAGCGGGTCAAACCCCGGTCAGCGAAGGATTAACCCCTGGGTCACTGACTAGTGGACCCCACCGGTCAGGTTTGACTTGGGCCCGACACGGTTGACCCGCTGATGTCATGCTGACGTAACGATGACGTGTTAATTGATTTACTAATAATAAAATAATTTAGGAAATTCTAGAAAATGTTTAAAACTTCTAAAAACATAGAAAATAATCTATATGTCAGACGAAAATAAATTATATATGATAAATGATCAGAAAAAGCCAATGAATCTATTTATGCCATGATCATGCATGTTTGAACAAGGTAACGTCACCAAATAGGACATTTCATGATTAGGGCAATATAGGAAATATCATTTGGAGTTGGAATTCAAACTTGTTTTAATTCCACTTCAATTAACTTGGCTAATTATTCCTCTAGGTCAATTCAGTACCTTAACTTGTCATATCATGCATCACGGTTGTTGCATTGTATTGAATGTGTTCCTTTCCTATTTGCTGGTGTTTGTTCCTTCTCGGTAGATGGTGGTTCTGACGATGTGAACGTTAACACTAATGAAGAGAAGTAATATCTTCAGGACTGTCAGGCAAGCAACCCCCCTTGAGAATACTGACATGAACCCACTCTCCCGCTCCTGCTCTCTTTATTGCATTAGGACAACAACGATTTAAGTGTTACATGTTTTTGGTAGTTGAACCCTTTCCTTTCCATGACCTGTCTTTGTCACAGTAAATAGTTGAAACCACTTAGCATGACTAGCAACTGCTTGAGCCTTGTTGTGCTTACCCATCTATGTTTGCTTATTGTGCCAGCTATGCTTAGAGTCGTGTCGGGTCGGGTTTGATCCATCTGGGTGAAGAATCAGAATGGCAATGTTCATGTCCTACTGTGTGAGAGCTAAGTGTGTGAACACGATTTGGTGAAGGTAGCGATGAGAGGTCATGTAGGAGTACATGGCGGGTTGTCTCTTTGGGACTGTCCATAAGAACTGAGTTCTATGTATGTTATCCAAGACAAAATACTACCACACATTGGGTTCCGGTAACTCGACCCCTCTCAGCTTATTAATCGTCTAGACCTTTGTCCAGGAGTCACAGGTAGTTTTTGGTGTCTGTAAGAAAAGTGTTGGCGGTCGTGCGTAGCGCTTCCCAACAGGGTGGGCTGTGATGCGGTAGATGCATAGTGGCACGGTGTACCAAGTGGCCCCCGAACGGGGCTTGGGAACCTTGCGCACATCGTTTGAGGCCGTAGTGGAAACTTCGGCCAGACATCTGTGCGGGTTTAGTCTCAAATAGGCGATAAACCTAGACTAGGATCTTGGGTGGTTGACGGTCATGGCCGTCGCCCATGTCAGTGCTTCCGCTTGAAGGTTGTCGAGATGCATGACGTGCATATGGTGATAAGTGGCGAGAGGGTGTGTGAAGAAGTATACCCCTGCAGGGTTATGAATCTATTTAGATAGCCGCGTCCTCGGATATGGACTACTTGGAGAACTTGTCTGGTTCATAGATAAGTGAAATGGATACTTCTAAAATACGCAAGATAAACGTGAGTGCTATGGATGGCCTTCTCGTAGGGAGGAGAGAGTGGATCCATAGTGGTGTATTGATTGGTGAATATGTGGACTCGTCTGAACTATCCCACCTCAAAGAAAGCACTTGTCGTCGTAGTATAGATTAGCCAAGAGTCAAAGCTGGCTTGCTGCAATAAACTCCACACCCCCCTTCATTAATACTGATGCATATGTAGTTAGTTCTGATGTAAGTCTTGCTGAGTGCCCTTGTACTCATGTTTGCTTAATTTATGTTTTTGCAAAGGAGACGTCAGTCTTATTAGTGGTATCTACAACGTGAAGTTCGGTGTTGACCGCATTAGCTTGGAAATCCCGGACAGAGGTCTGGTTCCTTTGGTAGGGTCGTTGTAGCTTTCAGGCTCCTCTAGCCACTTTTGTAGATGTCTATACCCACACATGTTTAACTTCTGCCTGTTTGTTTGAATGATCTGAATGTTTGGTCTTGTGACCCCTTCTTGTAACATATTATTGTGATGGCTCTTCCGAGCCTTCTAAATAAATGTTGTAATGTTGTATGGTTATGTTGTGATGCCATAGTTGTATCTATGCATATCGTCATGTCATGCGTACGTGTGACATGCAACGGTATGTATGGGATCCGACACCTACTTGTGTGCCTTTATTAGTACTCTTTATGGGGAAATGCCTCTTTGTGCTTCCACCGAGCCTTGGTAGCTTGCTACTGCTCCGGACACATTAATTGACTGGCGTGTATCCTTCTTTGCTACTGTGTCTGTCCCTTCGGGGAAATGTCTCGCAGTGTAATGGAGTCCCTGTAGCCTGCTACGACTCGTCTACGTGCAGTGATGACATTTATGTCCCACGGCGTAATGGAGTCCTTGTAGCTTGCTATGACTCGTCTACACACGCTAGAGATCGACACCTGCATTGCTAGCTTACGTATGCCTGTCCCTGTACGGATGTGCCACTTGGGTTCTACGAGTAGTCATGTCGGCCCGGGTTCTTTGACATTTGAATGCTAGCAACACATTCACATACGTGAGTCAAAAGACACAAATGGTCCCTGCCCAAGTAAGGTCGCAGCCGTGGAGATAACCGTGCGTGAGACCGCAAAGTGATGTGATGTGTTACAGGCTAGATTCTTATGGCTTAGGATCGGGGTCCCGACAGCTTTGGTATCAAAGCTTGACTACGTGTAGGGTTACCAAGCCAAACTGGTCGATGTTGAGTCTAGAACTGCTTTAGTTATATAAGGGAATTGATTGTGGAAGGGAACGTAAGGCTCTTTTTACTCCTTTACTTGTGTCATTCTATTTCTGAGTCACCCTCTTCTTTTCTACGGGGTTTAAGAACTAGGCCCTCTCATCTATCTATTAGGAGGACGAGTTACTAGGCCAGAGACCTATAGGAAAGTTGTTGCCTTCCTGGATCAGTTTCTCCATAAGAATTCAATATCTTGTTGTCAGTTGTTTTGGAAGTTGCCTCATATTTCATGCCCGTACAACCGTTATGTTGTCCGAGTTATTCAAGGTTTCTAAATTATCTGATGCAATTGCAAAACTCTTTCATCTTGAGTCAGTGTCTTTCAGGCCAGACAAAGCACACTAATTGTTGAGTTGAGGTACTATTTTACCTCGACGTGTTTGATGGAGGTGTTTAGGAAACCATGTTGTTTCGGTGAACCGCCCAATAGTCTATTTGTGTCTTTTGTTTCCAGTGTGATAATTATGGCCACCATTATCAAAAGCATGTTGTGATGCTACTTAGTCAGCATTCTGTATCTCGGTTCTTGAACCCAAGGATCATTCTTATCACTCCCATTGATAGTATTTGCTCGTTCCTTTGGGATATTAGTAACCTTGTTATAGTCTTCAAGGTTCATGGTATATCATTCTTCCAATACCATGATCTATTGTGGCAGAAGTTCCTTGTGATCTTAATATCACAACAAGAGTGCTCATGATGAGTCCTCCATTATATAGTTGTGAGTCTGCCAATTCATTCATTTCTGCATGGATTATCTGGAAGAAACATGTTGAACTCCATTTGACATATTCAATCCATGCATCTACAACTCAAGAAAAATCATGTGCTCTTCAGTTGCCCCTCTTCAATTGTATTCTGACCTTCAGCTATTAGTGGATAGTCAAGCATATGTCATGCATTTGTGTTATGAATATCGACTACTCTTGTGGTCCATCAAGCCATTCTACTGCGGAATGACTAGAAGAAGCAAACTCCCATACCTCATCCATTTCTAGGATTGTGTCAAAGCAGTTGTATTTCGCAGATCAAAACGCCAATCCAACTTTTGCTCTGTACTACCTTGAGGTATTATCCTCTTCATGTCAAAATTATCATGAGAACTGCACTCCCTCTTATGAAATCTTGATGTAGTGATACTTCTCGCCATCACCATTCATTCCCCGGTCTCTGTGTTGTGTGTAACTAGAACATTGACAAGTGAATCATGATGTGTGTAATCGATACTCCTAGCAACTTTGTTGCTTGGTAGTTAATGGACAATAATTTCATCCTTAGTGTGTTGGTTAGTTAATCACCACTCTAGGAGTGATCGTGCTACCTAGTCCATTTTCCATGGTACACTTTCGATCAATGAGGTAGGATTGTGTCAATCCTTGACTTTGTTGATCGTATCATCTTGCCTTGAAAAGCAAGATTGTTCTTGAGCTTGATAACATATCGGTGGATCGTGATTTTTCGAATATCTTCTTGGAACTATTACCAAGGTGTTCCTTAACCGTTATGTTGAGTTCGTGATCAAGATGGTTTTTCTATAAACCATCCCTTCTCCAAGAATCTGTGTTGGATACCCCGAAGTAGTTGGTTAAGCTAAACAACAACTTGGAGAGTTAAAATATAAAAGCTTTGCTTGACTTAGTTATTTCCAAAGGGATATCTTGTGTGGGTGTCGAAGAAAGATGATATCTTCATCAATTAATCCTTGTGATCAATTGTTGCATCTTTTGTCTTGTTCAATCTTTGATTTGAGTCTGGGCTATCATCAAATCAAAATCAGAACCAAAGATCTTCCTAATGTTGTTCTACTCGTGCGTGTATCCTCGAGCATACACCGTTATATATTTTGGTCTAACCAATTCTCTCACCTTATTCTCATAGTTGTGGAATTCCATCCATTTGGATACCTCGATGAATTGTTGTTCAGCTCATCGGCAACATCCTCGTCTATTCCATGACTCATGATGGACATTAAGCTGGTATCGGAAACTTTGTAGGCAATATCTTCATGTCATGTACATGAAGTATATGTTTGGTGTAAGAAGTGACTTACTCAAAGTTCACATGCATTTGGTGCAAGTTGCCGCCATGACTTCGGGAAAAGTTATTTTGTGTCCTCTAGAATCATCCCAAGTCAATCATGCATGTGCGAAGTATTCTATGGTGTGATAGGCTCGCTACCTCCATTCCGTATGAATTTCCTAGCACATCAAGCCACAGATTGTCTTGTTAAGGACAAGAAGTTAAGTGTTATTCCTGAAGAGCTCAGACGGACGTACACAAGACATCGTTACCCCAATGATGCTTCCATCCAGAACTCAGTAGTGTTTTGTTGTAAGCTCTCCATATGAACACAATTGTCTTGGAAACCGTGTTCATGTGGGTCTTGCAATCCAACTCATGTTTTGGAGTTGGCTTCCGCAGTTCATTTCCCAAGAATCTTGCAATGCCATCTCTTGGATTTGTGTTGCAACCTTTCACTTTCAGACATGCTGAGTCTGGAATATCCTGACACCAACCATATGTGAATCTCAGGCAGATATGATGGTTGGAACATTTCCCAAGAATTATAATATTGGTCTCGCTATAACCGGCAAAGTGATGTTGTGACTAACACACCTGCTGGAAGACCTGTTACTATATATCTTATATCAGAAACCTTAGCCACTTCCCCATGAGGTTTTCGTATGACTTTTTCAGAAGTTGTTTCTCATGGACCCTTTGAGATTCCGAAGTCTAACCTTTTACTTGATGTTCTAGATACCAAACGTTACCTATAATGGGGTTATGCTATTTCATCAAGAAGAGCATTAGAAGCGGAGTGCTAAATGTCTCTCGGTCGATCATCCAGATTTCGTTCCCTTGGCATAGCTAAGGTGAAATCTGAGAAAGTGTTGTCTTCATTTGCATCTGTATCCTCCATCATTATTCATCATGGTAGTATGAGGTGTTTCCAGGATCCTTTGCACGGATGTTGGTAAAAACCTGATGAATATGGAAATGCCCAAGTCCTTGAGAGCACGCTCAAACACTGGGTTATACTCGGTATTAATTCCAATGTGCCTTCCGTTGTCGAGTTGTTTTATAACTCTAGTTTCCCTCCGATCTGAGTATGCCATTCTTTGAATTCCTTCCTACGATCGTTTGTGAATTGCCTTAGGTTGGTATGAAGAGCTTCAATGATCCTTGTATCGAAAGTAATTCTTTTTGCCACTTAAGGGATAATCCTATGAGTCACCTTCCCTAAGGTGCCCGTTACGGTATGAAGGGCAACTAACATCTCGCTACCTTGAAACCCCATCACCATCTATTCTAATGTGGGATTGTTGCCTACCAATTAGACCTCCGTCATCTGCCTCATTCATTGTTCTCGATGTGTGTTTTGTGTCCCAGCTCGAGAGATGTTATTACGTGTCATTCCATGAGTTCGTCATGAGTCGCTCGATCTTCGTAAAGATCGATTCTTGTAGAGCTTTTTATCCCTGTTGTCTTTCTGTTGGATGAAGAGCCCGAAGGCAAAGAAGTCAAGATCAGCATAATGCAAAGAATCAACAGCTGTGAGGAGGGCACGTGGACCACGAAGGTTGTGCTTGTTAGTGTCCCCTCTATTCTCTTACCCTACGCTTGATTCTCGGGATGAGATTCTTGTTTAGTGGGGGTGAGTTTTCACAGCCCTAGAAATTGCTTGTATTAGTGGCATCATTGAGCATTCATTGCATCATGTTTAACTCCAAATGAATTTGAAATGGGGATGACAAACCCTAGCACTTGAAAAAAAAGATTAACCCAATTCCAATCATTGTGTTTTTTTAATGATTTCAAAATGCCTTTTCAAAATGTTCACCATGTGTGATAAATGTTGGCAACAACATACCAGGGTTGAAGCATACTTTCACAAATATTTTGGCAAATTCAAGAAATCATCAAAGTTTCTGCAAATGACTAATAAAGCACTATAAATATTTTAGTTGTTTAAAAAATGCTGAAACTTTTTATGGGACTTTGTAATATTCTATTTATATCCCATAAACTGTTTCAGGGATTTTGGCTATATGATTTTTGCCCAAACAAAAACAAAAAAATAGCAGAAATTAGAAAAGATAAAACAAATAAATAGAAAACCCCACCTGGACTTACCTAGAGTCGGCCCAGCTGCAGCCCAGCCCACACTGTCGCTCCCCTATCGTCTTCTTCACGCCAGGAGGACGAGCGCATGGTCAAGGCACGCCGACACACGCCATGCCACCTCCTGCTTGCCGCCGACCGCTTGGAGGTTGATAAGGATGCCACGAGGGCCTCCCATGCACGTCTCTCTCCCTTGCTCTCTTTCCCTGTTCTTTGGCTCTCTTCCCCGCAGCCACCCAAGAAGAGCTCGTCGCAGTGGCTCGCCGTAGCCGCACCCACCGCCACTGCCTCGCCTCCCCAAGCTAGCCCCGACAACCGCCGTGACGCCCTAGTCCATCCCGCCAAAGAAATCATGTAGAGGCGCCTTCCATCGTCGCCACCGAACTCATCATCCTCGCCGGTTGCCGAAGCTCCCCGTCGTCGATTCGCCACGCTCCGCCCGTCCTCGAGCCTGCTAACCATCCCCTCCGCGTCTCTGTGAGCTCCCCCTTCTCCTCACCCTAACCCCGTGGCCCGCCCCTCACTGTAGTCATCGTCCCATTGTTGCCCGAGCCGCCACCACCGCACCGCTCGTCGCCGGCCATCGCTCTGGCGAACCCACGGCCCCTCCGATGTCCCAAATGGATCGGCGCATCCAAGGGCTATCCCCTGGTGCTAACCGCATGGGGAACCGAGCCCCATAGCCAACTCCGGTGCCCGGCCGCCGTGGTTTTGGTCGCCGCCGGCAAAGTTTCGGCAAGCGCTGACCTGGCCGGCCATTAGGGCTTACTTAGCCGCCAATAACACCCTCTAACCACTGACAGTGGGCCCTAGGAGCGGGTTAAACCCCGGTCAGCGCGGGATTAACCCCTGGGTCACTTACAAGTGGACCCCACCGATCAGGTTTGACCTAGGCCTGGCACGGTTGACCCGCTGATGTCATGCTGACGTAACGATGACGTGTTAATTGATTTACTAATAATAAAATAATTTAGGAAATTCTTGAAAATGTTTAAAACTTCTAAAAAATAAAGAAAATAATCTATATGTCAGACGAAAATAAATTATATATGATAAATGATCAGAAAAAGCCAATGAATCTGTTTATGCCATGATCATGCATGTTTGAACAAGGTAACGTCACCAAATAGGACATTTCATGATTAGGGCAATATAGGAAATATCATTTGGAGTTGGAATTCAAACTTGTTTTAATTCCACTTCAATTAACTTGGCTAATTATTCCTCTAGGTCAATTCAGTACCTTAACTTGTCATATCATGCATCACGGTTGTTGCATTGTATTGAATGTGTTCCTTTCCTATTTGCTGGTGTTTGTTCCTTCTCAGTAGATGGTGGTTCTGACGATGTGAACATTAACACTAATGAAGAGAAGTAATATCTTCAGGACTGTCAGGCAAGCAACCCCCTCCCCTTGAGCATACTGACATGAACCCACTCTCTCGCTCATGCTCTCTTTATTGCATTAGGACAACATCGATTCAAATGTTACATGTTTTCAGTAGTTGAACCCATTCCTTTGCATGACCTGTCTTTGTCACAGTAAATAGTTGAAACCACTTAGCATGACTAGCAACTGCTTGAGCCTTGTTGTGCTTACTCATCTATGTTTGCTTACTGTGCCAGCTATGCTTAGAGTCGTGTCGTGTCGGGTTTGATCCATGTCGGTGAAGAATCAGAATGGCAATGTTCATGTCCTACTGTGTGAGAGCTAAGTTTCTGAACACGAGTTGGTGAAGGTAGCGATGAGAGGTCATGTAGGAGTACATGGCAGGTTGTCTCATTGGGACCATCCTTAAGAACTGAGTTATGTGTATGTTATCCAAGACAAGATACTACCACACATTGGGCTCCGTTAACTCGACCCCTCTCGGCTTACTAATCGCATAGACCTTTGTCCAGGAATCGTAACTAGTTTCTCGTGTTTGTAGGAAAAGTGTTGGCGGCCATGCATAGCGCTGCCCGACGGGGTGGGCTGTGATGCGGTAGATGCACAATGGCACGGTGTACCAAGTGGCACCCGAACGGTGGGCTTGAGAACCCTGCGCACATCATTTGAGGCCATAGCAGAAACTTCGACCGGACTTCCGTGTGGGTTTAGTCTCAAATAGGCGATAAACCTGGACTAGGATCTTTGGTGGTTGATGGTCGTGGCTGGTGCCCACGCCAGTGCTTCCGCTTGAAGGTTGCCGAGATGCATGACGTGCATATGGTGATAAGTGGCGAGAGCGTGTGTGAATAAGTATACCCCTACAGGGTTATGAATCTATTCGAATAGCCGCGTCCTCGGATATGGACTACTTGGAGAACTTATGTGGTTCATAGATAAATGAAATGGATACTTCTAAAATATGCAAGATAAGCGTGAGTGCTATGGATGGCCTTCTCATAGGGAGGAGAGAGTGGATCCATAGTGGTGTATTGATTGGTGAATATGGGGACTCGTGTGCGCTATCCCACCTCAAAGAAAGCACTTGCAGTCATAGTACAGATTAGCCAAGAGTCAAAGCTGGCTTGCGGCAATAAACTAAACAACCCCCTTCATTGATACTGATTCATATGTAGTTAGTTCTGATGTAAGTCTAGCTGAGTACCCTTGTACTCACGTTTTCTTAATTTACGTTTTTGCAAAGGAGACGTCAGTCTCATTAGTGGTATTTACAATGTGAAGTTCGGTGTTGATCGGATTACCTTGGAAATCCCACACAGAGGTCTGGTTCCTTTGGTAGGGCGTTGTAGCTTTCAGGCTCCTCCAGCCACTTTTGTAGATGTCTGTACCTAGACATGTTTGACTTCCGCTTGTTTGTTTGAATGATCTGAATGTTGGGTCTTGTGTCCCCTGCTTGTAACATCTTATTGTGATGGCTCTTCCGAGCCTTCTAAACAAATGTTGTAATGTTGTATGGTTATGATGTGATGCCATAGTTGTATCAATGCATATCGGCCATGTCGTGCGTACATGTGACGTGCAATGGTATGTATGGGAACCGACACCTAGTTGTGTGCCTTTAGTAGTACTCTTTATGGGGAAATGCCTCTTTGTGTTTCTACCGAGCCTTGGTAGCTTCCTACTGCTCCAGACACATTGATTGACTGGTGTGTATCCTTCTTTGCTGATGTGTTTGTCCCTTCGGGGAAATGTCTCGCAGTGTAATGGAGTCCCTGTAGCCTGCTATGACTCGTCTACGTGCAGTGATGACATTTCTGTCCCATGGCATAATGGAGTCCTTGTAGCTTGCTATGACTCGTCTACAGACGCTAGAGATCGACACCTGCATTACTGGGTTACATATGCCTGTCCCTATATGGATGTGCCACTTGGGTTCTATGACTAGTCATGTCGGCCCGGGTTCTTTGACATTTGAATGCTAGCAACACATTCACATACGTGAGTCAAAAGACGCAAACGGTCCCAGCCTAGGTAAGGTGGCATCCATGGAGATAACCATGCGTGAGATCCCGAAGTCATGTCATGTGTTATAGGAAGGATTCATATGGCTTAGGATCAGGGTCCCGACAAATAGCCTCGGATCATCTTGTGATCTCCTAACATGGGCATCAATGTGTATCTTAGAATGGTGTTGGTTGTAGGGAACCCTCATTGCAGATAGTAAACTGAGCCAAACTTATGTGAATGCACATATTCAGCAAGAATCTCCTTGCACACCCTTGCCACAGAGTTATGATTCATCTTGGCTTCCGCATATACATCCAAGTCACCTTCCTCAACTGGTGGACCTCCTAAGATGGTAGCCCACTCATCAATGGTAGATTGGTACCTTCTACCCTCAGTCGTCCACACTGTCCTTCCATCTCGATAGAAGTGAGCAGTGGAGTAGAACTGCATAATTGCCTCATTATTCCAGGTAATGAACTCTCTCTCAACAAAGTTTTCAGTGCCAATTCACTTGAAATTATCTTGTACACTTGGAAAATAATCTTCATTTTCCTTGATGAAGGCACAATCAACATATCTCATGTCACTAACTGTTGGGCTCTTGTCAAAAAGGACAGTCTCATAGAAGTCATGTTGTTCCTTGGTGTGGAATCTCGCATCCATGGCAGTCCTTCTCTTGGAGGAAAAGGGGTCATTTGCTCTCCACAATCTCAACCCTGAGTCCTTCCTCTTGTTCATTTCCTGAGCTAAAGGATGATCATCATTATTCTCTAGCACATGGGGCATGCGCTTCCTCAACACTGGAAAGTCTTCCTCAGCATCTCTGGAAGTTGATGTCTTGTTCTTGGCAGCTACAGGGATGTCTCTAGTGGTCTTCCTGGACTTAGGAGCAGTTGACTTCTTGGGTGCAGATTTCTTGCTTGAATAAGCTTGCTTAGCATAACATCAGCAAGGATCTTCTTCTTCTTGGCAGGAGGAGCTTGGGCAGCTGGCTCTTCCTCCACTTCCACCTCTTTAGCTTCAGGTGGATCCTCATACATGGATGTAGGTCTACCAATGACCTTGACAATCCTCTTCCTTGCTCTTTTCTTCTCTCCTGCCTTCTTAGGCATGGAGCTCTTGGATGGCTCAATAGAAACAGAGGAGTTGGCCCTAGCACTCTCAGGTGCCCTCGTAGAATCAGCACTTGCATAGACCATCTTGACAGGTCTCTTTGAAGAAGTGGCATCTGTTGTTGTGCTCTTGCGGCCTTTTCTTTTTGCCTCTTGGCAACATCTTCCTCTGTCACAAAATCAGAATCCTTCTCATCAGAATTCAGCTTCTTTCTTGCCCTGGTGGAAGCCTTGGGCTAGTCAGTTGAGCTAGGGTTATCATCATACGAAGATGAACTACCCTCAGGGCTAGTGCCTAAAGTCATCTCCACATTCCTTTCTCTGAAGTTGTCCCGATTGTCATCTGATCCTAACATGCTGACCCTGTGAATAGAGCATAGAAGAGTAGAGAGATTGAGCATCACAAAAATACATAAGTTTTCTCACATTTCAGATAAGTGGGTTTCGGTACCACCGAGTTAGAAAAATCGGAGCCACCGAGACAGCCACTCTCTTGTTACAGGAACTTGGCAGCCCTTTTCGGTGAGACCGAAAAGAGGCACCAATTCCACCGAGAGCGTTCTCGGCTGCCCTAATCGACATATCGATATAACTCGGTGTCACCGAGACACACATGGCAGAAACTCAACCCTAAAAAATTCCTTATTTTACTCTAATGGAAGTTTTTCAAGGATGGATCGATCTCAAACTGTGACTTATCAATATAACAACCCTAATGCGCAAGAATTGGATCGAGGAGTGCAAAGGGAATTGGAATCTCACCCTAGTTTGGTGATGATTCCGCTACGATGAAGACGGTGGTGATGATTCCGTCAACGGTGAGGATCCCAACGACGATGGCGCACGGCGAGGCAAGGGCCACGGCCAGGGGTCCACGGGCGATGGCTAGGGTTTGGAAGAAACCGACGTTTGAAGGTTTGATTTCAAAAGTCGGGTCTGCCACAATATATATCCCTTGTTGTCGGTGACACCGGTTCAAAATTATCGGTGCCACCGAGTTCCTCACCCGTGAGTTCGTAGGGAAACTTGGTAAAGCAAAAAATACGAAATCGATGTTACCGAGATTGGAAAACCAGATCAACCCTGGGCATCAGTGCGATCGAGATTTTTGTGTTGGTTCCACCTAGTTGCACTTGGGAAGTTTTGGTGGTCAGCTCTTGTCAAAATGGAACTCCGAGTGCTCCTCACACAGAGGGTTCAAGAAGTGCTTGCTCAAATTTTGT
Organism: Hordeum marinum; assembly: GCA_022496015.1. Taxonomy (NCBI): domain Eukaryota; kingdom Viridiplantae; phylum Streptophyta; class Magnoliopsida; order Poales; family Poaceae; genus Hordeum; species Hordeum marinum. The sequence goes on along the minus strand of CM039675.1, from coordinate 207,711,760 downwards.
GATGTAGCATGACTAGAATTTGAGACAAGAAAGCATACATAGCTAGAGAGGGGTCCTAGGCATTCTTGTATATCCAATTGACCAAATAAAATTGAAATCCAAATAACAACAATTGGATATCCTCGAATGAGAAAATAAATGCATACCAACATGCTCACAAAATAATATGTCAATCAAATATGGCAAACATGCAAAACCACTATAGTATCTACCAAGCACTTTGGCGATGACGGAGTCATCTATATATGAGTATATTGAATTATGAGCCAAGTAAGAATACTTGATCATAGGTCATACTCATCGTTTAAGAACAAGTGGGGTTACCACTTTTACATAAACCATTTAATGTGTTCACATCTTTAAGAGATGCTTTAACTCAAGTCTTAGAGTAAAGCTCCCCCTTGATGTGACATGCCCCCTAAGAGGGATAAACTAACCTTGGGTTTTGTCATAGAAGAATTCATGTGGGTGATGTAGTGGTGGATGCTTATAGTTGATAAAGATCATCTTGAATTGGGAGCAATCCTCGTTGTTTCTTACTCTTCTCACCTACATGGGTTAGTCCCACACAAGAGACAAATACAAGGATATCTATGGACATGGAGTGCGAAGCATACATGATGATGTCCATTAATTCATTAATTAGCTTGTCCCTTGCTTAGCTTTGAGGGATTGTGTGACTCCTTGAACTATTGCATAAAGTTGGAGTTGATTGCAAATAGTCCCTGCCAAAAATGAATGCGAGTGAATTTTGTTGGCGGAGTCACCCTTGAATAACTTCTCTAGTTCTTCTTCTTTGGGATCCACAACAACTTGATGGGAATCCTTTGATTTGAAGTAACACCTGTAGAAGTTGGGCTTGTAGTAGTCTTGGGAACCCACTTGACCATGGCTTGGGTTTCATCTTCATATGAGTCAACCTCCTCTGGAAGCTTGTCCTTGCCCTTGAGCTTGTGGTCTTGTGGTGAAGCTCACCTTGAGATTTTGTTACCTTGGGGAGAGTATGTTCATACTTCTCCTTTTGAGGAACAAACTTGGGCTTGAGGTATTGACCTTCTTCCCATTCAACTCAATTGGCGTTGAAGTATCCAATGCCATGGTTCTTCTGGTATCCTCCATGCTTGCATACAATTTCCTCAATTTTGTCACATCTAGCAAGACTTTTTTAGATACCTTTTTCTATGATCCCTTTCAATAGATCATTTTCTTGGTCAAGTGTAACTTGGCTAAGAGAATCGTTAGTGGAATCAATAGAACTACTAAAAGCAATATCAATGGATTTATCATTTTTATTGCTACTAGTTGAAGAACCTTTCTTGCCTTTGTTACTAGTTTGCTTAGCCTTAAATTGTGGAATGAATGTAGACAAGAGTAGTCGTTTGGCTATATAAGAGGAGGTTTTCTTTCGAAGATCATCATTGATAGCATTAAGGAATTCATGGTCATGCTCCAAATTGAGCTTCTCGAAGCGGAGCTTCTCATGAGTCCTTTCAAGTTCTCTATGATCTTCTAAAGTATACTTGTGGGCTAACTTAAGAGTGTTTAGTTCTTTAGTTAGTCGCTCTATTTCCAACTTATCATCATCATGCAACTTATCTTGACTAAAGTGCTTACTAACAAGTTCATTTTGACTAATATCACTAGATTTGTTAGATAGAAAGTCATCATCTCCAAGTAGGTCATCCTTATCACTGTGCAAGTCAAGGTGTTCGGGGTGTGATACCTTGGGGCCTTTATCCATGAAGCATATTCCACTCCCTTCATTTGGTGAACCAAATATGTCGTAGGAGTTGGAGGAAATGTGTGCAATTCCGGCAACACCTTCATCTTGACTATAGTCGGAGTCGGAGTGATAGCTTCTCTCGGAGAGGTTGTCGGATTCGTAGCCGGAAACCCATTCACCAACATGAGCTTGATGTCTTCTTCTTGTGTAGCTCTTGGTGTACTTGTCCTTCTTCTCTGAGTCTTTCCTTCTCCGAGAGGGTCTTCATTCATAACAATCATCTCTACTCATTCTCTCTCTTCGAGGTGACTCATCTCTTGAGCTCTTTCTTCTAGGTGACTCTTCCCTTCTTTTGTGGAGGCTCGTGCACTCATTGGAGTAGTGTCCGAGCCTTCCATAATTGTAACAATTTCGATCACGACTAGATGAACGCTTTTATTTATATCTTGAGTTGGAGTTTCTCTATTTGCCTCCAATCTTGTAGAACTTGTTGAATTTCTTGACCATGAGGCTTATCTCTTCATTGGAAAACAAGGTTGTCGCTTGATGTAGCGGGAGTGTCACTTGAAGCTTTGTAAGCACCGCTTGACTTGTTATGAAGTTCTTCCTTATCCTTGAGTGATATATCATGAGCAACCATCCTTCCAATCACTTCTGTAGGCTTGAGATTTTTGTAGTTTAGAATCACTTGGATCAATATGAAGATGGTGTTGTACTTTCCATCCAAGCCTCTAAGTATCTTATTGATGATGAATTTGTTGGTCGTTTCTTCACTTCCTAAGCCACCAATCTCATTTCTGATGAGAGCAAGCCTAGAGTACATTTCGGCAACTCTTTCACTATCCTCCATGTTGAACTTGTCAAGTTGACTTTGAAGCACATCCAACTTAGATTCCCAAACGGAGTCGGTACCTTCGTGCATATCAACCAAAGTATCCCAAATTTCCTTTGCATTCTCAAGACGGTTGATTTTGTTGAATTCTTCGGGGCATAGGCGGTTGAATAGAATGTCACATGATTCAGCATTATATTGTAGTATCTTCAATTCTTCCCCAACTGCTTCATGATCCAGTTCATTTCCATCACCAAAGCATTGACCTTGCAAGCCAACATGAACATCAGCCCATACAGAGGGATTATGACCAAGAATATGCATTTTTATCTTATGCTTCCAACTAGCAAAATTAGTACCATAAAAATATGGACCTCTATAGTGATAGTTTCCCTCACTAGACGCCATACTCTCCTTGGTTGTGAGACCAATGCAATGGAGACCAAAGCTCTGGTACCACTTGTATGGACCGAAAGTAGGTCTGGAGGGGAGGTGATTAGACTACTTGACCAAATAAAAACCTAACACTTTCCCAAGTTAATTGGTCGGCAGATTTTTAGCACTTCTAGCATATCAAGTACATCCTACACATGCATGTGTTCGAGTATTGCAGCAGAAAGTAAAGACAAGCATATGTAAGAGGAAGAGGGTAGGAAGATCAAACTGTCGGGACCCCGATCCTAAGTCATATGAATCCAGTCTGTAACATATCACATCACTTTACGGCCTCACACACGGTAAGCTCCACGGCTGCAGCCTTACCTTAGCCGGCACCGTTTGCGTCTTTTGGCTCACGTATGTGAACATGTCGCTGGCAATCAAGTGACAAAGAACTCATGCCGACATGACTAGTCATAGAACCCAAGTGGCACATCCGTACGGAAACAGGCATACATAACCCAACAATGCAGGTGTCGGCTTCAAGCGTGTGTAGACGAGTCATAGCAAGCTACAAGGACTCCATTACACCATGAGACATAAATTCCATCACTGCACATAGACGAGTCGTAGCAGGCTACCTGGACTCCATTACACTGCGAGACATCTCCCCTAAGGGACAGACACAACAGCAAAGAAGGATACATGTCGGTCAATCAATGCATCCGGAGTAGTAGCAAGCTACCATGGATCGATGGAAGCACAAAGAGGCAGTTTCCAATAAAGAGTACTACTAAAGGCACACGACTAGGTGTCGGATCCCATACATACCGTTGCACATCACACGTACGCACAACATGCCCGATATGCATAGATACAACTATGGCATCACAACATAACCATACAACAACATAACTTTTATTTAAGAGGCTCAAATGAGCCTTGGATAATATGTTCTTACAGGTAGGGGTCACATGACCCGACACTCAAGTCATACAAACAAGTTCATACAAACCAAGCGGAAGCATAAAGCTGTCTGAGTACAGGCAGATGAAAGGGTAAAAAGGCACATGGCTTAATTATCTACAACCCGCCACAGGGCATAGGTTGTAGCTGGGACACCATCTATGCGGCATCGTCGACATCTAGAAAGAACCCACCTGATGGGTCCTGGGTCTCATCTGCAACATTTATTAAGATAACATGACTAGAAACGTACTCAGCAAGTCTTTAAAACAGACCTAGTCTATGCATGCTCATGTATCAACAAGGGGGTGGTGGAGTTTATGCAGCAATGCCAGCTTTGACTCATGGCTAACCTACACTACACAATTTTAACTCTTTGTTTAGTTTTTAGATATCGCACACGATTCCACTAACTCCATGACAATACACCACCATAGATTCACTTCCCTCTCCTAGGAGAGTGCCATCCACGGTACTCACACTTGTCTTGATATTTTTATGAGTATCCATTTGATTATCTATGAACAGCATAAGCTTTCCAAGTAGTCTATATCCGAGGACGCGGCTATTCGAATAGTTTCATACCCTGTAGGGGTGTACTTCTTCACACACGCTCTCGCCAATTATCGATGTGTGCTCATAAAACCATGCACCTCGGTGACCTTCAAGCGGAAGCCCAGCGAGGGAGTCGGCCACGACCGTCAATCACATAAGACCTCTAGTCCAGGCTATTGCCTATTTGAGACTGAACCCGCACGGAAGTCCGCCCGAAGTTTCCACTACGGCCCCAAACGATGTGCGCACGGTTCCCAAGCCCACCATTCGGGTGACTCTTGGTACACCGTGACATTGCCTACCGCGTCGTAACCCACCCCTAGGGTTAGCGCTATGAACGGCCTCCAGCATGCTATAAACACCAGAAACTACTTGCATCTCCTGGACTAAGGACTAAGCGACTGATAAGTCGAGAGGGGTCGAGTTACCGGAACCCAATGTGTGGTACTAAGTAGTCTTGGATGACAAACACGAAACTCAGTTCCTAAGAACGGTCCCAATGAGACAACCCGCTATGTACTCCTACATATCCTATCATCACTACCTTTACCAAATTGGGTTCATCATAAGCTTATCACATCGGAACAACAATGTTTCACTCCACTTCATCACCCAGATGAATCAGACCTAACACAACTCTCAGCATAGCAAGCATAACAGGCAAAGTAATCTAAGCACATCATGGCACAAGCATCTACCAGGTATGCTAGGTTGCAAGGTTTAGCTATTTACTATGACAATGACAGGTCATGCAAAAGAATAGGTTCTTCTACCGTGTATGACAGACATATGAGCGTTTGTCCTAATGCAATAAACAAGAGCAGGACCGAGATAGTGGGATGTTATCGGAATGATCAAGGGCGTTGCTTGCCTTGCTGGGTAGCGGGAAGCTTCTCTCCTTTGTTGGAATACTCGGGGGTATCCTCAGAAGAAGGGCCTACCGCAATGTAGATAAATAGCATTCAATACATGCAAGTGCAACAATATGATGCATGACCATGACATGGTAGCATGTATGGATGAGCTAATGCAACTAGTGTCCAAGTTAATTTGAAGTGAGTTTGAATATAGGTTCAAAATCGTTCTTCATTTCAAATTCCATATACTAACCTATTAATAAATGTCAAGGTTCATCTACATAGGTTGCTCTAACATGCATGATAATAGCACCATTGGATTCATTGGATTTTTCTGATAAATTTTCATATATAAATTATTTCCATCTAATTTACAGATTAATTTATATGAATTTTTAAAGTTTTAAACAATTTCTAGAATTATTTTAAAACTGGAAAATGAAATATGACGTCAGCCTGACGTTACTACGACGTCAGCTGGTCGGCTGACCAGGCCAGGTCAAACCTGACGTGCGGGGCCCACACGTCAGTGACACGGGCCTAATTCCCGCGCTGACCAGGGTTTGACCCGCAGCTGGGGCCCAATGGTCAATGGCTGGGGGCCTAATTAAGAGGGGGATTAGGCCCTAATGGCCGGCCACGTCGGTGCCTACCGGAGCGGGGCCGACGGCGACCAATAGCATGGCGGCGACCCGCTGGAGTTGCGCCTCCGGCGACCATTTGGCGCGCGGAGGGCAACGGGAGGTAGCCCGTGCACGTGCGCATCTAGCAAGGCAGCAGAGGGGGCTAGGGGTCGCCGGAGACAACGACCACGTCGAGCTGAGCGGCGGCAACGGCTCGGGCAGGACCGGCTATGGTGCTACAGGCTACGGGAGGTGGAGCTACGGGCGGCTACGGGCTCCTGGGGATGCTACGAGCACGAGCCCGTGGTCGGGAGCGAGCTTTGGCCGCTATGGACACGGCTACGCCATGGCCGGTGGCGAACTCCGCTCGGCTCTGGCTACCGACGGGGCTAGAGGAGGGGAACGATGATGGAACCAAGGAAAAACAGGTCAGGGACGAACGAAGGGCAGCGAATCACCGGCGGCTTCAGTCCAGCGAGGGGGAAGCAGGGGAGAGGGGAAGAGAGGAATAGCAAGGGGGAACGGGTCCAGGCGGCGGCGGAGCCTATCCTCTCACCAGCGCGACAAGGAGGCGGCCAGGCAGGCAGGGAGGAGGTGGCCAGCGCGTGGCCACGGCCGGCTACGGTGGAGGCACGTTGCTGCTTCTCCTCCTGGCTGGAGGAAGAAGACGCTGCTGCCCCCCATGGGCTGGGCCTCTTCTTCAGGTAAGCCCAGGTGGGTTTTTCTCCTCCTTTTTCTTTATTTGCATTCTTTTCTAATTTCTGACATTTATTTTATTTTATTTTTAGGCACATATGCTATTTTAGAATATCCCTAATATTTTATATATTGTAGTTTGAATATTTCAAACTTATCTAAAAAGTTTCAGGATATTTTGAAAACTAAACTAATGATAATGCTTCATTTGATATTTTCAAAAGCTTTATCATTTTTTTAAATTGCTATAGTTGTTCAAATATTTTAAATGAACCCTTGTATAATCATGTCCATATTTATCAGACATAGGGGACATTTTAGATGGGCATTTTGGATTTATTGAATTTTCACAAACTTTGAATTGGTTTGATTCAAATGAGGGTTTGGGGTTTCCTTTAGTCCCCATTTCATGTTGATGCAAACATGATATATGATGCACACACACATGCTGTCCTATGACAACTAGCTAGGGATGTGACAACTCACCCCCATTCAAAAGAATCTCGTCCCGAGATTTTGAAGTTGTCGGGAAGAGCACGGGGTACTCTAGTTGAAGACGATCTTCTCTTTCCCATGTGGCGTACTTTTCATAATGATGTGGCCACTGAACCTTGAGAAACTTGATGTTTCGTCGCCGAGTGGTATGCTCATCTTGATAAGGAATACGAACAGGGTATTCTCGATATGTAAGGTTATCTTGGAGGTCAAGCGCTTCGTGGTCTACCTCACGGACAGGGTCCGAGAAGCAACGCCTGAGTTGCGAGACGTGGAAGGCATCATGAACCTTGCAAAGATGCGACGGAAGTTCCAATTGGTAGGCAACCTCTCCTCGTTTAGCAAGAATGCAAAAAGGTCCAATGTAACGAGGAGCCAACTTGCCCTTGATACCGAAACGATGGGTACCCTTCAGAGGAGTAACCCGAAGGTAAGCCTTCTCATCAACTTCATAGGTCACAGCCTTATGATGGCGATCATATTGGCTCTTTTGACGAGATTGGGCTGTTTTCAACTTTTCACGAATAATGTGAACTTGCCCCTATGTATCCTAGATCATATCCGGGCCAAAGAGTTGCCTCTCTCCGGTTTCTGACCAGTTAAGAGGTGTTCGACACCTTCGTCCATAGAGAATTTCAAAAGGGGCTTTGCCCAAGCTTGATTGATAACTATTGTTATATGCAAATTCGGCAAATGGAAGACATTTCTCCCAATTCATACCGAAGGATATAACACAAGCTCGGGGCATGTCTTCAAGAATTTGAGTGACTCGCTCAACTTGACCACTTGATTGCGGGTGGAAAGTAGTACTAAAGGATAGATGAGTCCCCATAGCGGTTTGAAAACTTTCCCAGAATCGGGAAGTAAAGATACTTCCACGGTCTGAGTTAATCTCCAATGGAACACCATGAAGAGAAACTATTTGAGAAACATATAACTCTGCTAGTTGGCTAGCAGTTATACTCTCCCGAACAGGAAGAAAATGAGCCACTTTGGAAAGGCCGTCGATGACCACAAAGGTAGCATTATTCCCTCTCTTCGTCCTCGGAAATCCAGTAATGAAATCCATACCGACCTTATCCCATTTCCATCCAGGAATAGCTAAAGGTTGAAGGGTGCCAACAGGCCTTTGATGTTTGGCTTTCACGCGACGACAAACGTCGCAATTAGCAACGAACTGAGCAATTTCTCTCTTCATCCTAGTCCACCAGAACCTCTGGCATAGGTCTTGATACATTTGGTAATAGCCTGATGAATTGTGCAAGGAGAATCATGAGCCTCCTTAAGAATCAGTTGTCATAGATGTTGCTTCTTCAGGATCACCAAGCGGTTCTCAAAGAAGACAACACCCCGATCATCTTCCGAGAAGCATCTAACATTACCCTTCTTAATGTTTTTCTTGATCCGAGATATCCCGGCATAATGCTTCTGGGCTTCTAGAATTTGATCTGTAATAGTAGGTTTTGCCACCAGGTTGGATAGAAATCCATGAGGAACAATGTGAAGGTTTAACTTCCGAAATTCCTCATGGAGAAGTGGTTGACCTTGTTGTAACATCAGTTTGAGACTTACGACTTAGTGCATCATCCATGACATTGGCCTTCCCCGGGGTGTAAGTTATCCCTAAGTCGTAATCTGTAATCAACTCAACCCATCGTCTTTGCCTGAGATTCAAATCTGGCTGGGTGAAAATATATTTCATACTTTGGTGACTAGTGTAAATTTCGCAACGATTACCCAGAAGGTAATGTCACTAGGTTTTCAGTGCATGGACCACAGCTGCAAGCTGAAAATCATGTGTTGGATAATTATCCTCATGTGGACGCAACTGTTGAGATGCATATGGAATCACATGACGATCTTGCATGAGAATGCAACCTAATCCTTGCCGCGAGGCTTCGTAATAGATAACAAAGTCCTTAGAGAAGTCTGGTGGCACCAGAACGGGAGCAGAGGTCAGTTGTCTTTTCAACTCCTGAAAACCGCGCTCGCATTGTGGACTCCACTCGAACTTTTTATCTTTCTTGAGGATTTCAGCCAGAGGTTTCGCAACCTTGGAGAAATTCTCAACAAAGCGGCGACAATAGCTCGCTAAGCCAACGAAACTCCGAACTTGCTTAACCGATACAGGTTGAGTCCATTCAAGGACGGCCTGAACTCTCTCGAGATTGACAACAATACCCTTTCTAGAGATCACGTGGCCCAGATAGGTCACTTATGGCAATCAAAATTCACACTTGGATAATTTGGCATACAGACGGTGCTCTCAAAGTTTCATCAATACTAGCCTTAGATGCTCGGCATGTTCCTGTTCATTCTTTGAGTAGATGAGTATATCGTCGAGGTAAACCACGACGAATTTATCTAAATACTCCATGAAGATCAAATTCATCAAGCGAGAGAAGGTGGCTGGAGCATTGGTTAAACCGAAGGACATGACGGTGTACTTGTATTGGCCATAACGAGTAACAAAAGCTGTTTTTGGAATGTCCCTGTTTCTAATTCTGATTTGATGGTATCCCAACCTCAAATCCATTTTGGAAACGGCAAAGGATCCAGCAAGTTGATCATACAAATTGTTGATCCTGGGGAGCGGATACTTGTTCTTAATGGTGACCAGATTCACTGGCCGATAATCCACAACCATCCGATCCGATCCATCCTTCTTCTTGACGAAGAGGATGGGACAAGCCCAAGGAGAAGAACTAGGACGGATGCAACCTTTCTTCAAAGCATCATCGAGTTGAATTTTAAGTTCGGCTAGTTCTAAGGGTGCCATCTTATAGGGTCTTCTGGCTATTGGGACAGTCCCTGGAATGAGCTCTATCACAAACTCAACATCTCTGATAGGTGGAATTCCTGGCAATTCTTCTGGAAAGACATCCGGAAAGTCATGGACTACCAAAATATCTTCTAACTCTGGAAGATGCTAGCATTGAGGGAATAGAGTTGGGGTTTGGCTGCTCGAGTGGAGACATTAACTATCTCACCCGATGGATGTGTAAGTTGAACATTCCTAGTACGAGTATCAATCTTAGCATAGTGGGCTTTCATCCAATCCATTCCTAGAATGATATTGATGTCTGAAGACTTGAGGGCTATCAAAGATGCTAGGAAGACTAGCCTATCCACCAAAATCTCATTATCATGGCTCACCCTAGAAGTTTGCCACTTTGAACCAGGAGTCTGAACTACTAAAGGAGTAGGCATTTCACAAAAAGACATGTTATGCAACTGTGCATAACTTTCTGAGATGACAGAATGAGATGCCCCAGTATCAAATAGAACATATGCTAGATGACTATTGACAAGGAGCGTACCTAGGATAACATCAGGATCCTCAAAGGCTTCCTCAGCAAAGACATAATTCACTCGTCCACGAGCAGGAGCTGGCTTCACATAGAAGGCTTTTCCCGGCTTCCCATGTCTAGCGGGCTTAGCATTGTTCTGAGGACACTCACGGGAGTAGTGTCCTAGTTCCCCACATTTGTAATAGACAACGGTGGCACGAGGAGCAACATTGACAGGCAGACCTCTAAATGGCCTGGCTGGAGGGTTGGGCTGAGCTTGGCGAGGCGCCTGGAAATATGGCCTTGCGATGTATCTTGGCGGCAGAGCTGTGTTGGGCACCCACACTCGGCATTTGTTGGAGCCTGAGCCAGATGCGGGGCTGAAGTCATGGTTGTGCTTCCTCATGGCCTCATAGTCGGTCTGTCCAGTCTCGGCATTGATAGCCTTGTTAAGGAGAGCCTAGAAGGTTGTGCACTCATGCAGGCGCAAATCTCGATGGAGCTCAGGGTTATGTCCCTTGTGGAACCTAGCATGTTTCTTCGCATCAGTTGAAACTTCCTCCGGAGCATAGCGAGCAAGATTGCCGAACTCACGCTATAGGCATCCACTGACAGTCTGCCCTGGGTGAAAGCACAAAATTCCTCTCTCTTGCGATCCATCAGCCCTTCCGGGATGTGATGGGTACGAAATGCTGCACTGAATTCTATCCAAGTTAGTGCAGGGCCTTCGGGACGCATGGCTTCATAGCTTTCCCCCCACAGATTGGCAGGTCCTTCCAGAAAGTAGGTAACAAAGGTCACCTTGTTGGCCTCGGACACATTGGCAGCCCGGATCTTGCGGAACATGCTGGTCAGCCAGTCATCTGCGTCGAGTGGGTCGACCGAATGATGATACTTAGGTGGGCATAGCTTGACGAATTCATCGAGTGACACGCCATCATTGTGATCATTGCGGGGAGCACGTGCTGTGTTCTGCTCAATTCGTTCCAACAGCCTGTTGGTCTCCCTTTTGTTCCGTTTAGCTTCTAGCATCACTTCTGCCAAAGAAGGCGCATGTGGCAGGTTCTCTTGCCTTGGCTAGCTTCCCTCGCCCTGCTCGGGGGCAGGCACGGGGTTATTCCTAGTTGCCACCATCCTGGGAAAACAAACCCATAGTTTAGACATAGAGGACATCAACTCTAAGACATGAGATAAGGAATGTACTGGACAACATGGCATGCAGGGTAAACACCCAACAACATGGAAATAACAACTGCCATATGAACACCATGATTCATACACACCATGACATAGTTCAGTACAAGCACAAGCTTAAATACAAACTATGGAGAGATGACACAACTCATCGGGGGCATTACAATCTTCCTATACATTATCTATCTACACCTCCGGAACTCATCTCTCAACCTCGGTCATATCCCACAAGACACAGGACTGTGGCGATACGACTACTAGCATACTAGTACTAACATCCGCGTACTAAAGCATCGCCATAGAATACCTCATATAGGTTAACCCCGTGACCCCGGAGTTGAACCTGAGGATCTGGAAACATCCTAGCCTGTGATGCCTAGAAACCGTAAGGACACGGATGTGGCCTTGGTTCCCTTGTCGGCGGCAACAGCAGTACTTGAAGAGGGGTGATGCCTCCAACATCGGGACAGTCTACGTGTGCTTGCAGATGAGTCCGTGGTGGGGTCAGCATCTCCAAATCTCAATAGCCTGTCTGCACGACAAGTGCCAACTGCGTCAGGGCTGTCCAAAGACGTGCACGGGTAGCATAAAGCTCCATGCGAAGGGCACATGCATCACGGTCCCTGTTCTCCAACATCTGAGCTGTCACCTACAGCCTAAGGTCCTCATGAGAAAAATCAGAGTAGGCTGCGTTGAGATAGCTATCCTCTCCCCACATGGAAGCAGGAATATAACAGAACTCTGTGTTCTAAAGCAGACCATGGTGAAACCTCATGATAGTCAACATGGTGTAGGCAGCCTCTTGAACTGCCATGTCTATGGTGACACCTAGTCCATAAGTCCAGTGAAGCGGCTCTGCAGCTCCAGGATACGAAGGATATATCTTAACAGTACACAGATACTGACTTTGGTTGAAATCTCGATACTGTTCCTCCACTGTGTACTTTGGGTACCAACGGTAACCAGCCTCCATCATAACTCTAACCAACATGGCCGTGTGACCCGGTACATCGATGCACCTGGTCAGACGGGCCACCTGACGGGAAGGACGAGGGGGCATCTGAAACAGATAATGATGCAAAGACATTAGAGATTCTAGTAGAAATTGGACAACATAACGACTGTAATTGCTCAAAGAGGATTTGAGACAACTGCAAAAGATTGGAAAACCATATCCACTCGACTTTCTAGACTCAAATCTCTTCTCCATCTGTTTGTCACACCAACAATACTCAAGTACCGACATACACTTGCAAACAAGCTAGCTAGTAGTCCCTGGGTAGTAACTCGTCATCCTAAGCAATAGATGAGAAGCCTAGTTCTTATCCCTGTAGAAAAGATGAGAATGACTCAGAACAGAATAACTTGGGAAGAGGAGTAAAAAGAGCCTTACATTCCCTTCCACAATCAATTCCCCTCCTTTTCTATAGTGTTTCTAGACTCAACTTCGACCGGTTTGGCTTGGTAGTCCTGCAATTAGTCAGGCTCTGATACCAACGTTGTCGGGACCCCGATCCTAAGTCATATGAATTCAGACTGTAACATATCACATTACTTTGTGGCCTCATGCACGGTAAGCTCCACGGCTACAGCCTTACCTTAGCCGGGACCGTTTGCATCTTTTGGCTCATGTATGTGAACATGTCGCTGGCAATCAAACGACAGAGAACCCGGGCCGACATGACTAGTCATAGAACCCAAGCGGCACATCCGTACGGAAACAGGCATATGTAACCCAGCAATGCAGGTGTCGGCCTCAAGCGTGTGTAGACGAGTCATAGCAAGCTACAAGGACTCCATTACGCTGTGAGACATAAATGCCATCACTGCACGTAGATGAGTCGTAGCAGGCTACAGGGACTCCATTACACTGCGAGACATTTCCCCGAAGGGATAGACATAGTAGCAAAGAAGGATACATGCTGGTCAATCAATGCGTCCGGAGTAGTAGCAAGCTACCATGGCTCGGTGGAAGCACAAAGAGGCAGTTTCCCGTAAAGAGTACTACTAAAGGCACACAACTAGGTGTCGGATCCCATACATACCATTGCACGTCACACGTACGCACGACATGCCCGATATGCATAGATACAACTATGGCATCACAACATAACCATACAACAACACAACTTTTATTTAAGAGGCTCAGACGAGCCTTGGATAATATGTTCTTATAGGTAGGGGTCACATGATCCGTCACTCAAGTCATACAAACAATTTCATACAAACCAAGCAGAAGCATAAAGCTGTCTGAGTACTGGCAGATGAAAGGGTAAAAAGGCACATGGCCTGACTATCTACAGCCTGCCAAAGGGCATACGTTGTAGCTGGGACACCAGTATTCGGCATCGTCGACATCTAGAAAGAACACACCTGATGGGTCCTGGGTGTCATCTGCAACATTTATTAAGCAAACGTGAGTACAAACGTACTCAGCAAGTCTTTAAATTAGACCTAGTCTACTAATGTTCATGTATCAACAAGGGCGGTGGTGGAGTTTATGCAGCAATGCTAGCTTTGTCTCATGGCTAACCTACGCTACACAATTTTAACTCTTTGTTTAATTTTTAGATATCGCACACGAGTCCACTAACTCCGTGACAATACACCACCATGGATTCACTTCCCTCTCGTGGGAGAGTGCCATCCAAGGTACTCACACTTGTTGTGATATTTTTATGAGTATCCATTTGATTATCTATGAACAGCATAATATTTCTAAGTAGTGCATATCTGAGGACGCGACTATTCGAATAGTTTCATACCCTGTATGGGTGTACTTCTTCACACACACTCTCACCACTTATCGCTGTGTGCTCATAAAACCATGCACCTCGGCAACCTTCAAGCAGAAGCCCAGCGAGGGAGTCGGCCACGACCGTCAATCACATAAGACCTCTAGTCCAGGCTATCGCCTATTTGAGACTGAACCCGCACGGAAGTCTGGCCGAAGTTTCCGCTACGGCCCCGAACGATGTGCGTAGGGTTCCCAAGCCCACCATTCGGGTAACCCATGGTACACCATTCCACTGCCTACCGCGTCGTAACCCACCCCTAGGGTCAGCGCTACGCCCGGCCTCTAGCATGCTAAAAACACCAGAAACTACTTGCAACTCCTGGACTAATGACTAAGCGACTGATAAGTCGAGAGGGGTCGAGTTACCGAAACCCAATGTGTGGTAGTAACTGGTCTTCGATCACAAACACGGAACTCAATCACTAAGAACGGTCCCAATGAGACAACCTACTATGTACTCCTACAAAGCCTCTCATCGCTACCTTTACTAAATCGGGTTCATCATAAGCTTATCACATCGGAACAACAATGTTTCACTCTAGTTCATCACCTAGATGAATCAAACCTGATACAACTCTAAGCATAGCAAGCATAGGAGGAAAAGTAAACTAAGCACATCATGGCACAAGCATCTACCAGGTATGCTAGGTTGCAAGGTTTAGCTATTTACTATGGCAATGACAGGTCATGCAAAAGAATAGGTTCTTCTACTGTGTATGACAGACATATGAGCGTTTGTCCTAATGCAATAAACAAGAGCAGGAGCGAGAGAGTGGGATGTTATCGGAATGATCAAGGGGTTGCTTGCCTTGCTGGGTAGCGGAAAGGTTCTCTCCTTCGTTGGAATACTCGGGGGTATCCTCAGAAGCAGGGCCTACCGCAATGTAGATAAATAGCATTCAATACATGCAAGTGCAACAATATGATGCATTCATGACATGGTAGCATGTATGGATGAGCTAATGCAACTAGTGTCCAAGTTAATTTGAAGTGAGTTTGAATATAGGTTCAAAATCATTCTTCATTTCAAATTCCATATACTAACCTATTAATAAATTTCAAGGTTCATCCACATAGGTTTCTCTAACATGCATGATAATAGCACCATTGGATTCATTGGATTTTTCTGATAAATTTTCATATATAAATTATTTTCATCTGATTTACAGATTAATTTATATGAATTTTTAAAGTTTTAAACAATTGCTGGAATTATTTTAAAACTGGAAAATGAAATATGACGTCAACCTGACGTCACTACGACGTCAGCTGGTCGGCTGACCAGGCCAGGTCAAACCTGATGTGCGGGGCCCGCACGTTAGTGACACGGGCCTAATTCCCGTGCTGACCAGGGTTTGACCCGCAGCTAGGGCCCACTAGTCAGTGGCTGGGGGCCTAATTAAGAGGGGGATTAGCCCCTAATGGCCGGCCACATCGGCTCCCACCGGAGCGGGGCCGGCGGTGACCCACAGCACGGCGGCGACCCGCCAGAGTTGCGCCTCTAGCGACAATTTGGTGCGCGGAGGGCAGCGGGAGGTAGCCCGTGCATGTGAGCGTCTAGCAGGGCAGCAGAGGGGGTTCAGGGTCGTCGGAGACAACGACCATGTTGAGCTAAGCGGCGGCGACGGCTCGGGCAGGACCGGCTATGGCGCTACAGGCTACGGGAAGTGGAGCTACGGGCGGCTACGGGCTCCTGGGGACGCTACGAGCACGAGCCCGTGGTCGGGAGCAAGCTTTCGCCGCTGTGGCCACGGCTACGCCATGGCCAGCAGCGAGCTCCGCTCAGCTCTATCTACCAACAGGGCTAGAGGAGGGGAATGGCGACGGAACCAGGGGAAAAGGACCGGGGCCTCACTGGAGGGGCTTCTGGCGCCGTGGTGTGGTCGGGGACGCACGGAGGGCGTCAAATCGCCGGCGGCTTCAGTTCAGCGAGGGGGAAGCAGGGGAGAGGGGAAGAGAGGAATGGCAAGGGGGAACGAGTCCAGGCAGCGGAGGAGCCTATCCTCTTGCCAGCGCGATAAGGAGGCGGCCAGGCAGGCAAGGAGGAGGTGGCCAGCGCGTGGCCACGGCCAGCTGCGGTGGAGGCACGCAACTGCTTCTCCTCCTGGCAGGAGGAAGAAGACGCTGCTGCCCCCCGTGGGCTGGGCCTCTTCTTCAGGTAAGCCCAGGTGGGTTTTTCTCCCCCCTTTTTCTTTATTTGCATTCTTTTCTAATTTCGGACATTTGTTTTATTTTATTTTCAGGCACATATGCTATTTTAGAATATCCCAAATATTTTATATATTGTAGTTTGAATATTTCAAACTTATCTAAAAAGTTTCAGGATATTTTGAAAAGTAAAGTAATGATAATGCTTTATTTGATATTTTCAGAAGCTTTATCATTTATTTTTAAATTGCTATAGTTTTTCAAATATTTTTAAATGACCCCTTGTATAATCATGTCCATATTTATCAGACATGGCGACATTTTAGATGGGCATTTTGGATTTGTTGAATTTTCACAAACTTTGAATTGGTTTGATTCAAATGAGGGTTTGGGGTTTCCTTTAGTCCCCATTTCATGTTGATGCAAAAAATGATATATGATGCGCACACACATGTTGTCCTATGACAACTAGCTAGGGATGTGAAACAAACGCAATTGTAGAGACGAAGATTTTTCCCGTGGTTCCGATAGTTGGCGCTATCGTACATCCATGTTTATGGACACTTCAACCCACGGAGGGTAACGGTCGCGAGAATCCATGGAGGGATCCACCCATGAAGGGTTCCACGAAGAAGCAACCTAGTTTGTACCATTATGTCCTATGTCCATAGAGGACAAGCCTTACTGGGGTTAGATTTTCATGAAGTAGGCGATCTCCTTGCCCTTACAAACTTCTTGGTTCAATTCCACAACATGAAGTAGGAGGCTCCCAGGCGGAACCTAACCAATATAGGAGGCACCACCCTCCAAAAGGTAATAGGCTAGATAGTAACAATGAACTCGTTGCTCTTGTGTTTCAAATGATAGTCTCCTCAACACCCAATCAGTCTCTCACAAATTTGGTTTGGGTAGAAGAGACTAATTGGGTGGAAAGGAACTTGGGGAGGCTAGAAATCAAGATCCATATGGTTGGAGTGGATGATCTTCACCTCAACACAAGCGTAGGTGGTTCTCTCTTAGAATTTTGGATATGAGCAGTGTGGGTCTGTTCTAAGTGCTTCTCGTCTGAGTAGGATGTGGTGGCGGGGTACATATAGGCATCTCCATAATCCACCCATTCCAATATTATAGCCCAGCTCGGCGAAACCGAAGTGAAAACTCGGATGCACTGACTAGTTCAAAATGTGGCAACTTTGTCATTTTGGTGAGACCGATATATAATTCTCGATGGTACCGATATTAGTGGCCGAGGGCAGTTACACTACTCGGTGAGACCGATGCACAATTCTCAAAAATTCTGATTCTTGTGAAATAGGCAACAGAAAGTTGGTCACTGAAACTCGGTTGCACCGAAGTGAAAGTTGGTAGTACCGAGAAGTGGGTCTTGGCTAGGGTTTTGACTCGGTGTAGCCGATATGGAATTATTGGTGGCACTAATTTTGAGTGGTAGGACAAAATCTTTGTGGGAGAGCTTGTGGGTGTTTTTGCTGACCAACACTTGACCATTTTGATCAATTCATTCACCATTAATACCTCACCCCCTTTTGACAGTATTGGCTTTCCTATGGAATCAAAGTAATTTATCACAAACTAAAATCTAGAGTGTCCGTGGTTGTAGCTTGGCCAATACTATGCTTACATCTTGGGGTCTCCTCACAATCCTTTGCCAATCGTAACATTGAACTTTTCCTGAAATATACTTAGTGAAAACATTAGTCCAATGAAATATATGTTGTTATTAATTACCAAAACCGCCTAGGGAGAAGTTGTGCTTTCAGAAATGATGCACCCCACCCCCCCAAACCTACAACCATCGACCCATGCCTGTTTAAGACACCCTCCCTGCCATTTTTTGAGCCCTAACCTGGCACCTCGCCCTCCACGTAGCTCCAGCGCTGCCACCAACGTTTTCACGCCGACCACCCAATCCTGCGCTACTTGGTGCTCCGCCACGGGCTGCGTCGCTGCCAAACGCGCCCTCGAGCCACGCCCATCACGCCAGGTCAGCCTCGTGTGCCTCCCCTCCACTATCGCCATCCCAGGCCCGAAGCTGGGCCTCCCGGGCCCATGTTCCACCCAACCATGGCCCGCTTGCCCCCCACCTCCTCCCGGGCCCATGTCCTAACTGCCTCCAGCCAAGCGTTGTCGCGCCTCGACCGGCCGGTGCCGGCGCCTCCGTACGATTTGCCTCGCCTCCATGCCGACCGCCGCCGCATTGGACCCTCACCACTGGGTATCTCATGGCCTCGCCTCCGAGTCACCCTGCCCTCCCCGGCCACCATCGAAGACACTCTCCCGCGTGCGACCACCATCGCCTCCTCCCTGCATCGCATCGCCACCGTGCCAAGCTCACCGCCGGGTCGCCTTCGTCTCGCCTCCGGCCAGATCTGGCGAACCCGGCCCTAGACCTCTGCGCCATGTTGCCCTGCCGTCATCTGCCCGCCGTCAGCATCATGGCCGTTGCCGCCATGGCCTTGGCCCACCGGCCACCCAGATCTAGATCCCCTCATCCCGGTACCCCGAGATCCCATGATCCAAACGGCTAGATCCCCTTGTCCCTGCACCGCATTGTCCCACGAGGTGTTTTTTTCTAAGTCCATGTTTATAAACGTCTTAATGCCACATTTAATTGCTTGAAACTATTAACATGTTCATCGCATGGGAATGAGTTATATATGAAAAAGCATCTACTATTCATGCTCTACATGATGGCATAATTTGTGTCCACATTAGGAATCATATACATGCTCAGATCTATGATACAAATGTGTGTCTTGAACAAATTCCAGAAAACTGTTATGTTGTTCAAACTTGTGTGGATGATTGCATCAAATCTATAGGTCCTATGCATGTGGTTCCTTCATGAAATTTGGTCTATGTGTTGTCTACTTTTATGCCATGCCTCTAGTTGCCATGTAAAACATCATTAGCTTGCCAATATGTTGCTCTAAAGTAGCCTTCGTGTTAAAATTGCTAATATTTTAATGTTAAGTTCCATTTTTTGAGCATTATTCTAAGAAAACCGTGTATCCTATGAAGTTGTGCCAATGGAGTATTTTATTATGCCATGTCTACTTGATGCTAGTATCATAGTATTGCCCCTAGATGATTGCTATGCTATTGTTATTGCCATGTCAACATGCCCAGACAAACTGTTTTTTCGAGAGATAGTCAAATTTCACCAAGTCTAGAATCTGGATTGAAACTTAGCTTTTTCTCTTGATTATTTCCATGGATTCATAGCTCTTTTGCAAATGCCCACATGGGATGAATTGAAGTGCATGTTACGTTTTATATGTATGTTTCCTTGGATTCCATGGAATTGCTTTGGTACATACATGTTTCTTGCTGTCAACATGCCCACCTAATAAAAACTGCCCATGTCTACCCTAATTTTCACTCAGTCTGAGAGTCTGCTTATTTTTGATTGCCATGTTGTGTCGATGCTAGCGAAGTCTCTGTGCATATTTTGATGATGGTCCAATGGAGTTATTTGTAGTGCAACATGTGTTGTACCTTGCTATTAATTTTCATGCCATTATAAGTCATGTAGCAAATAGTTTTCTTGCTGTCAATATGCCTTCAGATATATCTTGCTCTGCTAAAAATTGTTATTTTCAGTAAGTCATAATTGTTGTTCCAATAGCCATCTTGTGAGATCATTTCCTATTGATCCATACTTCTATTCAATTTGTCGTTATGAGATGAATTGTCGTGCATCACGTAGTCTATATCACCATGTCTTATTTTTGCATTTTAGGTTCATGTATCTTGTTGTTTTGGTGTGTACAAAATGCCATGTTACTTTTTTGGACATATTATGACTAGAACTTGTGTTGGTTGTTATTGTTGATCCATTGCCCCATTTCGAACATGCCATATATGAAACTTGTCTAGAATCTCATGTAGTTTCATAATATATTGTTGCATCCATGTTTTAAAATGTTTGTGGTTGTTGTTTGCATGCATTGTGCATTCAGGACATATTTGTCCTGTATTGATCATATCTTTGGGGTCGTAGCTCCATTTTAGATGATCTATATATGTAAATCGCCTAGACTGGCGTGAAGACTCAGATGGTGCAATTTGTCTTCCTGTTTAATAAATATAAAAAATGATTAGTTTGGATCTGGACCAATTTCGAAATTAACATATGGGGACGTTTTGGAAATACTATAAGTTGTTTCTGACCTCATTTAAAATTCCTAGATAATGTTGTTTTATTATGCTTCATCTCTTTCCATGTTTAACAAAATTTAAACTTGCCATGTATATAATCAAGAGCGAATTAAATGATTCGATTGTGGAGTTTCATCAATATACAACTCGTTGCATATTGAGCTTGACTTAATGTGTAGTATTTGATTGTTGTGATTGCCATGCCTTGCATATTTAAACCGGACATGCATCATATTTGTTTGCACATCATAGCATGAATATGTTGTGGTGTTTATTGTGTGTTGATTGTTTGTTTCCGGATTGCTTCTTCTCGATAGAGTTCTGAAAGCATTCATAGTATGAGGATTCGTTCAACTACGTCCTATTCATCTACTTCACGAGTTTGTTCTTCTTCCAAGCGGGATCTCAGACAAGATGACCATTTCCTTGGATACCACTACTATCATTTCTATGTTAGTTCTCTTGCTTCTTTCATTATGTCTCATTACCTACCACTTGTGTGTCAAGCCTCCCAACATTGCCATGAAAAGCCTCTGAACCCTCCACGTCCCAGCAAACCATTTTTTGGCTATGTTATCGCTTGCTTAGCCCCTTGTATAGTGTTTCTAGTTGCAGGTGTAGGTTGTTTCCATCTAACAACATGGATATCTTGACATATCACAATATTATTGCTATTTAGTTTAATGCACATAGATACTTTGTAAAAGGTGGACGGCTTGGCCTTTTGCTCGGTGTTTTGTTACACCTTTGTCGCCCTAGTTACTTGTTTATCGGTGTTACATTCCATATTGAGCGCTCCTAACATGCTTGGCATTGTTATGGGGACCCCCTTGATTTTAGTTTTGGGATAAGACTCTTCTGGCAAGGCCCAACATTGGTAGTACATATGGCTAACTAATAAAACTTGCATAGGGACTTTTCAGACCCATGGGTAATTAATAAACCCTTGGGCCACTGCTCCTCGCGAGTGTTGGTCCAAACTAGAGCCGTGTGTGGGGCCAACCCGGGGCAACCTGGGAGATTTCTATCAGGCCACTGTATGCTGCGCTCATCCGGTCGTGTCCTGAGAACGAGATACGCAGCTCCTATCGGGTTCGTCGAGACGTCGGGTGGTCTTGGTGGATTTATTTTACCTTTCTTAAACGTCTTGTGGACGGGATTCCGAGGACACTTTGGGCTATCATGAGGTTGAGGTTTTCCCCTGAGATTCTGGGGATCCTGTGGGCTATCCCATGGTTGAGGTTTTCCATGAAGCTTGTGGCTCGTTTGTGATGAATGAGTTGGAGCACCCCTGCAAGGTTAAATCTTTCGGAAAGCCGTGCTCGTGGTCATGTGGCAACTTGGAATTTTTTTTAACATTCGGTCATAGCAAACTTGAAGTAAACTCAATTAAAATAAACCAATAGTGTGTGTAACGGTGACCATCCCTTCTTGTGAGTTCTGAGAAGAGAGAGAACAAAGTGGGGTTATGTTTGACTCGTAAGTAGGTGTTCAGGATCACTTGATCATCACTAGTTCATGTCCGATTATGCGTAGATGGCCCTTCTTATTCTTGTACTCGTAAGTTAGCCACATATTCAAATTTTTAGTGCTTGCTGCAGCCTCACCACTTAACCATGCCTCACCCATTAAGCTTTGCTAGTCTTGATACCTCTAGAAATGAGATTGCTGAGTCCCTTAGGCTCACAGATTACTACAACAACAGTTGCAGGTATATGTAGTGCGATGCTTTTATATGAGCATGATGCTTGTTTGATTTGGATTTCTTCTTCTTCATCATCCATCATAGGATGGGTTCCAGGCGACAACCTGGGATAGCAAGGATTGATGTCGCTTTTATCATTTGATTTCGTCTGTAGTCGGACCCTACTTTTATGATGATTGCAATGAACGTTTGTATTTGGTATGATCATGATTTAGCTTGTAGTGAGTTAAGCCAATTCCATATACTCATCTCCTCTTTACATCTACCTGTAACGATATCCATTGTTGCGAAACGACGAGATGCGCTTCTACCCCTACCGAGGCCCTCGAGCCAAAGTAATGATAGGACCACATCTTCGGCATTACAGGAATGGGTCCTTTAGTGTCGTGACTTGTGCACGTGCGGTAGACACCATCATCCTAGCGAGAGCTTGTCAGGAGAAGCCTTGCTTGACCAGAGCCATGCAACCAAGATTGAACCACCGGCAAGACTCCTTATCGATGGAGAAGGCCCGACGGCTGCTACACCTGGCAAGACTCCACTATCGCGCCCCCAATCCACCTCACCACGACCGAGCGTTGCTATCAATGAGGTGTCGAGTGGGCAAGCTGTTAGGTAGGGTCTGTCAGGGTACGTGGCCTCCCTAGATAATTACCACAACTTTAATGACACTCGTCCTCATGGCAAATGACATAGAAGGAGAGGCAGTCCTTGTCGGGGAGCATCGCTAGCCTGACACCTCACAGCTCATTTAATGCCCCTTTCCTAGTCCTTCAAAGTTAGGTGTTTCCCACTACCATAACCACTATACACCCCTATGTGATTACTAGTTTATCCACCTATGGTAACCCGTTTGAACTATAAAAGGAGGTCCATGGCTACCATAAGAAAGGTCGACGCTTTGCTCAGTTGCATGCGTAGTAGCGCTCTCGAGGCCTCTTGTTGGGAGAAACTGCTCCTTGTAATGCGAGCATACAATTAATACAAAACACAAGACATAGGGTTTTATGCTTCCTAGCGGCCCAAACTTGGCTAAAAACTCGGTTGTGATCTAGTGGCGATGCTCTTCGCACGTGTTGATTCCCCGTAGTTGAACCACAAAAGGGGCCCGATGGTCCCCTAGATGGTCGTACCCCGACATCTTTCGCACGCCAGCTAGGGGGACGCGTGGTAAACCTTCACCTACTTCTACGCATCATCATCATTGGCTTCATCAACACCCATGACACCCAAGAAAGCTAAGGGCACCTCGGCGATCACTCCGGCTGCATCCAAGCTTCCTTCACAAGCGGAGACCGGTGACGGCAGAGGAGCCGAGGATCGCACCGACCGCGCTGGAGAGCATGACCACTGCACCACTACGAGCCGTGACCCAGACACCGCCATTGTGATCACTACAGAGACACCAATGGTGGCCGAGGATGATGGTGTGATGGCGGTTGCGGTGAAGGCAACGGTGGCTGTGGCTGCAAGGCGTCCTCCCCATTCATCGTAAAACAATAGCAATCAAGTCCCGCGGAACAACGGTGACCCTGGCCAACATCGAGATAAGACCCCTATCGGTGTCAAAACCGGTGGATCTTAGGTAGGGTGTCCCGAACTATGAGACTAGAATCAACGGTAACAGGAGACGAAGGGGAGATGGATTTACCTAGGTTCGGGCCCTCCCATGGATGTAATACCCTACGTCCTTCTTGCTTGTATTGATGATGGGGGGTCATAGAGTTGATCTACCTCGAGATCGAATAGGTAACCCGAGATGAGTTGTTCTGTCTCTGTACCCTAAAACCCTCTGGCTTATATAGATGTCGAGGATGCCTAGGGTTTACACATGGTCGGTTACATGCCGAAGAGATAAGCATGCCTATTTACTACATCAAACATGGAGCGCAAGCCGTGCTTGCCGAAGCTTCCATCTTGGAGACTGGGCCTTCAGATCTTCCAGAGTTCAGTAAGTAGCCCATATAGTCCGGCCCATAAACAATAGGTCGGCTATCCGAGGACCCCCAAATCTAGGACTCCCTCAACCCTTGCGTGTCACTCTCAAGACGTGCGGGGCCAAACTCATTTTCAGCCTCCTAGTGCCAACGGACATGTGCGTCCGGTCGGGGCAGTGCTCCTCTTGACTCAGTTAGGAGGAAGAGCGTCACCCATGACATGCACCGTGCCATGCCAAAGACTATGGAGGAAGCTCTAGCGCAGGCCTAGCTATTGCTGGACTTTCCGCCCGAACCGGAGAAGATGGAGGAATGGAGTGACACCATCCAGAGTCTATTGAGCTTCGCCAATCGCAACAAACTAGACGAGGCAGGACCCTCAGAGACACAACCCGCTATGAGGCATGATGTCGGTGGAGCACCTACGATGTAGTAGCCTCCATAGCAACAACAGACCCTCTGGCCCGAGCCATGGGACGAGATATCTTATGCGTCATCGGACTCATGGCGGCAGCAAGACTAGCATTGGGTCCTGAAAGACCAGCGGAAACAAGATGCCCACACCACCATAGAGTGGCGCCGGGAGGCACGGCGCCGGTCGGGCGTCCGTGCAAGGCCTTACAATGATGAGCCTGTGCCAGGGGTTCCTGGTGGCCTACCTTACGAGATGGGCTGTCCGACGTTCACTCGTGAGTCGCGGCAAGTTTGTTGGCCCTCTACCAAGACGTTCAAGCATGACTTGCCCGATAAGTATGACGACAAGATCAGCCCCTCCGAGTTCCTCGGTGTGTACACCATTGCAATGCAAGCCACAAGGGGACAAGAGGCGAAGGTGCTGGCCAACTACTTCTCATTGGCGCTCAAAACCAACGTAGGAAGCTGGATGATGAACTTGCCAGAAGGTCCATATCCTCTTGGGCGGATTTGTGCAACCAGTTTGTTGGCGCATACCATGGGGCCACAAACTCCCGCGACAGCCCAGCGACCTGCATGTCATCCCCCAGAGAGATGGTGAATCCCTTTGTAAGTATATCTAGAAGTTCCAATGTGTGCATCACAACATCCCTGACATCCATCGAGCCGCGGCTATTGCTGCGTTTCACATGAACATGCGCAAGAGACGTATGCGTGAGGAGATGAGTATCAATAAAGTTCGGGAAATCTCCGAGCTCTATGCTCTGGTCGATAACTACACGCGTGCTAGGGAGGGAAGAAGACTCTATGGTGAAGATGCTAGCACGGAAGTCGACTTGGATGACGAGGGCCCACCCAACTCCAAAAAGAAGGGTCAAAAGTGCAACCATAAGCGCAAAGGGAAAGTGTTCATGGACGTTGAAGGCTCGAAGGCCGGCAAGAAACCTAAGACAGAGGGTTCCAAAAAGTTGGCTTCCGCGTGCTCTGGTGATGACGAAACCGCTGCAGGCAAGAAGCACAACGGGACATAGTGCAAAATCCACCGCACCGAGGGTAACGACATCAATGATTGCCACCAAGTTAGGCAGCTCTCTGAGAAATAGAAACCAGAATATGAGATGCATGACAAGGAGAAGGGCCAAGACGGTGTTAGTAGTTCTGGCACGAGGACCTGTTACGACCGTGGGGATCGTCGCGGTAAGGCCAAGCAACAAAAGGAAAAGCCGGCAAGAGCCTGTAACAAGAAAACTGATGACAAGGACAATGATGACGAAGATGAAGAAGGATCTGATGGTCAGGAATTCTAGAAGGCAGTGGATGTTGTCAGCGAGCTCAAATACACCATGTAACTCCGTGTTCATGACAAATAAGCAAAGCCTCTCCGGAGCACGATACGTAGGGTTGTTATCTCCACCTTGAGGGGCCCGAACTCGCTAAAACCACCCATTTGCATGTCGATAGATCATGCTCCGTTATCCTACCCCTCTCTAATGTTGGAATCATTCCCACGATATTTAGCGCCCACCATGGGGCATGGCATCTATTGAGCCATGGTGCAGATGGTTCTTTCTTCATTCTTCGACTACAGATCAATGACCACCAGTAGGAAAATTGGCTGCCGGAGGTCTCGCCATTGCACCTTTTGTACAAACAAAAAGATCAGGGAAGTATCTATGCCATCTAGTCTTTTTACAGTAAACTGTCTAACAATAGGTTAGTATTTTCCTCCTGTAGGATCAGGCACACCCATGAGTGATTGATCATAAAAAAGAGAAGAAAAGATCATGATCAGTCGTTCCTCATGTTTCTTGTCTTTAGGATCATTATCAATGGTTACCGCAAAACTTGCAATCGGCAAGGTCCGTTCCATCATCTCTGGCCTCGGGAATGATGCCATCGGCGAGCTGCTTCACACGGTCATTGGTGCGGTCCGTCGCGCTGTCTCTGGCCTTCTGTATGACGCCACCCTGGAGACCCTTCAAATAACCACTAACGTGGTCCGTCTTGTCGCCTCTGGCCTCGTGTGTGGAATCGTCGGCGAGCTCCCACACACGGAGCCCTGCACGGTCCGTCCAGTCGTCTTTGGCCTCATGTATACCGCCGTCGATGAGCACCCCACGCATGGCCACCTCCCCCCATCGGAGTCGATCCCTTGGTGACTGGGCCCGCGTTTGTCACGCATGCATGCAGGCTACTCTACTCATGTATCCTGATACGTCTCCAACAAATCGATAATTTTTTCTTCTTCCATGTTGTTATATTATCATTCTTGGATGTTTTACAATCATTTTACCACAACTTTATATTATTTTTGGGACTAACCTATTAACTGAGAGCCCAATGCCAGTTCCTGTATTATCTCTGTTTTTGAGTTTCCAGAAAAGGAATATCAAATGGAGTCCAAACGGAATAAAACTTTACGGTGATTTTTTTTGGACCAGAAGAGACCTACAGAGCATCAGAGTTGGGCCAGAAGGTTCCTGAGGAGGCCACAAGCCTCAGGGGCACGCCCACCCCCCTGGCCATAGCCACCAGGCTGGTGGGCCCCTCGGGAGTCCACCGACCTCCCTCTCAACTCTATAAATCGTCAAATATTCTAGAAACCCCAACTTAGAACCTAGATCGGGAATTCTGCCGCCGCAAACCTCCAGAGGCACGAAAAATGAATCGGGAGCCTGTTCTGGCACCCTGCCTGAGGGGGAAACCATCACCGAAGGCATCTTCATCATCCCGACGCTCTCCATGATAAGGAGGGAGTAGTTCACCCTCGAGGCTGAGGGTATGTACCAGTAGCTATGTGTTTGATCTCTCTCTCTCTCGTGTTCTTGGGATGGCAATATCTTGATGTACCGTGAGCTTTGTTGATATATATTGAATCATATGGAGTGTTTCCCCTCTCTATCTAGTTGTGGTGAATTGAGTTTTCCTTTTGAAGTTTACTTATCGGATTGAATCTTCAAGGATTTGAGAACACTTGATGTATGTCTTGCGATGGGATATCTATGGTGACAATGGGATGTTATATTGATACACTTGATGTATGTTTTGGTGATCAACTTGCGGGTTCCGTGACCTTGGGAAACTATGAATAGGGGTTGGCACACGTTCCGGTAGAAACTTTGGGGCACTCCTTGAAGTTCTTTGTGTTGGATTGAACATAATTAATCTGAAATTATGTGATGCATATCGTATAATCAAGCCCACGGGTATTTGTGGAGACAATGGAGTATCTAGGTGACATTAGGGTTTTGCTTGATGTGTATCTTAAGGTGTTATTTTAGTACGAACTCTAGGGCTGTTTGTGACACTTATAGGGACAACTCATAAGATTGATCAGAAAAGATAACTTTGAGGTGGTTTTGTACCCTAAAATAATTTGTTCATTAGTTCTCCGCTATTTGTGACTTTGGAGTGAACTCTTTGTCGCACGAGAGGTATTTACATATGATTCAACTATGCCAATATTGTTGAGAGAAATTGCACTAGTGAAAGTATGAACCCTGGGCCTTGTTTCCAAGCATTTATACAACGTTTTTCTCACCGTTTACTATTTTTTACCTTGCTGTTTTTATATTTTCAGATTAAAAAAACCTATATCTAGCATCAACATTGCACTTGTATCACCATCTCTTCGCCGAACTAGTGCAGCTATACAATTTGCCATTGTATTGGGTGTGTTGGGGACACAAGAGACTCTTTGCTATTTGATTGCAGGGTTGTTTGAGAGAGACCATCTTCATCCTACACATACCGCGGATTGATAAACCTTAGATCATCCACTTGAGGGAAAATTGCCATTGTCCTACAAAACTCTGCGCTTGGAGACCCAACATGAGTCTACAAGAAGAAGGTTGTGTAGTAGACATCATATCCCGACTGCATGCGCGTTAGGAAACTAAAGGAAAAGAAAGGAAAGTGCTTTGATTGCCAAATCATTGTCAAGCAGCAAATGGTCCGTGGAAGAAGGAAACTCCCATGTAGAGCCGGTTTTACTTATTACTTGATTAGCGCTAACATTTCTTGCATGCAGATTCTACGGGCTGGTTCAGAACGTGGGCAGCTTCTTCAATGCCTTGGACGCGGACAACTCTTTCGATGTGTCGGTTATCCATACAATTACACCTAATTAGTAAGTAGTTATTGTTAATTCTGACAGAGCATCACGGTGGAGCAATCATGATGGCGGCAGTTGCGGCATGCCATCGCTCAGCTGTACACGTCGCCACCGCCACTCGATCGCCCTGCGCACTACCGATCAGCTGTATGTGTCATCGTCGCCACTCAAACGCCCTGTATGTCGTCACTTCGCGAGGCACATCGTCATCACTTGGCCCCACACATCGTCGTTCAGCTGGACGCGCCTTCATCAGTTGGCAAGATGTTACTTTGCACCGTCACTCGGAGGGACGCTCCTTCGTCACTCGGTCGCTCCATGCACCGTCACTCGGCGAGACAAGTCTTCGTCACTCGGCAGCTCCATGCATCGCCACTCGGCGAGACGCTCCTTCGTCATTCACCGAGATGCTCCTTTGCATTGCCACTAGGTGAGATGCTCCTTCGTCACTTGGCAAGACGCTCCTTTGCACCGTCACTCCGGTGTCCCAAATGGATCGACGCGTCCAATGGCTATCCCCTGGTGCTAACCGCGTGTCGAACCGACCCCATAGCCAACTCTGGCGCCCGGCCGTCATGGTTTTGGTTGCTGCCGGCGAAGTTCCGGCAAGCGTTGACCTGGCCGGCCATTAGGGCTTTGTTAGCCCCCAATAACCCCCCTAACCACTGACAGCAGGCCCCAGGAGCGTGTCAAACCCCGGTCAGCGCGGGATTAACCCCTGGGTCACTGCCGAGTGGACCCCACCGGTCAGGTTTGACCTGGGCCCGGCATGGTTGACCTGCTGACATCATGCTGACATAAGGATGCCGCGTTAATTTATTTACTAATAATAAAATAATTCAGGAAATTCCAGAAAATGTTTAAAACTTCGAAAATCATAGAAAATAATCTGTAAGTCAGATGAAAATAAATTATATGTGAAAAATGATTAGAAAAATCCAATGAATCTGTTTATGCCATTATCATGCATGTTTGAACAAGGTAACATCACCAAGTAGGACATTTCATGATTAGGGCAATATAGGAAATATCATTTGGAGTTGGATTCCACTTCAATTAACTTGGCTAATTATTCCTCTAGGTCAACTCCGTACCTTAACTTGTCATATCATGCATCATAGTTGTTGCATTGCATTGAATGTGTTCCTTTCCTATTTACCGGTGTTTGTTCCTTCTCGGTATACGGTGGTTCTGACGATGTGAACGTTGACACTAGTGAAGAGAAGTAAGATCTTTCAGGACTGTCAGGCAAGAACCCCCCCTTGAGCATACTGACATGAACCCACTCTCTCGATCCTGCTCTCTTTATTGCATTAGGACAACAACAGTTCAAATGTTACATGTTTTCGGTAGCTGAACCCATCCTTTGCATGACCTGTCTTTGTCACAGTAAATAGTTGAAACCACTTAGCATGAGTAGAAACTGCTTGGGCCTTGTTGTGCCTACTCATCTATGTTTGCTTACTGTGCCTGCTATGCTTAGAGTCGTGTCATGTCGGGTTTGATCCATATTTGGGGTCGTATCTTTGGGGTCGTAGCTCTGTTTTAAATGATCTATATATGTAAATCGCCTAGACTGACATGTAGACTCACATGGTGCAATTTATTTTCCTGTTTAATAAATATAAAATATGATTAGTTCGGATTTGGACCAATTTTGAAATTAACATATGGGGACATTTCGGAAATACTATAAGTTGTTTCTAACCTCATTTAAAATGCCTAGATAATGTAGTTTTATTATGCTTCATCACTTGCCAGGTTTAACAACATTTAAACTTGCCATGTATATAATCGAGAGCGAATTAAATGATTCAAATGTGGAGTTTCATCAATATACAACTCGTTGCATATTGAGCTTGACTTAATGGGTAGTATTGGATGGTTGTGATTGCCATGTCTTGCATATTTAAATCGGACATGCATCATATTTGTTTGCGCATCATAGCATGAATATGTTGTGGTGTTTATCGTGTGTTGATTGTTTGTTTCCATATTCCTTCTTCTCGATAGAGTTCTAAAAGCATTTAGTGTGAGGATTCGTTCGACTACGTCCTATTCATCTACTTCACGTGGGGTCCTTTTGGATATCTTACATCACCCGTCAGTTAGGTTGCCTTCAAGGGAAGACCTAGCTATTCCTGACCTGGAGGGACAACTGGTGGCGGCTCTGCATGCTATTCCGGATTGGACTGTGCCCTACTTGGCATACTTGACTCGTGGCGAGTTACCCGATGATGAAAATCTGGCCAGAGAGATCACCAGACGGTCTAAGTCCATGACGATAGTCAATGGCGAGTTACATAAGTGCAGCATCACCGGCGTGTTTCAACATTGTGTCTCACCGGAGGAGGGTAAGGAAATCTTGAATGAAATTCATGCTGGTGATAGTGGACATCACGCCGGCTCAAAATCTCTGGTGGCCATGGCTTTTAGGGACGGTTTCTTATGGTTGATGGCTCGTAAGGATGCAGAGGATCTGGTTCGCAAGTGCGACGATTGTCAAAAGTTTGGCCGGCGTGCTCATGTTCCGGCTCAAGAATTGTGCATGATTCCAATCACTTGGCCATTTGCAGTCTGGGGGCTCGATATGGCTGGGCCTTTCAAAAGATCCAAGGACAAAAAGACCCACCTCTGGGTGGCAGTTGACAAGTTTACCAAAAGGGTAGAGGCTGAGCCGGTCAGCAAGAGTGATGCGGCTACGGCGCTTCAGTTTGTCAAAAAGCTGATCAACTGTTTTGGTTACCCTCACAGTATCATCATGGACAATGGTACGAACCTGTCCAAGGGGGCTATGAAAACGTTCTGTGACATTGAGCACATCCGACTTGATGTTTATGCGGTGGATCATCCACAGTCCAAGGGTCAAGCGGAGCGTGCTAACCAAGAAATCCTAAGAGGTATCAAGCCTTGGCTTCTGGTTCCTTTACAACGAATGTCGGGTTGTTGGGTGGAGGAGTTGTCGTCCGTCTTATGGAGCATCAGGACTACCCCCAACAGATCAACGAGTTATACACCTTTCTTCATGGTTTACGGTGCAGAGGCCGTGTTACCAAGTGACATCCGTCATGACTCGCCATGAGTGGCGGCTTACGTTCAGACGGACAATGAGACGGCGTGTCAAGACGCGTTGGATGCCTTGGAGGAGGAACGTGATCTGGCTGCGGCCCATTCGGTGATTTATCAGCAAAACCTGCGCCGCTATCATAGCCGTAGAGTCAAGACCCGAACATTTCAAGAAGGCGACTTAGTGTTGTGACTGATCCAAGACCAGACAAATATGCATAAGTTATCTCCTCCATGGGAAGGACCTTTCATGGTCAGCACAAATCTCAACAATGGGTCATATTACCTCATTGACATGTGAGACGGTTCAGATACCTCGGGGCAGGAGACCCGCCGGCGGTGGAACATAGTGCATCTATGGCCTTACTATACCTAAGTTGTCGAGACTCGACATTGTGCACTATCATTGTCCATATCATATTTATATATGAATAAAAGTTGGCATCCCTGCAAGCCGGGGCCTCTGCCGTTTCGCATATCTCAATCTGTGCAAACACATGACCGTCCAGGGGGCTTCCCACCCTCTGGGTGTAGCTTATCAAACCCTATCCGTCGGCTCTTAGGCCAAAAAGTTGACTCCGTCAACATGATCGTCCAGGGGGCTTCCCACCCTCTGGGTGTAGCTTATCAAACCCTATCGGTCGGCTCTCAAGCCAACAAGTTGACACCGTCAACATGATCGTCCAGGGGGCTTCCCACCCTCTGGGTGTAGCTTATCAAACCCTATCGGTCGGCTCTCAAGCCAACAAGTTGACACCGTCAACATGATCGTCCAGGGGGCTTCCTGAGCCGGTTCAAAGGAATTGACAGACAACCTCCATAGAGACCTTGTCCTGGTCAAGGTTAAAACGGCGGCTCTTGTCACGTGATGGCTGGCTTACGGAAAGCAAGGATAAACTCTCCAACTCACTGCCGACTCTCCGCTATGTGGCCCGCTCGTACTCTTAGACAGTTAATCCTTGAGGACCCTGTACTGTTTAAGGTTAAAACGATGGATTTATGTCACATGAGAGGCAGTTTTTGGGCTATGAGGGTACTCATGCCCTGTCATGTCTCTTCTGGGTCATCACACTTCATTTCAGTTAATCTCGCTTAGAGACCCTGAGCCGGTTCAAAAACTTAACAGCCAATCTCCATAGAGACCATGTATTGTTAAGGAGTTTTAAGTGGCGAGTCAACCTACTAGAACCGGCACATGAGCTGTTTTGAAAAACAAGTTAGGAAAGATATATCATCTTTGGGTTATGCTATTTTAAGCCGCCCTCCTAAAAAATGTGAAGATATATCTATTCTTGTAGGTTGATTAAACCGCCAAGAGCAGGCAAAGCATCCAGTATGAAAGTGCAAGGAGGACAACATTAAGCCGGACAATTCAACATATATTAAGCCGGACAATTCAACATGTGCATGATGGCACAGTTCAGGCAAAGGCACGGTTTACTACAAGCCTATTATAGATGCTCTTTGTAGAGCTCAAAAATGATTCAAAGTTTTTTACACCGCTCATGGCGGGTCATAAAGCCGGCTTATCCACAGCATCACCAAATTCATCAGTTGGCTGGCGAGTCACCCTGCTCCGAGTCTTCGGCCTCCATAATCTAAAGATAGTCCATGTCCCAGTTGCAGTGGGTTAAAGCTGCAAAGTTTCCCTCTTCAAAGAAGGGGGACGGGTCAAGGTTAGAAGAAAATTGGTGCTTACTGTGGGAAGGCATTAGGTCCTTGGCTTCAAAGAGGGGGCCATAGATTCTCTTCTGATCGGTGGTGTAAGCTGCCTGGTATGTTGATAAGTTTACTTCCTCTGCCAACACGCAGGCGAGGACTTTGGAAGCCTTCACACACAGTGTGTAGTCAGCTTCCGTAAACTCTAAGCCATCGTCTTTATTGGACCGGAACCCGTCCATCATGTCTTCAGGGGTCAACTCCGAAGCAAAGGCCAACGGCCGACTTATGGCTGCGATGGCTCCCTGTCGAGCGACTGATTTCTTCGGCTCTACGATCTGTTTCGGTAGGGTGGAGACCAGTTCCATAACCCCCTTTCATAGTCGGCGGGAGATTATCCTTGAAAAGCACCGCCTTGATCGTGCAGACGGCTCTGTAGTATAGCTGCTCTGTCAAAGTATAGACAGCCTTCAGAGGTAGCAGACTGTTAGAGGCAAGTTGACGGCACCTTGGACCTGCATAAGCCGGAGTTTTGGTTATAAGTCGTCAGTATAAGTATTCATACAATTTTTTTTGCTAAGTATTGAAATACGTACCAAATATGGCGGCTGACATCTTCCCGATATGGTGCTTCAAACACTGCAGCTCATCTGATACGATCATGAGCCGCTGGTCAGCGTCATCTGCTCTGTGAACCAGGGCGGCTTGTTCCATTTCAGCCGATTTTTTGAAGGCATCAAATTCAGCCATAATCTTTGTCAACTCTTCAGCAAGGAGCCGACACTTCTCATCGTCTTTGCTTCGGGCGGCTTGTTGGGTGCCTAGCTGGCCTTTCAAGCCAGATAATTCAGAGCCGGCCTCAGTTAAAGCTTCCTGTGACATATTGAAAGCTAGACGAGGACTAAGTTGCCATAATAATATATCATAAGTTGAGGAAGGTTAAGACAATGTTATACAAGTTTCAAGCAGATTGCAAGCAATGTGTTTGACACTTGGGGATAATGTCTATTTGTTCTCCAAACACTATAATGTAGTCCCGGCTCATCTTCGTCAAAGTTAATCTGGAACTTGGGGGATACACAAGGCTCTTCAAACTATCTGCATTGAAGTTCCGACTCAACTTTACCAAAGATTGACCTGGCCCTTGGGAGCTACATATGGCTTTTCAAACATCTTTATTGAAGATCCGACTCAACTTCATGAAAATTGAGCCGGACCTTGGGGGCTACACTTTGGATTCTAAGGTTCTTTACATTTGAAGCTCTGACTCAATATCATCAAAATTGAGCCGGCCCTTGGGGCTACTAATGACTCTTTATAGGCCTACAGGCTAGCTATTATTACTTCTAAACAAGATTTGAAGACCTGGCTTATCATTAGCCAATACTAAGTCGACCCTTGGGGGCTAAGTAAGGGTAGAAGGTAGCAGAGTATGAGTACCTCATATTTCTTCTTCATTAAGTATACGAACTTGAGTTCCATATCCCGGCTGATGGAGAGGAGATTTAAATACCCGGCCTACAGCTCGTCAGCTATTAACTTTTCCAGCGTGGTGAATTCAAAGTCCATCTTCTCTGAAGCTTCGGCCCTCTCAGTATGTTTTATGAAAACATGAGCCGAGGAGTTTGGAAGCCGGTGCCGGTAACAAAGACATCTGGAATAGTTGATTCATCGGCAACCTTTCAAGGGCTCGGCGGCTTGGAATTGTCCCTTGGAGGACTCTCAGGGATTATATCGTCGGCCGCCAGTTCGATAGAATGATGAGCTTCTTCAGGTCCCTCCTTAGAAGCCGTCGAGGGGTCAACATGCGGCACAGGAGAATCCGGTTTGGCAGGCTCCTGTTCTTGTGCTTTGTGGCCAAGGATAGACCCGCTGGTCTTCCTTCATTTTGCTTGGGCCCTGAAAAACATAGGAGATCATGGTTAGAACTTTATATACAAGTTTGAGCATAAGTATAAAGGACACATACTCTGGGTTAATCTTTAGAGGCGGCAGAGCAGTTCTGGTAGAGTCGCCGGACGAGTCCTGAAAAACAGTTAAGACAATATAGGACAATGTCGAATTACAAAAGACAAGATGGACAAGTAAGTCAGGTTGAACAGGTAACTCAGCAGGCCGCTTCCGTTGAGTCGGAGTTAATCCAGCCATGAGATCGTTAGAGCCAGTGCTCTGGGTCTGGCGTCAGGAGGTTTGTTGTTCCTTTTTCAAAAGAAAATGGGGGTCTAAGTAAGCAAGAGGATGAGAAAGTGGGACTTTCCGGATGACCCGTCGTATCTTCTCTGGAACAAGATGTTCTGAGTCGGATGAAACGTAAGTTACCTCAAGAATGTTGGCGTGGCTCGTTTTTGTTTCGTCTTGTGAATAATTATTATTAATAAGGTGCATAAAGAGATAGCCAAAGGAATCAGGCTCTACCTCTGAGTCGTCAGTTTCCAGCTGTTCCTCGGGCTGTTCTTGAGGTGCAGGTTTCTTCTTCCGGCCGTCAGTTTTCTTCTTTGACTTCTTCGGAGGAGGAACATACTTCTTTTTCCAGAAGCCAGAGCTTGCCTGAGAGTATAAGCCGGCAAAAGGTTAAGAGGTTACAAAGTGTAAGTTAAAACAGAGATAAGGACATCGAGAGTCGCCCTTACATCAAGGGTCGGGTTTGCGGCACAGAAAGGTGCCGTCCCAATGGTACTGCAAGCTCCTGAAGATTCGTGGACAAGACTCCTGATGGCAGCCACAATATCATCCTCTAATAGTGTTGTCCGGTTAAAGCAGAGGGGGTCATCAGACTGGCCTATATATTCGCACATGAGGCGACTGCGCCGGCTCAAAGGCATGATCCTCCAAGAAATCCAAGAGCGGATCAAATCCAGTCCTGTCAGTTCATTGCCCATAAGGGCTTTAATTTTTGCATGAGCCAGAGCGTGCTTTTCCTACTCAGTGGTTGGCAGCCGACCAAGAAGCTCAGATGTTGTTTTGAGTCGGGATGGACGATAACCTGGGAGGGGATGCTCTCCTTCTGGGAAGGTGTCTTTGCAGTAAAACCAAGTCTTGTTCCAGTCTTTAGGATGACTAGGCATCTGAACAGCCGGAAAGGTTATGTCCCAGCGCCTCTGAATGGAAATCCCGCCAAGCTCTAAGCTTGGACCGGCCTTCACCTCTGTCTGGCGGTTTGCATAAAAAACTCACGAAATAGACCAACGGATGGCTCTGTTTGCAAGTAGACTTCACTAAGTACTTGGAAGTTGCATATGTTGGAGACGAAATTGGGAGCGACGTCTTGAGGGTGCAGCTTGAAGAAGTGAAGAATGTCCCGAAAGAATTTTGAGCCGGGGGAACAAACCCGCGCTCGAGATGATCTGAAAACACAAATACCTCACCCTCATGAGGAACGGGCTTTAGCTCATTACCCGGAACCCGCCAATGGATGACATCCTTGGTGGGTAAGGTACGCGCGTTTACGAAATCCATGAGGAACTCTTCTGTGATTGAAGAGCCGACCTAATTGCATGAATTGGATGCACGAGACATGGCGGTGACTCGATACTGCGCAAAGTAACAATGTGTAGCGGGTCAGAAGATGCCAGGCGGTTAAGGGCGGTTAAAAAGTTCAAGGTCCTATAAAGTTAAGCCGCCAAGAGTTGTTTGGTGAGAGCCGGAATTTCGTTGGCAGGTCAAGTTTATAAGAAGACGAAGCAAAATTTCACGAAGTGTGGAAAAAAAGTTTTACAAACTACCTATGCAGTTATAGATCTACAAAACGGAGGGAAATCAAGTTTCACCTAGACGCAGTGACGAACAGTCAAACTAGTGACGTCCATGAAGATAACGAACGGAGCAACTATAGATCCACGCGATGCTATTGTCATTCTCCTACGGTGTGCCGCAATGGAAAGGAAGGCAATATATTGTCCGCTGATGTAGGCATTATCTACCATTGTGAAGAAGCTCATGTTCTAGGCGGGCGAAGGACTCCATGAAACCCTACTGAAACTTCGGATCTATGGAAGGTGAAGAACTTACCGCAAGGGATGCGACAGATGCGGGGGAATCTCTGGTACGATCAGGTCGATGCAGCAGCCCGGCACGACGCCGGTGTGGAAGTTTCACCAAATCAAGATATGCTGGAGCGGCGGTGTCGGGAGTTAGAAGAACCAGTGCGAAGTGGAGAAGGAAATGAAATCTGCTCCTCACGGTCCTATTTAATAGGCAAAAGGTGGAAATGGGCACGCGAATCCAGGCGACGGGTATTGATTGAACGAGGCGGACACCTCGATTCTCAGGCCATCCATTTAATAAGGGAAAGATTCGTTGTGGTCATCACAGGATCTTTCTAACATATTTGATATGGCGTGACGGCGGGTCATTGTTTCTTACTTTCAGCTAACATAAGCAAGACTCGCCGCCAGTTAAGAAGGAGGCTGAAATGAGGAAGCTCAAATAAACCTAGGGCCTAATGTTGGGGATATAACCCCGCGGTGAGACCCGCCCCAGAGGCTCCGGGTCAGACCAGGGAGCTCATACACCAGCCCAAGGATGGGTCTTGAAGGCTCAAGCCCAACACGTTGGCCGGCTTGCTAGGATGGGCCAAGACGTGGCCAGGACGGAGAAGGTATGAAGACCCAGGCGGGTGAGCCGTCCGGAGACAGCTTGCTCAGGAAGGCAAGACAATGTAGAGATAGACCCGGACACGTTGTGAGAGTCGGTTACGACTTGTATGACCCGTGGTCTTGATATCCTATATAAAGGCGAACCTGGGGCAACTTAGAAGAAACTAACTAATTAGATTCTGCTCCCTTGTAATTGAGATTCCAAGCAATACAAGCACAAGCACGACGTAGGCTTTTACCTCTACTTGAGGGGCCGAACCTGGGTAAACCTGTGTCCTTCGTCCCGATCAACCCCTTTGAGTCCATCACCTTAGCGATAGCCTCAAATCTAAGTCCTCGGACATCTGCCATGACAAAACCATGACAGGTTTGTTCTTCTTCCAAGCGGGATCTCAAACAAGATGACCATTTCCCTGGATACCACTACTATCATTAATATGTTAGTTGTCTCGCTTCTTTTGTTATGTCTCATTACCTACCACTTGTGTGTCAAGCCTCCCAACATTGCCATGAAAAGCCTTTGACCCCTCCACGTCCTAGCAAACCATTGTTTGGTTATGTTATCTCTTGCTCAGCCCCTCGTATAGCGTTTCTACTTGCAGGTGTAGGTTGTTTCCATCTGACAACATGGATATCTTGACATATCACAATATTATTGCTATTTAGTTTAATGCACATACATACTTGGTAAAAGGTGGACGGCTTGGCCTTTTGCTCGGTGTTTTTTCACCTTTGTCGCCCTAGTTACTTCTGTACCGGTATTACATTCCATATTGAGCACTCCTAACATGATTGGCATTGTTATGGGGACCCCCTTGATTTTCGTTTTGGGATAAGACTCTTCTGGCAAGGCCCAACAATTGTAGTACATTTGCCTAACTAATAAAACTTGCATAGGGACTTTTCGGACCCGTGGGTAATTAGTAAACCCTTGGGCCAATGCTCCTCGTGAGTGTTGGTCCAAACTAGAGTCGTGTGTGGGGCCAACCCGGGGCAACCTGGGAGATTTCCATCAAGCAAGCTGCGCTCATTCGGTCGTGTCCTAAGAACGACATACGCAGCTCCTAACGGGTTCGTCGACACGTCGGGTGGTCTTGCTGGATTTGTTTTACATTTCTTGAACGTCTTGTGCACGGGATTCCGAGAACACTTCAGGCTATCTTGAGGTTGAGGTTTTCCCCCGAGATTCCGGGGATCCTATGGGCTATCCTGTGGTTGAGGTTTTCCATGCAGCTTGTGGCTCGTTTGTGATGAATGAGTTGGAGCACCCCTGCAGGGTTAAATCTTTTGGAAAGTCGTGCTCGTGGTCATGTGGCAACTTGGAAATTTGTTTAACATCCGGTCATAGCGAACCTTAAGTAAACTCAATTAAAATAAACCAATAGTGTGTGTAACGGTGACCGTCTCTTCTTGTGAGTTCTGAGCCGAGAGAGAACACGGTGGGGTTATGTTTGACTCGTAAGTACGTGTTCAGGATCACTTCTTGATCTTCACTAGTTCATTTCCGATTATGCGTAGATCACCCTTGTTATTCTTGTACTTGTACGTTAGCCACATATTCAAATGCTTAGTGCTTGCTGCAGCCTCACCACTTAACCATGCCTCACCCATTAAGCTTTGCTAGTCTTGATACCTTTGGAAATGAGATTGCTGAGTCCCTTAGGCTCACAGATTACTACAACAACAGTTGCAGGTATATATAATGCGATGCTTTTACATGAGCATGATGCTTGTTTGATTTGGATTTCTTCTTCTTCAGCATCCATCATAGGATGGGTTCCAGGCCGGCAACCTGGGATAGCAAGGATTGATGTTGCTTTTATCATTGGATTTCGTCTGTAGTCGGACCCTAGTTTTATGTATGATGATTGCAATGAACGTTTCTATTTGGTGTGATCTTGATTTAGCTTGTAGTGAGTTAAGGCAATTCCATATACTCATCTGCTCTTTACATCTACTTGTAACGATATCCATTGTTGCAAAATGATGAGATGCGCTTCTACCCCTATCGAGGCCCTCGAGCCAAAGTAAGGATAGGATCGCATCTTGGGCATTACAGGAGCAGGTCCTTTAGTGTCGTGACTTGTGCGCGAGTGGTAGACTCCATCGTCCTAGCGAGAGCTTGTTGGGAGACGCCTTGCTTGACCAGAGCCACGCAACCAAGATTGAACCACCAACAAGACTCCTTACCGATGGAGAAGGCCCGGCGGCTGCTACACCTGGCAAGACTCCATTGTCGCTTCCTCAATCCACCTCGCCACGACCGAGCATTTCTATCAATGAGGTGTCGAGCGGGCAGGCTGGTAGGTAGGGGTTGTCAGGGTATGTGGCTTCCCTAGATAATTACCGCAACTTTAATGACACCCGTCCTCACGGCGTGGCAAGATAATAGAAGGGAGCATCGCCAGCCTCACACCTCACAGCTCATTTAATGCCCCTTTCCTAGTCCATCAAAGTTAGGTATTTCCCACTACCATAGCCACTATATACCCCTATGCGATTACTAGTTTAGCCACCTATGGTAACCCGTTTGAATTATAAAAGGAGGTCCATGGCTACCTTAAGAAAGGTCGACGCTTTGCTCAATTGCATGCGTAGTAGCGCTCTCGAGCCCTCTTATCGAGAGACCCTGATCCTTGTAACCCGAGCATACAATTAATACAAAACACAAGACGTAAGGTTTTATGCTTCCTAGTGGCCCGAACCTGTCTAAAAACTCGATTGTGCTCTAGTGTCGATGCTCTTCGCACGTGTTGATTCCCCGCAGTTGAACCGCAAAAGGGGCCCGATGGTTCCCTAGATGGTCGTACCCCGACATCTTTCGCACGCCAGCTAGGGGGACACGTGGTAAACCTTCACCTACTTCTGCGCATCATCATCATTGGCTTCATCAACACCCATGCCACCCAAGAAAGCTAAGGGCACCTCGGTGATGGCTCCGGCTGCATCCAAGCTTCCTTCGCAGGCGGAGACCGGTGACGGCAGAGGAGCCGAGGATCGCACCGACCGTGCTGGAGAGCACGGCCACCGCACCACTACGAGCCGTGACCCGGACCCCGCCATTGTGATCACTACTGAGACACCAACGGTGGCCGAGGATGATGGTGTGATGGCGGTTGCGGTGAAGGCAACGGTGGCCGTGGCTGCAAGGCGTCCTCCCCATTCGTCATAAAACAATAGCAATCAACTCCCGCGGAATAGCGGTGAAACTGGCCAGCATCGAGATAAGACCCCTATCGGTGTCAAAATCGGTGGATCTAGAGTAGGGTGTCTCGAACTATGAGACTAGAATCGACGGTAACAGGAGACGAAGGGGATATGGATTTACCCAGGTTCGGGCCCTCCCATGGATGTAATACCCTACGTCCTTCTTGCTTGTATTGATGATGGGGGTCATAGAATTGATCTACCTCGAGATCGAATAGCTAACCCTAGATGAGTTGTTCTGTCTCTATACCCTAAAACCCGCTGGCTTATATAGATGTCGAGTATGGCTAGGGTTTACATGTTGGAAATATGCCCTAGAGGCAATAATAAATTGGTTATTATCATATTTCCTTTTTCATGATAATCTTTTATTATCCATGCTATAATTGTATTGATCGGAGACTTAGATGCATGTGTGGATACATAGACAAAACCATGTCCCTAGTATGCCTCTAGTAGACTAGCTCGTTGATCAAAAATGGTTAAGGTTTCCTAGCCATACACATGAGATGTCATTTGATAACGGGATCACATCATTAGGAGAATGATGTGATGGACAAGACCCAAAAAGCAAACGTAGCATATGATCGCGTCAGTTTATTGCTACTATTTTCTACATGTCAAGTATATGTTCCTATGACCATGAGATCATGCAACTCACTGACACCAGAGGAGTACCTTGTGTGTATCAAACGTCGCAACATAACTGGGTGACTATAAAGGTGCTCTACAGGTATCTCCGAGGATGTCTGTTGGGTTGGCATGGATCAAGACTAGGATTTGTTACTCCGTGTGACGGAGAGGTATCTCAGGGCCCACTCGGTAATACAACATCACAATAAAGCCTTGCAAGCAATGTGACTAAGTTTTAGTCACGGGATCTCGTATTACGGAACGAGTAAAGGGACTTGCCGGTAATGAGGTTGAACTAGGTATGGAGATACCGACGATCGAATCTCGGGCAAGTAACATACCGAAGAACAAAGGGAACATCATACGGGATTAACTAAATCCTTGACACAGAGGTTCGACCGATAAAGATCTTCATAGAATATGTAGGAACCAATATGGGCATCTAGGTCCCGCTATTGGTTATTGACCGTAGGGGTGTCTCGGTCATGTATACATAGTTCTCGAACCCGCAGGGTCTGCACACTTAAGGTTTGGTGACGTTTCGGTAGTATAGATTTATGTATGGTGGTGACCGAAGGTTGTTCAGAGTCCCGAATGAGATCCCGGACGTGACGAGGAGCTCCATAATGGTCATGAAGTAAATACTGATATATAGGAAG
The DNA here is from genome assembly GCA_022496015.1 of Hordeum marinum. Taxonomy (NCBI): domain Eukaryota; kingdom Viridiplantae; phylum Streptophyta; class Magnoliopsida; order Poales; family Poaceae; genus Hordeum; species Hordeum marinum. The sequence goes on along the minus strand of CM039675.1, from coordinate 207,669,038 downwards.
TCCTACTTTGGTCGCCAGAAAATTTTGGGCTCATCGGTAGTGTACGAGGAGTGCCGGTAGTGTATCGGGAGACCATCGGGAGAGGTATTTCGACCCAAGAGGCTACATGGGCTGTGGGAGCAGGTAAACCAGCCCCTGGTGGGCTGTCCAAAGCCTCCTCTAAGGGCCCAATCGGCTGGACTGGTTTGAGAAGGAAAATATCCAAAGGTGGAGAGGTGGAAAGAGGTTCCAAGTGGAAAGGAGGAATCCCTACTCTTAATAGGATTGGAGTAGGACTCCTCCACCTCCAGTTTCGGCTAGGTTTGAGGCTGCATCCTCCCCTCCCTCCCTCCTATATATACTAGAGGATTTAGAGGAAAAAGCTAACCCTAATAGCCACGTGCTACCTCTCCTCTAGATCGTAGTTTCTCCTCTAGATCGGTTTTCTACAGTGCTTAGGCGAAGCCCTACCGGAATTGCTCCACCACCATCACCGCAGCGCCATCATGCTTCCGGTGAACTCATATACCTCTCCGCTCCCTCTTGGTGGATCAAGAAGGCGGAGATCATCATCGAGCTATACATGTGCTGGACGCGGAGGAGCCGTCCGTTCGGCTCTAGATCGGAAGGACCGTGATCAAGATCGCGAGACGGATCGTGATGAGTTCACGGGATGGATCATGATGAGTTCACGGGATGGATAATTATTGGATCGCGGGACAGATCGTGATGAGTTCGCGGGATGGATCGTGATTGGATCGCGGGACGGATCGTGATGAGATCGCGGGACGCTCGGCGATTTGGATCGCGAAGACGTTTGACTACACCAACCGCGTTTCTTAACGCTTCCCGCTTAGCGATCTACAAGGGTATGTAGATCCACTCTCCTTCTCGTAGATGCTCATCACCATGGATAGATCTTGCGTGTCTGTAGGAAATTTTTTGTTTCCCATGCAACATTCCCCAACAGTGGCATCATGAGCTAGGTCTATGTGTAGATGAGATCTCGAGTAGAACACAAATAGTTTGTGGGTGTTGATGCTTAGATTGCTTCCTCCCTTGGTCGTGTTTTGGTTCAGCGGTATTGTGAGGTGAAGCGGCCCGGACCAACATTACTCGTATGCTTACGAGAGACCGGTTTCCTCAACTGTAACTTTTTGCGTAGATGGCTTGCGGGTGCCAGTTTCTCTCACTTTACTTGGATCAGATTCGACAAAGGCGGTCCATGAGAAGGTTGTAAAGCAACTAGTGTATCACCATTGTGGTTTTTGCATAGATGAGAATTGTTCTTGCTAGATACCCGTAGCAGCCACGTAAAACATGCAACAACAATTAGAGGACGTCTAACTTGTTTTTGCAGGGTATGTGGTGATGTCGTATGGCCAATTACATGATGTGATATATGTGATGTATGAGATGATCATGTGTTGTATATATTATCATTACTTGCATGTCAATTAGTACGGCAACCGGCATGAGCCATAGGGTTGTCTTTAATTATTGTATGACCTACATGTCAATCATTAAGCGCTATCTAATGCTTTACTTTATCTCTAAACGGTAGCAATAGTAGTAGAAGCATGGTGGGCACGATAACCCCGATGGAGACACGTTGATGCAGATCAAGATGATGGAGATCATGGTGTCTTGGCGGTGACGATGCAGATCATGCCGGTGCTTTCTAGATGGAGATCCAATGCACAAGTTCATGGCCAAATCATGTCACTTATGATTTGCATGTGATGTTAATCCTTTTTACGCACCTTGTTTTGCTTAGGACGACGGTAGAATTATAAGGTGACCCCTCACTTAATTTCAAGATAAATTGTGTTCTCCCCGAGTGTGCACCGTTGCGAAAGTTCGTCATGTTGAGACTCCACGTGATGATCAGGTGTGATAGACTCTACGTTCACATACAACGGGTGCAAGCCAGTGTTACACGTGCAAAACACTCGGGTTAAACTTGATGAGCCTAGCATGTACAGACATGGCCTTGGAACACAAGATACTGAAAGGTCGAACATGAGTCATATAGTAGATATAATCAACGTAATGATGTTCACCATTGAAACCACCTCAACTCACGTGATGATCGGACATGAGTTGGTGAATTTGGATCATGTATCACTCGAATGACTGGAGGGATGTCAATTGGAGTGGGAGTTCTTAAGTAATATGATTAGTTGAACTCATTATCATGAACATAGTCAGTAGTGTCTTTGCAAACTGTGTTGTGATTACTAGCTCACGCTATAGCTCCCTTGAATTTTTATATGTTCCTAGAGAAATAGAGTTGAAAGATGATGGTAGCAATATTGCGGACTGGCTCCATGATCTGAGGATTGTCCTCATTGCTGCATAGAAGGCTTATGTCCTTAATGCACCGCTCGGTGCGCCAACCCCTCTAGCGTTGTTTCTAGATGTTGTGAACATCTAACAGGCATGTTCTGATGACTACTTGATAGTTTAGTGCGTCATGCATTACATCTTAGAATTGAGGCCCTGAAACGTTTTGAACGTCACAGAACATATGAGATGTTCTAAAGAGCTGAAATTAGGATCTCAAGCTCGTGCCAATGTTGCGAGATATGAGATCTCCAACAAGATTCTTTGCCTGTAATATGAAAGAGAATAGCTCAATCGTTCAGCATGTGCTCAGATTGTCTGGGTGCTACAATCGCTTGAATCGAGTGGGAGTTGATCTTCCAGATATGATAGTGATTGATATAGTTCTCCTAGTCACTGTCACTAAGCTACTAGAACTTGGTGATGAACTATAAAATGCCAGGGATAGAAATAATGATCCCTGAGCTGTTCGTGATGTTTGACACCGCAAAGGTAGAAATCAAGAAGGAGCATCAAGTATTGATGGTTAGTAAAACCACTAGTTTCGAGAAGGGCAAGGGCAAGGAGGGAAACTTCATGGATAGCAAGACAGTTTCTGCTCCAGTGAAGCAACCCAAAGTTGAACCCAAACCCGAGACTAGGTGCTTCGATTATGAGGAGAGTAGTCGCTGAAGCGGAACAACCCAAGATACTTGGTAGATAATAAGGCTAGCAACGTCGACAGAAGTATATTTGATATACGTGTTATTTATATGTACCTTGCTAGTACTCCTAGTAGCACCTGGGTATTGGATACCAGTTCAGTTGCTAAATGTTAGTAACTCGAAATAAAAGCTACGGGATAAATAGAGCACTAGCTAAGGGTGAGGCGACGATGTGTGTTGGAAATGTTTCCAAGGTTGATGTGATCAACATCGCACGCTCTGTCTACCTTCGGTATTAGTGACGAACCTAAATAAATGTTATTTGGTGTTTTGCGTTGAGCATGAACGTGATTAGATCGTGTTTATTGCAACATGGTTATTCATTTAAGTTAAAGAATAATGGTTATTCTGTTTACATGAATAAAACCGTCAATGGTCACGCACCCAGTGAGAATGGTTTGTTGAATCTTGATCGTAGTTATACACATGTTCATAAGATTGATGCCAAAAGATACAAAATTAATAATGATAGTACCACATACTTGTGGCACTGCCGCTAAATGTCATATTGGTATAAAGATCATGAAGAAACTCCATGTTGCCGGATCTTTGGACTCATTCGATTTCGAATCGGTTGAGACATGCGAACCATGCCTCTTGGGCAAGTTTTCTGGTTTGATGGAGTGGGCAAGTGATTTATTGGAAATGATACATGTTGATGTATGCAATCCAATGAGTCTTGTAGCATGCGGTGGATATCGTTATTTTCTTACCTTCACTGATGATTTGAGTATATAATAGTGTATATTTACTTAATGAAACGCAAGTCTAAATCGTTTGAAAAGGTTCAAGAAAATTCAGAGTGAAGTTTAAGATCATCGTGGCAAGAAGATAAAAATGTCCGCGATATGATCGTGGAGGAGAATATCCGAGTTACGAGTTTGGTATACAACTTAAGACAATGTGAAAGTTGTTTCACAACTCACGCCACCTGGAACACCATAGTGTGATGGTGTGTCCAAATGTCATAGTCGTGCTCTATTGGATATGGTGCAAATTATGATGTCTCTTATCCTTTTACCACTATCGTTTTGGGGTTATGCATTAGAGACAACTACATTCACTTTAGATAGGGCACCATCTAAATCCGTTGAGATGACACCATGTGAATTATGGTTTGATAGAAACCTAAGCTGTCAATTCTTAATGTTTGGGGCTGCAACACTTATGTGAAAAAGGGTTTTCACCTAATGAACTCGAACCCAAAGCGGACAAATGCATATTCATAGAATACCCTAAAAATAGTTGGGTGAACCTTCTATCTCAGATCCAAGCATAAAATGTTTGTTGCTAAAACTGGGTCCTTTCTCGAGAAAGAGTTTCTCTCGAAAGAATTGAGTGGGAGGAAGATATAACTTGATGAGGTTGTTGAACCTTAGTTCAACCAGAGAGTAGCGCAGCGCAGGAATTTATTTCTGTGAAGCCTATGTTAGTTGAAGAGGAAGTTAATGATGATGATCATGAAGCTTTAGATCAAGTTACTATAAAACCTTGTAGGTCGACAAGGATGTGTACTGCTCCTGAGCGATACGACAACCCTGTCTTGGAGGTCATGTTGTTGGACAATGATGAACCTACGAGCTGTGGAGAAGCGATGATGGGCCTGGATTCCGACAAATGGTTACAGGCCATGAAATCCGAGAAATGATCCATGTATGAAAACTAAGTATAGACTTTGGTAGACTTGCTCGTTGGACGGCAGGTCGTCAAGTACAAATGCACCTTTGAGATGAAGACAAACGCTGATGGTGAATGTCACCATTTATAAAGCTTGACTTGTTGCAAATAAGTTTACGACAAGTTTAATGAGTTAACTGCGATGATACTTTCTCACTCGTAGCGATGCTAATGTCTGTTGGAATTATGTTAGCAGTTGCTGCATTTTTCAATTATGAAATCCGGCAGACGGATGTTAAAACATCGTTCCTTAACAGTCTACTTGAGGAAAGGTTTTATCAGTCCTAAGGATGCTAAAAGGTGAGCAAGCTTCAGTGATCCTTCTATGGACTGAAGCAAGCATCTCGGAGTTGGAATATACATTTGATAAGGTGGTCAAAGTTTTGTAGTTTATAAAAAGTTTACGAGAAACTTGTATTCACAATAAAGTGAGTGGGAGCATTATAGAATTTCTGATAAGTATATGTGGTTGACATATTGTTGATCGGAAATGATGTAGAATTTCTGGAAAGCATAAATGGTTGTTTGAAAAGAGTTTTTCAAAGGAAGACCTGGATAAAGCTATCTAATTGTTGAGCATCAAGATCTATAAAGATAGATCAAGATGCTTGATGAGACTTTCAATGAGTACATACCTTGACAAGATTTTGAAAGAGTTCAAAATGGACCAGTCAGAGAAAGAGTTCTCGCCTGATTTGTAAGGTGTGAAGTTGAGTGAGACTCAAAGCTTGACAATGGCAGAAGAAAGAGAAAGGACGAACGTTATCTCCTATGTCTTAGCCATAGGCTCTATATTATGCCATGTTGTGTACCACACCTAGTGTGTGCCTTGCCATGAGTCTGTCAAGGGGTACAAAAGTAATCCAGGAGTGGATCACTGGACAGGGTCAAGATTATCCTTAGTAACTAAAAGACTAAGGAGATGTTTCTCGATTATGGAGGTGATAAAGAGTTCGTCGTAAAGAGTTACGTCGATGCAAGCTTTAACACCAATCCGAATGACTCCTAGTAGCAATGATACATATAGTGGAGCAGCCATTTGGAATAGTACCAAGTGGAGTATGGTAGAAGTGTTTACAGTTTGACATAGAGATTTGCAAAGTACACACGGATCTGAATGTTACAGACCCGTTGACTATAAGACCTCTCTCACATGCAAAGCATGATCGAGCCCCAAAACTCATTGGGTGTTAAATTCATAACAATGTGAATCACATGGTGATATGAACTACATTATTGACTCTAGTGCAACTGGGAGACTGTTGGAAATATGCCCTAGAGGCAATAATAAATTGGTCATTATCATATTTCCTTCTTCATGATAATCGTTTATTATCCATGCTATAATTGTATTGATCGGAGACTTAGATGCATGTGTGGATACATAGACAAAACCATGTCCCTATTATGCCTCTAGTAGAGGATAGCTCGTTGATCAAAGATGGTTAAGGTTTCCTAGCCATAGACATGAGATGTCATTTGATAATGGGATCACATCATTAGGAGAATGATGTGATGGAAAAGACCCAAACGACAAACGTAGCATATGATCGTGTCCGTTTATTGCTACTATTTTCTGCATGTCAAGTATATGTTCCTATGATCATGAGATCATGCAACTAACTGACACCGGAGGAGTACCTTGTGTGTCAAGCGTCGCAATGTACCTGGGTGACTCTAAAGGTGCTCTATAGGTATCTCCGAGGATGTCTGTTGGGTTGGCATGGATCAAGACTGGGATTTGTTACTCCGTGTGACGGAGAGGTATCTTAGGGCCCACTCAGTAATACAACATCACAATAAAGCCTTGCAAGCAATGTGACTAAGTGTTAGTCATGGGATCTTGTATTACGGAACGAGTAAAGAGACTTGCCGGTAACGAGGTTGAACTAGGTATGGAGATACCGACGATCGAATCTCGGGCACGTAACATACCGAAGAACAAAGGGAACATCATACGGGATTAACTAAATCCTTGACATAGAGGTTCGACCGATAAAGATCTTCGTAGAATATGTAGGAACCAATATGGGCATCCAGGTCCCGCTATTGGTTATTGACGGTAGAGGTGTCTCGGTCATGTCTACATAGTTCTCGAACTCGCAGGGTCTGCACACTTAAGGTTTGGTGACGTTTCGGTAGTGTATAGTTATGTATGGTGGTGACCAAAGGTTGTTCGGAGTCCCAAATGACATCCCGGATGTCACGAGGAGCTCCGGAATGGTCAGGAAGTAAAGATTGATATATAGGAAGTCCTACTTTGGTCGCCGGAAAAGTTTTTGGCTCATCGGTAGTGTACCCGGTGTGCCGGTAGTGTACCGGGAGACTATCGGGAGAGGTATTTCGACCCAAGAGGCTACATGGGCTGTGGGAGGAGGTAAATCAGCCCCTGGTGGTCTGCCAGAAGCCTCCTCTAAGGGCCCATGCGGCTGGAGTGGTTTGAGCAGGAAATTATCCAAAGGTGGAGAGGTGGAAAGAGTTTCCAAGTGGAAAGGAGGAATCCCTACTCCTAATAGGATTGGAGTAGGACTCCTCCACCTCCAATTTTCAGCCAGGTTTGAGGCTGCCTCCTCCCCTCCCTCCCTCCTATATATACTAGAGGATTTAGTGGAAAAAGCTAACCCTAATTGCCACGTGCTACCTCTCCTCTAGATCGTAGTTTCTCCTCTAGATCGGTTTTCTGCAATGCTTAGGCGAAGCCCTGCCGGAATTTCTCCACCACCATCACCGCGGCGCCGTCACGCTTCCGGTGAACTCGTCTACCTCTCCGCTCCCTCTTGATGGATCAAGAAGGCGGAGATCGTCATCGAGCTGTAAGTGTGCTGAATGCGGAGGTGTCGTCCGTTCGGCGCAAGATCGGAAGGACCGTGATCAAGATCGCGAGATGGGTCGTGATGAGTTCGCGGGACGGATCATGATGAGTTCACGGGACGGATCGTGATGAGTTCACGGGACGGATCGTGATTGGATCGCGGGACGGATCGTGATGAGTTCGCAGGACGGATCGTGATTCGATCGTGGGACGGATCGTGATGAGATCGCGGGACGCTCGGCGATTTGGATCGCGAAGATGTTCGACTACACCAACCGCGTTTCTTAACGCTTCCCGTTTAGTGATCTACAAGGGTATGTAGATCCACTTTCCCTCTCGTAGATGCTCATCACCATGGATAGATCTTGCGTGTGCGTAGGAAATTTTTTGTTTCCCATGCAATGTTCCCCAACATTACACATGGTCGGTTACATGCCGAAGAGATAAACATGCCTATTTACTACATCAAACGTGGAGCACAAGCCGTGCTTCCCGAAGCATCCATCCTAGAGACTGGACCCTCAAATCTTCCAGTGTTCGGTAAGTAGCCCATATAGTCTGGCCCATAAACAATAGGTCGGCTATCCGAGGACCCCCTAATCTAGGACTCCCTCAACCCTCACGTGTCACTCTCAAGACATGCGGGGCCAAACTCATTTTGAGCCTCCTAGTGCCAACGGACATCATGCGTCTGGTCGGGGCGGTGCTCCTCCTGACTCGGTCAGGAGGAAGAGCGTCACCCATGACATGCACTGTGCCATGCCAAAGATTATGGAGGAAGCTCTAGCATAGGCCCAACTGTTGCTAGACTTTCCGCTCGCACCGGAGAAGATGGAGGAATGGAGTGCCACCATCCTGAGTCTATTGAGCTTCGCCAATCGCGACAAACTAGACGAGGCAGTACCCTCACGGACACAACCCGCTGTAAGGCATGATGACAGTGGAGCACCTACGGTGTAGTCACCTCCATAGCAACAGCAGACCCGCTGGCCCGAGCCGCGGGACGAAATGTCTTATGCGTCATCGGACTCGCGGCGGAAGCAAGACTAGCGTTGGGTCCTGAAGGACCAGCAAAAAGAAGACACCCACACTACCATAGAGTGGCGCCGGGAGGCACGTCGCCGGTCGGGCGTCCGTGCAAGGCCTTAAAATGATGAGCATGCGCCAGGGGTTCCTGGTGGCCTACCTTACGAGATGGGCAGTCCGACATTCACTCGTGAGTCACAGCAAGTTTGTTTGCCCTCTACCAAGATGTTCAAGCATGACTTGCCCGAGAAGTATGACAACAAGATCATCCCCTCCGAGTTCCTCGGTGTGCACACCATTGTAATGCAAGCCACCAGGGGACGAGAGGCGAAGGTGCTTGCCAACTACTTCTCATTGGCACTCGAAACCAACATAGGAAGTTTGCTGATGAACTTGCCGGAAGGGTCCATATCCTCTTGGGAGGATTTGTGCAACTAGTTTGTTGGCACATACCATGGGGCCACAAACTCCCGCGACAGCCCAGCGACCTGCATGTCATCCCCTACAGAGATGGTGAATCCCTTTGTAAGTATATCTAGAAGTTCAGCCGTGTGCAGCACAACATCCCCAACATCCATCCAGCCACGACTATTGCCGCGTTTCACATGAACATGCACAACAGGTGTATGCGTGAGGAGATGAGTATTAATAAAGTTCAGGAAATCTCCGATTTCTATGCTCTGGCTGATAACTGCGTGCGTGCTGGGGAGGGAAGAAGACTCTATGGCAAAGACGCTGGCACGGAAGTCGACTTGGATGACGAGGGCCCACCCAACTCTAAAAAGAAGGGTTGAAAGTGCAACCATAAGTGCAAAGGGAAAGTGTTCATGGCCGTCGAAGGCTCGAAGGCCGGCAAGAAACCTAAGACAGAGGGTTCCGACAAGGTGGCTACCGCGTGCTCTGGTGATGACGAAACCGCTGCACGTGTCATGGTTTTGTCACGGCAGATGTCCGGGTAAACAGACTTCGGTTGGAAGCCATTGCTAACGTTTTGGACTCAAAGGGGTTGATGGGGACGAAAGACACGGATTTACCCAGGTTCAGCCCCTCAATTCGAGGTAATAGCCTACGTCATGCTTGTGTTTATATTGCTTGATGTATCGATTACAAGGGAGCTGAAGCTTAACCTAGTATTCGACAACCTGATCTCTAAGTCGCCCCGGGTCTGCCTTTATATAGGAGGTCTAGACCACGGGTCATACAATTGGTAACCGACTCTCATTGTCTATCCGAGTCTTCCTCTATCTTCTTTTCAAAGTTGTCCCCGGGAAGCTTACACACCCGGGTCTTCTGGCCATTGTCCGGCCCACCTTATGAGCCGCCAAGCTCCCTAGGCTTTAGGACCACCGACTCACCTTGGGCCAGTGTACGAGCCGCCAAGCATAACCCGGAGCCCTTAGGGCGGGTCATACCACGGGGTTATATCCCCAACATTAGACCCCCTGGTTGATTTGAGCTTTCTCACTTCACCCTCTTGTCTTGCTCTTTTGGCGAGTCGCCCGGAATGACCCGCCAAGACATCACGTTGACCCTGCAGAAAAGATTCGCTGACGTACTCACCAAATCTTCGCATTAAGTGACCATCTCAAAAATCGAGGCGTCCGCCTCGGCCGAAATGTTTCCGTCGCCTGGATTTTCGCGCTCATTCTACCTTCTCCATTTAAATAGGACCGCCCCAGGCGGTTTATTACTTCTCCCACTCGCTTCCTCGTCTTCCTCCTCTTGACGCAACCGCTTCCGTCACTTCCAGCTCCGGCACTGCCTCCGCTCCGTCGACGACAGGCCGCTGCATCAACCTATGCGAACCAGAGTTTCATCCGCGTTTCACTGCGCCGTCGCCGGTAGGCCCGTGCTTCTCCTTAGACCCATTACCGCAATGGTAGGGTTTGTAGAAAGCCCGTCGCCTTCGTGCGGGTTCTTCCGACGCCATTGCTCGGGGTCCTCCGACGTCGGGCGCACCCTTGATGCTCATCCCGTTCACGCCACCGCGCATAGGGCGGCCATGCACAATGCATGGGCCCATCGCGGCTCCTTCTTACCGTTTCAGCTTTCCTCTGCTTCGCCTGTTCTTCACTAGGTCTAAAAATAGGAACCTTTTTCCTGCTTTTGTAGATCCATAAATATAGCGTTAGTTTGTGAAATTTGTTTTCCAGGACTTAGCGAAAATTTTCCCCCTCGTTTGCTAGGTTGACCCGCTACATTGCGTCGGCTCTCATCAGCCGGAGTATAGCATCTTGTACGTAGAATCTTTAAGCTCGTAGGTCGCCATAGATTTTAGTATCCTATTGACTTGCCGTGTTTTAATTTTCACAATCTTTGAACCAGCAGAATCTCTCGTGCCTCGAACTCCTATATCTAGGTCGGGTCGTGCGTTACGGAAGAGTTTTTGATGGACTTTGTTCACGCTGGCACTCTTCCTTCCAAAGATGCCATCCACTGGCAGGTCCCGGGTGATGAACTGAAACCCGTTCCCCAGGAAGGAGAGGTGGTCATTTTCCGGACCATATTGAGCGGGGTTTCGTGCCTCCCGGCTCAAAATTCTTCCGCGATGTCCTTCATCTTTACAAACTCCATCCTCAAGACCTCACCCCCAATTCCGTCTCAAACATCTGCAACTTTCAAGTATTGTGTGAAGTCTATCTGCAAGCCAAGCCATCGGTAGGCCTGTTGCGGGAGTTCTTCTATGCCAACCATCAAACTAAAGTGAAGGCTGGTCCGAGTCTCGAGCTGGGCGGAATTTCTATCCAGAGGCGCCGGGACATCACCTTTCCGGCTATGCAGATGCCGAGTCACCCAAAGCACTGGAATAAAACGTGGTTCTATTGCAAAGGTACTTCTCCAGAGGGTGAACGTCCATGCCGGGTTACTGTCCTTCCCAGTCAAGACAACTTCAGAGCTTCCTGGCCGGCTGTTAGCTTCAGAGTCCGCAAGATACGAGCCGGCTCATGCCAAGATTAGGGCCCTCATGGCCAACGGCTTAACCGGACTGGACCTGATCCGCTGCTGGATCTCTTGGCGGATCATGTCGTCAAGCCACAGAAGTCGCCTTATGTGCGAGTACAAGGGCGAATACAACAGTTCACTCTACTTCAGTCGGTCAACCTTGACAAAAGATGACATCACCACTTCTATCAGGTGTCTCGTTCATGAGACATCTGGAGCCTGCAACGCTATCGGGTTGATCCCCTTTAGTGCCCTTAATTCAGCCCCAGATGTAAGGCAATTTCTTCCCATCCGTCTCTTGGACCTTACTTGTACCTTGCTGATCTACTGCCCTTAACCGGCTTATTCTTTCAGGCCAACTCTGACTTCTGGAAGAAGGAGTACATCCCTCCCTTGAAGAAGACAAAGAAGAAGGCCCCGGGTAAGAAGCCCAAGAAGGACGCCCTGCAAGAGGGATGGTTTGACCCACTAAAATCATCCAGCTCGGAGGTAAAATTTTAGCTGTTTTCTGAGACTTTGTCTTCTCATTTCACTAACACATGTCTTCTCACAGGATGATGTGGAGACCAGCCGCGCCAACGCCCCTGAGGTAATCTACGTTTCTTCCGTCTCAGAATATTTTGTCCCCCGGAAGCCACGACGGGTTATTGGAAAAGTTCCTCTCTCTCATCCTCTTGCTTATCTAGACCCTCAATTACTTTTAAAAAGCAACAACAGGCTGATCATCGTCAGACCCGGAGCGTCGGCTCTACGGATCTCGTGTCCGGTTTACCGAACTCCCCGACTCCAAAGAAGCGCCCTGCAGAGGTATGTATCTCTTGTTTGACTGGTTTGCTTTGCCATTTCAATACTGTCTTATCTTTTCTCAACTATCTCTCAGAGGTCACCTTCCTCTGGAGACTCTATGGCGACCGCCTTGCCGCCTCCCAAGATCAATCCGCTGTAAGTATTTCCTTTAACCATGCATTTGTGTTCCCTTTGGCGGCTGTAATCCTTGGGTTCTGACATTCGTGCGCTCTAGGGCTCAAGCGAAACGTCGAAAGACGAACAAGTCCTCCCCTAGCCCTGCAGCCCAAGAGTCGGAGCATGAACAACCAGACGAGCCACGTCTGGATGTGGATCCGCTAGCCGCATCTACTGGGCCGGCTGTTGAAGATATCATCCTAGAGAGCCCTCCACGGGATGCTTCAAAGCCACCAAGTCTTGCCCAGATAACCAACGCTACCACTCCGAACATCATGATCACCGTCTCTGGCTTCCAGTCTCCCTCGGCTCACATGCTGACCAAGCATAAAGAGCCAGCTGAAGCCTCAAAGAAGATGGAGTTTGAATCTTCTGCCTTGGAGAAGATGACAGCCGAAGAGCTTCATGCCGGTTACGTGAATCGGATTTCCACCAACCGGGATCTGGAGTTTTGACTAGTCAGTCTGATGAAGAAAAAATATGAGGTACTCCTTTTCCTGTTATAACCTTCCTTAGCCCCCAAGGTCCGGCACAATCTAGTCCAAAGTTGAGCTGGGTCTTTCATGATCTTCCTTGTAGAAAATCCAAATCCGTAGACCCCAAGGGCCGGCTCAATCTAGTCCAAAGTTGAGCCAGGTCTTTCATGACCTTCCTTGTAGAAAATCCAAATTCGTAGCCCCCAAGGGCTGGCTCAATCTAGTCCAAAGTTGAACCGGGTCTTTTAGTGCCGAAACGTCTGAAAATAGACATTAGTCCCCAAGTGTCATACATATTGCTTGCGATCTGTTTCGAGACTTGCCTACGGATGCTATGCTTTGACATGCCACAGGAAACTTTAGCTGAAGCCGGGTCGCAGTTGACGAATCTAAAGACCAATCTGGAGGCTCAACAAACGGCTCAAAGTGCCACAGACAAGAAGTGGCGGCTTCTCTCTGAGGAGTTGGCTACAATCAAGGCCGACTTCGCTGCCTTTAAAGAGTCAGCCGAGTGTGAGAAGGCCTCCTTGACCAAGCGGGCAGATGACGCCGATCAACGACTGATAGTTGTATCAGATGAACTCCAAGCATTGAAGTGTCATATTACCAGAATGACAACCCCCCTCTTTGGTAAATTTCTGATAACTTGTGCTTCAATGGTCATATAATACTTGTATTGGCGACTCACCATGAAATTTCTGACTTATGCAGGCCCTAGGAGACGGCAACTAGCTTCTGATAGTCTGTTGCCGTTGAAGGCTATCTATACCCTGACGGAGCAGTTGTACTGCGGCGCAGTGTGTGCTATTAAAGCCGTGCAATACAAAGACAAGATTCCTGCGACTCTCAAGGGTGTCTTGAAGCTCTTGTCCATCATGCCCAAGCAGATTGCCGAGTTAAAGAAATCAGCCGCCCGCCAAGGGGCAATTGCGGGCATCAGCCGGGCCTTGGCTTTCTCTCCGGAGCTGACGTCAGCCGAGATGATGGATGGATTCCCTTCAAAGAAAGACGACGGCTCTGAGTTCACCGATGCTGACTACAGCCGATGCATGAAGGATTCCAGAGTGCTGGTTTCTGTCTCAACGGAGGAAGCTGATCTGAGGACCTACCAGGCGGCTTATGGCCCTAACCAAAAGAGAATCCGCGGCCCGCTTTTGGAATGCAAGGACTTAACGCCTACCCGCAGTAAGGACCTCTTCGCTCCTAACCTTGACCCGTCTCCTTACTTTGAAGAAGGCTCTTTTGCAGCTCTAACGAACTGCAAATGGGACTTGGACAATCTTCAGATCGGCGCCACCGAAGAGCCAAAGCAGGATGACCCGGCAGCTAGCTAGTCCTTACTTTGAAAAACTTGTAACAGCCGACTCTCCATGACCCGCCATGTGGCGTTGAAAATACTTGTCCGAAATTTTGGGCTCCTTAGGGAGTGTATGTAATAGACTAGATGTCACTTTTGCTTCTGCTGAATCTTGTTCTATTACGCTGTATAAAATGATCCGACTCTTCAACTGTCATTGTCTTTGTATGCTGCTTTGTTAACATAGAAGACATCGGTGGCCAAGATTAGGTAAGCTACACCCGGAGGTGGTAAGCCCCCTTAGCAATCATGGCTAATTTGGTTAGCCGGGGATGGCATAAAGCCTGGCCGATAAGGCATTAGAAGCTATACCCGGAGGTAAGAAGCCGCCCTCCGCCGGTTGTTTAGGGTTAGATAAGCTACACCCTGAGGTGGGAAGCCCCCTTGGCAACCATGGCTAATCTGGTTAGCCGGAGATGGCATAAAGCCTGGCCGATAAGGCATTAGAAGCTATACCCGGAGGTAAGAAACCGCCCTTTGCCAGTTGTTAGGGTTAGATAAGCTACACCCAGAGGTGGGAAGCCCCCTTGGCAACCATGGCTAATCCGGTTAGCCGAAGATGGCATAAAGCCTGACCGATAAGGCATTAGAAGCTATACCCAGAGGTAAGAAGCTTCCCTCCACTGGTTGGTAGGGTTAGATACCCATCGGTAAAAAACTTCCTACAACCATGGCTAATCATGTTAGCCAAAGATTTGGCATGAAGCCGGCGGATAGGGTGTTAGAAGCGATACCCGTCGGTAAGAAGCCCCTTCAGCAATATGGCGTAAACACCGGCCGATAAAGCATTAGAAGCGATACCCGAAGGTAAGAAGCCGCCCTCCGCCGTGGCTAATCATGTTAGTCGGAGATTTTGGCATAGAGCCTGGCCGATAAAGCATTATAAGTGATACCCGAAGGTAAGAAGCCGCCCTCGGCCGCAGTTGATATATCAACTGCAATTTTTATGGACTCTTCTTGTATGAACAAAGATGTGTGTAACAAAAGAGGTCCCGTCTTATGGGGATTTTATTTTATTTATATATGGTATGTACAATGATAGTGTACAATGGCGAGTCTCAACGCCCTCATGTGTAATACGGTCGTAGATGTGCTATGTTCCATGGTCGGCAGGTTTCCTGACCCGCCGTCTCTGAGTCATCCCTGATATCGACAAGATAGTATGACCCATTGTTGAGATTTCTACTGACCACAAAAGGTCCTTCCCAAGGAGGAGATAACTTATGCATGCCTGTCTGGTCTTGAATCAGCCGGAGCACTAAGTCGCCTTCCTGGAACGTCCGGGTCTTGATCCTGCGGCTATGGTAGCGGTGCAGATCTTGCTAATAGATCGCTGATCGGGCAGCCGCCAGCTCCCGTGCTTCTTCCAAAGCATCCAACGCGTCTTGACGTGCTGTCTCATTATCCATCTCAACATAACCCGCTACACGTGGTGAATGACGTCGGATGTCACTCTACAATACTGCCTTGGCACCGTACACCATGAAGAAAGGTGTATAGCCTGTAGATCTATTGGGGGTAGTCCTGACACTCCATAAGACGGAAGGCAATTATTCTACCCAACACCCGGGCGTTCGTCGTAAAGGAACCATAAGCCATGGCTTGATGCCCCTTAAAATCTCTTGATTAGCATGCTCAGCCTGACCATTAGACTGTGGATGCGCAACTGCTGAAACATCCAGCCAGATGTGGTCCTTGTCACAGAACTCTTTCATAGCCTCCTTAGATAGATTTGTGCCATTGTCGGTGATAATGTTGTGAGGGTAACCAAAATGGTAGATCAGCTTCTTAACAAATTGAACCGCCATAGCCGCGTCACACTTGCTAACCAGCTCTGCCTCCACCTATTTGGTGAATTTATCAACTGCCACCAAGAGGTGCGTTTTCTTATCTTTGGATCTTTTGAAAGGTCCTACCATGTCTAGCCCCCAGACTGCAAACGGCCATGTAATTGGTATCATCCTCAGCTCTTGAGCCGGAACGTGAGCACGCCGGCCAAACTTTTGATAGCCGTCACATTTGCGAACCAAGTCTTCTACATCCTTATGAGCCGTCAACCAGAAGAACCCGTGCCGGAAGGCCTTGGCTACCAGCGACCTCGATCCGGCGTGATGTCCACAATCTCCAACATGAATTTCATTCAAGATTTGCTGACCCTCCTCAGGTGAGACACAGCGTTGAAAAATGCCAGTCACGCTGCATTTGTGCAACTCACCCTTAACTATCATCATTGATTTAGAGCGCCAGGTGATCTGTCTGGCCAGGTCTTCATCATCAGGTAACTCGCCCCGAGTCAAATAGGCTAGGTAGGGCACAGTCCAATCCGGGATAGCATGTAGAGCCGCCACTAAGTCCCCCTCTGGGTCAGGAACAGCCAAATCCTCTTCCGAAGGTATCTTAACGGTCGGATGGTGTAAGACGTCCAGGAAGACATTGGGCGGCACCGGCTTTCATTGAGAACCTAACCGTGACAGCGCATCTGCCGCCTCATTCCTGCGACAATCAATGTTATCCACCTGATATCCTTTGAAGTGATCAGCAATAACATCAACCGCCTGATGGTAAGCCGCCATCTGCGGGTATTTGGAATCCCAAGTGCCCGAAACTTGCTGAGCCACCAGATCTGAGTCGCCCAAACAACGTACCCGACTTAAATTCATCTCCTTGGCCACTTTGAGACCATGAAGCAGAGCCTCGTACTTAGCCGCATTGTTAGTGCAAGGGAACATCAACCGGAGCACATAAGAAAACTTATCACCTTTGGGAGATGTCAAAACAACTCCTGCGCTTGAACCTTCTAACTGCTTGGATCTGTCAAAGTTTATAGTCCAGTATGTGTCATCCAGCTTTTCCTCGGGGGATTGACATTCCGTCCAATCATTTATAAAATCCATAAGAGCTTGGGACTTGATGGCCGTACGAGGCACATATTTTAGATTAAGAGATCCCAACTCCAATGTCCACTTAGCAATACTTCCAGTGGCTTCTCTATTCTGGATTATGTCCCCCAACGGAGCAGAACTAACCATGGTTATCTGTTGCCCTAAAAAATAGTGCTTTAATTTGCGGCTGGCCATGAAAACCCCGTATACCAGCTTCTGCCAATGTGGATACCTTTGCTTGGACTCCGTCAGGACCTCACTGATATAATAAACCGGCCTTTGAACCGGATACTCCTTTCCAGATTCCTTGCGCTCGACCACAATTGCAACGCTTACTACCGATTATTAGCCGCCACATATACAAGTAACGGTTCTTTCTCAGCCGGAGCAGCCAACACCGGCGGCTCAATCAGCTGTTTTTTGAGCACCTCGAGTGCTTCAGCTGCCACCTTGCTTGAGACAAATTTGTCCGTCTTCTTCATCATCTGATATAGAGGAATAGACTTCTCTCCAAGGCGGCTTATGAAACGGCTCAACGCGGCGATCCGCCCCGCCAAGCGCTGGACATTGTTAATATAGGCCGGCTCTGCCAGAAAAGTGATAGCCTTGATTTTATCTAGGTTAGTCTCAATGCCACGTTCAGAAACTAGAAATCCCAGGAGCTTGCCAGCCGGAACACCAAAAACACATTTAGTCGGGTTAAGCATCATCTTATAGACCCGGAGATTATCAATGGTTTCCTTTAAGTTGCCCAAAAGGGTCTCCTTCTTCCTGGATTTGATCACGATGTCATCTACGTAAGAATGGACATTGCGGCCAATTTGACTGTGAAGCCAGTTCTACACACATCGCTGATAAGTCACCTGGGCACTCTTGAGCCCAAAAGGCATAGATACATAACAGAAAGCGCCGAAAGGTGTAATAAAAGCCGTCTTCTCCTGGTCTTTAACCGTCATCTTGATCTGATGAGAGCCTGAATAAGAGTCTAGGAAACACAAGCTTTCACAACCCGCCGTAGCATCAATGATTTGATCAATACGAGGGAGGGCAAACGGATCAGCCGGGCAAGCCTTGTTAAGGTCTGTGTAGTCCACACACATACGCCACGTGTCATTCTTCTTGAGCACCAGCATCGGGTTAGCCAACCACTCCAGGTGAAACACCTCAACAATGAAACCCGCTGCCAAGATCCGGGCAACTTCTTCCCCGATGGCCTTGCGTCTCTCCTCATTAAAGCATCGTAGAAACTGCTTAATTGGCTTAAACTTCAGATCCACATTAAGGTTGTGCTCAGCGAACTCTCTCGATACACCCGGCATGTCAGAAGGTTTCATGCAAAGATGTCCCAATTCTCATGGATGAATTCGATGAGCGCGCTTTCCTATTTGGGATCCATGTGAGCTCCAGTGATGAATTGTTTGGATGAGTCACCCGGAGTGAAATCTACCGCCTTAGTATCATCCGCTGAAAACTTAAGGGGCGGCTCAACCTCCGTGGTAGGCTTTTTCAGCGGGGTCATGTCCTCCAGGTCAACATTCTCTTTATAAAATTGAAGCTCCTCCTGAGCGCAACTGGATTCTGCGTAAGCCGCATCCCCTTCTTCGCACTCAATAGCCATATTTCGGTCACCATGAACATTAATGGTACCATTTAAACCGGGCATCTTGAGTTGTAAGTACACATAGCAGGGCCTAGCCATTTACTTAGCATAAGCCGGTCGTCCAAACAATGCATGGTAAGGACTCTTGATCTTGACGCTTCAAACCACAAGGACTCCACCATGTAATTATACTCGTCACCAAAAGCCACCTCCAAAGAAATCCTGCCCACTGGACGCGCTGACTTCCTTGGCACCACGCCATGAAAAACGGTGGATGAGGGCTTTAAATCCTTATTAAGCAATTTCATCCACCGAAAGGTATCGTAGTAAAGGATGTTGATACTACTGCCTCCGTCCATCTGTACCTTGTTCACGATAGTCCTCCCACATGGGGGGCCACAACTAAAGCTAGCCGCCCTGGGTCATCGACACGCGGCGGGTGATCCTCCCGGCTCCACGTTATGTCATACTCGGACCATTTTAAATATTGCGGTAGAGCTGGCGCAACTGTATTGACTGCCCGCTTGCGTAACTTCTGGTCCCGTTTGCTGAGGATGGTCGTGAAGACATGATACTGGCCGGAACTGAGCTGTTTCGGATTACTCTGATAACCGGACTGATTACGCCATTGCTGATTGTTGTTACAAGAATGCTGCTGGTGTCCTCCTTGATTACCTTGACCTGGGTGACCAGACCCTGAGCCGCCTGATCCAAAACAGGCCTCTGACCTGCCGTGCCCAAAGCCGCCCGGTGGGCCACCGTCCTGATTGTTGGGGGTGTGTAAAGTGATTCTTAAGTTTCTACATGAAATGGCACTCTCCCCATGTGTGGTTCGCCGGCTTATCAGGCTGGCCGTGATCCGGACAAGGACCCTTCAGCGCCTCCTCCAAATTAAAAGGAGGCATGTCCTTATTAAAAGGTGGCCTAAACCTCCTGTTGCCCTGGGGGTAATTCTGATTGGTACTTGCATTGGCCACCAGTTCTGACCCGGCCTCAGGATTCTTACGTTTGCTCTGGCTACCATTGTTTGCCGTACCTTTGCTTTGATTGCCCTTCTTTCCTTGGCCGGCCTTCTCCTTGTCGGAGCCCGGATCCTTCATATTGTCAGAGTCGGCGTATTTCGTGAGAGCCGTCATGAGCTCTCCCATATCCTAACATGTGTGCTTGAGCCGGCCAAGCTTCTGCTTTAGCGGGACAAAGTGGCAGTTATTCTCTAGGATCAGTACTGCCTGAGCCGTTGTGATCTGCTCCGAAGAGTGGATGATGGTCGAGACCCACTGTACCCAATGATGAGCTGACTCATTCTCCTATTAAACACGGTGATCAAGATCCACGATGGTCATGGGCTGTTTACACATTCCTTGAAAGTTTTTAATGAATCTGGCTCTCAGCTCTGCCCATGAGTTGATGGTATTGGGTGGCAATCTCTTTAACCATGTGTGGGCCGGGACTTCAAGCATCATGATGAAGTATTTGGCACGAACCGCCTCACTAACGTCCAGCATCTCCATAGCTAGTTCATAACTTTCCACCCAAGCCTCTAGGGGTAAATCAGGAGTGTAATTTGGGACTTTGCGGGGCCCTTTGAAATCCTTTGCCAGCCGCTCACTCCGCAGAGCCGGTGATAAACATGGTACCCCCCACTCTAGTGGTTCCTCCAACTCCTACTGACATGGATGGCGCGGGCTCTTGGCGAGCCGTCTCGGCTAAAGTTGTCACCTCTTGCTAGCCTCTTG
The DNA here is from genome assembly GCA_022496015.1 of Hordeum marinum. Lineage (NCBI taxonomy): Eukaryota > Viridiplantae > Streptophyta > Magnoliopsida > Poales > Poaceae > Hordeum > Hordeum marinum. Next base: position 207,648,537 of record CM039675.1, on the reverse strand, counting down.
CATGATTTCTGAATGCTTGTGTATCCACAGCCAGCCGATGACCCGTTGGAATCTCTCGGTGCCGATTGCTGCTGGAACCCGCCGGCGACTCGTAGCGCCGGCTAAAACTCCGGCTAGGGAGAGGGGTTGAATGAACACGGCTCTGGCTGTAGGTGTACTTTTCCTGCTGGGCCATCGCCGTCTGCAAGTATCCAATGGCGTTTCGCACATCCTCCGCAAAGGGCGCCTCATCCGGAATAGGAATTGCTTCGAGCCGGGTGGCTGCTGCCACCATATTCTTGGCCGGTTTAGAATAATGACCCATTGGTGTTGGAAAGGCCGTAGGCGAGGCCTGATTTCGCCGGGGCAGTTGAGTCACTGGCCGAGCCACCGGGCGGCTTCCAGGTGCATCCGCTGTTCGCCCTGTCCCTGGCGTGTTGAAGAGGTTTCTTGCCTCATAATGTTCTGGCTGATGGGATTGATGCCTCATCCGATGAACCGCGGCTGTCGATTGTTGCTCTAGTCCAAGATGGAAAGCGTCTGTCTTGATGTGTTTTGCCTCTTGCTCCATCTAGGCTTTTAACTCAGCCATCCTCTGCTGCTCTTCCGCCATCCGGTCCTTGATCCTTGCAATCTCCAAGTTCCTAGCCGCTTGATTGTCTGGTGTAACGCCAGTAGCCATTAGGGCCGCGAGCTCGTCCATCGGCTCCAAAAGAACTTGAGTCGGCTGCGGCGGGTTATTGCCTGAGGTGGCGGCCCCTGCGGGTGTACTATTCGTGCCTGGGACTAACCCCGCCATGAACACGGTAGCATGAACCGGCGGCCCAAGATCATCCGCCTCAGAGCGATCCAACTCAGGGCAGAGCTCATCGTAGCCCCCGAGCCCATCGTTGTGAAGCCTATAGACCGACTCTGTTTCTCCGCTTGAAGATTCGTCCTCTGAGTAAACGAGAGTTTCCTGTGATTCGGAAGCTTCCAGATGCATACCTTGAGTAAAGCCCACGAAGACGTGCTTCCGGCCTGGGCTAACGCGGGCAGGTTGCACACTACGAGTAGTTTGTAGACGCCGAGCCAGCTCGACGAGGTTGGTGCAGACGTCCAGCCCGAGTGTTGCTCCATCAACTTTTCCGATGAACACGTGGATCCCACCGAATGGAAACCGGAAGCCATACTCCAAAGAGCCGACATCAAGCCCCCAGCCGGCGTCGTTGATGTAGAGCCGACCGCGGCGACTCTTGCTCGTCCTACCAACCACATATCCCTCGAGCCCCGGGAGAGAGCCCTTTGAGAACTCAGCACCACCGAGCGCAAGCCCCACGGTGGGCGCCAACTGTCGTGGTTTTATCATGGCGGATGTCCGGGTAAACGGACTTCGGTTCAAGGCCATTGCTAACGTGATGGACTCAAAGGGGTTGATGGGGACGAATGAAACGGATTTACCCAGGTTCGGCCCCTCAGCTCGAGGTAATAGCGTACGTCCTGCTTGTGTTTATATTGCTTGATGTATCGATTACAAGGGAGCTGAAGCTTGACCTAGTATTCGACAACCTGATCTCTAAGTCCCCCCGGGTCTGCCTTTATATAGGAGGTCTAGACCACGGGTCATACAATTCGTAACTGACGCTCATTGTCTATCCGAGTCTTCCTCTATCTTCTTGTCCAAGTTGTCCCCGGGCGGCTTACACACCCGGGTCTTCTGGGCCACTGTTCGGCCCACCTTATGAGCTGCCAAGCTCCCTAGGCTTTAGGACCATCGGCTCACCTTGGGCCAGTGTATGAGCCGCCAAGCATAACACGGAGCCCTTAGGGCGGGTCATACCGCGGAGTTATATCCCAACAGCAGGCGAGAAGAGCGACGGGACATAGTGCAAAATAAACCGCACCAAGGGTAACAACATCAATGATTGCCGCCAAGTTGAGTAGCTCGCTGAGAAAGAGAAACTAGAATACGAGAAGCATGGCAAGGAGAAGGGCCGAGACGGTGTTGGTGGTTCTAGCACGAAGACCTGTTGTGGCCGTGGGGATCATCGCAGAAAGGTCAAGCAACAAAAGGAAGATCCGGTAAAAGCCCGTAACAAGAAAACCGATCACGAGGACAGTGATGACGAAGATGAAGAAGGATCTAATGGTCAGGAATTCCAGAAGGTAGTGGATGTTGTCGGCGAGCTCGAATACACCATGTAACTCTGTGTTCATAAAAAATAAGCAAAGCCTCTCCGGAGCACGAGACATAGGGTTGTTATCTCCACCATGAGAGGCTCGAACTCGGTAAAACCACCGTGTCACCCATTTGCATCTCGATAGATCATGCTCCGTTATCCTACCCCTCTCTAATGTCGGAATCATTCCCACAAGATTTGGCGCCCACCGTGGGGCATGGCATCTATCGATCCATGGTGCAGATGGTTCTTCTTCATTCTTTAACAATAGACCAATGACCACCGACAGGAAAATTGGTTGCCGGAGTTCTCGCTATTGCACCTTTCATAAAAACAAAAAGATCAGGGAAGTTTCTATGCCATCTAGTCTTTTTCCAGTAAATTGTCTAACAATAGGTTGGTATTTTCCTCCTGTAGGATCAGGCACACCCATGAGTAATTGATCATAAAATAGAGAAGAAAAGATCATGACCAATCGCTCCTCATGTTTCTTGTCTTCAGGATCATCATCAATGGTGACCGCAAAAATGGCAATCGGCAAGGTCCGTTCCATCTCTGGCCTCGGGTATGATGTCGTCGGCGAGCTGCTTCACATGGTCATCGGCGCGGTCTGTCCTGTTGTCTTAGACCTTCTGTATGACGCCATCATCGAGCCCCTTCAAATAACCACCAACATGGTCTGTCCCGTCGCCTCTGGCCTCGTGTTTGGCATCGTCGGCGAGCTCCTACACACGGAGGCCGGCACGGTCCGTCTAGTCATCTTCGGCCTCGTGTACACCGCCGTCGGTGAGCTCCCCACGCATGGCCACCTCCTCCCGTCGATCCCTCGGTGACTGGGCTCGCGTTTGTCACGCATGCATGCAGGCTAGTCTACTCGTGTATCTTGATACATCTCCAACATATCTGTAATTTTTGCTTGTTCCATGCTGTTATATTATCATTCTTGGATGTTTTACAATCATTTTACCATAACTTTATAATATTTTTGGGACTAACCTATTAACCTAGAGCCCAGCGCTAGTTCCTGCTTTTTCCTTGTTTTTGAGTTTTATAGAAAAGGAATATCAAACGGAGTCCCAACGGAATAAAACTTTACGGTGATTTTTTTGGACCAGAAGAGACCTACAGAGCATTAGAGTTGGGCCAGAAGGTTCCCGAGGAGGCCACAAGCCTCAGGGGCGCGGCCACCCCCTTGGCCGCAGCTACCAAGCTTGTGGGCCCCTCGGGACTCCACCGACCTCCCTCTCAGCTCTATAAATTGTCAAATATTCCAGAAACCCCAACGCAGAACCTAGATCGGGAGTTCTGCTGCCGCATACCTCCAGAGCCATGAAAAACCAATCAGGAGCCCGTTCGGCTCCCTGCCTGAGGGGGAAACCGTCACCAAAGGCCATATTCATCATCCTGATGCTCTCCATAATGAGAAGGGAGTAGTTCACCCTCGGGGCTGAGGGTATGTACCAGTAGCTATGTGTTTGATCTCTCTCTCTCTCTCTCGTGTTCTTGAGATGGAAATATCTTGATGTACCGTGAGCTTTGTTGATATAGATTGAATCATATGGAGTGTTTCCCCTCTCTATCTAGTTGTGGTGAATTGAGTTTTCCCTTTGAAGTTTACTTATCGGATTGAGTCTTTAAGGATTTGAGAACACTTGATGTATGTCTTGCGATAGGATATCTATGGTGACAATGGGATGTTCTATTGATACACTTGTAAGTTTTGGTGATCAACTTGCGGGTTCCGTGACCTTGGGAAACTATGCATAGGGGTTGGCACACATTCTTATCTTGACGTTCCGGTAGAAACTTTGGGGCACTCCTTGACGTTCTTTGTGTTGGATTGAACATAATGAATCTAAAATTATGTGTTGCATATCATATAATCAAGCACACGGGTACTTGTGGTGACAATGGATTATCTAGGTGACATTAGGGTTTTGGTTGATGTGTATCTTAAGGTGTTATTTTAGTATGAACTCTAGGGCTGTTTGTGACACTTATAGGGACAACTCATAAGATTGATCAGAAAAGATAACTTTGACGTGGTTTTGTACCCTACAATAAATTCTTCATTAGTTTTCTGCTATTTGTGACATTGGAGTGAACTCTTTGTCGCATGAGAGGTATTTACATATGATTCAACTATGCCAATATTGTTGAGAGAAATTGCACTAGTGAAAGTATGAACCCTAGGCCTTGTTTCCTAGCATTTATACAACGTTTTGCTCATCGTTTACTATTTGTTACCTTGTTGCTTTTATATTTTCATATTACAAAAACCTATATCTACCATCCATATTGCACTTGTATCACCATCTCTTCGCCGAACTAGTGCACCAATACAATTTTCCATTGTATTGGGTGTGTTGGGGACACAAGAGACTCTTTGCTATTTCATTGCATGGTTGTTTGAGAGAGACCTTATTCACACTACACATCCCGCGGATTCATAAACCTTAGATCATCCACTTGAGGGAAAATTGCCATTGTCCTACAAAACTCTGCGCTTGGAGGCCCAACACGAGTCTACAAGAAGAACGTTGTGTAGTAGACATCATATCCCGATTGCATGCGTGTTAGGAAACAAGAGGAAAAGAAAGGAAAGTGACTTGATTGCCAAATAATTGTCAAGCAGTGAATGGTCCATGGAAGAAGGAAACTCCCATGTGGAGCCGGTTTTACTTATTACTTGATTAGCGCTAACATTTATTGCATGCAGATTTTGTGGGTTCGTTCAGAACATGGGCAACTTCTTCAATGCCTTGGATGCGGACAACTCTTTCGATGCATCGGCTAGCCATACAATTACACCTAATTAGCAAGTATTTATTGTTAATTCTGACAAAGCGTCACGGTAGAGAAATCATGCCGGCGGCAGTTGTGGCATGGCATTGCTCAGCTGTACACGTCGCCACCGCCACTCGGTCGCCCTGCGCACTGCTGCTCAGCTGTATGTGTTGTCATCGCCACTCAAACACCCCGTATGTCGTCACTTTGCGAGGCACATCGTCTTCACTTGGCCGTCCCACGCGTCGACATTCAGCTGGATGCGCCTTCGTCACTTGGCAAGACGCTCCTTTGCACTGTCACTCAGAGGGACGCTCCTTCGTCACTCGGTCGCTCCGCGCACCGTCACTCAGCGAGACAAGTCTTCGTCACTCGGTAGCTCCATGCATCACCACTCGGCGAGACGCTCCTTCGTCATTCGCCAATACGCTCCTTTGCATCGCCACTAGGTGAGACGCTGCTTCTTCACTTGGCAAGATGCTCCTTTGCACCGTCACTCGGAGGGACACTCCTTCGTCACTCGGTCGCTCCGTGCAGCATCACTCGGCAAGACAAGTCTTCGTCACTGGGAAACTCCAGGCATCGCCACTCAGCGAGATGCTCCTTCATCACTCGGTGAGACGCTCCTTTACACCATCACTCGGAGGGACGCTCCTTCGTCACTCGGTCGCTCTGCGCGGTCACTCTTCTAGACGCGTCGTCGTCACTAGGTCGCTCTTCGCACCATCACTCGGCGAGACAAGTCTTTTTCACTAGGCAGCTCCACGCATCGCCACCCGGCGAGACGCCCCTTTGCACCGTCACTCAGAGGGATGCTTCTCCATCACTCGGCAGCTCCATGTATCACCACTCGGCGAGACGCTCCTTCGTCACTCGGCGAGACGCTCCTTTCTACGGTCACTCGGAGGGACGCTCCTTCGTCACTCGGTCGCTCCGTGCACCATCACTCGGCGAGACAAGTCTTTGTCACTCCGCAGCTCCATGCATCGCCACTCGGCGAGACGCTCCTTCATCACACGGCGAGATGCTCCTTTGCACCATCACTTAGAGGGACGCTCCTTCATCACTCGGTCGCTCCGCGCGACATCACTCTTCTGGGCGCATCGTCATCACTCGGTCGCTCCATGCACCATCACTTGGCGAGACAAATCTTTGTCACTCGCCAGCTCCATGCATCGCCACTCGGCAAGACGCTCTTTCGTCACTCAGCGAGATTCTCCTTTGCACCATCACTCGGAGGGATGCTCCTTCGTCACTTGGTCACTCCGCGTGCCGTCACTCTTCTGGATGCATCGTCATCACTCGGTCGGTCCGTGCACCGTCACTAGGCGAGACAAGTCTTCATCACTCGGTAGCTCCATGCCTTGCCACTTAGCAAGACGCTCCTTCGCACTCGGCGAGACGCTCCTTTGCTCCGTCACCCGGAGGGACGCTCCTTCATCACTTGGTCGCTCTGCGTGCCGTCACTCTTCTGGATGCGTCGTCGTCAGTCGGCAACTCCGCGCATCGTCACTCAGTGAGACCAGTATTTGTCACTCGGCGAGACGCCCCTCCATTACTCAGCAGCTCCATGTGTTGCCACTTGGCGAGACGCTCCTTCGTCACTCGGCCGCTCCACGCTCTTTCACTCGGCGAGACGCTCCTTCGTCACTCGGCCGCTTCGTGCGCCGTCACTCTTTTGGATGCATCGTCATCACTCAGCAGACCCATGCATCGCCACTCCGTGTGGCACGTCTTCATCACTTTGCCGCCCCTCACGTTTATACTACACATGATACGACTACATTATTTGGACGCTCCACGCGTTGCCACTTAGCGTGGCACATCTACTTCACTCGACCGCCCAATGCATCGTCAGACAACTAATACTTTCTTCACACACTACATTCAATTAAATAATTATTTATGCATTACCGAGTGTCAGGTAAGTCGCATATGACGTTCACTCGGAGTCCACGCCAATGAGTGTACCTCTGTGCTCGGTTCTTTATCTTCATGTCGTATGCTTCACTTTCACAAGTTCAGTCCGATCCTTCAACCTTTAGACTCCTGCTGGTTTTGGATCAGCAAGCACCTGGCACACCAAGCGGGTGTCTATGGGTGTAATTTACACACATCATTTGAACAAACATTAAATTTCTTCAAGAATTTTTTATGTTAGCTTGTGTTATTTTGCATACATAGGTTACCTGGTCGCCTCTGTGCGCCATTATTGATGACATGCTGGACTCGGCTGCCCCGCACACAGTCACTTGGTCGGACACTTCCGCGATAACATTCTCGACTCAGCTGCCCCGCGCATCATTACTTGATCGCCCCATGCGTCGCCACTCAGTGAGACATATCTACCTCACCGGGATGCCCCGCACATCGCCACTGTGCTGGATGAGTTTACATCGCTTGGCCGCCCCGCTCGTTGCCACTCAGCCACACACATCTACGTCACTCGGATGCCTCGCGCATCGCCACTCCGCGTGGCACATCTTCATCACCCAGCCGCCCTGCGCGTCGCAAGTTGGTCAGACAGACCTGCAATCTCTAGGTCACGAAAATGCTGGTTGACGATGGGGTTGGCTTAAACTTGATCTCACCAGACATGATCAATAGGCTACAAATCCCCGATGTGGATCTTAAGCCTATGGGGACGTTCCAAGGGATGAACCTCGGGAGAAGACAACCAAAAGGGAAGATTATGCTGCCGGTGACATTTGGCAGCGAGCTCAATTTCACGAAGGGGGAAGTCACCTTCGATGTTGCCAATATTTTGTTGTCATACAATGTAATCCTAGGCCACCCAGCGCTTGCAAAGTTCATGATGGCAACCCACTATTCCTACAACACTCTGGAGATGCCAGAGCCAATGGGCATCATCAAAGTCCACATGGATAAGAAGAGCGGAGTCTTATGCGCCGATAGGCACTTCTAGGAGGCAGTAGCAGCATCCACTTAAGAACGACTTGCTCCTGCGGGTGAAGCTCCCAGGGGAAGAAGAAGAGTAACAAGATCCACGGCAATACCTCTATCAAGGACTCTGCAAAGCACGCTGTAGAGTGGAGCACGCCTGCTAGGGACTTGCCAGAGAGCTCCACCACGAAGGTCAAGAAAAAAAGTAACTATCCCCAAGGCAAAGCAAGTGGCCGCACGGGAGGACGGCGAGGGAGGTACTTTCACCATAAGTGACACCCTCGATGACAAATAGGAAAGCGCACCCATCTCCAACCTGCGAGCGAATGTCGATGCGTTTGCGTGCAAGCATCTAACATCACCGGTGTTCCCAGGGAGGTGATTGAGCACCACCTTGTCGTCTATCCCAATGCACGTCCCATCAAGCAAAAGGTCAAAAAAGAAGCTCTAGAATGGCAAGAGTTCATTGCCGAGCAGATCAAGAAATTAGAAGCAACGAGTTTGATTATAGGAGTGGTCCATCCAACTTGGATGTTAAATCCCGTGGTAGTGCGTAAGGAGAATGGGAAGTGGAGGCTCTATGTCAATTTCACTAACATTAATAAATCCTACTCGGAAGATCATTTCCCCTTGACGCGCATCGACCAGATAGTGGACTCCACACACGGCTGCAAATTTCTTTCCTTCATTGCTGCATACTCTGGATATCATCAGATTTTCATGGCCAAGGAAGATGAAGAGAAGACCGCATTCGTCACCCCATGTGCCACATACTGCTTCAAGCGTATGCCTTTCGGGTTGAAGAGTGTTGGTTCAACATTTGCAAGAGCCGTCCAAATTGGTTTCGGGTCCCACACTACAGGAATCGGGCTCTTTGCTGTCTGTCATGGAAGACGGCAAAGAGCACAACCACCGACGACAAAGGCCTTTGCTGTCCGCTAGTGGACGGCTTAATTTTGGGACGAATAAAACCCGGCAAAGGTGTTCTTTGCCATCAGCCTTGGCGAAGCGGACAACAAAGGCCTTTGCCCTCCGTGGTTTAACAGGTGGCTGCCACGTGCCCTCTTTGCCATCCATGGCCATCGACAAAGGGGTATTTGCCGTCCAGGGCACACGGCAAAGAGGATGTATTGCCTATTTTTTGTTATATTCAACAATTTTCAATGTAACAATAGATGATATGTATATAAATATTTCAAAAAAACAATATCATCAGCCATATATGATCAACCAACAATTCTACCAAATTAAAAGTATCAAATGCCACATTGGTCACCATATTACAATAGTTTCATCCATACATACATATAGTCTCATACATATAGGTAGAAAGTTTCACATAAGTTCATCGATACAAATGAAAACAGAAAGTAAAGACTAGCACTACATCAAAGCAAGCTGTCATTGGGGAGCCTCACCATGAAATTTCCACACCGTATAATCAGGTGTAAAACCCCACTTCTGCAACTGTTTACCCATTTCATCCTGTGTCCACTTTTTATGGTTGTCGCACTCCCAATTCACTCCGCAAAAATTGACATGCTTATAAGAAACATTTTTGTCATGACTTGTGCAATCATCATTAACATTTTGGATAATCAAAGAATTCATACTAACAACATTGCAATCATGCTCATCATTCAAATATTTTGTGCCAAACATTTTATTGACTTCTTCTTCTAACAACTGAGCACAATTTTCTGATCCATAATTTCCAAGAAAGATGTTATAAAGATGATCAATAGTATGATGCAACTTCAATTCCATTTTTTGTAGTTTTATTTAATAAACCAAACTAGTGATAAAACAAGAAACTAAAATATTCGATTGCAAGATCTAAAGATATACCTTCATGCACTCACCTCCCAAGCAACGGCGCCAGAAAAGAGCTTGATGTCTACTACGCAACTTTATTCTTGTAGACATGTGTTGGGCCTCCAAGCGCAGAGTTTTGTAGGACAGTAGCAATTTTCTCTTAAGTAGATGACCTAAGGTTTATCAATCCGTGAGAGGTGTAGGATGAATATGGTCTCTATCATACGACCTTGCAACCAAATACAAGAAATCTCTTGTGTCGCCAACACACCCAATACAATGGCGAATTGTATAGGTGCACTAGTTCGGCGAAGAGATGGTGATAAAAGTGTAATATGGATGGTACAAATATATTTTTCTAATCTGAATAAATAAAAACAGCAAGGTAGCAAATAGTAAACAGGCACAAAAACTGTATTGCAATGCTTGAAACAAGGCCTAGGGTCCGTACTTTGTCTAGTGCAATTTCTCAACAGTGCTAACATAGTTGGATCATATGACCACCCCTCAAAGTGCGAGAAAGAATCACTCCCGAGTTCCTATTAGCGGAGAACAAAAGATAGAATTTTTTTGTAGGGTACGAAACCACCTCAAAGCTATTCTTTCTGTTCGATCCATCCTAGAGTTCGTACTAAAATAACGCAAGCTATTCTTTCCGTTCGATCTATCCTAGAGTTCATACTAAAATAACGCAAGCTATTCTTTCCGATCGATCTTCTCAAGAGTTCGTACTAGAATAAAACCAAAGCAAATTCATATTCATAATACTCAATCCACACAAAGAACTACAAGGGGTCCCCAAAGTTTTTATCAGAGAAAAGATAATAAAAACGTGCATCAACCCCTATGCATAGATTACCCCAATATCACCACGGGAATCCGCAAGTTGAGTGCCATAAAGTATATCAAGTTAACCAATAAGATACCCCAATGTCACCTCAAGTATTCATACCACAAGACATACATCATGCGTTCCCAAATCTGAACATTCAATCCGACATAACAGAACTTCAAAGGGTAAAGATTCAGTTCATCACAATAAGAGTATAGAGGGGAGAAACATCATATGATCCATCTATATTAATAAAGCCCATGATATAGATCACGAGAGAGAGAGATATTAAACATATAGCTACTGGTACAAACCCTCGGCCCTGAGGGTGGACTACTCCCTCCTCATCGTGGTGGCCGCCGGGATGATGAAGATGGCCACCAGTGATGATGTCCCCCTCCGACAGGGTGCCGGAACGGGCTCCCGATTCGTTTTCGGTGGCTATAGATGCTTGTGGCGATGAAACTTCCAATCTAGGGCTCCCTCGAAGGGTTTCAGAATATTTGGGAATTTATAGTGCAAAGAGGGGGTGCGGGAGGCCACTTAGGTGGGCACAACCCACTTGGGCACGCCAGGGGGCCCTGGCGTGCCCTTGTTGGTTGTGCCCCCTCGGGGCACCCCTCCAGCTGCAGCTCTGGCCCATTGGGTTCCTTCTAGTCCAAAACAAATCTCCAAATAGTTTCGTGCTGTTTGGACTCCGTTTGATATTAATTTCCTGTGATGTAAAAAAGAAGCAAAAAACAGCAACTGACACTGGGCACTGGGTCAATAGGTTTGTCCCCAAAAAATGATATAAAGTTGCTATAAAATGAGTGTAAAACATCCAAGAATGATAAAATAACAGCATGAATACTTCATAAATTATAGATACGTTGGATACGTATCAGCATCCCCAAGCTTAATTCCTACTCGTCCTCGAGTAGGTAAAATATAAAAGAAATAATTTATGAAGTGTGAATTCTAGCAAAGTGCATCAGTTTGATCAATGATAATTTCAATCACTTTTCCTAGCATCATAATAGCAATACTTTCTTATAAAACTTCTCATGTTAAAGTAGCAACCAATTCACATGTTAAGGTTCAAACCATGAATTCTCTTGAAACTCAACAACCTATGTCCTCAGTCACCAAGCAATTGCAATTCAACTTATTCAACAGAGTTTAAGTAAGAGTCCACATACTCAACCATCATATAGTATTTTATGATTGCTAACACTCACCGCGGACACATGAGAAAAATGTTTCAACCGGGCACATAGAAAGATAGGGGCTTATTGTTTTGCCTCCCAACGTATTCACCTCAAGGGTGATGCCCACAATAGTAACTCATGCTACCCATATTTAACTGGACATATGTGCCTAGATCTTTCCTCGCCACATGATGCTTTTCAAAGGAGAAAACTAAAAAGGAATAGATAGAAAACTTTGACTCCTTGCATAAAAGTAAATACTAAAAAGTAAAAGATAGGCCCTTCGCAGAGGGAAGCAGAGGTTGCCATGTGCTTATTTGCTTGTATGCTCAACCCCTTAGTGCAAAAGAACGTCACGTTACATTGCCCCTTATGATAGCAACCTTTATTATGCTGTCCGTCACTTTTATTACTTTACCATCACAAGTTCATACAACACTCAATTTTCTCTTACAATAAATGATCTAACACTTTTAGTAGCAATTTTTATTGCCTTATTCACTGATGACAACTTACTTGAAAGATCTTGCTCAATCCTTAGGTAGGTATGGTGGACTCTTGAAAATAAGATTTGGTTTTAAGGGTTTTTGGATGCACAAGTAGTATCTCTACTTGGTGCGGAATTTTTGGCTAGGAAAGATGGGGGGCAAGCACCACATGTTGAAGGATCTATGACAATATAACTTCTATGTGAATATGAACAAACATCGTCAATAATTTTTCCATATAATATTTTTATGGGGGCTCACAATCACGAAAGATTTCTAGGATAGTGTATCTGCATGTGAAAGTTCTCTTCCTTATACTAATTATTCATGAATTGCTTGTATGACCAATATTGTGATTGTAAAGACTCAAAAGATTTCACTTTATAAACCCAATGTGAAGATACCACTAGGCATGATATGGTTTGAACTTCATGACATTCAGTTTATTCAACAATTTACTCATAGGATATAAGTGAAGCACAGGAGTAAATGACATAGAAAAGAGCTTCGTTGACGGGATGTGAATGCCGCTTACTTAGCCTCCCTGGCAATTACTTGAGGACACCATTTTATTTAAAAACTTTAAGATATAATTATTTTATTAAAACATCAAGCAAAACAAAACAAAATAACATTTCAAGAATAGCACACATCATGTGAAGAAGCAAAAACTTAGGATCAACCGATACTAACCGATAATTGTTGATGAAGAAAGGTGGGATGCCTACTAGGGCATCCCCAAGATTAGATACTTGATACTTCTTAAAATATTATCTTGGTATGACTTGTGAATCCCGAAGCTTGAGATTTTGTGTCTCCTTAATTCCTTTCATATCATGGTTTACTTAATACTGAAAACTTCATCCACACAAAACTCAACAAGAACTCGTGAGATAAGTTAGTATAAACTAATGCAAAACCCTTATCATTATCTACTGCAGAAAATCACTAAAAATATTATTCAAAATTTAATACTAAATTCCTGTGTATATTTAATACTCGTATCCTCAAATAGAATCATTAAACAAGTAAACATATACAAACAATGCAAACATAACAGCAATCTGCCAAAATTGTACAGTCTGTAAAGAATGCAAGAGTATCCATACTTATTCAACTTTAAAAATTATGAAAATTCAACACACTGTAGAAAATTTATAAGATCTGACTTTCCAAAAATCTTCAACAATTTATCACATTCTGATTTTTCTAGGGAATGTTTGCAACAGCGATAAACTTTCTGTTTTCAAACAGCAACATGTAGACTTGCAAAATAAGTATGGTAAAGGCTATCCTTGAATTTTATATTGAAAATGAATATGAAAATCATTATTATAAATAACATAAAGCAAATCATAGGAAATTAAAATGACACTCCAAGATAAACACATATCATGTCATGAACGAAAATATAGCTCCAAGCGAGGTTACCAATAATGTTGGAGACGAAAGCGGGGATGCCTTCCTAGGCATCCCCAAGCTTAGTTGCTTGGATATTCCTTGAATTCTACCTTGGGGTGACTTAGGAATCCCCAATATTAGGGCCTTGTACCTCCTTATTCTACTCTCATCGATATCTCACCCAAAACTTGAAAACTTCAATCACACAAAACTTAATGGAACTTTGTGAGATGAGTTAGTATGTTAAAGAGCAAACCATTCACTTGTGTACTGTCAAGACAAGATCCATAATTTTTCTCACACAATGGATACTGTATAATATCATTTACACAATTTATATTGAGTAATATAGACCATAGAAACTACATAACAAGCAAACTATACATTGAAAACAGAATCTGTCAAAAACAGAACAGTCTGTAAACATCTGAATTGTTCTCATACTTATGCAACTCTAAAAATTCTGAAAAATTAATAAAGCTTAAGTAATTTGTGTATAAATCATCTTTAAAAATCTCAGGTCAAAATCACGTTCCAATTAATTATAGAAATTCCTGGACTAGGTGCAAAAATTCTGTTTTTGGACAGAATTAAAACAACTATCATCCACACTATCCCAAAAGCTTTACTTGACACTTTATTAAAACAAAAACTATAAAACATGATTACCACAGTAACCTAATAATGTGAACACACAAAAACAGTAGGTAAGAGTGTTGGGTTGTCTCCCAACAAGCGCTTTTCTTTAATGCCTTTTAGCCAGGCATGATGATTTCAATGATGCTCGCATAAAAGAAAAGAATTGAAACATCAAGAGAGCATCATGAAACACATGTCAAGCACATTTAAGTTTAACACACTTCCTATGCATAGGGATTTTTTGAGCAATAAACCTATGAAAACAAGAACCAACTAGCATAGGAAGGCAAAACAAGTACAACTTCAAAATAATCAACACATAGAGAAGAAACTTGATATTATTGAGATATGTAAGAGCATAAGTTCCTATCTCATAATAATTTTCAGAGGCATCATGAATGGATTCAACAATATAATTATCACATAGAGCACTCTTTTCATGATGCACAAGCATAGAAAAATTATTACTCTTTATGGCATACATGTCATCATAATAATCATCATAGATAGCAACTTTATTGTCATAGTCAATTGAAACCTCTTCCAAAATAGTGGATGTATCACTAAATAAAGTCATGACCTCTACAAATCCACTTTCATAAATATTTTAATAAGATTCAACATCCTCCAAATTAGTTGGATCACTACTACGTAGAGTTGATACTCTTCCAAACCCACTTTCATCAATGTAATCACCATAAATAGGAGGCATGCTATCATCATAATAAATTTGCTTATCGAAGTAGAAGGAATCAAAGGATCATATTCATTAAGAAAATCATCCCCAAGCTTAGGAAAATCATTATTTCCAGCAAATAAATCTTCAAACATATCATACTCATTAAACTTAGCATCCCCAAGCTTGTGGTTTTGCATATCATCACAATCATTCTTATCAATAGCATGAATGGCACCAATAGTATAGCAAACATTATTATCATATTCTTCCAAGCAAGTGCTAAAAATATTCTCAAGATCATAAGGGACATCATTGCCTTCCCAATGATAATCATTACAACAAGTAGTAGGTATCACAAAATCATACTCAATATCATCATCCTCCATCAACATATTTGATTCACTTTCATGAGGCACAATGGTGATAGGAGCAACATTATTTGGGAGAGATACCTTTTTACCTCTATTATTTCTTCTTTTCTTCTTCACCACATCATGTGTGGGTTTAATTAATTTTTTCAAGCTTCTTGTTGAAGAGATTGATTTTGATAGGAAGCTCCTCCTCGTTACCTGATTCATCATAATAAACACTAGGAGGGTATTGGGAAGTATTTTCCCTTTCATTAGTACTCTCTTCATCTTCTATTTGTTTTGTTGTCTTTGGATAGTTGGCAATATAAGGATTCTCAATGAAATTTACCTCACAAAACATATAAATTTCCTCTAGATCAAAATTAAAAAATCTCTCGGGATTTGAAAACCCTTAGTTATACGTTTAATTTCTTCATACCCCAAAAGAAGACTAAGCTCTTTATGATGCTCAGGGGTAATCAAGTTGTCACAATTTTTGGACACGATTTTCTCATGAAATAATTTGCATTGGAGATTTAAATGACCACATTCATTGCAAAGTTCACAAGGATGGCGAAAGAAATTACATCTTTCATCACAATCATCTTGCCTCTCTTGGAACTTTTTCGTTTCTAAATATATATGCTTCTTACAAAATCTATCTTCCCTTTTTGGTGTGCATTTGCACTCCCATTTCACTCCGCAAAAATTGACATGCTTGTAAGAAACATTTTTGTCATGACTTGTGCAATCATCATTAACATTTTGGATAATCAAATAATTCATACTAACAACATTGCAATCATGCTCATCATTCAAATATTTTATGCCAAACATTTTATTGACTTCTTCTTCTAACAATTGAGCACAATTCCATCATTTTCAAAAAAGATATTATAAAGATGATCAATAGTATGATGCAACTTCAGTTCCATTTTTGTACTTCTCTTTAATAAACCAAACTAGTGATAAAACAAGAAACTAAAAGATTCGATTGCAAGATCTAAAGATATACCTTCATGCACTCACCTCCCTGGCAATGGTGCCAGAAAAGAGCTTGATGTCTACTACGCAACTTTATTCTTGTAGACACGTGTTGTGCCTCCAAGCACAGAGTTTTGTAGGAAAGTACCAATTTTCCCTCAAGTGGATGACCTAAGGTTTATCAATATGTGAGAGGTGCAGGATGAAGATAGTCTCTCTCAAACGACCCTGCAACCAAATACAAGAAATCTCTTGTGTCCCCAACACACCCAATACAATGGCAAATTGTATAGGTGCACTAAATCGGCTAAGAGATGGCTATAAAAGTGTAATGTGGATGGTAGAAATATATTTTTATAATCTGAATAAATAAAAAAATCAAGGTAGCAAATAGTAAATGGGCACAAAAACGGTATTGCAATCCTTGAAAACAAGGCCTAGGGTCCGTACTTTCGCTAGTGCAATTTCTCAACAGTGCTAACATAGTTGGATCATATGACCACCCCTCAAAGTACAATAAAGAATCACTCCCGATCCTATTAGTGGAGAACAAAAGATAGAAATTGTTTGTAGGGTATGAAACCACCTCAAAGATATTCTTTCCGTTCGATCTATCCTAGAGTTCATACTAAAATAACGCAAACTATTATTTCCGATCGATCTACTCAAGAGTTCGTACTAGAATAACACCAAAGAAAATTCATATTCATAGTACTCAATCCACAAAAAGAACTACAAGGGGTCCCCAAAGTTTCTATCGGAGAAAAGATAATAAAAATGTGCATCAACCCCTATGCATAGATTACCCCAATATCACCACGAGAATCCGCAAGTTGAGTGCCATAACGTATATCAAGTGAACCAATAAGATACCCCAATGTCACCTCAAGTATTCATACCGCAAGACATCCATCATGTGTTCCCAAATCTGAACATTCAATCCGACATAACAAAACTTCAAAGGGTAAAGATTCAATTCATCACAATAAGAGTATAGAGGGGAGAAACATCATATGATCCATCTATATTAAAAAAGCCCGTGATACAGATCACGAGAGATAGAGAGATTAAAGACATAGCTACTGGTACAAACCCTCGGCCCTGAGGGTGGACTACTCCCTCCTCATCGTGGTGGCCGCCGGGATGCTGAAGATGGCCACCAGTGATGATCTCCCCCTCCGGCAGGGTGCTGGAACGGGCTCCCGATTGGTTTTCGGTGGCTACACAGGCTTGTGGTGGCGAAACTTTAGATCTAGGGCTCCCCCTAAGGGTTTCAGAATATTTGGGAATTTATAGTGCAAAGAGGGGGTGCGAGAGGCCACCGAGGTGGGCACAACCCACCTGGGCGTGCCAGGGGGCCCTGGCGTGCCCTGGTGGTTGTGCCCCCTCGGGGCACCCCCTAGGTGCAGCTCTGGCCCATTGGGTTCCTTCTAGTCCAAAACAAATCTCCAAAAAGTTTCATGGTATTTGGACTCCGTTTGATATTGATTTACTGCGATGTAAAAAGCAAGCAAAAACAACAAATGGCATTGGGCACTTGGTCAATAGGTTAGTCCCAAAAAATGATATAAAGTTGCTACAAAATGAATGTAAAACATCCAAGAATGATAAAATAACAGCATGAATACTTCATAAATTATAGATACGTTGGATACGTATCATACATCCATGCACGATCACTCATCTTGCCTACCTACTAAACACACAAGAAATATATATAATTCATCATCTATATTCATCAGTTAATCAAGTTTGCCAGTTTTATTATGTCCATGCAACCTACACGCTAATAGGTAGTGATATGTCCTAATCCCACCCAAGTATGTGTAGATTGGGTTTGTTTGCCCATGCTCTGCTCCGGATCCGACGCAGAATTCTTGCAGCACCTCCCCGATGTTCTCCTGATACACGTCTCGGCAATAAGCAGAGAGGATGTGTACCCAGAGAACAACAGGGAGGCACTGACAAAATTCCGCATTGGATCCGGAGCAGAGCATAAGGGAAAACAAACCCAATCTACACATACTCGGTCTGTCCATGGATAATGTTGGACAATTCGAAAAGATGGCAGTTATAAATATGCAAAGACATGCATGTTTATAGGTGTCGCCCTTTCGAACGGGAGACACATACTGGTCACACATACTGATGATTGAAGACACCTATAGATATCAAGTTTCATCGGCACAAAGACCAGAACAGAGCAAATTAAGGGGGCAGGAGATGTCATTTGTGCTCACCCACGAACGCAGGGGAGCTCGTCAAACGCACGGGGAGGTCATTGAAGAGCAGACCCTCGTAGCGACGAAACAACTGCACATTGAAATCCATCCGATCAACACAAATATGATTTTTTTATAACAGCTAGAATCGGAATATATATATATGACCTAACTCGTAATTTACAAAACTATGACCCCGTGGCCTCTGGAAGGCCGAGGAGCACCTTTTCGGTCAACAGGAGGACGAAGAGGTGTCGGGGGTCGGGGGTCGGGGGTGAGCACCTCTTCTTCTCCTCCTCTCCTCTTTCTTCTTGTTCTCCTTAACTTCTTCTTCTTCTTATTTTTCTTCTTCTTTTCATTTTTCCTCTACTCCGTCTCCTCCTGTCCTCCTTGTTTTTCTTTTTCTTGTTCTTCTTCTTCTTCTTCTTCTTCTTCTTCTTCTTCTTCTTCTTTTTTCTTCTAGTTTTTTTCTTCTCTTCTTTTCTTCTAAGTTTTTTGTTTTCTATCTAAGTTTTTTGTTTTCTATCTAAGTTTTTTAACCAACTGTCTAATTGAACAAAAAAACAAAAATAAACTAACTACCTAATTTAACAGTAAAAACCGAAAATAAACTAACTATATAAATTAACTATCTAATTTAAAAGAAAAAACAGAAAACAAAAGGTGAGGGGTGGGGGTGGGGCGGGCACTCACCGGAATTGGGGATGGTCGGGGCTGCGGGGGTGGCTCGAGCGGCGGGAGGAGGGGGAAGACACGGGGAGGGGGCGACGCTAGGAGTCAGCGTGGGGAGAGGCGACTGGGAGGATGGCCAGCACAGGAGGCGGTGGAGGGGTGGCCTCTAGGGAGGGGGCGGCGCCGGGAGTGGGGGAGGGGTGGCCGCGGTGAGGGGTGGCTCACGGAGGATGTCCGGCGAGGGGCGGTTTCGGGAGCCAGCGAGAGGAGTGGTGGCTGGGAGGCTGGCCAGCGCCGGAGGCCGGGGAGTGTACGGCACCTGGGGTAGGCAAGGGGTGGCCGCGACGAGGGGTGGTCGTGGCAAGGGGTGGTGCAGGGAGGAGGTCCGGCGAGGGGTGGCCGGTTGCGGATAGCTGCGGTGGTGGTGGAATCGCGTGGTGTGTGTGGGTCAAGAGAGACAATGGCGGGGGGGGAGAGTGGGGGTTAGTGGAGCGGGGGGACGGCCGTTATAGGCAGATCCCCTTTGTCATTCGCTAGCGGACGGCAAAGAGCCCCAGAGCTAACGACAAAGGCCAGGAGGATGGCAAAGAGTCCGTCCGTTGGACCTAGCCTGGACCAAGGTCTAGTGGGATCCATCTTGCCTCTTTGTCGTCTGCCTGTAGGATCTATGTCGTCCACTGGCAGACGGCAACAGAAAGGCAGATGGCAAAAAGTACCTTTGCCATCAGTCAGCTCTTTGCCGTCTGCTTTACGGTAGCTAACGGCAAAGAGCATCTTTGCCATCTACCAGCAAACGGCAAAGGACTGGCTAATGGCAAATTACTGGATTCCAGTTGTGCCAATTGCATAGGAATTTGGAAGCGTATATGGATTACATAGTGGTCAACACCAAGGACAAGGATATGCTGATCCGAGACTTAGAAGAAACGTTGGCGAACTTGCGCAAGATAAACATAAAGCTCACCCTTGAGAAGTGTGTGTTTAGAATCCGGTCCGACAAGCTCCTAGGTTTCTTCATGTCACAACATGGGATTGAGGCCAACCCCGCCAGAATAAAAGCTATTGAGCATTTGGAGGCATCGAAGCGCGTCAAGAACGTACACCGCTTGGTGGGTTGCGTCGCCGCCCTCAGCAGGTTTATCTCGAAGTCTGCGGAACGCGTCCCGCCGATTTTCAAAATCTTGAAAAAGGCAGGTCCGATGAAATGGAGCCCCGAAGCGGAGGCAGCTTTGTAACACTTGAAGAAGTACCTATCCTCGGCACCAATACTAGTTGCGCCTAAGCCACAAGAGCCGCTGCTGCTATACCTGGAGGTAACAAATCAAGTGGTTAGTGTTGCGCTAGTAGCAGAAAGGGAAGTTGTGGACGAGGAGGCGACAACGCCCGAGCCAATGAACGGTAGGCTAGATACACCCCTGGCGATCCAAGAAACCACCAACGCATGTGCGACACAAGAAGCAGAGCAGCAGGTTGTGTAGAAGAAGAAAATGGTGCAGTGCCCAGTCTATTTTGTCAGATCCCTCCTGCAAGGGGCTAGGTCAAGATACTTCGGCCCACAAAAACTACTTTTGGCCTCCTCATGGCTTCCAGCAAGTTGTGCCACTACTTCCAAGCGCACCACATCACAATCGTCACTCACTTTCCATTGTAGTGCATCTTGAGAAATCCAGAGGCAACCGGCAATATTGTTGAGTGGGCATTGGAGTTGGCCAGTTTTGATTTAAGCTTTGAGAGCACATCAACTGTACAAAGAAGATCTCTGGTGAAGGAGTCCTGTATTAAGCGGTCCTCGGGTAGCCGACCTATTTCTATGGGCCAGACTATATGGGCCACTTACCAAACACATGATCAACTGAAGGCCCTATCTCCAAGATGGATGCTTTGGGAAGCATAGGTTGTACTCCACGTTTGATGTAGCGAATAGGCATGTTTATCTCTTCGGCGTGTAACCGACCATGTGTAAACCCTAGGAACCCTCGGCGTCTATATAAGCCGGAGGGTTTTAGGTTGTAGACAGAAGACAACTCATCTAGGGTAAGCTATTCGATCACGAGGTAGATCAACTCTGTAACTCCCACATCATCAATACAATCAAGCAGGACGTAGGGTATTACCTCCATAGGAGGGCCCGAACCTGGGTAAAACCTTGTCCCCTTCGTCTCCTGTTACCATTGCTTCTAGTCTCACAGCTCGACACCCCCTACCTGAGATTAGCCGGTTTTGACACCGACATTGGTGCTTTCATTGATAGTTCTACTCTGATCTCCCAAGGAATCGATGTCTCGCCTTGTCATCAGTGAAGTGGTCTGCAACATGGACACTTTCTTCCCCGGACAGATCTTCGCCTTCGGCAGCACTGTGCTGCACGCCGACTCGACTGGCCATCTAGGCCCTGTTGAGAGCTTTGCCCATGATCGGGAGGTTAGATTAGAGAACCTAGAGTTCTCCTTGGATTCTTGGGGCGACTAGTCACTAACCGGGCTTGCGGCTTCACTTGCCACGCCCGAAGACCCTGAGGCTTTAACCTTGAATTCCTCCTTTGGTCACGCCAACGTGGTTAACCACGATGGTGTCCCAATTCCTAGTACGGATCCGACCATAGTGTCAAAAGGCCGGACATGCATTTTTACTGAACATCCCTCTCGTTCGAACACATCGGAGGTCAACTCTGAAAGTTCCGGACAATGTGATCCGATTGAGCTCTTGGCGTTCGACGAAATCCTAGATTGGATCTCGTCGATAATAATTTCTGACGATTCAACTCCAATCTATGCTTGGATCGGTTACAGAGCGGGTCCGGACGAATTTTTTGGCCCACCCACCACCCACTTGATAGCCATAGTCGAAGATCTAACTGACATGCTAGACTATGCCTCCAAGGAGGCAGAATACATGGACGAAGAGGACTGTATTCCCACCCCTGTTAACACCGGGCGATGGGCCGCCACTTCTACATACGATGTCTGCAAGGTGGACACTCCTGCCACTAATGGCGACAAAACGCCTAATAATGAGGGCGACGCACCGTCACGATGCAGGAAACCGCATCAGCGGTCCAAAGGCAAAAATGGAAGGAAAGCTATCATCGGCACCAGGGATGGAGATATCCTCGAGGACCATGATGATCCCAATATCCCCAAACACCCATGAGAGGGTCAAGAAGGGCCTGAGGACAAGAGCAACCCCGACGACTTTAACGACTCCGAGGATGACAATTACCAACCTCCTGTCGAGGAGGAGGACATCCTGGAAGCCGATGACCTAGACATTCCCGATAACTCTGAAGATCAGGTATTGTTTTAACAACATCTCATAGCAACGCCCCGCAGCTTGAAAGAGAAAGAATGGCTACTTAAAGCTGGACAAAACAACCACAACGATTGATGGACTAGAGTCCTCTCATCTGAGGAGGGATATAGTACCGGTCTGTCGGACCAACCCAAGAGTTATCCACACGAAAGGTTGCTACCACAATTTGACCACGGTCTTACTAATACCCCGTCTCCCGAACATACCCCATATGAAATTCCGGACTGCCCTTCTTGCGGGCATGACAGGACGGCTAACGATATCGGTTACAGACTGGCTATGCCCCGAAGACGGGGAAGGAGCCGCTAGAGCCCATTAACAGGTTCGACTTGTGAGACGACCTAGACCACAGAGCAGGTCGCACAAGATCAATCTATGGATCGTGTCACACCTTGTGTTTGTATCACCTTGTTATTCTTGGATTTATAAAATTTGGAACCAATTAAAACTTTTTCAGTGCTTGTGCTTGTTTGATTTGGTGTTTGTTTGCTTGTTTGGTTGTTTGTGTATGGCACTTTTAGATTCTATCACTCACCATATTCATCTTCCTTGACCCAAACTTCTTGCCCAATGATCATGCCATGTGAATAGTGCCCAAAACTATTTTTATCAATTATTATTTTGACGAAACAGGATTTATCCAAATTAGGATTTCAAAAACCCCTGAGATGAGGTTTGCACTTGAAGTCCTGAAATTGGGCAGACCCCTTTTTCCCAAAGGCTTTATTTGAATCCTACTATATTTATGACTTCCCAAAACCACCAAATATTAATTATAAAGATTATTCTACTATTTATTGAAAAGACCTTTACTTAAGGCTAGAAATAGTTTTTCATAGGGAAAAATTATTTTAATGCTTTGAAACTATTTGAGAAAATTTAGGAAAACTCAGTGGACATATATTTTCCATATATATGAGTTTCAACACATGGTCATGTTAAAAATAATGGGAAAAACCCCTAAAAACCCTTTTTGTCCAAATCAAGCGTTTGGAATATTTCTATAGGAAATATTCTCAATAAATTCCAAGAAAATTCTAGAAAGTCAACACTGTCATAGGTGATTATCTTGCAAAGTTTCATATCAATCCAAGTAGATTTGATTCATCAAACTATTCCAAAACCCTCCCTGTCCAGATTCAAATTTTAGCAACTTTACATTGTGAAGTTTCTCCCCATGACCCCAAACTTTGTGGACATGTTCTAATCACCAAATAATGGTGCTACTCTAAGTGGTGCATTAAGGGGATTATCTTAGCATGACTAGATCTACAGAAACAAGATTCTGTTGATTTCTAGGGTTTCACAAAGCTACATTGTGAAATTTCTTAAATCAAGCTCAAACTTGGTGATCAGATCTAAATCTACCCACCATCTGATCCTATCAATTCTTATGGCAAGAGAAGCCCATTTGCTTGCCCTAACCTCTATCAAACACCTTCTGCATGTTTGGTAAAATCATGTTTTGACCAACTTTTACTATTTCCCTTGGCATAAAACTTTTACCAATGTCTCCAGGGTTCCCCCTTCACCCCCAGTAAGAATCTCAAGACTCAGATATATGTGAAAGTGGGGTAAAACCCCATTTTTACCCTCTGGACAGCAGCAAATCACCTCTATCTCCCCTCCCCTCTTATTCTATCTTCCTCCCCGGGCATCCAATGCCTTTGCCCGTGAGCCTAGATGCCCCTAGATCACCTAGACACCTTTGGCCGCGGACAAAACGCTGTTGGCATGCCATGCATGCGCTCTGGAGCATGCTACAGTGCTGACAGGCACTGTACAGTTGCCCACTGCATGGCTCCGGCGGCCTCGGGCCTCCCCCTCTCGCCACTTGGCCCCCCTCGGCGTTCGCACCATGCCACCGTGTCGACCCCCTCCTCTCTCCCCTCTTTCTCACTCCTCCCGCGCGTGCCGATCGCCGCCCGGCTTGGACAGTGAGCTGCCTCACACGCGCGTGCTCCCTCCTATTTTCTCTCTCCCCTGGTCGTGGACAGGTCCCAGGAGGACCGCAGGCACACCATCTCCTCCTCTCACGCCTCCCAGCCTTAGCCTAAGCTCGCCGGCGCACCAGCGACTCGATGGACCATGGCTCACTTATAAAGGGGCCTCCCCCGAGCCCCTCTTCCCTCCTCTGGCTCCCTTCCACCCCCATTCGCACTCCCAAACCACCCGAGCGACCACTCGGAGCTCAAGTGCTCGGGATCGACCAAGCCACCGCCATAGCGAAGCTCCGTCGATCGCGGGACAAAGGCCCGCTCCGGCGCTCCTCTCACCTCCTTCGAGCTCGTTGGGTCTGCTTGACGCTTTCCCCTTCCTCCGTGTCCATTACCAGCAGTAAGACACCACCGGTGATCCCCTCCCGAACCTCCTCCGCCGCAGGTGCCCGTCACCGGCGAGCCAGACCACCTCCGACCGCCCTTTCACCTCTAGGAGACTGGCGGCTCGATGCTGGGTCCATCCCTGCCCTCTTTCGCTACCGGCGAGAGATCCCCCTTCCTGTCGAGAGGCAGGAGAGGACAGGTGGGCCTCACCTGTCATCCCCTGCTCTGTTTCTCTCCCTCTTTGAGAGGCTGGCGCCTGGGGCCCTCCTGTCGGGTTTTAACCTAGACGGCGCATGCGCCCCAGCTCGCCCAAGCCTGGCTCGGCCCCAGGCCGGCCCAACTGGGCCTGTTCTGGCCTAGTTGGCTCTATGGCCTCCTTTTCTTTTCTTTTACTCTATTTTTTCCTAAAATCCCACAGAGCTTAATATTTATCCAGTGCCCAATATTTTTCCACCATAAATCCTAGAATATTCCATAGAATTTAATAGTGCCATTTGTGAAAAATGTTGAAAACTTTTTATACACTATTTTATTTTAAAACCTATTTTGGCACCTTTTTGCCTCTATTTGTTAGTTTACAAAAATGTTTTCACAGTAAAACCTTGGACAAATATTTTTATTATAGTTTTTAGTATTTATCAGAATAGAGTAGCATTTTAATAGTAGCTTTGTGTGCTCTGTTTTTGTGTGATGCTTATTATTATCGCTATTTATCGCGATGATAGATTGCGCTATTGACAAGGGAGTGGGACCCGAAGACTTTGAAGACCCTAAAGACTTTGTTAAGTCAGGCAAGCAGCCCTTTGTCCATGTTAAGAAACCATTTTTATTGCATGTCATATAGCACTTCACTCTCGTTATAATTGATCATCTGGATTAGTGACCACTTCAGTGGGTTGTTTCCGGTAATTTTACCGTTGACACTTGCAGCGTGCATGACCCTATCACCTTATGAGGGTTATGCGGGTGGGAGTTGATAGGATGCTAGTAGATGCTACGCAAGTGGGATCGGGATTATGCATGGTGATGGAAATAAGGCAATGATTTCAAAGACTTTTCAAAAACCCCGTTGGGTGCCACTAATGCCTGAGGGAGATGATGATGAGTTGGGTGACCACTTGAGAAAGAAGTGGTGCACCGGATGAAGTGTGTGTGTGTTTTCGAAAATGGAGAGTTTTAAGATTTGCTGACTGTCCCAACCTTACATGTGCGACCACAATACCCCTTATGGGACCGGACTTTGTTGATTACTATGGTTGGTGCTAGCAGGGTGCCCACATTACCAGTGGCGAGAGTGAAGTGCTCACTCTCGAGACGGGGTCATCCTGGAAGTGGAAGGTCATGCGATGTCTTTACAGGCATCGGTCACACCGTTGCATGCCCTCATGGATGATACGTGTGATGTATATCATGAGGGATGGCACCAACGAGTGGACTCTTTGTTTAGTATCACCATGGGAAAGGCATTGTTCGGGTGCTTACCTCGGGTATGTAATATACCGTGAGTCATGGATGACACAGAAGTTCCCCAAGTATTGTGGGTAAAGCGTGCAACCTTTGCAGAGTGTAAAACTATTCGAATAGCCGTGTCCACGGTCATGGATAGTTGGAGGTCCTGCTTAAACTACGTCCGATGTTTTCACAAACTTGGTGTGCGTGTGTGTGCGGAAGACAGAAGGATGATACTTGAGTCAAGTCTGACGACTTGATGTGGTGAAAGAACATGAGATGTTCAACCCCTGCTTATGATGATATTAGTAACTTGCTCATTTGGATATCTGCCAACTATTGATGCATGCTTACACATAGTTACTTGATCGTGACATTGCATTTAAAATTAGCTTAACGCAAAATACCTACTTAGTGCTATATCATGCATCATTATTACCTTGTTCCACAACTTGGGTTGCTTGCGAGTACATTCAAAGTACTCATTGGCTTGCCACTTGTTATTTAATTGGCCAGGCATGGAAGAATAGGAGTACGGTGAAGAGTTCGTTGGGTGACAAACATGGTAACTAGGACGCTTCCTAGTTAGAATGCCTGTAGGTTTAAGGCAGATGGCATGGGTTCATTCTTTCGACCAAGATTTCCGCTGCTTGTTAATTTTAAGTATTTGGCCCTTGAGGCCCTATCTATGTAAGACTAGACCTTCGTGGTCTTTATTTGTGTAAGACGTTATATGTGGATGTAAGACTCTTGTTATTCAGCTTCTCTATGTTCAATGAGCTTTGATCTCTGGGATCACTGTACACATGCATTCAGTGATCACGACTGATGAGTGGGGGTCCCCACAGAGCTGGTATTAGAGCCATCCTGACTATAGGAAGCCCTTTGTTAGCATGGTCGTTAGTTAGGATAAAACCTTTTTCGAAACTACATGTATCATCTGTACTTAGGAATTCTACACTATTTACCTCTTCTATTCTTCACACAACACTCTGCTGACTCTCCTCCCTTCAAACCTTTGGAGATGGCCGTCGTACCCGAAGCATTCCTGACATCCGGCTTTTAATTAATCCTTGGGGATAGCCTGGAAAAGTGCCAGTTTTGCCAACCACCCGTTTTCCTCTACCACGAGCATTGGGTCGATGCCGTCATGAAGGAGTACCACGTCGATGTGGTCGTGAAGGCAAACGACTCCTCGACCAGTTGGTTCTTTGAAGGACCACGGAAGGATACCATGATACTCACAGTTGAGTCAGTTGCACGCAATGCACTCCTACACCTTCGGGATACCATTCCAGAGATGGCTGACGAGCCGGCTACTCGTTACCTTCCCTTCAGGAAGGATGATCTTGGCAAGAGTTGGACGTTGGTTCTGTCCTAGGAGGATGGCATACCACTTAGGTTCCATACCTACTTGAGCCTCTCCACCGATAGTCTGGTTCACCACTTGATTAAGGAGTCCGTGAAGCTCTACGAGGAACTTCACCACACCCAAGAGCTACTTCGACATGCCAAGACGAAGCCAGACAAGGTCAAGAAGGATGGAGCCCCCGAGGGATGACTAGCTATCGCTTATCGAGGAGGAGCAACCCCGGCTAGAGATGCACCCACACTTCATCATCGCATGAGTGCGAAGGAGTACCGTGAGCTCTTCACTGACCCGCCAACAAAGCGTCATCGGGATGTACCTCCTCATTCCCTGACCCCTTCAACCAGGAATGATGCCCGTTCGGGTGATGAACAGGAGGAAGACCCAGAGGAGCGTGACTACGAGACCGAGCACTCCACCACCTGAGTCCGAGAACCCCTAGGGTAGGATCAGTCATGTACCCCACATGCGAAGTCGAGTCCGTGTAATGGTTCATATGAAACCATGTGTGCTTGTTGATTGTTTTGTTGTTTGTGTTCCAATGCAAGTCGTGCTTTTGCCCTAGGCAACATGTAAGCGACTCCATCATCTATTCTTACCTTAATATATGTGTTGGTCTTTCGACCTTTTGTTTTACCACACTTGCACTCGACCAACCCCCTTAGGCATGCTTTTACATTGTTTCTTCTGCTCTCGTCTAACCCAGTTGTTTGACTTGGCTGCTCCAAACAGGATGGTGACTGCTACCCGCAACAGCTTCTTTGCCAACCCTGAAGCCGTCAACTCAAGCCAGCAACAGGGAGCTGGTGGGATTGCCCATGCTGGAGGACACCAGGAGCACCCACAAGGTCACATCCCCCCACCACCACCTCCACCCGAGAATATGACCATAGCTCAGTTTCTCCAAGTTCTCCGGGAGAAACGCCAATCCAACAATGCTGCTATTCAGCAGATGGCTCAGGCCCTTGTGAACAACCAGCAGCAAGGCAGGAATGGCAATGGCCGCTCCACTCTGTCTGAGTTCATCAGGAATTCACCCCCAACCTTCACCGAGACTGCTGAACTCTTGGATGCTGACAACTGGATCCACACCATCGAGGACCTCCTTGCACTGGTCAATTGCAATGAAGACCGTGAGAAGGTACTTTATGCCTCTCACTGCCTCCGAGGTACCACCCGATCTTGGTGGGATGGATTCAAGGTCATGCATGGTGAGCGTGTGATTACTTGGAATGACTTCAAGGAAGGATTCCACACTGCCCATATTCCTTCTGGGATTATGGCTATCAAGAAGAGAGAATTCCGAGTGCTGAAGCAAGGAAGTGGCTTTGTCAAGGAGTACCTGCAGAAGTTCAACCCGCTGTCAAGGTACGCACCTGAAGACCTCAACATGGAGGCTGCCAAGAAGGAACGCTTCATGGAAGGACTTCAACAGACCCTGCAGTATCAGCTCATCGTCTGCGACTGTCGTACCTTCTTCGACCTGGTGAACAAGGCCCTCATGATGGAAGACAAGCGTCATGCCATAGAAGACACTCACAAGCGCAATATGATTAGCAAGGGTAGCTCCAGCAACCAGAAGCCTAGCCCCTGGCAGCCAGCCCCAGCCAAGCCAACCTATCAGCCGCAGCAGGCTAGTCCTTCTGCGCCTCGACCGAGCTACCAGCCTCAGCAGTATGCCAATCCCAGGCCAGCTTACAACAACCCCAATAACAACAATGTCGGCAAGAACTACAGCAACAACCCTGGGCAAGTCACTTGTGATGAGGACATCCCTGTTAATGTTACAACCACAACTCCGACTATTATACATACAGGACCAATTACTAGAGCTCATACACGTCAATTGAATTACCAGGTACTTTCGTTTCTTGCAAATCCTTCTAATGTTCATGAACATATGATGCTGCCTAAATTAGATACTTTTTTTTACTTATGAATGAAGGACCTGGCATGGACAAGAAGGATGATCATTGGAGTCGGATCAAGCATGGAGAAGAAGGTGTGCACGCGGGAAAGAACAATGGAGCTTCTAGTGATGATTTTCGCACTTTGAAGCCACCATAATGTGAGCAAGAAGCCTTGGACGAAATATGCATGATGCTACTTTATAAAATTCGTCCCTAGGCTAATATAGGTGTTGCGCCACCTTATTGTTGGGCCAGGCCCATGTAATTTCGAAATACCATATTATAGGCTGTTTTTAGAGTCCGTATGTATGGGGAAACTGAGTTAAGGTCAGTTTCGGACCCCTCCTCCAAGGGGCCACGAAATTCCCCTCTATTCCCCCATATATACAGCCCTTAGGGCGTCATTTTATGGTTGGGTTTTGTTTAGATTACAAGTTTGCCATTGCTGCAACTTCGCATTCTTCGTTTGTGTTCCACGACAAGAGAAAGGCGTCACAGAACCCCACTTCATCAATACAGCTTTCCTTTTATATTCGCAATATCGAGATTGCAATCTTAGTTTCTTGCTTGTTCTTTGTTTGCATGTAGAAAATGGACCCTCGTGGTCAGGTTGATCATGCTCCGGCGTGGTCAATAACCTGTTGGAGTTGGTTTAGCGATTTCTAAGGCGCGGCGTCATCACACATTCGTAGTCGGATCGTCAATGTCTACTCCACCAAAAACGATAGCCACCATCTCATCGAAAGACTGGGACAACTTCGCCTCTATCAAGTGGTATCAGATTTCTTGGTTGCTCAGTGAGATTTTACCAGTTTTCGTAGTTTAGATCGCATCTGTTCTTCATACCTTTAGTCCACGAAAAAGCCAAAAAAAATTAGGGTTAGATCATCATATCCGAACCAATCTGAGCCTTTGCATAGTCTTTTCAGTAGTTTGCTTTGTTCAATTTGCGGTTACATCGTCGTGTCGAGTTTCTGGTCTGAGTGTCTAGTCCTTTAGAGTTCGAGTTCTATTCATAGGTTGTCACGTCGCCACCGCATCGTCTTCATAGTTGCCATATACCACCACCATCATCACCGCTGCCATATATCACCACCCACCATCACTATCCATTGGTGTCCATATATACCACCACAAATCTGCCACCAATCCGAGTCTAGCTCGTTTTAGGTTTAGTTTCGAGATCCTTTTGATTTCGGATTTGTGTTTTGCTACTTGCATAGGTGTCGGAAAAAAAGTCTGGCACGCTCTGCAGAGCACGTTTTGGCCACAAAAATTTGGGCCAAAAATATTTTTTCCCTATCTTGATTATAGGTTCTTCGGAGCATTTTGAGACACTTGCCATCATAGTGATTTTTGTCGAAATTTTTGGACGTCGCAGCCCCCGAATTGCTCCAGAAAAAAAATTAGGCCAACAAATTTCATGCCCATCTTGCTTATATGACGTGGGAAGAGTTTTGAGACACTCTCCATTGTAGTGATTTTTTGAGCAAACAAAAAGAGCGCAAAAAAAAAGTGGCGCCGAAAAAAATCGAAAAAAAAATTTAGAGTGTGCTTTTCCCTTGATTACGTGTAGCGTCGTGATTTTGTTGGTGTTTTAGGCTCGCTTCTCTAGTACGGTCTAGCCTAGGACAAGCACAGTATCGTGGTTGAGCGTTTGTTCAACCTTGCATCTCTGAATTGATTATTGCTAACCCTTTTTGCTACCATATTATAAGCCATCCCAGCTACACATACATCTACGTCGTGTGTTTGACACCACCTGGCAATCGCTCTATCCAAGCTTTGAGAGTTTTGACTACAACAGTTGCCGCTCACCGCCTGCTGCTAGGTAAGAACTGGTAAGAATTTGAGATTCACTTAAAGGATTTGTGACACACCACCACCACCACCACGTCCCAGTAATCTGTAAGTTTCATATTCTTGTGCGTTTCCTATTTCTGCTAACCATGTCAGGATCACACGACGACGGGAGCGACTGGGAGAGCATGACCAACAAAGCGCTCTATGATAAATTTCAGCAAATGATGGCTGACCAGGTACAAGACCTCGTGACCAACTTTGGAGAGGCCATGGAGAAGCTTGATGGTTTGGAGAAGACATTCGACACCAAGATGGACGCCAAGTTCAATGAGGTGCTTGCCCGTCTACCACCACCAGCTGCAGCTCCTATCCCTTTCGAACGACGAGTGTGACGTGTGCCTCTCGGCCAAGCCCAACATACTGGTACTGTTGATACTGTTGCTACTTCTGTGGCTCCTGCTGCTACTGTCGTTGAGCACGTTGACAATTATGATGATGATTACGATGATGAGGGAGAGGTTGCTCCAGATTAGCTTCAGGGGCAACCACCACGATACGTACCAGGTCGACCACATGGCTACAACTGTAACGGTAGGGCTGCACCACCCCCCTCAGGTACGGGATCATGACCATCTCCCTAAACTTAAATTGAATATTCCTACGTTTGAGGGTAGATATGTTCCTGATATATATCTTACATGGGATTTAGAAATAGAACAATGTTTTACATGCTTACAATTTCCTGGGGATAGACGTGTTGCTGTTGCTGTTTGTTCATTCACTAGTTTTGCTTGTGTTTGGTGGTCAGAACATTGTAGAATACACCATGCTAATATTCCAACTACTTGGGCTGCTTTGAAAACTTCTATGCATAATCGTTGGGTGCCACCTTATTATCAACGTGAATTTCTTCAAAATTTGCAGCGTTTAAGACAAGGAAAAAATTCTGTAGAAGAATATTATCAGGAATTACAAATTGGCATGATTAGATGTGGTATTGTTGAGGAGAATGAAGCTATGCTTGCACGTTTTATGGGTGGATTAAATAGAGAGATTCAGACTATTCTAGAGTATAAGGAGTATAACACTATTACTCGATTATTTCATCATGCTTGCAAAGCTGAACGTGAATTGCAGGATCGACAGGCAATGGCGAGAACTGCTTTTTCTGCAGGTTGCACTTCATCATGGATGCCACAAACCTCCTCTACTGCCGCACGTCCTACCGCAACACCACCTACTTCCACCTCCAACTCCAACCGTGATACCAGGAAACAGGCTCCTACTCCACCCTCTACGAAGAGCACACCTTCTGGGCCTGCACAGAGCTCTTCTTCATCTATTGCATCCACAGGGCAAACACATGAGGTTATATGCCGTCGTTGCAAGGGTGGAGGTCACTTTGCGAGAGAATGCCCTTCCAAGCGTGTAATGATTGTTACTGAGAATGGTGGATATGCGTCCGCTAGTGATTATGATGAGGAGACTTTGGCTCTCCTTGCAAGTGAAGAACAGGGTGGCGAGGATGCAGAACCAGAGATACACTACATGGATGATGATTACGCTGACAGGAATGAAAGTTTAGTTGCTCAACATGTTCTCAGTGTGCAAGTTACACATGCTGAGCAAAATCAGAGGCACAACTTGTTCCACATAAAGGGAGTTGTGAAGGAGCGTTCTGTTTGCGTCATCATCGATGGAGGGAGAGTTGCAATAACTTGGCTAGCATGGAGATGGTGGAGAAGCTGTCTCTAACTACCAGACCACCTCCTCATCCTTATTACATCCAATGGTTCAACAATAGTGGCATGGTTAAGGTCACACATATTGTTCGTGTGCATTTTAGCATGGCTACATATTCTGATTATGTGGATTGTGATGTAGTACCCATACAAGCATGTTCTGTTCTACTTGATAGGCCATGGCAGTTTGATAAAAATTCTATACACCATGGTAGGACAAATCAGTATACTCTTGTTCATAAGGATCAAAATATCACTTTGCTTCCTATGTCTCCGGAACATATTATGAGAGATGACATTGCTAGAGCTAGTAAAGCAAAACAGGAGAAAAATAAGAGTGAAAATTAGATTGTAGCACAGGAATTTGAGCAACACCATAAGCATAATAAACCATCATCTAATGTTGCATCCGAAATAAAATTGAAGAGTGGGTGTTTACTTGCTACTAAATCTGATATTAATGATTTGGATGTCGCTACATCTGTTTGCTATGCCTTTGTATGCAAAGAGGTATTATTTCATTCGAGGACATGCCTCCCTCTTTGCCTCCTGATGTCATTAACATTTTGCAGGAGTTCGCTGACGCCTTCCCACAAGACGTGCCATTGGGATTACCACCTATTCGCGGGATTGAGCATCAGATTGACTTAATTCCCGGTGCATCCCTACCCAACCGTGCGCCATACCGTACCAATCCAGAGGAGACAAAGGAGATTATGCGTCAAGTACAGGAACTGCTTGACAAAGGTTATATACGTGAATCCCTTAGTCCTTGTGATGTTCCTATTATTCTAGTGCCTAAAAAGGATGGTACATCGCGCATGTGTGTGGATTGTAGAGGCAATAATAATATTACTATTCGTTAGCGTCATCCTATTCCTAGACTAAATGATATGCTTGATGAATTATGTGGTTCTACAATTTTCGCCAAAGTTGATTTGCGTAGTGGATACCATCAAATTTGTATGAAATTGGGAGATGAATGGAAAACAGTATTTAAAACTAAGTTTGGATTATATGAGTGGTTAGTCATGCCTTTTGGGTTAACTAATGCACCTAGCACTTTCATGAGATTAATGAACGAGGTTTTACGTGCTTTCATTGGATGATTTGTGGTAGTCTATTTTGATGATGTATTGATTTTTAGTAGACCTTTGGAGGAACATTTGGAACATCTACGTGTTGTTTTTATTGCTCTACGTGATGCATGTTTGTTTGGTAACCTTG
The DNA here is from genome assembly GCA_022496015.1 of Hordeum marinum. Taxonomy (NCBI): domain Eukaryota; kingdom Viridiplantae; phylum Streptophyta; class Magnoliopsida; order Poales; family Poaceae; genus Hordeum; species Hordeum marinum. Next base: position 207,614,303 of record CM039675.1, on the reverse strand, counting down.
GGAAGTGCACCTTTTGCACCGACCAAGTATCTTTTCTTGGCTATGTTGTTACTCCACATGGAATTGAAGTTGATAAAGCCAAGATTGAAGCTATTGAGAGTTGGACACAACCAAAAATGGTCACACAAGTGAGGAGTTTCCTTGGCCTCGCTGGTTTCTATAGGCGTTTTGTGAGAGATTTCAGCACCATTGTTGCGCCTCTCAATGAGCTTACAAAGAAGGACGTGCCTTTTTCTTGGGGTACCGCACAAGAAGAAGCCTTCATGCTCTTGAAAGATAAGTTAACACATGCTCCTTTACTCCAACTTCCTGATTTTAATAAGACTTTTGAGCTTGAATGTGATGCTAGTGGAATTGGGTTAGGAGGTGTGTTCTTACAAGATGGTAAACCTATTGCGTACTTTTCTGAAAAATTGAGTGGGCCTAGTCTGAATTATTCTACTTATGATAAGGAATTATATGCTCTTGTTCGGACTTTGGAAACATGGCAACATTATTTATGGCCCAAAGAATTTGTTATACATTCTGATCATGAATGTTTGAAACATATTAAAAATCACGCAAAACTGAACCGTAGACATGCTAAATAGGTTGAATTCATTGAGACTTTCCCTTATGTCATTAAACACAAGAAGGGTAAAGAAAATGTTATTGCTGATGCTTTGTCTCGTCGTTATACTATGCTTTCACAACTTGACTTTAAAATATTTGGTTTGGAGACCATCAAAGACCAATATGTGCATGATGCTGAACTTAGAGATGTGTTGCAGCATTGTAAAGAAGGGAGAACATGGAACAAGTTCGTTATTAATGATGGATTCGTGTTCCGTGCTAACAAGCTATGCATTCCACCTAGCTCTGTTTGTCTTTTGTTGTTACAGGAGGCACACGGAGGAGGATTAATTTGACACTTTGGCGTGAAGAAGACGGAGGACGTACTTTCTACACATTTCTTTTGGCCAAAGATGAGACGGGATGTTGAGCGTTTTGTTGCTCGCTGCACTACATGTCAAAAGCTAAGTTACGAATCAATCCTCATGGTTTATATATGACTTTGCATGTACCTAGTGTTCCTTGGGAAGATATATCTATGGACTTTCTTTTAGGTTTACCTCGAACTAAGAAGGGGAGGGATAGAATATTTGTTGTCGTGGATAGATTTTCCAAAATGGCACACTTTATACCATGTCATAAAAGTGATGCTGCTGCTCATGTTGCTGATTTGTTCTTTCGTGAAATTATTCGGTTGCATGGTGTGCCAAATACAATTGTTTCATATCGTGATGCTAAATTTCTTAGCCACTTTTGGAGATGTTTATGGGCTAAGTTGGGGACTAAACTACTTTTTAGTACTACATGTCATCCCCAAACTGATGGCCAAACTGAAGTAGTCAATAGATCATTGTCTACTATGATTAGGGTTGTTTTGAAGAATAACCTGAAAATGTGGGAAGAATGCTTCCCTCATATTGAATTTGCTTATAATCATTCCCTACATTCTACCACTAAGATGTGCCCTTTTTAAGTTGTGTATGGTTTCTTACCTCGTGCACCTATTGATTTGTTGCCTCTTCCATCTTCGGAGAAGGTTAATTTTGATGCTAAAGAACATGCTGAATTGATATTAAAGATGCATGAGTTAACGAAGGAAAACATTGAGAGTATGAATGCTAAATACAAAATTGCTCGAGATAAGGGTAGAAAACATGTTGTCTTTGCACCTGGAGATCTTGTTTGGTTACATTTGCGTAAGGATAGATTTCCTGATTTGCACAAGTGAAAGCTAATGCCACGTGTTGATGGTCCTTTTAAGGTGTTAGAGAAAATAAATGATAATGCATATAAACTTGAGCTGCATGTAGAGTTTGGGGTTAGCCCCACTTTTAACATTGCAGATTTGAAGCCTTATTTGGGTGAGGAAGATGAGCTTCCGTCGAGGACGACTTCAGTTCAAGAAGGGGAGAATGATGAGGACATCCCTGCTAATGCTACACCCACAACTCCGACTGCTATACATACAGGACCAATTACTAGAGCTCACGCACGTCAATTGAATTACCAGGTACTTTCGTTTCTTGCAAATCCTTCTAATGTTCATGAACATATGATGCTGCCTAAATTAGATACTTTTGTTTTACTTATGAATGAAGGGCCTGGCATGGACAAGAAGGATGACAATTGGAGTAGGATCAAGCATGGAGAAGAAGGTGCGCGCGCGGGAAAGAACAATGGAGCTTCCAACGATGATTTTCACACTTTGAAGCCACCATAATGGGAGCAAGAAGCCTTGGACGCAATATTCATGATGCTACTTTATAAAATTCGTCCCTAGGCTAATATAGGCGCTGCGCCACCTTATTGTTGGGCCAGGCCCATGTAATTTCGAAATACCATATTATAGGCTGTTTTTAGAGTTCGTATGTATGGGGAAACTGAGTTAAGGTCGGTTTCGGACCCCTCCTCCAAGGGGCCAAGAAATTCCCCTCTATTCCCCCATATATACAGCCCTTAGGGTGTCGTCTTAGGGTTGGGTTTTGTTTAGATTACAAGTTCTCCATAGCGGCACCTTCGTGCTCTTCGTTTGTGTTCCACGACCAGACAAAGGCGTCACAAAACCGCACTTCATCAATAAAGCTTTCCTTCTATATTCGCAATATCCAGATTGCAATCTTAGTTTCTTGCTTGTTCTTCATTTGCATGCAGGAAATAGACCCTTGTGGTCAGGTTGATGGTGCTCCAGCGTGGTCAATAACCTCTCGGAGTTGGTTTAGCGATTGCTCAGGCGTGGCATCATCACACGTTCGTAGTCGGATCGTCAAAGTCTACTCCACCAAAAAAAATAGCCACCATCTCATCAAAAGAGAGGGACAACTTCGCCTCTACCAAGTTGTTTTGGGTGTGGTCAGTTGGGACACATCTCTAAGCTATGCCCCAATAAGAAGCCAGATGCCCCGCGACCCAATGCGCCAACTCAAGATCAAGGCCGTGGAGCACCACCAAGGAACCCATCTCCTCGCAACCAGCCCAACAATGGCAAGGGTCGTGTGAATCACGTCACCGTAGAGGAAGCCCAGGAAGACCTGGATGTCATATTGGGTGCGTTCCTCATCAACTCAACCACATCAACAGTACTATTTGATTGTGGGGCTTCACATTCTTTTGTTTCCCAAAAGTTTGCACTAGAGAGTGGCATGAAGCTTACACCCCTGGGTAGTCGTATGTTGATACAATCCCCGGGGTCAGTTATGAAGTCTGGGATAGGTTGTAAAGGAGTGGAGATTAACATCAACAGGGTAGACTTCCTAGCGGACCTTATAGGTCTGGATTCACCAGGCTTGGACGTCATCCTTGGCATGAATTGACTGACCAAGCACCAAGGCTTGTTAGACTGTGCCAAGAGGATTGTTACCATGACCAATAGCCAAGGAGTGGAAGTCAAGTATGTTCTCAACCCTACCTCCACTCAAGCCCCTCAGGCTAACTGTCTATCAGGAATTGAGTTGGATCAAGTCCCAGTGGTATGTGAATACCCGGATGTATTTCCTGATGAGCTACCTGGAATGCCTCCTGACCGCGACATTGAGTTCATCATTGAGCTTATGCCCGGATCAAGGCCCATCTATAAGAAGCCCTATAGCATGGGATCCAAAGAGTTGGCTGAATTGAATATGCAATTGGGAGAGCAGCTCAGAAAAGGATTCATTCGCCCTAGGGCCTCTCCCTGGGGATCACCTATTCTATTTGTGTCAAAGACAGATGGAACTACCAGACTCTGTGTCAATTACCGTTCTCTCAATGAAGTCACAATAAATAACATGTACTCACTCCCCAAGATTGAAGACCTATTCGATCAGTTGAACGGAGCCAAGGTGTTCTCCAAGATCGACCTTAGGTCTGGGTACTATCAGCTAAAGAGCAGACCCCAAGACATTTTGAAGACGACATTTGTAACCTGGTATGGCCTTTATGAATACACGGTCATGTCATTTGGGTTAACTAGTGCCCCTGCCTACTACATGTACCTCATGAATAAAGTCTTGATGGAGTCCCTGGACAAGTTTGTTGTCGTATTCATAGATGACATACTCGTCTTCTCCAAGTCTGAAGAAGAGCATGAGCAACACTTGAGACTGGTCCTAGATAAGCTTCGAGAGCACCAGCTTTATGCCAAGTTCAGCAAGTGTGAATTCTGGCTACATGAAGTTGGATTCTTGGGTCATGTGTTGACTGCAGAAGGAATGTCAATGGATCCTGCCAAGATTGAAGCCATGACTGAATGGAAATCCCCAACCACCGCGAAGGAAGTCAGGAGCTTCCTCACATCGTGGGATATTACCGCAAGTTTGTGGAAGGGTTCTCGAGCATTGCCTGACATGACCCAGCTTTTGAAGAACGACAAGAAGTTTGAATGGACAACTAAGTGCGAGGAAAGCTTCCAGGAGGTCAAGAAGAGATTGACCACAGCCCCAGTTTTGGTCACCCCCGATATTCACAAGGAGTTTTTTATATATTGTGATCCATCGAGAACCGGGCTTGGAGGTGTTCTGATGCAAGAAGGCAGAGTTGTAGCCTATCTATCTAGACAGCTACGTACTCATGAAGGGAACTACGCTACTCATGATCTTGAGTTGACATCCGTGGTTCATGCCTTGAAGACATGGTGACATTACCTTCTCGGGCAGCAATGCGAGATATACACAGACCACAAGAGTTTGAAGTATATTTTCACTTAGAGGGAATTGAACATGAGGCAGCGAAGATGGTTGGAGTTGATCAAGGATTATGACCTCATTGTTCAATACCACCCCGAAAAGGCTAACGTGGTAGCAGACGCCTTAAGCAGAAAGGCTTGCTCCTTGAATGCCATGATTAAGGAAAGGCTACCCGCCCTATATGAAGAGTTGGAAAGCTTCGGCTTGGAACTAGTTGCACCTGGATTCCTTGCCAAACTCGAAGCAAGGCCTACCTTGATGGATGACATCAAAGAAGCTCAGAAGGGGCACAAGAGCGTTGAAGGCATCAAGAATAAGATCAAGGTAGGCAAGGCCCCAGGATTCTCAGTTGATGAACAAGGAGTTGTATGGTTTGGGAATCGCATCTGCATACCCAACTAAGAGGAGCCCAAGAACCTGATCTTGCAAGAAGCTCATGACACTCCATACTCCATCCATCCTGGAGGAACCAAAATGTACCAAGACCTCAAGACAAGATTCTGCTGGCATGGCATGAAACGGGAAATAGGCACATGTGTCGCTAAATGTGACATATGCCAGCGAGTCAAAGCTGAGCATCAACGACCCGCTAGACTATTGCAACCTCTCAAGGTGCCTGAATGGAAGTGGGACAAAGTCGGGCTGGATTTCATCACCGGATTACCATGGTCAAGCAGAGGACATGATTCTATTTGGGTCATTGTCGACCACGTGACCAAGGTAGCCCATTTCATTCCCGTCAAGACCACCTATGACGGTAACAAGCTAGCCAGCCTCTACATCGAGCATATAGTGAGCCTTCATGGAATTCCTAAGGAGATCATGTCAGACCGAGGCACCTAGTTAACCTCAAGGTTCTGAAAGATGTTTCAAGGAGCCATGGGCACCAAGCTCTCCTTCAGCACTACTTTTCACCCGCATACCGGTGTACAGACAGAACGAGTAAATCGGATACTCGAACATATGCTCCGCGCCTGTGTTTTGGTGTATGGAGACAAGTGGGAAGATTGCCTACCGTTCGCCGAGTTCTCCTACAACAATAGCTATCCATTGAGTCTTCAGATGGCACCATTTGAGGTATTGTATGGATGCAAGTGTCGTACTCCCCTCAACTGGTTAGAGACCGAAGAAGGGTTAGTCTTTGGACCATACATCCTCCGCAAAGCAGAAGAGCAAGTTCAACTCGTCTGAGAGCGCCTTGAGACCACCAAGTCAAGACAGAAGAGCTGCGCTGACTCCCACCGCCGAGAAGTGAACTTCTGTGTCGGTGACCATGTTTACCTCCGAGTCACGCATCTCAAAGGAACCAAGCATTTCCATGTCAAGGGGAAGCTTGCACCAAGATACATCGGCCCCCTCAAGATCACCGCTACGTGCGGAGAAGATGCCTATCAGCTAGAGCTACCTTCCAAGCTATCAGATGTGCCCAATGTCTTTCACGTGTCACAACTTCGGAAGTGTCTGCAAGTTCCCAACTGCCCTGATCTCTGTAAGGACATCGACCATCAAGCCATCAACCTTCACCCAGACCTCACTTATCGTGAGAGGCCAGTTCACATTTTGGATGAGGCAGAACGTTGCACCCGAAGCCGCACCATCAAGTACTTCAAGGTCCAATGGAGCAACCACTCTGAAGCTAAAGCAACCTGGGAGCGTAAAGACTATCTTAGATCTGAGTTCCCTTATCTTTTTAGCGCTTAGCCTAGGAATCTCGGGGACAAGATTCTTGTAAGGGGGTAGGTCTGTCACACCCTGTGTTTGTATCACCTTGTTATGCTTGGATTTATAAAATTTGGAAGCAATTAAAACTTTTTCACTGCTTGTGCTTGTTTAATTTGGTGTTTGTTAGCTTATTTGGTTGTTTCTGTATGGCACTTTTAGATTCTATCCTTCTCCATATTATTCTTCCTTGGCCCAAACTTCTTGCCCAATGATCATACCCTGTGAATAGTTCCCAAAACTATTTTTATCAAATATTATTTTGACCAAAAAGGATTTATCCAAATTAGGTTTTCAAAACCCCCTGAGATGAGGTTTGCACTGCAAGTCCTCAAATTGGGTAGACCCCTTTTTCCAAAAGGCTTTATTTGAATCCTACTATATTTATGACTTTCCAAAACCACAAAATATTAATTTTAAAGATTGTTTTACTATTTATTTAAAAGACTTTTACTTAAGGCCAGAAATGGTTTTTCATAAGGAAAAATTATTTTAATGCTTTGAAAATATTTGAGAAAATTTAGGGAAACTCAATGGACATATATTTTCCATATATATGAGTTTCAACACATGGTCATATTCAAAATAATAGGCAAACCCCTCAAAACCCTTTCTGTCCAAATCAAACTTTTGAAATATTTCTATAGGAAATATTCTCAATAAATTCCAAGAAAATTCCAGCAATTCAACACTATCATACGTGATTATCTTGCAGAGTTTCATCTCAATCCAAGTTGATTTGATTCATCAAACTATTACAAAACCCTCCCTGTCCAAATTCAAATTTGAGCAACTTTACATTGTGAAGTTTCTCCCCATGACCACAAAGTTTGTGGACATGTTCTAATCTACAAATAATGGTGCTACACTAAGTGGTTCATCAAGGGGATTAGCTTAGCATGACTAAGATCTATAGAAACTAGATTATTTTGATTTCTAGGGTTTCACAAAGCTACACTGTGAACTTTCTTCAATCAAGTTCAAACTTGGTAATCAAATCTAAATCTACCCACCATTTGATCCTGTAAATTCTTATGGCAAGCAAAGCCCATTTTATTGCCCTAACCTCTATCAAACACCTTGTGCATGTTTCGTAAAATCATGTTTCGACCACCTTTTACTATTTCCCTTGGCTTAAAACTTTTACCAATGTCTCTAGGGTTCCCCCTTCACCCCCAGTAAGAATCTCAAGACTCATATCTATGGGTAAGTGGGGTAAAACCCCATTTTACCCTCTGGGTAGCAGCAAATCACCTCTATCTCCCCTGCCCTCTTATTCTATCTTCCTCCCCGGGCATGCAATGCCTTTGCCCTTGGCCTAGATGCCCCTAGATCCCCTAGACACCTTTCGCCGCACACAAAAAGCCGTTGGTAGCGTGCCTTACGCATGCTCTAGAGCACGCTACAGTGCCGACAGGCACTGTAGCCGTTGCCCACTGCATGGCACCGGCGGCCTTGGGCCTCGCCCTCTCGCCACTTGGCCCCCTCGGCGTCCGCACCACACCATCGTGTCGGCGCCCTCCTCTCTCCCCCTCTTTCTCTCTCCTCCTGCGCGTGCCGAGCACCGCCCGTCTCGGCCAGTGAGATGCCACCCATGCGCGCACTCCCTCCTCTCTTCTCTCACTCCCCCTGGTCTTGGAAAGGTCCTAGGAGGACCACAGGCGTACCAGCTCCTCCTCCCGTGCCTCCCAGCCTCGGCCCTGAGCTTGCTGGCGCACCAGCGACTCGGTGGACTGTGGCTTCCCTATAAAAGGGCCTCCCCTGAGCCCCTCTTGCCTCCTTTGGCTCCCTTCCACCCCCATTCGCGCTCCCAAACCACCCGAGCGACCACCCGGAGCCCTAGTGCTCGGGATCGATCGAGGCACCGCCGCAGCAGAGCTTTGTCGATCTCGGGACACAGGCCCGCTCCGGCGCTCCTCTCACCTCCATCGAGCCCATAGGGTCCCCCTGACCCTTTTCCCCTTCCTCCCTGTCCATTTCCAGCAGAAAGACACCGTCGGAGATCCCCTCCCAAACATCCTCCGCCGCGGGTGCCCGTCGCCGGCGAGCCAGACCGCCTCCTGCCGCCCTTCCACCTCCAGGACACTAGCGACTCGATGCTGGGTCCGTCCTTGCCTCAGCTCCCCTCGCCGTGCCCTCCTTCACTGCCCGTGAGCGCTCCCCCCTTCCTGTCTAGAGGAAGGAGATGACAGGTGGCCCCACCTGTCATCCTCTCCCCTGTCTATCTTCCTCTCTAAGAGGATGGCGCCTAGGGCCCGCTTGTCGGGTTTGAACCCAGACGGCACGCGCGCCCCAGCTCACCCAGACCTGGCTCGGCCGCAGGCCGGCCCAATTGGGTCTATTCTAGCCCAGTTGGCTCTAGGGCCTATTTTTCTTTTTGTTTTACTCTAGTTTTTCCTACAATCCAACAAGGCTTAATATTTATCCAATGCCCAATATTTTTCCACCATAAATCCTAGAATAATCCATAGAATTTAATAGTGCCATTTGTGAAAAATGTTGAAAACTTTTTATACATTGTTTTATTTTAAAACCTATTTTGGCACCTTTTTGCCTTTGTTTATTAGTTTTCAAAAATGTTGTCACAGCAAAACCTTAGACAAATAGTTTTATTACAGTTTTTAATCTTTATACGAATAGGGTAGCATTTTAATAGTAGCTTTGTGTGCTGTGTTTTTGTGTGATACTTATTATTATCGCTGTTTATCGCAATGATAGATTGCGCTATTGACGAGGGAGTTGGACCCGCAGACTTTGAAGACCCCAACGACTTTCTTGAGCCAGGCAAGGAGCCCTTTGACCATGTTAAGAAACCATATTTATTGCATGTCATATCGCACTTTACTCTCATTATAATTGATCATGTGGAGTAGTGACCACTTCGGTGGGTTGCTTCCGATACTTTTACCGTTGACACTTGCATCGTGCATGACCCTATCACCTTATGAGGGTTATGCGGGTGGGATTAGAAAGGATGCTAGTAGATGCTACACAAGTGGGATCGGGATTATGCATGGTGATGGAAATAAGGCAGTGATTTCAAAGACTTTTCGAAAACCCCGTCGGGTGCCACTAATGCCCGAGGGAGATGATGATGAGTTGGGCGTCCACTTGAGAAAGAAGTGGTGCACCAGAGGAAGTGAGTGTGTGTTTTCAAAAACGGAGAGTTTTAAGATTTACTGACCGTCCCAACCTTACATGTGCGACCATGATACCCCTTATGGGACGTGGCTTTGTTGATTACTATGGTTGGTGCTAGCAGGGAGCCCGCATTTCTAGTGGCGAGAGTGAAGTGGTCACCCTCGAGATGGGGTCGTCCCGGAAGTGGAAGGCCATGCGCTATCGTTACAGGCACCGGTCACACCATTGTGTGCCCTCATGGATGATACATGTGATGTATATCATGAGGGGTGGCACCAACGAGTGGACTCTTTGTTTAGTATCACCATTGGAAAGGCATTCTTTGGGTGCTTACCTTGGGTATGTAACATACCGTGAGCCATGGATGACATGGAAGTTTCCCGAGTCTTGTGGGTAAAGCGCGCAACCTCTGCAGAGGGTAAAACTATTTGAATAGCCGTGTTGTCACAACCCTAGTAAGAGTCATAGGCTAGTAATGTGTTTGCATCATCATCATCATCTATGCATCAATATGAAATGGGGAGAAGAAGAAAACCCCACCCACTTAATGAATTATAGGATTTCTAGATAAATGAAATTTCAACAAATCCAAAATGCCCATCAAAAATGTCCCCTATGTCTGATAAATAGGGACATGGATATACCAGGGGACATTTGTATTATTTGAACATTTAAAATAATTTGAATTAATGGTTTACATCCCTGGAAAATGACAAATAAAGCAAATATCATTATCACTGTTTCCAAAATAATCTGAAACTATTATTATAAGTTTGGAATATTCAAACTACAATTTAGAAAATATGTGGGTCATTTTATAAAAGTCATTGGACCTGCAAAGGAAATAAATAAATATTAGAAAACAGAAAACAGAAATTAAAAAAAAAGAAAAGCTAGAAGGGGCTTACCTGGCCCAGGAAGGAGATGGCCCAGCCCACCAGGGCCAAGCGGTCATCTTCAACCTCTGCCAGTAGGCAGAGGCGAAGTGCCGCGCGGCGCCGGGAGGCCTCCACCTCCTCCCTGCCTGGTCGCCCGCCTGGAGGCCCCAGGGCGCGCCAGCTCGCCGTCGCCGAGGTCTTCTCTCTCTCTCCCTCGCGGTCGCGCTCTCTCTCTCTCTCTCTCGCCTTTCTCCTCTCGGCTCCGCCATGACCGACCCACGATTCTTCGACGTGCCGTCGTTCTAGCCAACCCCGAGTCCTCCTGAGCCAGCCAATCGCTCCGCCCAGACCTCCTCCACCTCCCAGACAAGCCACGCATCGCCGGAGGGCTTCTATCACCGTCGCACCGTCTTCTTCCTCCTCGGGTCGCCGGAGGGGAATTCGAGGCTCGCCGTCGATTCGTACCGCCCCCGAGGCCACTGACTAGCTCCCTGGATCCGCAGTGAGCTCCTCCTCCTTCCCCCTGCGTCCCCGCTCTCTTCCTCACGCCGTAGCTAGCCTAGCCGTCGGACCCGAATCCACCTCGCCTCCGTGGTCGGTCGTCGGCATGCGTGCAGACCCCTAAGGTGACGCGCGTGTGCATGAATGAACTCCTGGAGTTCCCAGGAGCTCGTAGAACCCATCGCCCGGTCGTTCTGTGCCCTATGTCGCGTTTGCGTCCGAACCCGAGCTCCGGCCGCCGCCACGAGCTCGTTTCCGGCAAGCTCCGGCGACCCCGTGACCTCCTGCGGCTCCGGATGGATGCGGTTGTGCGCGGGCTACTCGCCAGTGGTCTTAGCTCGCTAGATAACCCCCTGTAGAAGAAACCCGACGGTCGCCGCTGTCTCTGGAGGTCACCAGCGTCTAGCCGCCGGCCAACTCCGGTGGGTTTGACCCGGGTGGACCCCTGGCTTGACTATGTGAGTCAATGACAGGTGGGGCCCCTGTCCAGATTAGTTAAGTTAATCACGGATTACTTTAAATCATTTAGTTAAACTAATGTGACACTGACAAGTGGGCCCGGTCTGCTAATTAGTTAGGATTAATTTTAATTAGTTAGTTAAGCTAACCAGACACTGGCATGTGGACCCCACATGTCAGGTTTGACTCTGGGCCGAGTCAGCTGACCAGCTGATGTCATCATGACATCATGCTTATGTCATAACTCATTTTCTTATTTTAAAATAATTCCAGAAAATGTTTAAAACTTTGAAAAATCATATAAATTAATCAGTAAATCAGATGAAAATAATTTATATATGAAAATTTATCAGAAAAATCCAATGAATCCAATGGTGCTACTCTCATGCATGATAGAGCAACCCAAATAGGTGAAATTAGACATTTTAGCATTAGGTCATTATATGGAATTTGAAATGAGGACAACTTGGAACCTCTATTCAAATCTGAATTAAATAGACATGATCATCATTCACATTAGCTCACTCATGTATACCACTATGCCATGATCATGCATCATATTGTCGCATTTGCTTGTATTGATTGTTCTTATCTGCATTGCGGTAGGTCCGAATCCAGACGATACTACTCCGTACCCCGACGAAGGAGAGAACTCTTCCGCAACTCAGCAAGGCAAGCAACCCCATTGATCATTCCGATAACATCCCATTCTCTCGCTCCTGCTCTCATTATTGCATTAGGACAAACAATCACATGTCAGTCATACCCGGTAGATGATCCTATTCTTATGCATGACCTGATCTTGTCACAGTAAATAGCCACACCTTGCAACCTAGCATACCTGGTAGATGCTTGTGCCGTGATGTGCTTAGCTTACCTTCATGCCATGCTGCTATGCTTAGAGTTGTGTCAGGTCTGATTCATCTGGGTGATGAGTTAGAGTGAAACTGTGATGTTCTGATGTGTTGAGCTCATAACGAATCCGTTTTGGTAAAAGGTGGCGATGAGAGGCTATGTAGGAGTACATAGTGGGTTGTCTCATTGAGACCGTTCTTAGGAACTGGGTTCCGTGTTTGAGATCCAAGACGAGATACTACCACATGCTGGGCCCTGAAATATGACCCCGCTCGACTTATCAGTCGCTTAGTCTTTGGTCCAGGTATTGCAAGTAGTTTCTGGTGTTTATAGCATGCTGGAGGCCGTGCGTAGCGCTGACCCTCGGGGTGGGTTACGACACGGTAGGCAGTGGCACGGTGTACCAAGGGTCACCCGAATGGTGGGCTTGGGAACCCTGCGCACATCGTTTGGGACCGTAGTGGAAACTTCGGCCGGACTTCCATGCGGGTCAGTCTCAAATAGGCGGTAGCCTGGACTAGAGGTCTTATGTGATTGACGGTCGTGGCCGACTCCCTCGCTGGGCATCCGCTTGAAGGTTGCCGAGGTGCATGGTTTATGGCACATAGCGATAAGTGGCGAGAGCGTGTGTGAAGAAGTACACCCCTGCAGGGTTATGAAACTATTCGAATAGCCGCGTCCGCGGATATGGACTACTTGGAAAACTTATGCTGTTCATAGATAATCAAATGGATACTTCTAAAAATCTCAAGACAAGTGTGAGTACCGTGGATGGCACTCTTCTGGGAGGGGAAGGTGAGTCCATGGTGGTGTATTGAGATGGAGTTAGTGGACTCGTGTGCGATAAGTAAAATTGTAACAAAGAGTGTAAAACTGAGTAGTGTAGGTTAGCCATGAGTCAAAGCTGGCTTTCTGCATAAACTCCTCCACCCCTTTGTTGATACATGAGCATAACTAGACTAGGTCTGTTTTAAAGACTTGCTGAGTACGATTGTACTCATCCTTGCTTAATTAATGTTGCAGAGGAAAACCAGGACCCATCAGGTGGGTTCTATCTAGACGTTGACGATGCCGAATAGCTGGTGTCCCAGCTACGACCCTGTGACGTGTGGCGTGCTGTAGATAGTCAGGCCATGTGCCCTCTTTTCATTTCACTGTCCGTACTCGGATAGTTCTAAGTTTCCGCTGGCTTGTATGAACTTGTTTGTATAACTTGAGTGCCGGGTCATGTGACCCCTATCTGTAAGAACATATTATGCAAGGCTCTTCTGAGCCTTTTAAATAAAAGTCATGTTGTTGTATGGTTATGTTGTGATGCCATAGTTGTATCTATGCATAACGGGCATGTCGTGCGTACGTGCGGCGTGCAACGGTATGTATGGGATCCGACACCTAGTTGTGTGCCTTTAGCAGTACTCCTTACGGGAAACTATCTTTTTGTGCTTCCACCGAGCCTTGGTAGCTTGCTACTGCTCCGGACACATTGATTGATCGGCATGTATCCTTCTTTGCTGCTGTGTCTGTCCCTTTTAGGAAATGTCTCGCAGTGTAATGGAGTCCCTGTAGCCTGTTACGACTCGTCTACGTACAGCGATGACATTCGTGTCTCGCGACGTAATGGAGTCCTTGTAACTTGCTACGACTCGTCTACACACGCTTGAGACCGACACCTGCAATGTTGGGTTATGTATGCCTGTTTCCGTACGGATGTGCCACTTGGGTTCTATGACTAGTTATGTCGGCCCGGGTTCTTTGTTGTGTGATTGCCAGCGACATGTTCACATACGTGAGCCAAAAGACGCAAACGGTCCCGGCCAAGGTAAGGCTGCAGCCGTGGAGTACCGTGCGTGAGGCCGCAAAGTGATGTGGCTTGTTACAGTATGGAATCATATGACTTAGGATCGGGGTCCCGATAGCGTTGGTATCAGAGCCTGACTGACTGTAGGACTATCAAGCCAAACTGGTCGAAGTTGAGTCTAGAAACACTATAGATAAGTAGGGGAATTGATTGTGGAAGGGAACGTAAGACTCTTTTTACTCCTCTTCCCAAGTTATTCTATGCTGGGTCATTCTCATCTTATCTACGAGGATAGGTACTAGGATTCTCATCTATTGCCTAGGATGACGAGTTACTAGCCATGGACCGATAACTAGCTTGTTTGTGAGTAAGTGTGGTTATTTTAGTTTTGTTGATGTGACAAACAGATGGAGAAGAGATTTGAGTCTAAATAGTCGAGTGGTCATACCTTTCCAATCTCCTTTAAATTGTCTCAAAAATTTTGTTGAGCAATTACAGCCGTTATGTTGCTCGATTTCCGTTAGGATCTCTAATGTCTTTGCATCATTCTCTGTTTCAGATGCCGTCTCGTCCTTTCCGTCAGGTGGTCCGTCTGACCAGGTGCATCGATGTGCCGGGTCACACGGCCATGTTGGTTAGAGTGATGATGGAGGCGGGATATCGTTGGTACCCGGAGTACACCGTGGAGGAGCAGTACCGAGATTTCAACCAGAGTCAGTATCTGTGTACTGTTAGGATATACCCTTCATATCTTGGAGCTGCAGAGCCGCTTCACTGGACTCATGGATTGGGAGTTACCATAGATATGGCAGTTCAGGAAGCCGCCTATACTATGCTGACTATTATGAGGTTTCACCATGGTCTGCTTGAGAACACGGAGTTCTGCTATGTTCCTGCTTCCATTGGAGGAGAGGATGGATATCTCAGTGCAGCCTATTCTGATCATTCCCATGAAGACCCTAGGCTGCAGGTGACCGCGCAGATGTTGGAAACTAGGGACCATGATGCACGTGCCCTACGCATGGAGCTCTATGCTACCCATGCCCGTCTTTGGACAGCTTTGACGCAGCTGGCACCTGTTGTGCAAACAGGTTATGGAGATATGGAGATGCTGACTCCATCACGGACTCATTTGCCAGCACACGTAGACTGGCCTGATGTTGGAGGCATCACCCCACTTCGAGGACCGCTGTTGCCACCGACAAGGGGACCAAGGCCACACCCGTGCCCTTATGGTTTCCAGGGATTCCAGGCTAGAGTGTTTCCAGATCCGCAGGTTCAGCTTCCAGGTCATGGGGGTAACCTGTACGAAGCATTCTACGGTGATGTTTGAGTGCGAGGATGCTAGACCTAGTAAGCTAGTAGACGTATCGCCACAGTCCTGTGTGTCTTGTGGGGTATGATCAAGGTTGAGAGTTGAGTTCCGGAGGTGTGGATAGATAATGTATAGGATGCTTGTAACGCCTCCGATGAGTTGTGTCATCTCTCCGTAGTTGTTTTCAGCTTGGGTTTGTACTGAACTAAGTCATGGTGTGTATGAAACCTAATGTTCATATGGTAGTTGTTTTACCATGTTGATTGGTGTTTATTCTACATACCATGCTGATCAGAGCATTTCCTAATTCTTGTCCTAGAGTTGTTGCTCGCTATGTCTAAGCTATGGATTGTTTTCCCCAGGATGGTGTCAACCAGGAACAACCCTGTGCATGCTCATGAGCAAGGCGAGAGTAGCCAGCCAAGGCAAGAAGAGCTGCCACGAGCACCATCTCTAGCAGAGGTGATGCTAGAAGCCGAAAGGAATAAGAGGGAGACCAATAGGCTGTTGGAGAGGATTGAACAGAACACCGCTCATGCTCCCCGCAATGATCACCATGATGGAGTGTCACTTGGTGACTTCATTAAGCTGTGTCCGCCTAAGTACCATCACTCGATCGATCCCCTCGATGCGGATGATTGGCTAACCAGCATGTCACGCAAGATTCAAGCTGCAAATGTTTCAAAGGCCAACAAGGTGACCTTTGCAACATACTTCCTAGAGGGACCCGCCAACCTGTGGTGGGAAAGCTATGAAGCTATGCGTCCTCAAGGACCCGCGCCAACCTGGGCAGAGTTTAGCGCCGCATTTCGTCCCCATCACATCCCGGAAGGGCTGATGGACCGCAAGAGAGAGGAATTCTGTGCCTTCACCCAGGGCAGATTGTCAGTGGATGCATACAGCCGCGAGTTTGGAAACCTTGCTCGCTATGCTCCAGAGGAGGTCTCAACCGATGCCAAGAAGCAGGCTAGGTTCCGCAAGGGACTAAATGCTGAGCTTCGTCGAGATCTTCGTCTGCATGAGTGCGCCACCTTTCAAGCTCTCGTCAATAAAGCAATCAATGCTGAGTCCGGACAGACTGACTACGAGGCCACAAGGAGGCATTACCGTGACTTCAACCCTGCATCGGGTTCAGGACCCAACAAGCGCCGAATATGGGTACCCAATGCAGCTATGCCGGCAAGGTACACTGCGAGGCCATCCTTCCAGGCACCTCGTCCAGTTCAGTCCAACCCTCCACCCAGACCATTTGGAGGACCGCAAGCAAATGTTGCCCCTCGTGCTACAGTGGTATGCTATAAGTGTGGAGAACTGGGACATTATTCTCGTGAATGTCCCCAGAACAATGCCAAGTCCGCTGGACGCGGAAAACCAGGGAAAGCCTTCTATGTGAAGCCAACTCCTGCCCGTGGGCGAGTTAATTATGTGTCTGCTGAAGAAGCTCTTGAAGACCCTGATGTCATTCTAGGTACGCTTCTTGTTAATAGCCATCCAGTATCTGTTCTATTTGATACTGGGGCATCTCATTCATTCATCTCAGAAAGTTATGCACAGTTGCATAACATGTCTTTCTGTGACATGCCCACACCTTTAGTAGTTCAGACTCCTGGGTCAAAATGGCAAACTTCTAGAGTGAGCCATGACAATGAAATTCTGGTGGATAGACTAGTATTCCTAGCATCCTTGATAGCTCTTAAGTCTTCGGACATCAATATCATTCTAGGTATGGATTGGATGAAAACCCACTATGCCAAGATTGATACTCATTTTAGGAATGTTCAACTTACACATCCCTCGGGAGAGGTAGTTAATGTCTCTACTCGAACAACCAAGCGCCAACTCTATTCTCTAAATGCTAGCCCTCTCCCTGAGCTAGAAGATATTCCGGTAGTCCGTGATTTTCCGGATGTCTTTCCAGAAGAACTGCCAGGTATTCCACCTGTCAGAGATGTCGAGTTTGTAATAGAACTTATTCCAGGGACAGTTCCAATAGCCAGAAGACCCTATAAGATGGCACCCTTAGAACTAGCCGAGCTAAAAACCCAACTCGATGAAGCTTTGAAGAAAGGGTTCATTCGTCCTAGTTCTTCTCCTTGGGCTTGCCCCGTTCTTTTTGTTAAGAAGAAGGATGGCTCGGAACGTATGGTTGTGGATTACCGACCAGTGAATTTGGTCACTATCAAGAACAAGTATCCACTCCCCAGGATCAACGATTTGTATGATCAACTCGCTGGATCCTCTGTCTTCTCGAAAATGGATTTGAGGTTGGGATACCATCAAATCAGAATTAGAAACGGGGACATTCCTAAAACGGCTTTTGTCACTCGTTATGGCCAATATGAGTACACCGTCATGTCCTTCGGTTTAACCAATGCTCCAGCCACCTTCTCCCGACTGATGAATTCGATCTTCATGGAGTATTTGGATAAATTCGTCGTGGTTTATCTTGATGACATACTCATTTACTCAAAGAACGAACAAGAACATGCCGAGCATCTAAGGTTGGTATTGATGAAACTTCGAGAGCATCGTCTATATGCCAAATTCTCCAAGTGTGAATTCTGGTTGCCGGAAGTGACTTATCTGGGTCACGTAATCTCTGGCAAAGGTATTGCTGTCAATCCTGAGAGAGTTCAGGCCATCCTTGATTGGACTCAACCTGAATCGGTTAAGCAAGTAAGGAGTTTCCTTGGCTTAGCGAGCTATTGTCGCCGCTTTGTTGAGAATTTCTCCAAGGTTGCGAAACCTCTAACTGAACTTCTCAAGAAAGATAAAAGGTTCGAGTGGACTCCACAATGCGAGCATAGTTTTCAGGAGTTGAAAAGACGACTGACCTCTGCTCCCGTTCTGGTGCCACCAGATTTATCTAAGGACTTTATTATCTATTGCGACGCCTCGCGACAAGGATTAGGTTGCATTCTCATGCAAGATCGTCATGTGATTGCTTACGCATCTCGACAGTTGCGTCCACATGAGGATAATTATCCCACACATGATCTTGAGCTTGCAGCTGTAGTCCATGCACTGAAAACATGGCGACATTATCTTCTGGGTAATCGTTGCGAGATATACACTGATCACCAAAGTCTAAAATATATCTTCACCCAGCCGGATTTGAATCTCAGGCAAAGACGGTGGGTAGAGTTGATCTCGGACTACGACTTAGGGATAACTTACACTCCGGGAAAAGCCAATGCCATGGCTGATGCGCTAAGTCGTAAGTCTTATTGTAACAATTTGATGTTACAACAAGGTCAACCGCTTCTCCATGAGGAATTTAGGAAGTTAAATCTTCACATTGTTCCTCAAGGATTCCTATCCAACTTGGTGGCGAAACCTACTCTTAAGGATCAAATCATAGCTGGCCAAAAGCGTGATAAGGGAATTTCCCAGATCAAGGAGAACCTCGTTAGCGGTCTCTCTAAGGACTTCTCTACAGATGATCAAGGTGTAGTGCTCTTTCAGGTCCGTTTAGTGGTTCCTAAAAGCCAACATCTCAGGCAGCTGATTCTTAAGGAGGCTCATGATTCTCCTCTCACAATTCATCCGGGTAGTACCAAAATGTATGAGGACCTATGTCAGAGGTTCTGGTGGACTAGGATGAAGAGAGAAATTGCTCAGTATGTTGCTAACTGCGACGTTTGTTGTCGTGTGAAGGCAGAGCATCAAAGGCCTGCTGGCATCCTTCAACCATTACCTATTCCTGAATGGAAATGGGATAAGGTCGGTATGGATTTCATCACCGGTTTTCCCAGGACCAAGAGAGGGAACAATGCTATATTCGTAGTCATTGACCGCCTTTCCAAAGTGGCTCATTTTCTTCCTGTTCGGGAAAGCATTACTACTAGTCAGCTAGCGGAGTTATATGTTTCTCGAATAGTTTCTCTTCATGGTGTTCCCTTGGAGAGTAACTCAGACCGTGGAAGTATCTTTACTTCTCGATTTTGGGAAAGTTTTCAAACTGCCATGGGGACTCATCTATCTTTTAGTACCGCTTTCCATCCTCAATCAAGTGGTCAAGTTGAGCGAGTCAATCAAATTCTTGAAGATATGCTTCGAGCTTGTGTTATATCTTTCGGTATGAATTGGGAGAAGTGCCTTCCATTTGCTGAATTCGCCTATAACAACAGTTATCAATCAAGCTTGGGCAAAGCCCCTTTTGAAGTTCTCTATGGACGAAAATGCCGAACACCTCTTAACTGGTCAGAAGCCGGAGAGAGGCAACTCTTTGGTCCGGATATGATCCAGGATGCAGAGGAGCAAGTTCGCATTATTCGTGAAAAGTTGAAAACAGCCCAATCCCGTCAAAAGAGTCAATATGATCGTCATCATAAGTCTGTGACTTACGAAGTTGACGAGAAGGCTTACCTTCGGGTTACACCTCTGAAGGGTACCCATCGATTCGGTATCAAAGGCAAGTTGGCTCCTCGTTACATTGGACCTTTTCGCATTCTTGCTAAACGAGGAGAGGTTGCCTACCAATTGGAACTTCCACCGCATCTTTCCAAAGTTCATGATGTCTTCCACGTCTCTCAACTCAGGCGTTGCTTTTCGGACCGTGTCCGAGAAGTGGACCACGAAACGCTTGATCTCCAAGATAACCTTTCATATCGGGAATACCCTGTTCGTATTCTTGATCAAGCTGAACGTACCACTCTACGCCGGAACATCAAGTTTCTTAAAGTTCAGTGGTCACATCATTCGGACAAAGAGGCGACATGGGAAAGAGAAGATCGTCTCCGACTAGAGTACCCCGCGCTCTTCCGATGACTTCAAATCTCGGGACGAGATTCCTTTGAGGGGGGGTGAGTTGTCACAACCCTAGTAAGAGTCATAGGCTAGTAATGTGTTTGCATCATCATCATCATCTATGCATCAATATGAAATGGGGAGAAGAAGAAAACCCCACCCACTTAATGAATTATAGGATTTCTAGATAAATGAAATTTCAACAAATCCAAAATGCCCATCAAAAATGTCCCCTATGTCTGATAAATAGGGACATGGATATACCAGGGGACATTTGTATTATTTGAACATTTAAAATAATTTGAATTAATGGTTTACATCCCTGGAAAATGACAAATAAAGCAAATATCATTATCACTGTTTCCAAAATAATCTGAAACTATTATTATAAGTTTGGAATATTCAAACTACAATTTAGAAAATATGTGGGTCATTTTATAAAAGTCATTGGACCTGCAAAGGAAATAAATAAATATTAGAAAACAGAAAACAGAAATTAAAGAAAAAAGCCAGAAGGGGCTTACCTGGCCTAGGAAGGAGATGGCCCAGCCCACCAGGGCCAAGCGGTCATCTTCAACCTCTGCCAGTAGGCAGAGGCGAAGTGCCGCGCGGCGCCGGGAGGCCTCCACCTCCTCCCTGCCTGGTCGCCCGCCTGGAGGCCCCAGGGCGCGCCAGCTTGCCGTCGCCGAGGTCTTCTCTCTCTCTCCCTCGCGGTTGCGCTCTCTCTCTCTCTCTCGCCTTTCTCCTCTCAGCTCCGCCATGACCGACCCACGATTCTCCGACGTGCCGTCGTTCTAGCCAACCCCGAGTCCTCCTGAGCCAGCCAATCGCTCCGCCTGGACCTCCTCCACCTCCCAGACAAGCCACGCATCGCCGGAGGGCTTCTATCACCGTCGCGCCGTCTTCTTCCTCCTCGGGTCGCCGGAGGGGAATTCGAGGCTCGCCGTCGATTCCGACCGCCCCCGAGGCGACTGACTAGCTCCCTGGATCCGCAGTGAGCTCCTCCTCCTTCCCCCTGCGTTCCCCCTCTCTTCCTCGCGCCGTAGCTAGCCTAGCCGTCGGACCCGAATCCACCTCGCCGCCGTGGTCGGTCATCGCCGTGCGTGCAGACCCCTAAGCTCACGCGTGTGTGCATGAATGAACTCCTGGAGTTCCCAGGAGCTCGTAGAACCCATCGCCCGGTCGTTCCGTGCCCTGTGTCGCGTTTGCGTCCGAACCCGAGCTCCGGCCGCCGCCACGAGCTCGTTTCCGGCGAGCTCCGGCGACCCCGTGACCTCCTGCGGCTCCGGATGGATGCGGTTGTGCGCGGGCTACTCGCCAGTGGACTTAGCTCGCTAGATAACCCCCTGTAGAAGAAACCCGACGGTCGCCGCCGTCTCTGGAGGTCACCGGCGTCAAGCCGCCGGCCAACTCCGGTGGGTTTGACCCGGGTGGACCCCTGGCTTGACTCTGTGAGTCAATGACAGGTGGGGCCCCTGTCCAGATTAGTTAAGTTAATCACGGATTACTTTAAATCATTTAGTTAAACTAATGTGACACTGACAAGTGGGCCCCGGTCTGCTAATTAGTTAGGATTAATTTTAATTAGTTAGTTAAACTAACCAGACACTGGCATGTGGACCCCACATGTCAGGTTTGACTCTGGGCCGAGTGAGCTGACCAACTGATGTCATCATGACATCATACTTATGTCATAACTCATTTTCTTATTTTAAAATAATTCCAGAAAATGTTTAAAACTTTGAAAAATCATATAAATTAATCAGTAAATCAGATGAAAATAATTTATATATGAAAATTTATCAGAAAAATCCAATGAATCCAATGGTGCTACTATCATGCATGATAGAGCAACCCAAATAGGTGAACTTGGAAATTTTAGCATTAGGTCATTATATGGAATTTGAAATGAGGACAACTTGGAACCTATATTCAAATCTGAATTAAATAGACATGATCACCATTCACATTAGCTCACCCATGTATACCACTATGCCATGATCATGCATCATATTGTCGCATTTGCTTGTATTGATTGTTCTTATCTGCATTGCGGTAGGTCCGAATCCAGACGATACTACTCCGTACCCCGACGAAGGAGAGAACTCTTCCGCAACTCAGCAAGGCAAGCAACCCCATTGATCATTCCGATAACATCCCATTCTCTCGCTCCTGCTCTCATTATTGCATTAGGACAAACAATCACATGTCAGTCATACCCGGTAGATGATCCTATTCTTATGCATGACCTGATCTTGTCACAGTAAATAGCTACACCTTGCAACCTAGCATACCTGGTAGATGCTTGTGCCATGATGTGCTTAGCTTACCTTCATGCCATGCTGCTATGCTTAGAGTTGTGTCAGGTCTGATTCATCTGGGTGATGAGTTAGAGTGAAACTGTGATGTTCTGATGTGTTGAGCTCATAACGAATCCGTTTTGGTAAAAGGTGGCGATGAGAGGCTATGTAGGAGTACATAGTGGGTTGTCTCATTGAGACCGTTCTTAGGAACTGGGTTCCGTGTTTGAGATCCAAGACGAGATACTACCACATGCTGGGCCCTGAAATATGACCCCGCTCGACTTATCAGTCGCTTAGTCTTTGGTCCAGGTATTGCAAGTAGTTTCTGGTGTTTATAGCATGCTGGAGGCCGTGCGTAGCGCTGACCCTCGGGGTGGGTTACGACGCGGTAGGCAGTGGCACGGTGTACCAAGGGTCACCCGAATGGTGGGCTTGGGAACCCTGCGCACATCGTTTGGGACCGTAGTGGAAACTTTGGCCGGACTTCCATGCGGGTCAGTCTCAAATAGGCGGTAGCCTGGACTAGAGGTCTTATGTGATTGACGGTCGTGGCCGACTCCCTCGCTGGGCATCCGCTTGAAGGTTGCCGAGGTGCATGGTTTATGGCACACAGCGATAAGTGGCGAGAGCGTGTGTGAAGAAGTACACCCCTGCAGGGTTATGAAACTATTCGAATAGCCGCGTCCGCGAATATGGACTACTTCGAAAACTTATGTTGTTCATAGATAATCAAATGGATACTTCTAAAAATCTCAAGACAAGTGTGAGTACCGTGGATGGCACTCTTCCGGGAGGGGAAGGTGAGTCCATGGTGGTGTATTGAGATGGAGTTAGTGGACTCGTGTGCGATAAGTAAAATTGTAACAAAGAGTGTAAAACTGAGTAGTGTAGGTTAGCCATGAGTCAAAGCTGGCTTTCTGCATAAACTCCTCCACCCCTTTGTTGATACATGAGCATAACTAGACTAGGTCTGTTTTAAAGACTTGCTGAGTACGATTGTACTCATCCTTGCTTAATTAATGTTGCAGAGGAAAACTAGGACCCATCAGGTGGGTTCTATCTATACGTTGACGATGCCGAATAGCTGGTGTCCCAGCTATGACCCTGTGACGTGTGGCGTGCTGTAGATAGTCAGGCCATGTGCCCTATTTTCATTTCAGTGTCCGTACTCGGATAGTTCTAAGTTCCCGCTGGCTTGTATGAACTTGTTTGTATAACTTGAGTGCCAGGTCATGTGACCCCTATCTGTAAGAACATATTATGCAAGGCTCTTCTGAGCCTTTTAAATAAAAGTCATGTTGTTGTATGGTTATGTTGTGATGCCATAGTTGTATCTATGCATAACGGGCATGTCGTGCGTACGTGCGGCGTGCAACGGTATGTATGGGATCCGACACCTAGTTGTGTGCCTTTAGCAGTACTCCTTACGGGAAACTATCTTTTTGTGCTTCCACCGAGCCTTGGTAGCTTGCTACTGCTCCGGACACATTGATTGATCAGCATGTATCCTTCTTTGTTGCTGTGTCTGTCCCTTTTGGGAAATGTCTCGCAATGTAATGGAGTCCCTGTAGCCTGTTACGACTCGTCTACGTGCAGCGATGACATTCGTGTCTCGCGACGTAATGGAGTCCTTGTAACTTGCTACGACTCGTCTACACACGCTTGAGACCGACACCTGCATTGTTGGGTTATGTATGCCTGTTTCCGTATGGATGTGCCACTTGGGTTCTATGACTAGTTATGTCGGCCCGGGTTCTTTGTTGTGTGATTGCCAGCGACATGTTCACATACGTGAGCCAAAAGACGCAAACGGTCCCGGCCAAGGTAAGGCTGCAGCCGTGGAGTACCGTGCGTGAGGCCGCAAAGTGATGTGGCTTGTTACAGTATGGAATCATATGACTTAGGATCGGGGTCCCGATAGCTTTGGTATCAGAGCCTGACTGACTGTAGGACTATCAAGCCAAACTGGTCGAAGTTGAGTCTAGAAACACTATAGATAAGTAGGGGAATTGATTGTGGAAGGGAACGTAAGACTCTTTTTACTCCTCTTCCCAAGTTATTCTATGCTGGGTCATTCTCATCTTATCTACGAGGATAGGTACTAGGATTCTCATATATTGTCTAGGATGACGAGTTACTAGCCATGGACCAATAACTAGCTTGTTTGTGAGTAAGTGTGGTTATTTTAGTTTTGTTGATGTGACAAACAGATGGAGAAGAGATTTGAGTCTAGATAGTCGAGTGGTCATGCCTTTCCAATCTCCTTTAAATTGTCTCAAAAATTTTGTTGAGCAATTACAGCCGTTATGCTGCTCGATTTCCGTTAGGATCTCTAATGTCTTTGCATCATTCTCTGTTTCAGATGCCGTCTCGTCCTTTCCGTCAGGTGGTCCGTCTGACCAGGTGCATCGATGTGCCGGGTCACACGGCCATGTTGGTTAGAGTGATGATGGAGGCGGGATATCGTTGGTACCCGGAGTACACCGTGGAGGAGCAGTACCGAGATTTCAACCAGAGTTAGTATCTGTGTACTGTTAGGATATACCCTTCATATCCTGGAGCTGCAGAGCCGCTTCACTGGACTCATGGATTGGGAGTTACCATAGATATGGCAGTTCAGGAAGCCGCCTATACTATGCTGACTATTATGAGGTTTCACCATGGTCTGCTTGAGAACACGGAGTTCTGCTATGTTCCTGCTTCCATTGGAGGAGAGGATGGATATCTCAGTGCAGCCTATTCTGATCATTCCCATGAAGACCCTAGGCTGCAGGTGACCGCACAGATGTTGGAAACTAGGGACCATGATGCACGTGCCCTACGCATGGAGCTCTATGCTACCTGTGCCCGTCTTTGGACAGCTTTGACGCAGCTGGCACCTGTTGTGCAAACAGGTTATGGAGATATGGAGATGCTGACTCCATCACGGACTCATTTGCCAGCACACGTAGACTGGCCTGATGTTGGAGGCATCACCCCACTTCGAGGACCGCTGTTGCCACCGACAAGGGGACCAAGGCCACACCCGTGCCCTTATGGTTTCCAGGGATTCCAGGCTAGAGTGTTTCCAGATCCGCAGGTTCAGCTTCCAGGTCATGGGGATAACCTGTACGAAGCATTCTACGGTGATGTTTGAGTGCGAGGATGCTAGACCTAGTAAGCTAGTAGACGTATCGCCACAGTCCTGTGTGTCTTGTGGGGTATGATCAAGGTTGAGAGTTGAGTTCTGGAGGTGTAGATAGATAATGTATAGGATGCTTGTAACGCCTCCGATGAGTTGTGTCATCTCTCCGTAGTTGTTTTCAGCTTGGGTTTGTACTGAACTAAGTCATGGTGTGTATGAAACCTAATGTTCATATGGTAGTTGTTTTACCATGTTGATTGGTGTTTATTCTACATACCATGCTGATCAGAGCATTTCCTAATTCTTGTCCTAGAGTTGTTGCTCGCTATGTCTAAGCTATGGATTGTTTTCCCCAGGATGGTGTCAACCAGGAACAACCCTGTGCATGCTCATGAGCAAGGCGAGAGTAGCCAGCCAAGGCAAGAAGAGCTGCCACGAGCACCATCTCTAGCAGAGGTGATGCTAGAAGCCGAAAGGAATAAGAGGGAGACCAATAGGCTGTTGGAGAGGATTGAACAGAACACCGCTCATGCTCCCCGCAATGATCACCATGATGGAGTGTCACTTGGTGACTTCATTAAGCTGTGTCCGCCTAAGTACCATCACTCGATCGATCCCCTCGATGCGGATGATTGGCTAACCAGCATGTCACGCAAGATTCAAGCTGCAAATGTTTCAAAGGCCAACAAGGTGACCTTTGCAACATACTTCCTAGAGGGACCCGCCAACCTGTGGTGGGAAAGCTATGAAGCTATGCGTCCTCAAGGACCCGCGCCAACCTGGGCAGAGTTTAGCGCCGCATTTCGTCCCCATCACATCCCGGAAGGGCTGATGGACCGCAAGAGAGAGGAATTCTGTGCCTTCACCCAGGGCAGATTGTCAGTGGATGCATACAGCCGCGAGTTTGGAAACCTTGCTCGCTATGCTCCAGAGGAGGTCTCAACCGATGCCAAGAAGCAGGCTAGGTTCCGCAAGGGACTAAATGCTGAGCTTCGTCGAGATCTTCGTCTGCATGAGTGCGCCACCTTTCAAGCTCTCGTCAATAAAGCGATCAATGCTGAGTCCGGACAGACTGACTACGAGGCCACAAGGAGGCATAACCGTGACTTCAACCCTGCATCGGGTTCAGGACCCAACAAGCGCCGAATATGGGTACCCAATGCAGCTATGCCGGCAAGGTACACTGCGAGGCATCCTTCCAGGCACCTCGTCCAGTTCAGTCCAACCCTCCACCCAGACCATTTGGAGGACCGCAAGCAAATGTTGCCCCTCGTGCTACAGTGGTATGCTATAAGTGTGGAGAACCGGGACATTATTCTCGTGAATGTCCCCAGAACTATGCCAAGTCCGCTGGACGCGGAAAACCAGGGAAAGCCTTCTATGTGAAGCCAACTCCTGCCCGTGGGCGAGTTAATTATGTGTCTGCTGAAGAAGCTCTTGAAGACCCTGATGTCATTCTAGGTACGCTTCTTGTTAATAGCCATCCAGCATCTGTTCTATTTGATACTGGGGCATCTCATTCATTCATCTCAGAAAGTTATGCACAGTTGCATAACATGTCTTTCTGTGACATGCCCACACCTTTAGTAGTTCAGACTCCTGGATCAAAATGGCAAACTTCTAGAGTGAGCCATGACAATGAAATTCTGGTGGATAGACTAGTATTCCTAGCATGATTGATAGCTCTTAAGTCTTCGGACATCAATATCATTCTAGGTATGGATTGGATGAAAACCCACTATGCCAAGATTGATACTCATTTTAGGAATGTTCAACTTACACATCCCTCGGGAGAGGTAGTTAATGTCTCTACTCGAACAACCAAGCGCCAACTCTATTCTCTAAATGCTAGCCCTCTCCCTGAGCTAGAAGATATTCCGGTAGTCCGTGATTTTCCGGATGTCTTTCCAGAAGAACTGCCAGGTATTCCACCTGTCAGAGATGTCGAGTTTGTAATAGAACTTATTCTAGGGACAGTTCCAATAGCCAGAAGATCCTATAAGATGGCACCCTTAGAACTAGCCAAGCTAAAAACCCAACTCGATGAAGCTTTGAAGAAAGGGTTCATTCGTCCTAGTTCTTCTCCTTGGGCTTGCCCCGTCCTTTTTGTTAAGAAGAAGGATGGCTCGGAACAGATGGTTGTGGATTACCGACCAGTGAATTTGGTCACTATCAAGAACAAGTATCCACTCCCCAGGATCAACGATTTGTATGATCAACTCGCTGGATCCTCTGTCTTCTCGAAAATGGATTTGAGGTTGGGATACCATCAAATCAGAATTAGAAACGGGGACATTCCTAAAACGGCTTTTGTCACTCGTTATGGCCAATATGAGTACACCGTCATGTCCTTCGGTTTAACCAATGCTCCAGTCACCTTCTCCCGAATGATGAATTCGATCTTCATGGAGTATTTGGATAAATTCGTCGTGGTTTATCTTGATGACATACTCATTTACTCGAAGAACGAACAAGAACATGCCGAGCATCTAAGGTTGGTATTGATGAAACTTCGAGAGCATCGTCTATATGCCAAATTCTCCAAGTGTGAATTCTGGTTGCCGGAAGTGACTTATCTGGGTCACGTAATCTCTGGCAAAGGTATTGCTGTCAATCCTGAGAGAGTTCAGGCCGTCCTTGATTGGACTCAACCTGAATCGGTTAAGCAAGTAAGGAGTTTCCTTGGCTTAGCGAGCTATTGTCGCCGCTTTGTTGAGAATTTCTCCAAGGTTGCGAAACCTCTAACTGAACTTCTCAAGAAAGATAAAAGGTTCGAGTGGACTCCATAGATGAGGTTCGAGGCACCGCTCACCCTCTGTGTTTCATAGATGAGGTAATGCGGCATCAATTCCAAAAAGGTATTAAACCCGTGAATATCGAACAGTACGATGGGATAACTGACCCAATCGTATGGATTGAGGATTTCCTCCTCCACATACACATGCCACGAGTAGATAATCTCCAAGCCATGGATATGTCGCCCTCAAACATAAGGGTCCTGCACGGCACTAGCTAAACAGCCTCCCCAAAAACACCATCGGATGTTGCGAAGACATGGAAGATGCATTCCGCTCTGACTTCTGGGGAACCTATGTTCGGCCGCCGGATTCCTCTGGCCCAAGCAACATCATTCAGAAGCCCGGTCAGTTTGCTCGGCAATTGAGGAATAGGTTTTTGACCAAGAAGAACCAGGTCGTCGACTGGCCGGATGCTGAGGCAATAGCCTCCTTCCAGCACAATATTCGGGATGAATGGCTGGCCCGCCAGCTCGGCCAGGATAAACCTCGGACCATGTCCGCCCTTACATCCTTGATGACCCGCTTTTGCACGGTTGAAGACAATTGGCTAGCAAGACACAACCACAACTCTGAAGATCCCAGAACCTCCGATGTTCGGGACGACAATGGGAAACCCAAGTGCAACAAGAACAAACGCAGCACAATAACAGTGATGTCGATGACACGGTCGTTAACACCGGCTTCTGCAATTCCCGACGTGGGCAGCGGAAGAAGCTTCCTAAAGGCAATTGCGATGGACCAACCCCGCTGGAAAAGATCATGGAATGGCCTTTCCAAATCCACGGAACTCAAGAGAAGCCCACTAATCACACACACCGCAACTGTTGGGTGTTTAAACAGGTCGGCAAGCTCCCACCCGAGGATGAAGGCAAGAGCCCCTGCAATGAAGATGAGGATGAGCCTCGAGGCCCGATTGGTGGCGGTCAAAATAAATTTCCTCTGAAAGTCAAAACTGTAAACATGATATATGCCACCCATATACCTAAGAAGGAGAGGAAGCGCACCCTTCGAGCGTTTTACGCTGTAGAGTCCGTAGCCCCGAAGTATAACCCATGTTCGGCATATAAGATCACTTTTGATCGTGCGATCACCCGACCAGTATCCGTCATGGGGGTTCGGCCACACCCATCCTCGACCCCATTTTAGATGGGTATCACCTCACAAAGGTCCTACTGGACAGAGGAAGTAGACTTAACCTGATTTACTCAGACATGGTGAAAAAGATGGGCATAGATCCGTCAAGGATCAAACCGAGTAACACTACCTTTAACGGAGTGATTCCAGGTGTCGAGGCCCGATGCACGGGCTCCATAACCCTGGAAGTTTTGTTTGGCTCGCCCGATAACTTTCGTAGCGAAGACTTGATCTTCAACATTGTACCCTTCCGCAGTGGTTATCGAGCCCTGCTTGGCCGGACAACGTTCGCTCGCTTCAACATTGTCTCGCATTATGGATACCTCAAGCTCAAGATACCAGGACCCAAGGGGTTCATCACTGTTAACAGCAACATGGAGCGCTCTTTACGAACTGAGGAACATGTGCTGGCCCTGGCGGCCGAATTTAACTACAAAGATGATCGGCAAGCTCCGGCATCTACCGTCAAGGCACACAAGGTTGGGAAATGAGCTCGGCTTCGGTCCGAACTCTCAAAACCTCCACCTCCCCTTAAATAGGGACTCACCCCCCATCGCACACTCCAAGGAGGCACAACTTTGCACTTAAAATTCCATGGGAAGCGGTGGGCAAAAAAGGTGGATGTCCGGCTGGACCGAACCACTACCATTAAAGTGTCTTCGGACACAATGCAGGGACCATTCAAAGGCCCGTCAATGGCGTAAAGCTCATCCACAATTCGGCCACTTCTCAAGACCTTGTTTGCAAGATCCTTTCGCTGAATAGTATGACCCATCGAGGTGCACCAAAGAGCAGGAGTAAACTAGCAACAGGAAACATCGAGGACGTAAGGCCACCAATCGAAGACCCCTGGTACAACCACTCCTATGTAATTTCTTTCTTCACATACATGTAAACAGTTCCGTCCGCCCTCTGAGTAATAAGAGTTGCCGAGAAAAAATATAGCATCATTTTACATGTTTGTCTTGTTGTCCTTTTTGGCACACATTTTCCTTTTCTCCCTCTTCCCATGAAACAATTCAGTATGTTACTACGCAACCGGCTAATACACCGGGGGATCGAGCTTGTAAACAAATCGCCTTACGTACAGCTTATTATTTGTTCGGCATCTTGGAGTTCACTTTATATGCATTGGTTTAGAACTATGTATTGGGTCAATAGTTGGGTTGCCCGGCTCCTGTGATTGCCCCTTTACGTTCCGCTCGTTCGGCTAAAGGGGCAAAAGGAGAACCCCTGCGATTGTGTTTCCGGATAGTCTGGTCAAGCACCTCAGGGGAGAAAGCCAAAAACTGACTATCATAGTATGCGAGAGCCGGTCTGTGAATCTAAGCTTAAAGTGTTATACTTAAATCCTCTTTAGAGGATATTCCGCATTGTGCGAGGGGTTTGCACTCCATGCAAACCATGTGATGTTGGACTTAGCCGTGGTTCATCCGAACATCACTACACTCCGCGGGCTAGTCTTTAGCCCCCCACAGTCCTTTTCGTGCCTCGACGGCTAAGTGAAAGAAATAAGGCACTATAGTATGATTGCCTAGTCCACCACACTCTGCCGCCTTTAGGTTCCATCAGTCTGCTAAGGGACATAGTCCATTGGCAGCGATACGCCATGTAGTATCTACATGGGGCCTAAAGCCGACGACTCGCATCTTTCAGTTTCAAACGGCCACAAAGGAGTAATAAAGGAATGCACAAACATTAAATGCATAATAACTTATAACATTAACACTTCGAAATGTCTTTGGACACATTACAACTTATTCAAACATATTATCACCCGAACACTGTGACGCTATCGCCAGAGCACCTTCCATTACTCTGACGAAGTACAGCTCGGGGCGTCTATGTTCCTTCCCGGGAGGCGGCGAGCGGTGGCTATCTTCATTGGATCCAGCCCCGGTCAGTGCACCTTGCCCTTGGCAAGGGTCATCTGGACTCCATCGATGCAGGAGGATTTCTTCACAGTGTCGAGGCAGGGCGAAGCGGCAATTAACTTCTGCACCCGGCCAAAGTAGCTTCCTGGCAACGGCTCGTCGGGCTATAGGTGGATGCAGAGGTCCTTCATGGCTGGCTCCGCCATCTGGTGCAGCTCCATCAGCTGCTTCAGTTGCTCCACAAGAAGAGGAGAGCGCTCGGGGGCTCCGAACTACGCCCAAAACAGACGAGCTTCGTCTCCTTCTTCCCTCAACACGAACAGCTGATTGGCATCCACTACGCTCTTCTAGAGATCGGAGGAGGCACATGAGGAATGCCTCACTTGGATAAGCAATTTGAACTTGCTATCCCCGAAGACACATAGTAGTAAGAATGGCTTACCATCCATTATATCCTTCGCTTGGCGGACCTGCTCCTCAAAGAACCGCCTGTCCACCCGCTCCTTATGGAGATTGCCCTTCAGGGTGGACAGATCGGTCATGCTCTCCTTGCCCTTCCGCTCAAGGACCTCACACTTCTGGCTAGCGTCCTTGATCTCCTGTTGTATCTCCGCCACACGAGCCTCATGCTTGTCGCTGGTGGCTCGTAGGGCGGAGAGGGCAGTAGCCGCTTCTTTGGCCGCCGCCCTCTAGATGAACACTATGTCATTTGCCTGTTGAAGCTTGGCCTTGAGCCTCTCCACCTCTTTCGCCAAGGCTGTGTAACCATTAACACTATGAAGACCTGCATTGACAGTATTCTAGCAAAGGTGTTCGGATTTTGTGTAGACTTACCTTGTGCCTCGTCGAATCTTTTGTTGAGGGCATCAACTTCATCCTCGGAGCGTTTTAGCTTCTAATTCAGCTCATCCATCTCGGCGCCATTTACGTCCGCCACCGATAATGAAGCCTGTAAAATACAAATCCCTGTCAGGATACATGGGAACACTTCTGAACTATCATCAGTCCGATCACATGTCCGGTCCTTTTAGGGGTTATTCGAACATTCTGAACACACTTTTTTGTATGCAGTTTGAAAACGGATCCATGATTGACGCCTAGGTAAGTTTTTCAAACTTACCTAGGGCTCGGGGGCTGCCATGTCTATAATCATAAAAATAAATAAACATTTTTGCATATAAGAGTGTCGCGTGACTTACTTGAATGCCCGTAAGAAGACCCTTGAAGGCCTCCTTCAGTCTGTTGTAGAGAGACTGAATGCTCTGCAATACCACACCCATAAGGATGCGGTGATCTTCGGTGATGGAGGCGCTTGATAAAGCCTCCTCCATGACCGACCACCCATTGGTCGGTGGCATCGGTGGTGATCGGACGACCTGATCACCAACCGGGGTTTGAACTGTTGTCTTTGGAGGCGTGGTGCGCTCTGGGGATGCTCTTAGAGGGGACTGAGCGGCTGGTCGTCCGGCCTCCTCATTATCCGGGTGGGGTACCTCCCCCGGTCTTCGGTGGCCGAGGTGTTAGCCTCGGCCATGATGTCGTCTCCCCGCTGCTAGTGCCCGGCTCCGGAGCATGCCGGGATGACACCTCCGCGGTTTCCTTCACGGCACCCGAAGTGGCGGGTTGTGACGCATTCCCTCTCTCCGCAAGTTCGGCAGGCAGGGTCTCCCCGTCCGATATTTGATCGGTGGGAAGGACGTGCGGGGGGGGATGCAAAGTCAATAAGTACTCGCGTGTAAATAAACTTTAAACCTATTAATGATGAACAAGGGGATATTCAAATCCTAACCTTTGAGCGGGGGCTTGACCCGAAGGTTCCTTTGCGGAACCGGCTCGAAGTCATCGGACTCAGTGTTTGAGTCCGATCTGTCAACGGACATGATCACCTGTGCTCGATGTGTTTTCTTCTAGGGAGGAGGGGTACCTCCTCTTGGGCGCCCGCTGACGCTGCTGAGGGAGTCCTGGATTAGGGGTCCTCGGATAGACAACCTATTGTTATGGGCCGGACTATGAACGCTACTTACCGAACACCGAAGGATTTGAAGGCCCAATCTCCAAGATGGAAGCTTCGGGAAACACAGCTTGCGATCCACGTCTGATGTAATAGTTAGGCTAGTTTATCTCTTTGGCATGTAACCGACCATGTGTAAACCCTAGCCATCCTCGGTGTCTATATAAGCCGGAGGGTTTTAGGGTATAGAGACAACAACTCATCTAGGGTTAGATATACGATCTCGAGGTAGATCAACTCTGTAACCCCTTACATCATCAATACAACCAAGCAGGACGTAGGGTAATACCTCCATAGGAGGGCCCGAACCTGGGTAAACTCGTGTCCCCTTCTTCTCATGTTACCGTTGATTCTAGTCTCATAGTTCGGGACCCCCTACCCGTGATCCGCCGGTTTTGACACCGACATTGGTGCTTTCATTGAGAGTTCCTATGTGAGAGACATGGAATCAACGCCTCACCTTGTCATCAAAGAAGAGGTCCGCAACATGGACTTTTCGTCCCCAGGCAGATCTTCGCCTTCAGCAGTGTTGTCATGCATGCTAATACGTCGGCCATCTAGGCCGCGTGGATAACTTCGCACCTGATCAAGAGGTCAGATTTGGAAACTTAGAGTTTTCCGTCAACTCTTGGGGTGACTTGTCACTAATCGGTCTCACGGCTTCGCCCATAGACCCCGAGGGCTCTGAGGCTTAAACTTCGAGCCCCTTTTTCCGACAGGCCGATTGGGTCACCCATGGCGACAGTCCGATATCTCATCCCGGTCTGTCTATCAAGCCATACGACCAGACATGCGTTCCTTCCGAACACTCCCCATGGGTGGACTTCATGGGGATTAACCCCACGAGTACCGAACAGCTGGATCCGATCGGGTCCTCGACGGTCGACGAGGCCATAAGCAATTCTCTTCGATGAGTATCACCGACAATCCAGCCCTGATCTACGCCAAGCTTGGTTACAGTTCGGGCAGGGACGGATTTTTTGACCCACCCACCACCCACTTGATAGCCATTGTCGAAGACTTAACCGATGTGCTAGACTATGCCTCCGAGGAGGCAGAATGCATGGATGAAGAGGACCGTGCTCCCACCCCCATTAACACCAGAAGTTGGGCCTCCACTTCTACATACGACGTCTACATGGTGGATACTCCTACCACCAACGGCGACAATACGCCGCACAACAACGGCGACAAATCGGGCGATGCGTCATCAAGGCGCCGGAAATCGCATAAGCGATCCAAGAGCAAAAAGGGAAGAAGAGCTAGTATCTGCAATGGGGACGGTAATGCCCCAGCCAATCATGACAATCCTGATATCCTCGAGAACCTGTTTGAGGGTCCGGAAGAGCCGAAGGATGAAAACGAACCTGATACCATCAATGACCCCAAAGGTGATGATTACCTTCCCCCCGTCGAGGAGGAACATATACCGGAAGCCGATGACTTGTACATCCCTGATAACCTCGAGGATCAGGAAGAAATCAGGCAACGGATCATAGAAATGACTCGCAGCCTAAAGGCCAAAGAATGGCAACTCAAAGCCGAATAGGCCGACCTCAATGATCGATGGACGAAAGTCCTCTCAACCGAGGAAGTATATGGCACTGGTCTGTCAACCCAGCCCAAAAGCTACCCTCGGAGAAAGTTGCTGCCATAATTCAACGACGAACTCACTGATACTCCATCTCCAAACCGTACTCCGTACGACAAGCCGTACCGCCCCCCTCGTGGTCGAGACAGGATGTCCGACGACTCTTGTTAAATACCGGCAGTGCCCCAAAGACGGGGCAAGGAGCCATTAGATCCCAATGACAAGTTCGACCTACGAAATGACCTAGATGTCAAAGCAGGCCACACTAGATCCATCTATGGATCCAGAGAGTACGCGGCCGATAGACGCGGCGAATATAGATCATGGTTCGACCAAAACAACAGAGTCCGGGAATGCAACCGGCCCCATACAGACACCGAATATAGGCGGGACATAGCTCGGGCCACAGGCGCCGCTCACCCACTTTGCTTCATAGATGAGGTAATGCGGCACCAGTTCCCCGAAGGGTTCAAACCCTTGAATATAGAACAGTAGGACAAGACCACTCACCCAACTGTATGGATCGAGGACTTCCTTCTCCATATACACATGGCGCGAGGAGACGATCTCCATGCCATCAAATACCT
This sequence comes from Hordeum marinum, assembly GCA_022496015.1. Classification (NCBI taxonomy): domain Eukaryota; kingdom Viridiplantae; phylum Streptophyta; class Magnoliopsida; order Poales; family Poaceae; genus Hordeum; species Hordeum marinum. The sequence goes on along the minus strand of CM039675.1, from coordinate 207,578,754 downwards.
CCCTCTTAATCTTAAGGGGCCAGCTCGACACTGGTTAAACAGCCTCCTCAAAAACTCCATTGGATGCTGGGAAGACCTGGAAGATGCATTCCGCTCTAACTTCCAGGGGACCTATGTCCACTTGCCGGACTCCTTCGATCTCAGCAACATCGTCCAGAAGCCCAGCGAGTCCACTCGGCAGTTCTAGAATTGGTTATTGACTAAGAAGAACCAAATCGTCGACTGTACGGATGCTGAGGCCATAGCCTCCTTCCGGCACTATATTCGGGACGATTGGCTGGCCGGCGAGCTAGGCCAGGACAAGCCTCGAACTATGTCCGCCCTTACCTCCCTCATGGCCCTCTTTTGCGCGGGTGAAGATAACTAGCTGGCAAGACGCAACCACAACTCTAAAGGTCCCGTGGCACCTGAAGCCTAGGATGGCAACTCAAAGCCAAAGCGCAACAAGAATAAGCGCCGACACAATAATAGTGATGCCAATGACACGGTTGTTAACGCCGGATTCCACAATTCCCGGCCTCGGCAGCGGAAGAAGCCCCCTAAAGGCAATCGTGATGGACCCACTCAGCTTGAGAAGATCATGTAAAGGCCTTGCCAAATCCATGGGACTTTGGAAAAGCCCACCAACCACACACACCGCAACTACTGGGTGTTTAAACAGGTCGGGAAGATACAACTCGAAGAACAGGGAAAAAGCTCGCGTAGCAAGGACGAAGATGAGCTTCGGGGTCCAATTGGTGGTGGACAGAAGAAGTTCCCTCCTGAAGTAAAAATGGTAAACATGATATACGCCACCCACATACTAAAGAAGGAGAAGAAGTGCGCCCTCCGAGAAGTCTACACGATCGAACCCGTAGCCCCGAATTACAACCCATGGTCGGCATACCGATCACCTTCGATCGGTGTGATCATCCAACCAATATCCATCATGGGGTTTTGGCGGCCCTCATCCTAGACCCCATTATAGATGGGTATCACCTCACAAAGGTCCTAATGGACAGAGGAAGTAGCCTTAACCCTATTTACTCGGATATGGTGAAAAAGATGGGCATTGATCCATCAAGAATCAAACCCAGTAGCACTACCTTCAAAGGAGTGATCCCGGGCGTTGAGGCGTGATGCAAGGGCCCAATAACTCTAGAGGTCGTGTTCGGTTCACCCGATAACTTTCACAGTGAAGATTTGATCTTCGACATCGTGCCCTTTCGCAGCGGCTATCACATGTTGCTTGGACAAATAGTGTTCGCTCGTTTCAATGTGGTCCCACACTACGCATATATCAAGCTCAAGATGTCGGGGCCCAAGGGGGTCATTACTATCAATGGCAACATCGAGCGCTCCCTTAGAACTGTAGAACATGTACTGGCCCTAGCGGCCGAATTCAACTAGCAAGTTCTGACATCCGCCATAAATGCACATAAGGCTGGGAAGCAAGTTCAGCTTCAGACTAAAAACTCGAATCCTTCCTCTTCACCTTCATAGGGACTCGCCCCCCACCACACAATTTCTGGACCAGCAAAGTATGTGCCGAGGAGGCACAACTTCGCACTTAAAACTCCATGGGAAGTGGTGGGGAAATAAGGGTGGGTGTTCGGCTGGCCCGGCCTCCTTCCACCAATAGGTCTTCGGACAAGATGCAGGCGCTCTTAAGATAGCCTGCCTACGGCGTAAAGCTCACCTATAGTTCGGTGGCCTTTTAAGATTATTTTAGCAAAATCCGACCGCCGATCACTAAAGACCCCATCAAGGTGCATCCAAGAGAAAGATTCAACTAGCAAGGGGGTATATCAAGGACGTTAGGTCACCAATTGAAGACCCCTGGTACAACAACTCCTGCAAGACTTTATTTCTTATTTTCTTTCGCATACCTATAAACAGTTGGTTCGGCAATCCGAGTTATAAGAGTTGTTGAGGAAATGCAAAATTGCATGGCACAAGTATGCCTCATTTGTCCTATATTTGGCACGGACTTTTTCTTTTCTCCCTCTTCTCGTGAACCTGTTCGGTGTGACTTGAGGTAACCGACTAATAGACTGGGGGCTCAATTTCAAACACAAATCGCCTTAACTATCATGTGTTCGGCGTCTTTGCGTTTGTTTTATATGCATCGGTTCTGAACTATGTCTTTGGTCATTAAGTTGGGTTGCCTAGCTCCTATGCTTGCCCCTTTATGTTCTGCTCATTTGGCTAAAAGGGCAAAGGGAGCACCCCTTCGATTGCGCTTTCGGATAGTGCGGTCAAGCACCTCAGGGGAGAAAGCTGAAAACGGACTGTCATAGTATGCACGATCCGATCTGTAAACTCCAAGCTAGAAGTATTATACTTCAATCCTCGTAAGCGATTATTCCGTGTTATACGAGGAACTTGCCCTTTGTGCAAACATTATGATGTCAGCTTCGGCCACGGTTCGTCCAAACATCACTACACTCTGGTGGCTAATCGTACGCTCCCCGTAGTCCTTTTCACGCCCCTTCAGTTAAGTGAAAGAAATAAAGCACTATAGAATGATTGCCTAGTCTGTCGCACTACACCGCCTTTGGGTTCCGATAATACGGCTAAGGGACACAATGCACTGGCATAGACACCCCATGTAGTATCTACGTGGGGGCTGAAGTCAACGACTTGCATCTTTCAGTATTAAGCAACCACATAGGAGTTATAAAGGAATGCAAAACCATATACGAGAGGATACTAATATCATTAAAAGTTATCCCGAGTCTTCGGACACGTTACGGGCTCATTCAAATAATTTTTCACTCGAACATTGCGACGCTATCACCCGAGAACTCTCCATCACTCCATCGAAGTATAGCTCGGGGCATCGGTGCTCTTTCCGGGGTGGCGGAGGGTCGGTGATGACCTTCATCGGATTGAGCCCCAGCCAGTGCACTTTGGCCTTGGCAACGGCCATCTGGACAACTTCGATGTAGGACGAGCGATTGATGGTGTCGAGGCGGGGCGTGGCAGCGATTAGTCTCTGCACCAGGCCGAAGTAGCTGCCTGGTAGCAGCTCGCCAGGCCATAAGCGGATGCAGAGGTCCTTCATGGCCGGCTCCACCATCTAGTGCAGCTCCATTAGCTGTTTCAGTTGCTCCACCAGAAGAGAAGGATGCTCAGGGCTCTGAACTGTGCACAAAACATCGAAGCTTCATCTTCCTCTCCCCGCGAGGAGAACAGCTGATTGGCGTCTGCCATGCTCTTCTCGAGATCGGTGGGTGTGCTTGAGGATCGCCACACCTAGGTCAACAATTCGAATCTTCTATGCCCGAATACGCACTTTAGGGAGTACGGCTTACCATCTGCTATTTCCTTGGCTTGGCGCAGTTGCTCCTCGTAGAACCGCCTGTCCATCCGCTCCTTCTAGAGATCGGATTTCATGGTGAACAGTTCGGCTGAGCTCGCCTTATTCTTTTGCTCCAAGGCCTCGCAATTTTTGCTGGCATCCTTGAGCTCATCGTGTATCTCCGCTACACGAGACTGATGCTTATCACTAGTGGCTCATAGGGTGAAGAGTGCGGTGGCCACTTCTTTGGCCGCTGCCTTCTCAATGGCCACTTCGTCCTTGGCACGTTGAAGCTCGACCTTGAGATTTTCCATCTCTTTCGACGAAGCTTCAAAACGATAAATTATACATAAAAGGAAACTGCATTGATAGTATTTGGGGGAAAGCATTCAGATTTGGTTCGGACTTACCCTGTGCCTTGTCGAACCTCTTGTTGAGGGTTTCCACCTCATCCTCGGAGCACTTGAGCTTCGGATGTAGCTCGTCCAACTCGGCACCATTTTTGGCCGCTGCTGACTTCCCAAATTATAGACAATCCGATCATATATCGATTTATCCTAGCATGTTGAACATTTAAAGGCCTCCTTCAGTCCGTTGTCAACAGACTGGACGCTTTGAAGTACTGCACCCATAAGGGTGTGGTGATCCTCGGGGATGGAGGCACTCGATAGAGCCTCCTCCATGGACGACCACCTGTTGGTCGGCGATGCCGGGGATGATTGGATTTCCAAATCACCCACCGGGGACTAGACCGGTGCCTCCGGAGGCATAGTGCACTCTGAAGATGTTCTCGGAGGGGACAGATCGGCCGCTCGTCCAGCCTCCTTGGTGTCCGGTTGGGGCATTGTCCCCCGGTCTTCGATGGCCGAAGCGTTAGCTTGAAAGCACATTTGCTCCCTTGGTGGTTTTGGCAATTAATACCAACATATAAGTCATTGAACTAATGTTTCCACCAAGTATATTTCAGGAAAAGTTCAATGATAGGGATGGCAAAAGGATTGTGGAATTACCCCAAGATGCAAGGAAATAGGTTGGCCAAGCTTCAAGGAAGAGGACTCTACATTTTACATTTGTGAGAAATCACTTTGAGTCCATAGGAAAGCCAATACTATTAAGAGGGGGTAAAGCTTTGTTGGTCAACAAAATGCTCATATGTGCACAAGTGATAGTAACCAAAAACATCCACAAGCTCTCCCACCAAAGTCTATCTATAGCCAAACATTCAAAATCGGTGCAACCAACATTCCTATCCCGATGCCACCAATTCCAGAACCTAGACAGACTCAGCCAAACCCTAGCCACTTCGGTGCAACCAATTCCATACCGGTGCCACCGAGTTTAGGTTGCCAACTTTCTGTGACGCAAATTCACATTTTTGGTACCACCAAGATTGTTGGGTCGGCATCACCGAGATTGGTAATGTGACCGTTGGTCACCTTATCGGTGCAACTGAGATTCGTATATCGGTCCGACATTCAAAAGTTGCCATCTTTTCGTCACTTCGGTACCACCAAGATTAACACATCGGTGTCACCGAGTTGGTCATTTTGTGTGTAAAGGTTGGATTTTTGGGGATGCCTATATATACCCCTCCACCACCACCAGCTCGAAAGAGAAGCACTAAGAACTACTCCATACCTATGTTATCAGATTTTCTGAGAGGGAACCTCCTACCCTTGTGTTGAGATCAAGATCTTCCACTCCAACCATATGGATCTTGATTTCTAGCCTCCCCAAGTTGCTGTCCACCTATACCATATCTTCTACCAAGACAAATCTATGAGAGAGTGATTGTGTGTTGAGGAGTCTATCATCTTGAAGCACAAGAGCAAGGAGTTCATCGTCATTACTGAGCCTATTACCTTCGGGAGGGTGGTGCCTCCTAGAGTGGTTAGGTGTCGCTTGGGAGCCTCGTAATTCATGTTGTGGAGTGAACCAAGAAGCTTGTAAGGGCAAGGAGATCACCTACTTTGTGAAGATCTACCCGTAGTGAGGCTAGTCCTTCTTGGACGGAAGCCATATGGAATAGTAGGTTGCTACTTCATGGACCCTTATGGGTGGAGCCCTCCGTGGACTCTCGTGATCGTTACCCTCCGTGGGTTGAAGACTCCATAAACATCGACGTACGATAGCACCACCTATCAGAACCATGGGAAAAATCTTTGCGTCTCCTATTGCGTTTGATCTTCCTATCTCATCTCTTTGCTTCATGTACAATGTATTTACTTTTCGTTGCCATATTTGTAGACCTGCATGTGTAGGGTTGTTAGACTTGCTAGACTTGCTAAAACTGTTAAAATCTGCCAACCAATTAACTTGGGAAAAGGTTAGGTTTTAAAATCCTGCTAGTAGTCTATTCACCCCCCCCCCCCCCCCCCGCTCTAGACACTCTTCTAGTGATCCTACATAGCTTCGCCCATGGTGCGATCTCCCTCGCCCCCTGTGTCAACCTCCATTGGGGTAGGCTGGGAAGACACCTCCATGACGTCCTTCGTGGCGCCTGGAGTGCTGGGGTGCGAGGCATCTGCACTCTCCGCTAGTTCGGAGGGCTGGGTCTCCCCATCCGATACCACCACGGTGGGGATAACACGCGGCGGCTATAGGACCAATAACCTGTGTGTTAGCAAACTTTGAAACTACTTGTGATAGGTAGTAGGGTCTTCAGATCCTAACCTAGATGGGGGGCTTCACCCTTAGGCTCCTTCGTGGAACCTCCTCGTGGTCTTCGGACGCGGAGCTCGAGTCCGAGTTGTCGTCGGACAAGACCAACTGTGTATGCCGCGCCCTCTTCGGGGCAAGAGAAGCTACCAGCCCTAGGGCATCCGAAGACGCCGCTCTTTTCTTGGCGCGGGGGGAGTTGCCTCCCCCTCGCTCTCGACCTCGTCCCCCTCCTCTTCCTCCTCTTCAGCCTCCTCCTGATTTGAGGAGGCAGGGGTGTCTTCGGATGCAACATTAGGATGGTCCCTGATGCAAAGGCCAGCCTAGCCTGATTTCTTCTTCTTCTCTTTCTTTATGGGAGCCTCGTAAGGCTTCTCCACGAGCATCTTAGCTAACATCCCGGTCCTCTCGTCTTTGGGCTGAGGAGCCGGATTGTTGATGTTGATGGATTTCTTTTGCCATCTCTGCCAAAACAGATCAGATAAGAGGATATAGGGATTCTCTGTGTAATAAAGCCAAGATGGGGAATATCGTACCTCAGAATCGGGCTTGGCGGTGTGCAGACCCTTGTCCTCCTCCTCGAATGGCCAACTCTTTATCGATTTAAAGAGCGCCTTCCACAACTTCTCCCGCGTAGTGCGGAAAATATTCGGGATTGTGGGCTCATCTTTGAGTTCTCGAGCCCATAGGGGAGTCTCCCAATGCTGGCAGGGAAGGATGCATCTTCGGAGCATCACCTGCACCACGTCGGCTAGCTTGATGCCCCCCTCGACGAGGGAGCGGAGGCGCTTGTGCAGATCGGTCACCTCTTTGCCTGATCCCCTGACCAGTCCCTTTTCGGGCCACGAAGCTAGTCTAGTGGGGGGACCGGATCTGAATGCGGTGGCAGGGAGTTGGCCCACTCTCGTGGTTCAGTGACATAGAACCACTCCTTTTTCCAACCTTTGATGGTGTCGATGAAAATGCCCGACGGTGACCCGACACGGGCGAGCTTGTCGATGACTGGCCCACCACAGTCCGTGTGCTTGCCGCCGACGCACTTGGGCTTGATAGTGAAGAACTGCAGCTAGAGCCCGAAGTGTGGCTCGACACGCAGGAAGGCCTCGCAGACGAGTATGAACGCTGATATGTGCACGATGGAGTTTGTCGGGAGGTCGTGGAAGTCGAGGCCGTAGAAGAACATTAATCCCATGATGAAGGGGTGGAGTGGGAAGCTCAACCCCTTGATGAAGTGGGGATGAACATCACCCTCTCGTCTGCCCTGGGGGTGGGGATCACTTGGCCCTCCTCCGCTGCATGGTGAGGGATTTTAGCGGGGAGGTAATCGGCCTTCTTGAGGTTGAGTATGTCCTTTTTGGTGACCGTGGAAGCTTCCCACTAGCCATTGGAACTTTCCATTGCCGAGCTCGATCTGGAGAGACCTAGATCTGTGCTCTTGAGGCGGAAGGGAATGGGAGGCGGAGAAGTCGAATGGAGAGCGTAAAAAGGCCTTTGGGGTTTTCCTTCTCTTTTTATGAGGCTTGTCGATGTGGATTCCCCTAGCCGCGCTGTGAATCCCTCCACTTCCCAAGACACACGAGCCATTGCATGAGTGTGGTTAAGTATATCTCGTATAAGACGGGACACGATTGGAATATTGATAGATCCTGATGATTTAAACGGCCTCAAACTACCGATCGAGTCTATGCAACTGGTCTGGCGGTCGTGGTGGGCTGTAACCTTTCGTCATAAAGGTCGTCAAAGGGCTGTTGTTTGTCCCCTGACGTTTGGCCTTCAAAGCCTATCAATTTACAGTATTTGGACGGGCCACTATGTGAGAGACAACTTTTCATCGGAGGCCGAACTATGATTAGGCAGGAAGGAACTCACCTTGCAAGCCGAAGACTCTGTTCGTGAAGCAGTCGGAGCTAAAGACCCTTGGCATTAGAGGCAAGTTCGGGGGCTACTGAGGGAGTCCTAGATTAGGGGGTCCTCATATAACTGACCTATTGTTATGGGACGGACTATGAGGGCTACTTACCGAACACCGAAGGATTTGAAGGCCTAATCTCCAAGATGGAAGCTTCGGGAAACACGGCTTGCGCTCCACGTATGATGTAATAGTTAGGCAAGTTTATCTCTTCGGCGACCATGTGTAAACCCTAGCCATCCTCGGTGTCTATATAAGCCAGAGGGTTTTAGGATATAGAGACAACAACTCGTCTAGGGTTAGATATAAGATCTTGAGGTAGATCAACTCTATAACCCCTTAAATCATCAATACAACCAAGTAGGACATAGGGTATTACCTCCATAGGAGGGCCCGAACTTGGGTAAACTCGTGCCCCTTTCTCTCCTGTTACCGTCAATTCTAGTCTCACAGTTCGGGACCCCCTGCCCGAGATCCGCCGATTTTAACACCGACAACCGCCCTCTTTTTTGCGAGGGGGGGAATCACCTTCCCCCTCGGCTTTGTCCTCCTCCTCTTCCTCCTAATCCTCCTCTTCCTCTCCCTCCTCATGATCCTCTTGAATCGAGGAGGCATGAGTTTCCCCGGACACAGTCTCTAAGTGGTCCCTGATGCGAAGGCCACCCCGCCTTGATTTCTTCTTCTTCTCCTTCTTCGTGGGGGACTCGTAAGGCTTCACCATGAGCATTTCCGCTAACAACCCGGACCTGGTGTCTTCGGGATGAGGTGCGAGAATACTGATGTTAACGGCTTTCTTTAGCCATGTCTACAAAGGGATGATTAGAAAAAATGTTATGGATCCTCTTTGTGAAAAATAAAGCTGATCAAGCAAAATTATACCGTACCTCGGAGGCAGGCTTGGTGGCATGCAGACCCCTTTCTTCCTCCTCGGATGGCCAGCTCTTTTGCGACTTGACGACCACCTTCCACAACTTCTCCCACATACTACGCAAGAGGTTCCGGATTATGGGTGTGTTGCCAAGCTGACGAGCCCACAAGGGAGTATCCTGGCGCTAGCAGGGAAGAATGTGTCTCCAGAGCATGACCTGGACCACATTGGTCAGCTTGACGTCCTTCTCGATCATGGAGCCAATGCGCATCTGCAGGTCGCTCACCTCCTTGCTTAGTCCCCAGCTAAGGCCCTTTTTGAGCTATGAAGCTAATCTGGTGGGGGACTGGATATAAATTCAGCGGGGAGAATCTGACCTTCTTCCCGTGGCTCAGTGATGTAAAACTACTCCCTCTGCCACACCTTGATGGTGTCGATGAAGGTACCTAATGGCCATGCGATGCGGGTGAGCTTGCCAATGACAACCCCGCCGCAGTCTACGTGCTTGACTCCGACGCACTTCGGCTTGACGTTGAATACTTTGAGCTAAATTCCGAAGTGCGGCTCGAACCACAGAAAAGGCTCGCAAACGAGGATGAATGTCGGTATATGCATGAAAGAGTTCGGCGGGAGGTCATGGAAGTCGAGGCTGTAGAAAAACAGCAGCCCCATGACGAAGGGGTGGGTGGGAAGCTCAACCCCTGGATGAAGTGGGGGAGAAATACCATCCTTTCCCCCGTCCTGGGAGTGGGGATCACTTGGCCCTCCTCCAACGCACGGTGAGGGATATCGGCAGATAGGTAGCCGGCCTTCTTGAGGTCCAGGATATCCCGGTCGGTAACCGTGGAAAGCTCCCACTCGTCGTTGGAGCTAGAGACCGCCATTGGTGAGCTCTGTGGTGGGCACGAAAAACATAGATCTGTGCTTCGGAGGTTCAGAGGAATGGAAAGTAGAGAAGGCGAATGGGGAGCGTGGATAGGCTTTGAGGCTTTTCCCCCCTTTTCTGGGACTTATTGTTTGGACCCCCTTCGCCGCGCCATGAATTCCTTCGCTTCCCAAAACGTGTGTGTCGTTGCACGCGCATGATTAATAATATCCCATGTAAAACGGGGCACGATCTGCACATTGATAGATCATGTTGATTAAAATGGCCTCGAACTGCAAATCAAGTTTTTGCAATTGGCCTAGCGGTCATTTTGGGCCGTGACCTTTCCTCAGAAAGGTCGCCAGGGGACATTATTTTACCCCTTCATGTTTGGCCTTCAGGGACAACCTATTCACAGTGTTTGGACGCGCCACTATTTGGAAAGCTACTTGTCATCAAAGACCGAACAGAATTCCTCAGGAAGAAGTCACCTCGCAAGAAGAAGACACTAAACAAGCGAATCAATTGAATCTAAAGACCCTTGGCATTGGAGGCAAGTTCAGGGGCTACTGAGGGAGTCCTGGATTAAGGGGTCCTCGGGAAGCCGACCTATTTCTATGGGCCGGACTATATGGGCCGCCTACTGAACAAAGGATCAATTGAAGGCCCTATCTCCAAGATGGAAGCTTCCGGAAGCACGGCTTGTACTCCATGTTTGATGTAGCGAATAGGCATGTTTATCTCTTCGGTGTGTCACCGACCATGTGTAAACACTAGGTACCCTTTGTGTCTATATAAGCCGGAGGGTTTTAGGTTGTAGAAAGAAGACAACTCACCTAGGGTTAGCTATTCGATCTCAAGGTAGATCTATTGGAAATATGCCCTAGAGGCGATGAATAAATTGTTTATTATTATTATTTTCTTGTTCATGATAATCGTTTATTATCCATGCTATAATTGTATTGGTTGGAAACACATTACATGTGTGGGTAAATAGACAACACACTGTCCCTAGTATGCCTCTAGTGAACTAGCTCGTTGATCAAAGATGGTCAAGGTTTCTTGGCCTTTGATATGAGATGTCATTTGATAACGGGATCACATCATTGGGAGAATGATGTGATGGACAAGACCCAAACTACGAACATAGCATATGATCGTGTCAGTTTTTTGCTACTGTTTTCTACATGTCAAGTATATGTTCCTATGACCATGAGACCATGCAACTCACGAACATCGGAGGAGTCCCTTGTGTGTATCAAACATCGCAACGTAACTAGGTGACTATAAAGGTGCTCTATAGGTATCTCCGAGGGTGTCTGTTGAGTTGGCATGGATCAAGACTGGGATTTGTTACTCACTATGACGGAGAGGTATCTCAGGGCCCATTCGGTAATACAACAGCACAATAAGCCTTGCAAGCAATGTGACTAAGTGTTAGTTGCGGGATCTTGTATTACGAAACAAGTAAAGAGACTTGCCAATAACGAGGTTGAACTAGGTATGGAGATACCGACGATCGAATCTCGAGCAAGTAACATATCGAAGAACAAAGGGAACATCATACGGGATTAACTAAATCCTTGACATAGAGGTTCGACCGATAAAGATCTTCATAGAATATGTAGGAACCAATATGGGCATCCAGGTCCCGCTATTGGTTATTGACCGTAGAGGTATCTCGGTCATGTCTACATAGTTCTCGAACCCGCAGGGTCTGCACACTTAAGGTTTGGTGACGTTTCGGCAGTATAGAGTTATGTATGGTGGTGAACGAAGGTTGTTATAAGTCCCAGATGAGATCCCGTACGTCACGAGGAGCTCCGGAATGGTCCGGAGGTAAAGATTGATATATAGGAAGTCCTGTTTTGGTCGCGGGAAAAGTTTCGGGCTAATCGGTAATGTACCGGGAGTGCCGGTAGTGTACCGGGAGACCACCAGGAGGGGTATTTCGACCCAAGAGGCTTCATGGGCTGGTGGAAGTCCCACACAAGGCCCATGCGGCTGGGAAGAAAAACCCAAAAGGAAAAAGGTGGAAAAAGGCAAAAAAGGCAAAATAAGGAAGGAGTCCTAATCCTACTAGGAGTGGAGGAGGTGGACTCCTCCCTCCTAGTTCGGCCGAACCAGATTGGCTTGGAAGCTAAGGCTGACTCCTCTCCTCCTGTCCTCCTATATATACTAGAGGGTTTGAGGGTCTTTGCACAAGATTTTCAGTCACATGCAACCCTACACTCTAGTCCATAGTTTCTCCTCTAGATCGGATTTCTACAGTGCTTAGGCAAAGCCCTACCGGAATAGCTCCACCACCATCGCCGGAGCGCCGTCACGCTGCCAGAGAACTCTTCTTCCTCTCTGCTCCTTCTTGCTGGATCAAGACGGCGGAGATCGTCATCAAGTTGTGCGTGTGCTGAACGCGGAGGTGCCGTCCGTTCGGCGCTAGATCGGAAGGATCGTGATCAAGTTCGTGGGACGGATCGTGATCAAGTTCGCGGGATGGATCATGATTGGATCAAGGGACGGATCGTGATTGGATCATGGGACGCACAGCAATTTGGATCACGAAGACATTCGACTACACCAATCGCGTTTCTTAACGCTTCCCGCTTAGCGATCTACAAGGGTATGTAGATCCACTCTCCCTCTGGTAGATGCTCATCACCATGGATACATCTGTGTGTCGGTAGGAAATGTTTTGTTTCCCATGCAACGTTCCCCTTCAAGATCAACCTTGTAACTCCCACATCATCAATACAATCAAGCAGGACATGGGTATTACCTCCATAGGAGGGCCCGAACCTGGGTAAAACCTTGTCCCCATCTTCTCCTATTACCATTGCTTCTAGTCTCACAACTCGAGACCCCCTACCTGAGATCCTCCGGTTTTGACACTGACACTTGGCGGAACTCATTGTAGAATGGACTCTGACACACGACGAAGAAATCACTGAAACAACCCTCCACGACAAGGAAGCACCAAAGGAATGGATTAGGTACTTTGACAGGGCCTTCTCGCTGCAAGGCGCCGGTGCGGGAGTGTTGCTTGTCGCACCCACCTGTGAGCACCTCAAATGTGTGATCCAGATGCATTTTCCCCAAGAAGTATCGACAAACAACACGACAGAGTATGAGGGACTCCTTGCTGTCCTGCGAATATCAGTTGATCTTGACATCAATAAATTGATGATTTGAGGAGACTCATAGCTATTTGTATGTCAAGTCAACAAGGATTACCATAGCCCTCTGATGGAAACTTATGTAAACAAAGTGAGGAAGTTGGAGGAGAAATTTCACAGTCTGAAGACAGAGTACATACCCCATGCGGAGAACAACATCGTCGACGAATTGTCCAAACTAGCAGCTTAGAAGTCACCTGTGGAACCAGGTACTGTTGTGCTCCAACTGACTCAGCCATCCGTCACGCCATCAGATCGGCAAGCCAAGGAAAGAAAGATCAGCTCTGGTGGCTATCTCCCGACAGAACTACCCACTTCCGCAAGAAGGCTACCACAGATAGTGAAACGCTTGTCGGTGAGCAGCAGGCTCCGCGGGCCATCTGGACCTTGCTATCAAAGCTAGCGCTCCCGTCGCGGAAGAAAGGCCTTTAGTCCTTGTCGTAGAGCCGCAAGCCCTGGCATGGGCACGGCAAATCGTCTAGTACCTCCAAACAGGAGAACTCCCCAAAGGGCAAGAATAAACCGAACGAGTAGCCCGATGGGCGAGCATGTACCAGTTCATAGACAATACTCTATACAAGAGAAGGCCAAATGGGGTGAAGTTGAGGTTCATTCCCTGGGAGGGAGAACATCGGCTGTTGGCGGAAATACACGAGGGGATCTGCGGCTCCCATATCGGATCGCGAGCCTTTGTCGGCAAAGTGTTCCGGCAAAGTTTCCATTGGCTAACAAACCTTCAAGATGCCTTGGCAGTGGTGACCACATGAGAAGCATGCCAATTCCACGGCAAGAAAATACATCATCCAGCACAAGCCCTTCAAACCATACCACTCTCCTGGCCTTTTTTGGTCTGGGGGCTCGACATCATCGGACCCTTCCCCTGTCCTATTGGGGGCTTTGAGTTCTTTTTTGACGCAATCGAGAAGTTCTCGAAGTGGACGGAAGTGGATCCGGTGAGAAAGGTGACGGCGCAAGCAGCGATCAAGTTTGTTAAAGGAATAGTCTGTCGTTTGAGAGTGCCAAACAAGATAGTCAAAAACAACAGAACGTAGTTTACCAACAACACCTTCATGCAATACTGCAAACACATCGACACGAAGGTCTACTTCTCATCAGTTGCACACCCTAGGAACAATGGACAAGTGGAAAGAGAAAATGATGAAGTGTTGTGTGGCCTCAAGACGAGAACCTTTGACAGGCTGCGGGACTCACATACGGGTCACCACAAGTACAAGCTTTCAACGTTGCTTTGCAAGAGCAATTGCGACAAGACAATGCCATGCTCCATGAGGAAGATCTTCTTCAGGTTGCGTTGCCTGCCACTTGGTACCAGCAAGCTCTGCGCTATTATCATAGTCGCAGGGTGCGTGCCAGGAGCGTTGAGGAAGGTGACCTTGTCCTTTTGTCGGTGTTCTAGAAACGGGGGTACCCAGACCCGCCTGCCTGCGGCCTAGGGCATGGCCAACTCCATCAACCAAATAGGACCAGGTGCGATCCCAGTCAAGGCAAGGCCCTCGCGAGGGCCCTAGCCTCGTGGGGAAGAACACCGACAAGACCCGCTAAGGATGGGGCCTCCTTAGGACCCCTCTAGAGCAGCGGAGATCTCTATGCAAGGCCCAGCCTCAGGAGTCAAGGATGACACAAGGAAGGACAGGCGGGCGTAAGTGTGCCAGGTAGTGCAGTTTCCTCTTTGGTGCAAAGGGAGAAAGGACATATGCGGGTTCCCAAAGCACCCCCCCAAAGGTTTCCATTCCAGTGCAAGAAGACCACAACCACCTGCCCCGCAGGTTGGATGTCATCACTGAGCCCATCCCTGCGCCCTCGACGACTACTTGTAGGCGAAGACTGCCTTTGGGCAGGGCGAGCACGTATTGTTGCCCCCCTTCAAAATTGGCCGTTGTGGCATCCCTTCCTACTATTGTGATAAGGGAAGAGGACTCAGGCCACCACTATATATAGAGGATAGGTTGCACTGTAGAGCGGGGACCGACTAACCGGTCCACCATGGAATCCATTCCACCACTCATCCACCACAAAGCCTAAGAGGACCTCTAACGCCTCAAGAGAGCCCTCAGGAGGCCCAAGAACACTGTACTATTTTATCTGCATCACCTCCTCGAGAGGCACTCCACCAAAGCAGGAGTAGGGTATTACGATTCGCAACGGCCCGAACCTGGGTAAACTGTCATGTTCATCTTCTTCCTCGTCATCATGCGAGTTCATCATTGTGTCCATCGAGTAACGAGCTATGGTGATGAGGCTGCAGGGATCTTCGCACATGCCCCTATGTTTGAATCTGAAGGGTTTTGCAGAGCCCGAAATCTGACATTTGGCGCGCCAGGTAGGGGGCGTGTCGTGGTCTTCTCCATTCTCCGTTCTCCCCAAGCTTCGCCACTCTGATGGGCGGCACTCCACAAGCTCATTCCTGCAGCAGAGTCGTCCCCGTGATCGCTTGAATCCTCGGAGGATCGCAGGAACCATCCTCCGTCCGCCGCATCAAGCACTTCCTATGCCACATAGGAGCAGCTCAGCCGCATCCTGAGCCTGCGCAGCACCGTGCATGGCCGGAGATCGACATCACCTTCATCCCCAACGACCACCCCAAGACAATGGCGGTTGCTGGAATGCTTCCCATGGTGTGCACACCAACCATATGCTGTGTCGCTCTCTCCAGGACCCTCATAGATGGTGGCGTCGGCCTCAACCTCATGGATGCCTTCGATGCGCTGCAACTACCCCGTGACCAGCTCGCGCCTTCAAGGCCCTTCTTTGGGGTGGCCGGCGGATCCGTCGTCCCCGTGGGGCGGGTGCGCCTCCCAGTCACCTTCGGCATTCGCTCCAACTTCCGCACCGAGCAGATCGACTTCAACGTCGCCCACATCCACCTCCCGTACAATGCGATACTTGGCTAACCCGTGCTCGTAGTTCATGGTGGCAACGCACCCGGTCTACAACATCGTCAAGATGCCTGGTAGCGGCGACATCCTCACCATCGTCGGGGACGTCAAGGAGTTGTCACACGTGCTTAAGCTCTCCTACAAAGCCACGATAGCGGCACACACTAGTGCCAGCAGCACCGCGCAAGTCGCGGAGGACCCCGGGGACACCTTCCTTGATGTCGTGCCCATGAAGAAGAGGTAGCTATTCTCCCAGAGTCGAGCGAAGACGAAGCGAGTGCCGATGTACGAAGGAGAACCCGGCACCACCTTCACCATCGGTGCCAACTTACCCCAAGACCAAGAGGAGGCGTTGGTGGCCTTCCTCCGGGTGAACAAAGACATGTTCACATGGAGCGCCTCCGACCTGGTGGGGGTCCTAAGGGACGTGACTGGGCACCATCTCATGGTGTGCCCGAACACACGTCCGGTGAAGCAGAAGGCAAGAAGACAAACCCCGGAGAAGCAGGCGTTCGTTGCTCATGAGGTCGGCAAGCTCAAGAAGGCGGGGGTCATCCAGGAGGTCCGCTACCCAGAGTGGGTGGGAAACTCGATGGTCGTCATGAAGAAGTGCGCGAAGGAGTGTATGTGTGTCAGCTTCATGAGCCTCAACAAGGTCTGCCATTAGGACCCGTTCCCGCTGCCGCGCATCGACCAGATCATGGACTCCACCGCAGAGTGCGACCTCCTGTGCTTCCTGGATGCCTTCTCAGGTTACCACCAGATCAAGATGGCGGTGGAGGACGTCGAGAAGACAACCTTCCTTACATCATGTGGGGTTTTCTGCTACACATGCATGCCCTTCGGGCCGTGGAACGCTAGGGCAACCTTCCAACGACTGATGCACAACGCCCTAGGGCCGCAACTCAAGAGGAATGCGGAGGCTTATGTCGACGACATCGTGGTCAAGCCTAGGGCAGCCAAGACCCTGGTCGAAGACTTGGAGGAGACGTTCGCCAGCCTAAGGGAAGTGAACTTGCAGCTCAACCCTAAGAAATGCATCTTCGGGGTTCCATCAGGCAAACTGCTTAGTTTCCCGGTGTCACACCGGGATCGAAGCGAATCCGGACAAGGTCAAGGCCATCTGCAAGATAAGCCCGCCCCAGACCCTTAAGGAAATGCAAAAACTGGCAGGATGTGTAACTTCCTTGGCACGTTTCATCTCCAAGCTTGGCGAGTGGGCCTTGTCGTTCTTAAAGATCATGAAGAGGAAGGGCCCTTTCGAATAGACCTCTAAGGCGGACGCGTCCTTTGAAGAACTCAAGTGATACCTCGTGAGCCCACCAGTGATGGTAGCACCTCACCCTCGGGAGCCCTTGCTGTTGTACCTGGCTGCCAACCGCCACTCCGCCAGCGTTACACTGGTGGCGGTCAGGGAGGAGTGGGTCGTCACGCGCGCCAAGACCGCAGGAAATGGCGGGGGCCCAGCCATGGGGCCAGGGGGATCGCAAGATCCTCAGGAGCCTGTTTCCCCCCAAGACAAAGCACCAGAGCTCCAAGCTGCCCCAGCGGCCCGTGAGGCACTCTACCCTCCCGAGGCCCAGGCCGCACCAAAGGTCTCCGAAGCAATCAGTCCTCATGAGGCGTCCTCCACACCAGTGGCTCTCGAGGCGCCCAAGCGTCCTTGGCCCACAACGGGGTAGGACACTGCAGAGGGCTTTACTCTCGTCGAGCACCTGGTATACTACGTCAGCATAGTGTTGCAGGACGCACGCTCGCGCTACCCCATGCAACAGAAGCTCCTCCTAGTGCTCCTCATTGCTTCGAGGAAACTGCGCCATTACTTCCAGGGGCATCCCATCAAGGTCGTCTCTGCTTACCCCTTGGAGAAAATCCTGCATAACCCCAACACGGTGGGAAGAGTCGCCGAATGGAACATCGAACTACAGGCCTTCAACATCGAGTTCAGTACGACCAGGTTCATCAAAGGGGCAGCCCTAGTGGATTTTGTGGCGGAATGGACAGACGCCCCGGATAGGGGGCTTGCGGGAGAAAGTCCCTCGTCCCATGCGACGAGGCACCAGGAGGATGGATCATGCATTTCGATGGGGCCTTCACGCGCAAGGGGGCTGGAGCTGGGGTCATGCTCACTTCCCCGACGGGAGACAAGCTCAGTTATGCTGTGTAGCTTTGCTTCCAGCATGGCAAGAAGGTCTCCAACAACATCGCGGAGTACGAGGGCCTCATCACCGGCCTCAAGGTGCATTTCGATGGCGCCTGACCGTCATGGGTGACTCCCAGCTCCTCGTCAACTTCTCCAAAAAGGAATATACACACAAGGACGAGCACATGGAGGCATATTTGGAAGAGGTATGTAAGATCGAAAAACGATTTCAGGGCTTGGAGTTGCAGCACATCCCGCGCAGCGCGAACAAGGAAGCCGACGATATCGCCAAGAGGGAATCATGCCGCGAGCCCTAGGAGCTAGGCATCTTCAAGGAGCGGCTTTTCCAGCCCTCCGCGGCACTGCATGCTAGGAAACTAGAGCCCCAAGGAGAGGAGCTCCCCCAGCACCGACATCGGCGGCTTCGGACTGTGGCCAGGCCTCAGGAGCCCGACTGCTGCTAGCCCTGGAACCTTAGGACAACAGCTGGATGCAGGAGCTCATGGCGTATCTACGCCACATCACGTCACTTGAGAAGGAGGAAGACGCGGAGCGTGTGGACCGATAAGCCACGGCCTACTACCTCCAAGACAGCGACTTGTACCGCAAGCGCCCTAACATCATCCCGTTGTGGTGCATCTCCAAGGAGCAAGGGCGTGAGTTGCTGGCCGACTTCCATGGGGGAGACTGCGGGCGTCACTCCTCTTGGCGCACGCTTGCAGGGAAGGCGTTTCGGTCGGGCTTCTACTAGCCCTCGGCGCTTGACAATGTCATCGAGCTGGTCTGGTCTTGCGAGGCCTGCCTGTTTCATGCCAAGCAGATTCACCAACCCGCACATGGCCTCCAAACCATTCCGCTCTCCTGGCCCTTAGCGGTCTGGGGGTTGGACATTCTGGGGCCTTTCCCGCAAACAGCTGGCGGATACCGCTACCTCTACATCGCCATCGACAAGTTAACCAAATGGGCGGAGGTGGAGCCCGTTTGCACCATCTCGGTCGGGTCGGCCGTCAAGTTCATAAAGGGCCTTGTGAGCCGCTTCGGCATCCCCAACCGCATCATCACCGACAACATTTCGTAGTTCACAAGTAAACTCTTCAAGACCTATTGTGCTAACCTTGGTACGTAGATATGTTACGCCTTAGTGGCCCACCCAAGGAGCAATGGCCAGGCGGAGCATGCCAACGCGGAAGTTCTATGGGGCCTCAAGGCAAGGATCTTCAAGAAGAATCTTGAAGCCTGCGGCAGGGGTTGGATCGATGAGCTTCACTCGGTGTTGTGGTCCATCCGCGTCACCCCGACTAAGCCCATCGGCGAAACCCCGTTCTTCCTTGTCTATGGAGCCAAAGTTGTCCTCCTCCACGAGATCAAGCACCGGTCCCCGCGAGTCTCGACATTTCACGAGGAGCGTCAAGATGCCGAGCGGGGAACAGACCTCCTACTCGGAGAGGAGGCGCGACGTCAGGCCTCGTTCCGAGCTGCGCGGTACCCGCAAGCCCTACGGTGTTACCACTAGCGCAACATTCGCTCGAGGACCCTCGAAGTCGGAGACCTCGTCCTGACGCAGATCCACTCTAGGGAGGGCTTGCATAAGATCCCGCCCATGTGGGAGGGCCCGTTCAAGGTCACTGTCATGCCCAAGATGCGGTCCAATCCTTATTTTGGCACGAGGGCCTCGACATGGATAGAAGCGCATCTCGTCGTGTTGCAAGAATGGATATCATTACAAGTACATTTACAGAAGAGATGAGTATATGGAATTGGCTTACACTTGCCACAAGCTACATCAGAGTCACATCAATACAACAATTTATTCAAATATCATACAAAAGAGCAAGGTCCGACTACGGACGAAAACAAACGGCAAAATGACAACCATCCTTGCTATCCCACGCTGCCACCTGGAACCCATCCAATATCAATGAATAAGAAGAAGAAGAAGAAGAAGAAGAACTCCAAATCAAATAAGCATCGCTCTAATGTCAAAGCATTGCATTACCTGTACCTGCAACTGTTGTTGTCGTAACATGTGAGTCACAGGGACTCGACAATCTCATTTACAAGGGTATCAAGAGTAGCAAAGCTTAAGAGGTGAGGTATGGTTAACTGGTGACGCTGTAGCAAGGCCGCATTTATTGAGTGGATAACATACGAATAAAGAAAGTAAAGTATGGTGGTGTACGCATAACGGACGTGAACTAGTAATGATCACTAACGATCCTGAACACCTACTTGCGTCAAACATAACCCCACCGTGTTCTCACTCTGATAAGAACTCATGAGAAGAGATAGTCATGGTTATGCACACAGTTGGTGTATTTTATTTGAGTTTACTTCAAGTTGCTATGACCGGGTGTTAAATAAAATATCCAAGTTTGCCACATAACCGCGGGCACAACTTTCTGAAAGATTTAACCCTGCAGGCGTGCTCCAACTTGTCCATCACAAATTAACCACATGCCGCGGGAATAACCTTGACCACGGATCTTGTGATCATCCTAGGCAATTCCAAAGGAAATCCGACACCTCAAGATAGCCCGAAGAAGATCAAAGTTCCTCATGCAAGACATTCGAGAAAGGTAAAATAAATCCAGCAAAGCCGCCCGGCGTACCGACTAAACCCGATAGGAGCCGCATATCTCATTCTCTAGGTACGACTGGATGGGCAAGACTTCAGGTTGGCTGAGACCCCGGGTGACCAGGGGGTGCCGGACATCGCCTGTTTTGAATCAACACTCATGAGGAACATTGGCCCGGGTTGTTGATTAATTATCAGCGGGTGTCGGCGGGTCCCTATGCATTTTATTAGTTATTAGGCAAATGTAGTACCAATGTTGGGCCTTGCCAAATAAGTTTTATCCCAAAATGAAAATCAAGGGGGTCCCCATAACAACCTCGAGCATGTTAGGAGCGCTCAACTATGGAACATAACATAGGTTCACAAGTAACTAGGGGCGGCAAGAGCAGACTAAAACACTAAGAAAAAGGCCAAGCCTTCCACCCTTTACCAAGTATATATGTGCATTAAATTAAATAGCAATAATATTGTGATAACAAAAGAATGTCCATGTTGTCACATGGAAGCAATTGCACCTGTAGCTAGAAACGCTATAAGAAGGGTTGAGCAAGTGGTAACATAGCCAAACAAAGGTTTGCTAGGATGTGGAGGGTTTAGAGGCTTTCATGGCAATGTTGGGACGCTTGTCAAACAAGTGGTAGGTAGCGAGACAAAACAATAAAAGCGAGACAACTAGCATAGCAATGATAGTAGTGGTATCCAGGGATATGTTTCATCTTGTTTGAGATCCCGCTTGGAAGAAGATCGAGTCCATGAAGAAGAGGGGTCACCGTAGTCGAACGAATCCTCACACTTTGAACACTTTTGGAATTCTACCGAGAAGAAGAAATCCGGAAACAACATTCAACACACGGTACACCACAACATATGCATGACGTGATGCGCAAACAAATATGATGCATGTCCGGTTTAATATGCAACACATGGCATGGCAAGAACAACAAACAACTGCTACACATTAAGTGAAGTTCAATATGCAACGAGTTGCATATTGACGAAACTCCACGTTCGAATTATTTAGTTCACTCTCGTTAGGTACTCATCAATATTAAATGTTGTTTAACATGGGTGGTCATGGCATAAGGCGAAGATGGAATTAAGCAATTTTAAATGGAGAAGGAGAACACACGTATAAGAAAATAATAACACTCCATATTATGAGAAACTTTGGTTAATGTTTTTTAACTAAATAACTATATTAAATGTTGTTTATCATGGCAAGAGGCCAAGCATGAACAACTACATCACCTAGGCATTTTAAATGAGGACGGAAGCAACATATAGCATTTCCGAAACATCCCCATAAGCATAATATGAATTTGGTCCATATCTGAACTAACCATATTTTAGAGTTATTTAACAGCAAAATAAATGTCACCATGAGATTTTGCACATTTTTCTAGTCAAGTTACATATGTGGAACATTTTTATCGGAGCTACGGTTTAAAAGTTACGAAATAAATCATTTTACATGGCATTTATGCAAAAATAATGGAAACAACAAGTTAATCATTTTAAACACATGTGAGAGTTGGTTATTATGAATCTACACGAAATTCCAGTCATTTTGAATTTATAAAGTTTTTTAATCCGATGCACGGTTATGGAGTTATTAAATGCAAGATCTAGGGGTACTTTTCTGTAAAACAATAGTTCACAGGATATTTGACAAAATCGCAGAATGAAAAAAAACGATCCTTTGCCGAATCTAATAGGCGCAACATATCTATACAGTGCATCGAGCGGGGCTTAGTGGTGTGGCAATCCCCTTGGGCCATCATGGGCCAGGCGGGCTGGCTGGGCTGAAGCCCACGCGAGGGCGCTGGAGCGGGCGAGTGGGCAAGAAGGCTCATCCTTGACCTCATGCCCGACGCAGGGAGGCAGGGCGGCCGCGGCATGGTCAACGACGACGAGGGCAGCATGGGGAGACGGGCTCCGGCGAGGGGGCGGGGAAGGCCGGATCCGGTGAGGCCGGAGCCATTCCCGGTGGTGGCGACGAGAACCGGAGGCGGGTGGAGCAGATCGGGCGGCGGCCATGGAGGATCCTATGAGGAGGGAGAGAGAACGAGCGAGGAGTGGGAGAGAAGAAGGAGAGGGAGGAGCACGGGGCAAGGGGCGGCAGGGGTTCGCCGGTGGCGGCTCACCGAGGCTTCTGTCATGGTCGGCGGAGATGGGTGCGGGCTCACCCGACAACGGGTGCAGGGCTGGGAGGCTTAGGAGGCAGAGGAGATCGGGAGCGGCTCAGCGTATGGGCGGTGGCGATTCGGGCCCAAGGCGGGCCTCCAGATGGGCCTGGGTGGGCCGGCGGCGCTCGAGAGAGAAGGTGGGCACGGTGGAGGTGGCGGCTGGGGGTTGGGGGCACATGGAAAACGAGGGGAGGGCTAGGGTTTGCCCAATTTGGTAGGTGGGGGTCTATTTATAGCAGTAAGGGGCTAGGGTTCGCAATTTTTGTCCATTTTCATCCCGGAAGCGCAGGGGGCTATGGTTAGGCTGCGGTGGCTTTGTAGATGGGCTATGAGGAGATGAGAGGGAGGTTTGCGGCCCGTGACACGAGGTTTCAAAACATCGAAAAATGTCCGCTAATAACCAAAGACGGTGCCGCTACGGTCGACCATTCGGGTATCAAACGAACTTTGATTGCGACGAAATATGGCAGGCGGCCTACCTACAATAAAACAAGACCGCACTCCAACTTTCAACCCAATCTGCGAAAGTTTTAAACGCTATCTAGAAACAATATTTTAATCAATGCATCGGGCGCGTGCATGTGTGGTTGGCCTCGAAAGGTTGACGTCACAAACGGAGAGAACCGGCAGCTACTCACGGATGCAAGTTTTCGAAAAGAGTGACGATGCTATGTAGATGATGCGAATGATTCAATGATGAATGCAGCAACCAAATGAAACATAGAAGAGAATGGAAATAAAAGGGGAATCTTCTGGAGCGCCGGTCCTAGGTTGTTACTGTTGGGGAACATTGCATGGGAAACAAAAAACTCCCTACGCACACGAAGATCTATCCATGGTGATGAGCATCTACGAGAGGGAGAGTGGATCTACATACCCTTGTAGATCGCTAAGCGGGAAGCGTTAAGAAACGCGGTTGGTGTAGTCGAACGTCTTCGCGATCCAAATCACTGTGCGTCCCACGATCCAATCATGATCTGTCCCGCGATCCAATCACGATCCGTCCCGCGATCCGATCACGATCCGTCCCACGAATCTTGATCACGATCCGTCTCATGAACTTGATCACGATCCTTCCGATCTAGCACCGAACGGACGGCACCTCCGCGTTCAGCACACGTACAGCTTGATGACGATCTCCACCATCTTGATCCAGCAAGAAGGAGTGGAGAGGAAGAAGAGTTCTCCGGCAGCCTGACGCCGCTCCGGCGATGGTGGTGGAGTAATTCCAGTAGGGCTTCGCCTAAGCACTACAGAAAACCGATCTAGGGGAGAAACTATGCACTAGAGGAACGGGTAGCACGTGGCTGAAAATCTTGTGCAAAACCCTTCTATTCCACCAGTATATATAGGAGGAGAGGAGGAGGAGGGCTGGAGCAGGGCTGAGCCCCTCTTGGAGTCGGCCGAAGCCAAGGGGGAGGAGTCCTACTCCTCCTTCACTCCTAGTAGGAGTAGGACTCTCCCTTTTTGCCTTTTTCCACTCTTTTTCCTTTGGGACTCTTCCCCTAGCCGCATGGGCCTGTTGTGGCTATTCCACCAGCCCACTAAGGGCTGTTTAATACTCTCCCACAGCCCATGAAGCCTCTTGGGTCGAAATACCCCTCCCGAAGGTCTCCCGGTACACTACCGGCTCTCCCGGTACACAACCGATAAGCCCGGAACTTTTCCGGCGACCAAAACAGGACTTCCTATATATGAATCTTTACCTTCGGACCATTCCAGAACTCCTCGTGACATCGAGGATCTCATCCGGGACTCCGAACAAACTTCGGTCACCACCATACATAACTCTATACTACCGAAACGTCACCAAACCTTAAGTGTGCAGACCCTACGGGTTCGAGAACTATATAGACATGACCGAGACACCTCTACAGTCAATAACCAATGGCGGGACCTGGATGTCCACATTAGTTCCTACATATTATACGAAGATCTTTATCGGTCGAACCTCTATGTCAAGGATTCAGTTAATCCCGTATGATGTTCCCTTTGTTCTTCGGTATGTTACTTGTCCGAGATTCGATCGTCGGTATCTCCATACCTAGTTCAACCTCGTTACTGGCAAGTCTCTTTACTCGTTCCGTAATACAAGATCCCGTGACCAACACTTAGTCACATTGCTTGCAAGGCTTATTGTGATGGTGTATTACCAAGTGGGCCCTGAGATACCTCTCCGTTACACCTAGTGGGCCCCTGAGGCACTCTACCTTCCCGAGGCCCAGGCCGCACCAAAGGTCTCCGAAGCACTCAGTCCTCATGAGGCGTCCACCGCACCGGTGGCTCTCGAGGCGCCCAAGCGTCCTTGGCGCACAACGGGGTAGGACACTGCCGAGGGCTTTACTCTCGTCGAGCACCTGGTATACTACATCAGCACAGTGTTGCAGGACGCACGCTCGTGCTACCCCATGCAACAGAAGCTCCTCCTAGTGCTCCTCATTGCGTCGAGGAAACTGCGCCATTACTTCCAGGGGCAGCCCATCAAGGTCGTCTATGCTTACCCCTTGGAGAAAATCCTGCATAACCCCAACACGGTGGGAAGAGTCGCCGAATGGAACATCGAACTACAGGCCTTCAACATTGAGTTTAGTACGATCAGGTTCATCAAAGGGGCGGCCTAGCGGATTTTGTGGCGGAATGGACAGACGCCCCGGATAGGGGGCTTGCGGGAGCAAGTCCCTCGTCCCATGCGACGAGGCACCAGGAGGATGGATCATGCATTTCGATGGGGCCTTCACGCGCAAGGGGGCTGGAGCTGGGGTCATGCTCACTTCCCCGACGGGACACAAGCTCAGTTACACTGTGTAGCTTTGCTTCCAGCATGGCAAGAAGGTCTCCAACAACATCGCGGAGTACGAGGGCCTCATCACCGGCCTCAAGGTGCATTTCGATGGCGCCTCACCGTCATGGGTGACTCCCAGCTCCTCGTCAACTTCTCCAAAAAGTAATATACACCCAAGGACGAGCACATGGAGGCATATTTGGAAGAGGTATGTAAGATCGAAAAACGTTTTCAGGGCTTGGAGTTGCAGCACATCCCGCGCAGCGCGAACAAGGAAGCCGACGATATTGCGAAGAGGGAATCGTGCCGTGAGCCCTAGGAGCTAGGCATCTTCAAGGAGCGGATTTTCCAGCCCTCCGTGGCACCGCATGCTAGGAACCTGGAGCCCCAAGGAGAGGAGCTCCCCCAGCACCGACATCGGCGGCTTCGGACTGTGGCCAGGCCTTAGGAGCCCGACTGCTGCTAGCCCTGGAACCTTAGGACAACAGCTGGATGCAGGAGCTCATGGTGTATCTACGCCACGTCACGTCGCCGGAGAAGGAGGAAGACGCGGAGCGTGTGGACCGACAAGCCACGGCCTACTACCTCCAAGATAGCGACTTGTACCGCAAGCGCCCTAACATCATCGCGCTGCGGTGCATCTCCAAGGAGCAAGGGCGTGAGCTGCTGGCCGACATCCACGGGGGAGACTGCGGGCGTCACTCCTCTTGGCGCACGCTTGCAGGGAAGGCATTTCGGTCGGGCTTCTACTGGCCCTCGGCGCTTGACAATGTCATCGAGCTGGTCTGGTCTTGCGAGGCTTGCCTGTTTCATGCCAAGCAGATTCACCAACCCGCACATGGCCTCCAAACCATTCCGCTCTCCTGGCCCTTAGCGGTCTAGGGGTTGGACATTCTGGGGCCTTTCCCGCAAATAGCTGGCGGATACCGCTACCTCTACATCACCATCGACAAGCTAACCAAATGGGCGGAGGTGGAGCCCGTTCGCACCATCTCGGTCGGGTCGGCCGTCAAGTTCATAAAGGGCCTTGTGAGCCGCTTCGGCATCCCCAACCACATCATCACCGACAACAGTTCGTAGTTCACAAGTAAACTCTTCAAGACCTATTGTGCTAACCTTGGTACGCAGATATGTTACGCCTTAGTGGCCCACCCAAGGAGCAATGGCCAGGCGGAGCACGCCAACGCGGAAGTTCTATGGGGCCTCAAGGCAAGGATCTTCAAGAAGAATCTTGAAGCCTACGGCAGGGGTTGGATCGATGAGCTTCACTCGGTGTTGTGGTCCATCCGCATCACCCCGACTAAGCCCATCGGCGAAACCCCGTTCTTCCTTGTCTATGGAGCCAAAGTTGTCCTCCTCCACGAGATCAAGCACCGGTCCCCGTGAGTCTCGACATTTCACGAGGAGCGTCAGGATGCCGAGCGGGGAACAGACCTCCTACTCGGAGAGGAGGCGCGACGTCAGGCCTCGTTCCGAGCTACGCGGTACCAGCAAGCCCTACGGTGTTACCACTGGCGCCACATTCGCTCGAGGACCCTCGAAGTCGGAGACCTCGTCCTGACGCAGATCCACTCTAGGGAGGGCTTGCATAAGCTCCCGCCCATGTGGGAGGGCCCGTTCAAGGTCACTGTCATGCCCAAGATGCGGTCCAATCCTTATTTTGGCACGAGGGCCTCGACAGGGATAGAAGTGCATCTCGTCATGTTGCAAGAATGGATATCATTACAAGTACATTTACAGAAGAGATGAGTATATGGAATTGGCTTACACTTGCCACAAGCTACATCAGAGTCACATCAATACAACAATTTATTCAACTATCATACGAAAGAGCAAGGTCCGACTACGGACGAAAACAAACGGCAAAATGACATCCATCATTGCTATCCCACGCTGCCACCTGGAACCCATCCAAGATCGATGAAGAAGATGAAGAACTCCAACTCAAATAAGCATCGCTCTAACGTCAAAGCATCGCATTACCTGTACCTGCAACTGTTGTTGTAGTAACATGTGAGTCACAGGGACTCAACAATCTCATTTACAAGGGTATCAAGAGTAGCAAAGCTTAATAGGTGAGGTATGGTTAAATGATGACGCTGCAGCAAGGCCGCATTTATTGAGTGGCTAATATACGAATACAGAAAGTAAAGTATGGTGGTCTACGCATAACGGACGTGAACTAGTAATGATCACTAACGATCCTGAACACCTACTTGCGTCAAACATAACCCCACCGTGTTCTCACTCTGATAAGAACTCACGAGAAGAGATAGTCATGGTTATGCACACAGTTGGTCTATTTTATTTGAGTTTACTTCAAGTTTGCTATGACCGGGTGTTCAATAAAATATCCAAGTTTGCCACATAACCGCGGGCACAACTTTCTAAAAGATTTAACCCTGCAGGCGTGCTCCAACTTGTCCGTCACAAATTAACCACATGCCGCGGGAATAACCTCGACCACGGATCTTGTGATCATCCTAGGCAATTCCAAAGGAAATCCGACACCTCAAGATAGCCCAGAGAAGATCAGAGTTCCTCATGCAAGACATTCAAGAAAGATAAACAAATCCAGCAAGGCCGCCCGGCGTACCGACTAAACCCGATAGGAGCCGCATATCTCATTCTCTAGGTACGACTGGATGGGCAAGACTTCAGGTTGGCTAAGACCCCGGGTGACCAGGGGGCGCTGGACATCGCCTGTTTTGAATCAACACTATTGAGGAGCATTGGCCCGGGTTGTTGATTAATTATCAGCGGGTGTCGGCGGGTCCCTATGCATTTTATTAGTTATTAGGCAAATGTAGTACCAATGTTGGGCCTTGCCAAATAAGTTTTATCCCAAAATGAAAATCAAGGGGGTCCCCATAACAACCTCGAGCATGTTAGGAGCGCTCAACTATGGAACATAACATAGGTTCACAAGTAACTAGGGGCGGCAAGAGCAGACTAAAACACTGAGCAAAAGCCCAAGCCTTCCACCCTTTACCAAGTATATATGTGCATTAAATTAAATAGCAATAATATTGTGATAACAAAAGAATGTCCATGTTGTCACATGGAAGCAATTGCACCTGCAGCTAGAAATGCTATAACAAGGGTTGAGCAAGCGGTAACATAGCCAAACAAAGGTTTGCTAGGATGTGGAGGGGTTAGAGGCTTTCATGGCAATGTTGGGACGCTTGTCAAACAAGTGGTAGGTAGCGAGACAAAACAATAAAAGCGAGACAACTAGCGTAGCAATGATAGTAGTGGTATCCAGGGAAATGTTTCATCTTGTTTGAGATCCCGTTTGGAAGAAGATCGAGTCCATGAAGAAGAGGGGCCACCGTAGTCGAACGAATCCTCACACTTTGAACACTTCTGGAATTCTACCGAGAAGAAGCAATCCGAAAATAACATTCAACACACGGTACACCACAACATATGCATGACATGATGCGCAAACAAATATAATGCATGTCCGGTTTAATATGCAACACATGGCATGGCAAGAACAACAAACAACTGCTACACATTAAGTGAAGTTCAATGTGCAACGAGTTGCATATTGACGAAACTCCACGTTCGAATTATTTAGTTCACTCTCGTTAGGTACTCATCAACATTAAATGTTGTTTAACATGGGTGGTCATGGCATAAGGCGAAGATGGAATTAAGCAATTTTAAATGGAGAAGGAGAACACACATATAACAAAATAATAACACTCCATATTATGAGAAACTGTGGTTAATGTTTTTTAACTAAATAACCATATTAAATGTTGTTTATCATGGCAAGAGGCGAAGCATGAACAACTACATCACCTAGACATTTTAAATGAGGACGGAAGCAACATATAGCATTTCCGAAACATCCCCATAAGCATAATATGAATTTGGTCCAGATCTGAACTAACCATATTTTAGAGTTGTTTAACAGCAAAATAAATGTCACCATGAGATTCTGCACATTTTTCTAGTCAAGTTACATATGTGGAACATTTTTATCGGAGCTACGGTTTAAAAGTTACGAAAGAAATCATTGTACATGGCATCTATGCAAAAATAATGGAAACAACAAGTTAATCATTTTAAACACATGTGAGAGTTGGTTATTATGAATCTACACGAAATTCCATTCATTTTTAATTTATAAAGTTTTTTAATCCGATGCACGGTTATGGAGTTATTAAATGCAAGATCTAGTGGGACTTTTCTGTAAAACAATAGTTCACAGGATATTTGACAAAATCGCAGAATGAAAAAAAAACAATCCTTGGCCGAATCTAATAGGCGCAGCATATCTATACAGTGCATCGGGCAGGGATTAGCAAGGTGGCAATCACCTTGGGCCATCATGGGCCAGGCGGGCTGGCTGGGCTGAAGCCCACGCGAGGGCGCTGGAGCGGGCGAGTGGGCAAGAAGCCTCATCCTTGACCTCATGCCTGACGCAGGGAGGCAGGGCGGCAGCGGCATGGTCAACGATGACGAGGGCAGCATGGGGAGACGGGCTCCTGTTAGGGGGGCGGGGAAGGTCGGATCCGGTGAGGCTGGAGCCATTCCCGGTGGTGGCGACGAGAACCGGAGGCGGGTGGAGCAGATCGGGCGGCGGCCATGGAGGATCCTATGAGGAGGGAGAGAGAACGAGTGAGGAGAGGGAGAGAAGAAGGAGAGGGAGGAGCACGGGGCAAGGGGCGGTAGGGGTTCGCCGGCGGCGGCTCACCGGGGCTCCGGTGATGGTCGGCGGAGACGGGTGCGGGCTCACCCGACAACGGGTGCGGGGCTGGGAGGCTCAGGAGGCAGAGGAGATCGGGAGCGGCTCAGCGTATGGGCGGTGGCGATTCGGGCCCAAGGCGGGCCTCCAGATGGGCCTGGGTGGGCCGGCGGCGCTGGAAGGAAAAGGTGGGCACGGTGGAGGTGGCGGCTGGGGGTTGGGGGCACATGGAAAATGAGGCGAGGGCTAGGGTTTGCCCACTTAGGCAGGTGGGGGTCTATTTATAGCATTTAGGGGCTAGGGTTAGCAATTTTTGTCCATTTTCATCCCGGAAGCGCAGGGGGCTATGGTTAGGCTGCGGTGGCTTTGTAGATGGGCTATGAGGAGATGAGAGGGAGGTTTGCGGCCCGTGACACGAGGTTTTAAAACATCGAAAAATGTCCGCTAATAACCAAAGACAGTGCCGCTACGGTCGACCGTTCGGGTATCAAACGAACTCTGATTGCGACGAAATATGGCAGGCGGCCTACCTACAATAAAACAAGACCGCACTACAACTTTCAACCCAATCCGAGAAAGTTTTAAATGCAATTTAAAAACAATATTTTAATCAATGCATCGGGCGCGTGCATGTGTGGTTGGCCTCGAAAGTTTGACGGCACAAACGGAGAGAACCGGCAGATACTCACGAATGCAAGTTTTCGAAAACGAGTGACGATGCTATGTAGATGATGCGAATGATTCAATGATGAATGCAGCAACCAAATGAAACATAGAAGAGAATGGAACTAAAAGGGGAATCTTCTGGAGCGCCGGTCCTAGGTTGTTACTGTTGGGGAACGTTGCATGGGAAACAAAAAAATAACTACGCACACGAATATCTATCCATGGTGATGAGCATCTACGAGAGGGAGAGTGGATCTACATACCCTTGTAGATCGCTAAGCGGGAAGCATTAAGAAACGCGGTTGGTGTAGTCGAACGTCTTCGCGATCCAAATCGCCGTGCATCCCGCGATCCAATCATGATCCGTCCCGCGATCCAATCACGATCCGTCCCGCGATCCGATCACGATCCGTCTCACGAACTTGATCACGATCCTTCCGATCTAGCACCGAACGGACGGGACCTCCGCGTTCAGCACACGTACAGCTTGATGACGATCTCCACCATCTTGATCCAGCAAGAAGGAGTGGAGAGGAATAAGAGTTCTCCGGCAGCCTGACGGCGCTCCGGCGATGGTGGTGGAGTAATTCTAGCAGGGCTTCGCCTAAGCACTACAGAAAACCGATCTAGAGGAGAAACTATGCCCTGGAGGAACGGGTAGCACGTGGCTAAAAATCTTGTGCAAAACCCTTCTATTCCACCAGTATATATAGGAGGAGAGGAGGAGGAGGGCTGGAGCAGGGCTGAGCCCCTCTTGGAGTCGGCCGAAGCCAAGGGGGAGGAGTCCTACTCCTCCTTCACTCCTAGTAGGAGTAGGACTCTCCCTTTTTGCCTTTTTTCCACTCTTTTTCCTTTGGGACTCTTCCCCCAGCCGCATGGGCCTGTTGTGGCTATTCCACCAGCCCACTAAGGGCTGGTTAATACTCTCCCACAGCCCATGAAGCTTCTTGGGTCGAAATACCCCTCCCAGAGGTCTCCCGGTACACTACCGGCTCTCCCGGTACACTACCGATAAGCCCGGAACTTTTCCGGTGACCAAAACAGGACTTCCTATATATGAATATTTACCTTCGGACCATTCTAGAACTCCTCGTGACGTCTTGTCCAGAACTCCAGAACAGTAGCAATAAACTGACACAATCATAAGTTACATTTATAGTTTGGGTCTTGTCCATCACATCATTCTCCTAATGATGTGATCCCGTTATCAAATGACATCTCATGTCCATGGCTAGGAAACGTTAACCATCTTTCAATCAATGAGCTAGTTCACTAGAGGCATACTAGGGACATTGTGTTTGTCTATGTATCCACACATGTATCCATGTTTTCAATTAATACAATTATAGCTTGGATAATAAACCATTATCATGAACAAGGAAATACAATAATAAAAACTTTATTTATTGCCTCTAGGGAATATTTCTAACAGTCTCCCACTTGCACTAGAGTCAATAATCTAGTTCACATCACTATGTGATTTACATTGTAATGAATCGAACACCCATGCAGTTCTAGTGTTGATCATGTTTAGCCCTTGGAAGAGGTTTAGTCAACGGGTCTGCAACTTTCAGATCCGTGTGCACTTTGCAAATATTTATGTCTTTCTCCAAGATGTAATCACGGATGGAGTTGAAGCGTTGCTTTATGTGTCTGGTCCTCTTGTGAAACCTTGGTTCCTTGGCCAGAGCAATGGCACTAGTGTTGTCACAGAACAGGTTCATTGGATTCAGTGCACTGGGCACTACTCCAAGATCTGTCATGAACTGCTTCGTCCAGACACCTTCCTTCGCCGCCTCCGAGGCTACGATGTATTCCGCTTCACACGTAGAATCAGCTACCACACTTTGCTTGGAACTGCACCAGCTTACCGCTCCCCCGTTAAGAATAAATACGTATCCGGTTTGCGACTTAGAGTCGTCCGGATCAGTGTCAAAGCTTGCATCGACGTAACCCTTTACGATGAGCTCTTCATCACCTCCATAAACGAGAAACTTTTCCTTAGTCCTTTTCAGGTACTTAAGGATATTCTTGACCGCTTGCCAGTGCTCCATTCCAGGATCACTTTGAAACCTTCCGGCCATACTTATGGCAAGGCTGACATCGGGTCTTGTGCACAGCATTGCATACATGATAGAGCCTATGGCTGAAGCATAGGGGATGTCACTCATCTTTTCTCTATCTTCTGCAGTTACTGGGCATTGAGTCTTACTCAACTTTACACCTTGTAATACAGGCAAGAACCCCTTCTTGGACTATTCCATTTTGAACTTCTTCAAAACTTTATCAAGGTATGTGCTCTGTGAAAGTGCTATTAAGCGTCTCGATCTATCTCTATAGATCTTAATGCCTAATATGAAAGCAGCTTCTCCTAGGTCCTTCATTGAAAAACTCTTGTTCAAATATTCCTTCACGCTTTCCAGCATTTCTATATTGTTTCCAATCAGCAATATGTCATCCACATATAATACTAGAAACGCTATAGAGCTCCCACTCACTTTCTTGTAAATACAAGCTTCTCCGTAAACTTGTATAAACTCAAACGCTTTGATCACCTCATCAAAGCGCTTATTCCAACTCCGAGATGCTTGCACCAGTCCATAAATGGAACGCTGGAGTTTGCAAACTTTGTTAGCATTCTCTGGATCGACAAAACCTTCGGGTTGCATCATATACAACTCTTCCTCAAGGAAACCATTGAGGAACGTTGTTTTTACATCCATCTGCCAAATTTCATAGTCGAAATAGGCAGCTATTGCTAACATGATTCTGACAGACTTAAGCATCGCTACGGGTGAGAAAGTCTCATCGTAGTCAACTCCTTGAACTTGTGAAAAACCCTTTGCCACAAGTCGAGCTTTATAGACGGTGACATTACCGTCCGTGTCTGTTTTCTTCTTAAAGATCCATTTGTTTTGAATGGCCCTTCGCCCTTCAGGTAATACTTCCAAAGTCCATACTTTGTTTTCATACATGGATCCCATCTCGGATTTCATGGCCTCTAACCATTTCTCGGAATCCGGGCCCATCACCGCTCCTCCATAGCTCGTAGGTTCATTGTTGTCCAACAACATGACTTCCAAGACAGGGTTGCCGTACCACTCAGGGGTAGCACGCGGCCTTGTCGACCTACGAGGTTCAATAGCTGCTTGATCCGAAGCTTCATGATCATCATCATTAACTTCCTCTTCTACCGTTGTAGGTACCATAGAAACATCTTTCTGCGCTACGCTACTTTCTGGTTGAAGTAAAGGTTCAATAACCTCATCAAGCTCTATTTTTCTCCCACTCAGTTCTTTCGAGAGAAACTTTTTCTCAAGAAATGTTCCGTTTTTAGCGACAAACACTTTGCCTTCGGATCTGAGATAGAAGGTATACCCGACTATCTCTTTCGGGTATCCTATGAAGATGCATTTCTCTGCTTTGGGTTCCAGCTTTTCAGGCTGAAGCTTTTTGACATAAGCATCACATCCCCAAACGTTAAGAAACGACAACTTTGGCTTCTTGCCAAACCACAGTTCATATGGCGTCGTCTCAACGGATTTTGATGGTGCCCTATTTAGAGTGAATGCAGCTATCTCTAATGCATAACCCCAAAACGATAGTGGCAAATCAGCAAGAGACATCATAGAACTCACCATATCTAATAAGGTTCGATTACGACGTTCGGACACACCATTACGCTGTGGTGTTCTAGGCGGTGTCAACTGTGAAACAATTCCACACTGCCTTAAGTGACTGCCAAACTCATAACTCAGATATTCACCTTCTCGATCAGATCGCAGGAACTTAATCTTCTTGTTACGATGATTCTCAACTTCACTCTGAAATTGCTTGAACTTTTCAAATGTTTCAGACTTGTGTTTCATTAAGTAAATATACCCATATCTACTTAAGTCATCAGTGAAGGTGAGAAAATAACGATATCCACCACGCGTTGTAACATTCATTGGACCGCACACATCAGTGTGTATGATTTCCAATAAGTCACTCGCCCGTTCCATTGTTCCAGAGAATGGCGTTTTAGTCATCTTGCCCATGAGGCATGGTTCACATGTGTCAAGTGATTCAAAATCAAGTGACTCCAAAAGTCCATCAGCATGGAGCTTCCTCATGCGTTTTACACCAATATGACCTAAACGGCAGTGCCACAAGAAAGTGGTACTATCATTATCAATTCTACATCTTTTGGCATCAATGTTATGAACATGTGTGTCATGACTATCAAGATTCAATATGAATAAACCCGTAACATTGGGTGCATGACCATAAAAGATATTACTCATATAAATAGAACAACCTTTATTCTCTGATTTAAATGAGTAACCGTCTCGCAATAAACAAGATCCAGATATAATGTTCATGCTTAACGCAGGCACTAAATAACAATTATTCAGGTTCATCACTAATCCCGATGGTAATGGAAGAGAGAGCGTGTCGACGGCGATCACATCAACCTTGGAACCATTTCCCATGCGCATTGTCACTTCGTCCCTTACCAGCCTTCGTTTATTCCGTAGTTCCTGCTTTGAGTTGCAAATGTGAGCAACCGAACCGGTATCAAATACCCAGGCACTACTACGAGAGCTAGTAAGGTACACATCAATAACATGTATATCATATATACCTTGTTTGTCGTTGGCCGCCTTCTTGTCAGCCAGGTACTTAGGGCAGTTCCGCTTCCAGTGACCAGTTCCTTTGCAATGAAATCACTCAGTTTCTGGCTTGGGTCCATGCTTGGGCTTCTTTGCAGGAGTAGAAACTGCTTTGCCATCCTTCTTGGTTTTACCCTTCTTGCCCTTGCCCTTGACTTTGCCATTTTTCTTGAAACTAGTGGTTTTATTGACCATCAACACTTGATGTTCTTTCTGGATTTTAGACTCAGCGACTTTTAGCGTCGCAAATAGCTCGGCGACTAACTTGTTCATCTCGTGCATGTTATAGTTTATCACAAAGCTCTTGTAACTAGGTGGCAGTGATTGAAGAACTCCGTCAGTGATCGCCTCTGGTGGAAGGGCAATTCCCAACTCCACTAGACGAGTTGAATACCCAGACATTCTGAGTATATGTTCACTAATAGACCCGTTCTCCTCCATCTTGCAAGCATAGAACTTATCGGAGGTTTCATACCTCTCGATCCGGGCATTCTTCTGAAAGATAAACTTCAACTCCTAGAACATCTCATATGCTCCATGACGTTCAAAACGTCTTTGAAGTCCCGGTTCTAAGACATATAATATTGCACACTGAACTATTGAGTAATCTCCAGTACGTGCCTCCCAAGTGTTCTTAACGTCTTCGGAGGTCATGTCTTCTGGTTGGTCACCAAGCGGTGCATCAAGGACATATGATTTATAGGAAGTAGTGAGGATAATCCTCAGATTACGGGCCCAGTCAACAAAGTTACTTCCATCATCTTTCAGTTTAGCTTTCTCTAGGAACGCATTAAAATTCAGGGGTGCTACTGCGTGAGCCATTGATCTACAACATAAATATGCAAAGTTCACTTAGACTATTGTTCAAGATAATGAGTTTAGTTAATCAAATTACTAAAGCTCCCACTCAAATTGACATCCCTCAGGTCATCTAAGTGTCACATGATCCAAATCCATCTACTCAAGTCCATTCATCACGTGAGTTGAGGTGGCTTCAATGGTGAACATCATTATGTTGATCATATCTACTATATGACTCATGTTCGACCTTTCGGTCTCTTGTGTTCCGAGGCCTTGTCTGTACATGCTAGGCTCGTCAAGTTTAACCCGAGTGTTCTACGCGTGCAACACTGGCTTGCACCCGTTGTGTGTGAACATAGAGTCTATCACACCCGATCATCACGTGGTGTCTCAACACGACGAACTTTCGCAATGGTGCACACTTGGGGAGAACACAATTTTATCTTGAAATTTAAGTGAGGGATCACCTTATAATTCTACCGTCGTACTAAGCATAACAAGGTGCACAAAAGGATTAACATCACATGCAATTCATAAGTGACATGATATGGCCATGAACTTGTGCTTTAGATCTCCATCTTGAAAGCATCGGCATGATCTTCATCGTTACCATCACGACACCATGATCTCCATCATCTTGATCTCCATCAACGTGTCGCCATCGAGGTTATCACGCCCTGCATGCTTCTACTACTATTGCTACCGTTTAGTGATAAAGTAAAGCATTACATAGCGCTTAGTGATTGACACGCAGGTCATACAATAATTAAAGACAACCCTATGGCTCCTGCCGGTTGCCATACTCATCGACATGCAAGTCGTGAAAATCTATACATCACATGATCATCTCATACATCACATATATCACATCATGTAATTGGCCATATCACATCACAACATACCCTGCAAAAACAAGTTAGACGTCCTCTAATTGTTGTTGCATGTTTTATGTGGCTGCTACGGGTTTCTATCAAGAATGATTCTCACCTACGCATAAACCACAACGGTGATACATAATTTGCTTTTCAACTTTCTCAAGGACCGCCTTTGTCGAACCCGATCCAACTAAAGTGAGAGAAACTGCCACCCGCAAGCCATCTAGGCAACAAGTTGCGTCGAGGGAACCGGTCTCTCGTAAGTGTACGAGTAATGTTGGTCCGGGCCGCTTCATCTCACAATACCGCTGAACCAAAATCCGACCAAGGGAGGAAGCAATCTAAGCATCAACGCCCACAAACCTTTTGTGTGTTCTACTCGAGATCTCATCTACACATAGACGTAGCTCTGATACCACTGTTTGGGAAAGTTGCATGGGAAACAAAAAATTCCTACACACATGAAGATCTATCCATGGTGATGAGCATCTATGAGAGGGAGAGTGGATCTACATACCCTTGTAGATCGCTAAGCGGGAAGCGTTAAGAAACGCGGTTGGTGTAGTCGAACGTCTTCGCGATCCAAATCGCCGTGCGTCCCGCGATCCAATCACGATCCGTCCCGCGATCCAATCACGATCCGTCCCACGATCCGATCACGATCCGTCCCACGAATCTTGATCACGATCCATCTCCCGAACTTGATCACGATCCTTCTGATCTAGCACCGAACGGACGACACCTCCGCGTTCAGCACATGTTCAACTTGATGACGATGTCCACTGTCTTGATCCAGCAAGAAGGAGTGGAGACGAAGAAGAGTTCTCCGGCAGCCTGACGGCGCTCCGGCGATGGTGGTGGAGTAATTTCGGCAGGGCTTCGCCTAAGCACTGCAGAAAACCGATCTAGAGGAGAAACTATGCACTGGAGGAATGGGTAGCACGTGGCTGAAAATCTTGTGCAAAACCCTTCTATTCCACCAGTATATATAGGAGGAGAGGAGGAGTAGGGCTGGAGCAGGGCTGAGCCCCTCTTGGAGTCGGCCGAAGCCAAGGGGGAGGAGTATTACTACTCCTCCACTCCTAGTAGGAGTAGGACTCTCCCTTTTTGCCTTTTTTCCACTCTTTTTCTTTTGGGACTCTCCCCCTAGCCGCATGGGCCTGTTGTGGCTATTCCACCAGCCCACTAAGGGCTTGTTAATACTCTCCCACAGCCCATGAAGCCTCTTGGGTCGAAATACCCCTCCCGGAGGTCTCCCGGTACACTACCGGCACTCCCGGTACACAACCGATAAGCCCGGAACTTTTCCGGCGACCAAAACAGGACTTCCTATATATGAATCTTTACCTCCGGACCATTCTGGAACTCCCCGTGACGTCCAGGATCTCATCCGGGACTCCTAAAAAACTTCGGTCACCACCATACATAACTCTATACTACTGAAACGTCACCAAACCTTAAGTGTGCAGACCCTGCGGGTTCGAGAACTATATAGACATGAACGAGACACCTCTACGGTCAATAACCAATGGCGGGACCTGGATGTCCACATTAGTTCCTACATATTCTATGAAGATCTTTATCGGTCGAACCTCTATGTCAAGGATTCGGTTAATCCCGTATGATGTTCCCTTTGTTCTTCGGTATGTTACTTGTCCGAGATTCGATCGTCGGTATCTCCATACCTAATTCAACCTCATTACTGGCAAGTCTCTTTACTCGTTCCGTAATACAAGAACCCGTGACCAACACTTAGTCACATTGCTTGCAAGGCTTATTGTGATGGTGTATTACCATGTGGGCCCTGAGATACCTCTCCGTTACACGGAGTAACAAATCCCAGTCTTGATCCATGCCAACTCAACAGACACCCTCGGAGATACCTGTAGAGCACCTTTATAGTCACCCAGTTACATTGCGACGTTTGATACACACAAGGTACTCATCCGATATTTGTGAGTTACATGATCTCATGGTCATAGGAACATATACTTGACATGCGGAAAATAGTAGCAATAAACTGACATGATCATAAGTTACATTTGTAGTTTGGGTCTTGTCCATCACATCATTCTCCTAATGATGTGATCCCATTATCATATGACATCTCATGTCCATGGCTAGGAAATGTAACCATCTTTCAATCAACGAGCTAGTTCACTAGAGGCATACTAGGGACATTGTGTTTGTCTATGCATCCACACATGTATCCATGTTTCCAATTAATACAATTATAGCATGGATAATAAACGATTATCATGAACAAGGAAATACAATAATAACACTTTATTTATGGCCTCTAGGGCATATTTCCAACAGTTACAACTCTCCTCCAGTACACGAGGATCTCGTCCAGAGATCTAGAAT
Organism: Hordeum marinum; assembly: GCA_022496015.1. Classification (NCBI taxonomy): domain Eukaryota; kingdom Viridiplantae; phylum Streptophyta; class Magnoliopsida; order Poales; family Poaceae; genus Hordeum; species Hordeum marinum. Next base: position 207,539,352 of record CM039675.1, on the reverse strand, counting down.
GAGAAGGGGAAGAGAAAGAGAAAGAGGTAAAACTTAGTTGCTTATTTGACAAACGAGTGATACCAATGATCATGGAAGGTTTCTACAACAAGAAGAATGACATGAGGAACAAGCAAGAATTCACAAGAAATTTCGGCAACACTTCGGTAGGATAGAGGGGGGAAATTGACATGATGAAAAGAAATTGAAAGAGAGACACCAAACTTCGGTTGGATTAGGATCAAAACTTCATAAGATGGAAGCATCATGAAAATATTTCACAACACTTCGGTTAAATGAATAAGCAAGGAGGAACATGATCTTGACAAAACTAGAAGATGGTCCGAAGAGAGCAACAACACCACACCTTCGGAACAAAGAATAGAAGCTAGATCTTTGGAGAGAAGACAACGGTGGAGAAAACGACAATTTCTACCACCAATTAATTTGAAAAGCATGGTTGAATGGAGTTGATGGAGGATCAACAACGAAAAGAATAGCTTGTTATGGTCTTATAGAAACCATCTCAAAATCATGAGGTGACAACCTCCACAACAGAAACAATTGATTGCTGGAGAGCAACAAGATGTGAAAAACTTCTTTCACCAAGAGAACAAGGAGAAAACTTGGACCATTTAAGACACCATTATAGCAACATCCTTAGGAAATGCTTTAGGTGAAAAGCAACCCAAGATAACTCCGAGAATACAAAATGGGTTTACTTATTTTATTCTTGACAATTTTCCTTCGAGACTCCTCATAATCAAGAATTTAATAACACCATCTCAAAATACAATGGAGAAGGAATTGAACTTAGACATCCAAGATAAAGAACACTTGAGTACCTCCAACAAGAATCTTGATAAAGACTTCGAGAAATAATTACTCCTTGACGAATCACCATGAGGAACCTCCGAAAATGAGAGGATGATAGAAAAGAATTGAAGGTTGAAAAAGAACAAGATTGGGGCCTTGCTATGATATAGATGAAGCTTCCAAAAGAGATATTTAAGCAACTTGAACTCCGGAAAAGAAAAGAAGAACCACTTAGAATCAAGAATTAGATATCATGAACAACTCTGGAAGAAGGACTCAAATCACTTGATGAAACAAGAATAAGAATTATGTTATTCCTATCCTTCACCCAGTTAATTGATGACAAGCAATGGATTTAGCACACAACTTATTATTCTTGACAAGACTGAAGAGAGATATCACAATCTTGAATAAGTCTTGCATGAGAACACTGGTAAGAATTAGAAACTAAAGAGGATAATAAAAATGAATGATATAACATGAGAACGAAGAGAGCATAATCCACCTAATAGAAAACTTGAATGAAGCATTGGAATAATTGAGATACGAACGAAGGAATAACACTTGATAAGAATTTGAGAACTAAATCTGAAAGCTAAGAACGAAGAAATCTTCTAAAATGATGGCCCTCGGAGGATTGAGAAATGAAAACAACTCTGAATGCACCGGATAGATATGGGAGAATTACTCATGATCAAAAAACAATTTGAGATCATAGCAACAAGTTGAAACCATGAACCTCTAGGAGAATGGATTAAGATTTAAGAGAACTCTCCTTCGGTCTTCAGTGCAAGAATGATGACGAGAAACAACACCACGAATTACTGCGACACTCCGGAATAATGAATTAAGAAGGTTTAGCCAACAATGAAAATAATTTAGAAGCTATCTTCGAGAAGGAATATGACTGATGAAAATCATTCTTACGTCATATTAGAAGAGGACTTGAGGACATCTCCGGAAAGATTAGAGAGCCGGCTAAGGTCCTGGGGAAAACATGTGGGTTATGGGCCCACTCAAAGAAACCACCATTGACATGATTGCTTAGAAAGATAGATTGCATCAGTACAAATTAAAACTTGATGATATGCGACCCTTGAAATAATTTGAAAGGATTATTGAATGAAAACATGAAACTTCTGAGATATCTTCAGCACTCTAGATAGAATAGAAAGAGGAATAAACAAGAGAGGCTTGGATAAGAATTCCAACATGGGAGAGCAATTAGAGAATGAAAATGATACGATGAACATCAAGAACTTGAATTGAATCCATCGGAGAAGAATAACAACAAGAACTAGGAATATGAGCATAGATCTTGAAATTGAAACTCCTGAGAATCACCACAAGGATTCACCGGAAACAATACAGAAGATAAGATAGCGGAAGCATTGAAGAAGAGAAAGCACTTGGATGAGAATTAATCATTGAAGAAAAAGGGCGGGAGGGTGGGGAAAACAAAGAACACTTGGAACATATGAGGCAAACTCTGGAGAAGAATATGGGGATAGATCTTGCAAAAAATTGAAGAGGATTGAATTGCCTTGAAGAGAAGCACACCGGATAAAAAGAATTGATATGACAACTCCGGCTGAGAAAAAGAATTAGCAATCCCACAGACATATGATAACACTTAGGAAAGATATGAAATCACCACTTGATATCGCAGCAACTCAAATTACCAAATTCAAAACAAAACAAAGGATGAGGCTTATGAAACAAGCCAGAACAAATGCTTAACAGAGATTCCGCTCGATATTTTCGTGGTAAGGTTCGCACGGGCTCGATCTTATAGTAGCCATCATGTGCAAGGCAGTGCACACGACATACGATGCGTCCCCGAGTGGTAGCAAGCTACAAGGACTCTTTAAGACACAACGAGAACCGCTGTAAGAAAGACCGTGAACAAACGAATCCACTAGATGTCGAACCCCAACCTCACATCATGATCTTTTGGAACATAGCCTAGGTAACTACTTGAATTCCCACCTAAGAACACCCGAAACTTTCTTGGTGATGCAATCGGGTGTTGGGGATACAAGGAGGAAAATATCTCACACAACTAACAAGCCCTACACCCCAACTGTATCCATCCTTCAACACATAACCAGAGGCTTTGGAACTCCATCTATCTCAGACACTCGAAAACACAACTATACTAAGAATGGAAGTACATCCAAACTCTGTCCACCAATACTGGGGATGCCGAACTCCTCTCGCCACTGCTAGTATTGAAGCAATTTGAAACATCCTCCGTCCTGAGATACTAAGGAAACTGAACGATAACAACATGTCAAGAATCCCTCGGAGCTCTACTCCTCCATAACAAGAGGCACCAAGTACAGAACTCCGTCACATCAACATCATATAGATTCCAAAATAACCACGTGATCCGAAAAAATTGAGTGAGAAGAGGGTAGAATCATAATTCCTAAGTCAATTACCTCACCAGAGCATAAGAAAGGAGTAAAAAGAATCCTACTCCTCGATATAACTAGACTCAAAATAGTTTTTCACTAGACTCGACTCAGCCAAGTTTGATCAATCAAGGGGGCTCCTAGGTCGGTACAGGCTCTGGTACCAACTTGTCACGCCCAGATGAGGTCATATCCTTATTTTAGCACGAGGGCCTTGACAGGGATAGAAGCGCACCTCGTCTTGTTACAAGAATGGGTATCATTACAAGTACATTTACAGAAGAGATGAGTATATGGAATTAGCTTACACTTGCCACAAGCTACATCAGAGTCACATCAATACAACAATTTATTCAAACATCATATAGAAGAGCATGTCCGACTATGGACGAAAACAAACGGCAAAATGACATCCATCCTTGCTATCCCAGGCTACCGCCTGGAACCCATCCAAGATCGATGACGAAGAAGAAGAAGAAGAAGAAGAAGAAGAACTCCAAATCAAATAAGCATCGCTCTCACGTCAAAGCATCACATTACCTGTACTTGCAACTATTTTTGTCGTAATCTGTGAGCCACAGGGACTCAGCAATCTCATTTCCAAGGGTATCAAGACTAGCAAAGCTTAATAGGTGAGGTATGGTTAAGTGGTAAGGATGCAACAAGCGACTAAGCATTTATTGAGTGGCTAACTTATGAATACAGAAACTAAAGTATGGTGGTCTACCCATAACGGACGTGAACTAGTAATGATCACTAATGGATCCTGAACACCTCCTTACATCAAACATAACCCCACCGTGTTCTCTCTCGGATAAGAACTCACGAGAAGTGATAGTCACGGTTATGCACACCATTGGTGTATTTTATTTGAGTTTACTTCAAGTTTGCTATGACCGGGTGTTAAACAAAATATCCAAGTTTTCCATATAACCACAAGCACGGCTTTCCAAAAGATTTAACCCTGCAGGGGTGCTCCAACTCATCCATCACAAATTAACCACAGGCCGCGGGAATAACCTCGACCATGGATCTCATGATCATCCTAGGCAATTCCAAAGGAAATCCAACACCTCGAGATAGCTCGAAGAAGATCAGAGTTCCTCATGCAAGACATTCGAGAAAGGTAAAACAAATCTAGCAAGGCCGCCGGGCATACCGACTAACCCCGATAGGAGCCGCGTATCTCGTTCTCAGGGTACGACCGGACGGGCAGTACGTTGGGTTGGCTAAGACCTCGGGTGACCAGGAGGCACCGGACATCGCCCGGTTTGAACTAACACTCATGAGGAGCACTAGCCTGGGTTGTTGATTAATTTTTCGCGGGTGGTGGCAGGTCCCTATGCATTTTATTAGTTATTAGGCAACTGTAGTACCAATGTTGGGCCTTGCCAGATAAGTTTTATCCCAAAACAAAAATCAAGGGGGTCCCCATAACAACCCTAAGCATGTTAGGAGTACTCAATTATGGAACATAACACCGGTTCACAAGTAACTAGGGGCGGCAAGAGAGCAGCCGCGTCGCCGGTGTTTCTTCGGGTCATCGTCGCCGCCTCCGGTGACCTGCTTGTCACCGTTGGAGATGGCGTGGAGCTCGTGGGTGCCGCCCGCGTTCTGTTCCCGGTGCTAGGGAGTGAGGAGCACCCCTGCAGCACCGCCCCGTCGTTGCCGTCGTTCGCAAGAGAGGGAGCGCCTCTGCTGCCCTTCTTCGTCTTCTTCCTCTCCGTCACCGCGCCCCCGCTCGGTGAGCAATCGATCCCCGCAGCCCTTTCTTCCTCGCGTTCGCCACCGTCGCATTCTGCCTCCGCCGTGCCCCAAGCCGAGAAGAAGCTCGAGCTCGAGCATCACCGTGCCGCCGCGTCCAGCCATCATTTGGTGCAGGGGATTAGATCCCGTAGGTTCCCCCTCGCCCCGCATGTAGTTTGCGCCACCGGAGATGCTCTTTAGCCGCCGGAGCAGCCGCTGCGTTTGCCTTCGCGTAGGTGTTGTTATTCTTCAGTTTCGTTAGAGTGTGCGCGTCGTGGTTAGTATTAGAGGGGGCAAGACCCCTACTTGGTCAGGAATCGCGCAGTAGCGTAGTGGTAACCAACACAGGGGAAAAGACCAGAGGTCGTGGGTTCGAGTCCGACCCCCCCCTTTGTGTTTCTTTTCTTTTCTTTCTTTTGTATGTGTGTATGTGATGTGTGTATGTATATGTATACATACATGATGGATGTTTTTTTCCTTTTATGTTTAGAAATACATGTGTATGTGTAGTGCATGTGAGTGTGTGGCTTGAATATATGTATGTTTGTGAGTGTGGTGTCACATGCATGTATATGTGCATATATGCACTTTGTGCATATATGCGTGCATGTGTGTGTGTGTGATGAACACCCACACACATGGGTGTGTGTGTTCATGAGGGTATATGCAATATGCACTTGTGCATATTTGCCATGTGTGTGTGTTTGTGAGGTAGTGGTGTGTAGGTTTGTGGTGTGTGTGTGTGGTGACAAGTGGGCCATGCCCCACTTGTTATACCCTATCTATGTTGATGTGTGTCATGTTGTTTTGTAGTGTGTTTTAGATCTTTTCCTGTTATAGCAACATTTCCAAATCTGGATAGGTCCATATATGATCATGAGCATTTTGGGTATGTTTTCACTTATAAGAGAGGTTGTTGATTTTGCTATGTAGTTCTTGTCATGTTGCTTCACATGAATATATGAGTATGATACATGATTTTGGGGTACAAAGATCCAAGGAATCCATTGTTTCTATTAGATTTCAGTTTTGAGCAAGTTTATTAAACTGTCATTTTCTGATGTGATGCTACTTTGTCATTTATGCATGATTTAATCCATGCTTGCTTTGGGAAATGTGCCAACATGAAGGTGTTAGTGTTTTATGTCTATTATGCCATGGTATTTTTGTTTGACATGAGCATCACCCATATAAGTGGGAAACTTGCTGCAAAGTAGCTAACTTAATGTTACTGTTTTCACCATGCTAAATATTTCTAAGTCTGAGAATCTGCTGTTATTTTTATGCCATGAAGAGTGCTTGCTATCTTGTGATATGTGGTGAATTAGCTCAAGCTCAGTGCTAGTGTTTTGAAGTATATGTTGTCTTCTAGCATCCTGTTAATTTTCATACCATGAGGTGGTCTCTATCTCCATTAGTTTCTGCTATCAATTTGCCATCAGGTTAACTCAGATTCCAGAAAACTGTTATTTTCACTAAGTCCCAGAAATCTGTTTCATCATGCCAACTTGTGAGCTTCATGCTTATTGATGTGTGCCTCCTTTCCAGATTGTGTAGTTGGATAAGTTGATGAGCATGTTATGTAGTTTCTTCCAATACCTTGTTTGTGGCTATAGGATTCCTGTAGCTCATGTTTTTGGCTGTTTAATTTGCTATGTTGTTGTTTTGTGGCAGATTGTTTGTTTTATTCTTTTGTGACTTGTGGGAGCTATACTCCATGGAATTGCTTGATCTTTGGCTCTATTGTGGTTGGATTTTCATTTCCTAACCAGTGGTACCTTGTAACGCCAAGGAAAAGCCCAGTCCTTCTTGTCTTGTGTTTGGCCTTCGTATCTTGTTGTGAGCGTATCGTGAGAACTGTAACTCCGTTTCTTACGTTCTTCATATGCATTTTTATTGATTTTGCATTATGCATCCATATTTTCCATGTTCATGCATGTCTAAATAACTTAACATAAGGTTATGTCCAGATTCATTAATAACCAACCCTTTGCATGTGAAACATGACTAGTTAGGATTGCCATGCTAAAACTCTTCACCTAAGCATGCATCATCCTTGCTTGTGCATTGCACCATGGTTGTTTGTTTATTCTTTCTGTTTCTTTTGGGTAGACACGATCATTGAACCTGAGTACAAAGAGCCAGGCGAGTACAACTATGAGGATCCCGCTACTTGTTCCACTAAAGAACCAACACACAAGATGATCGTATCCGGATCCCGATACTATTTTCGCTTGCTAGTTTCTCACTCTTATCGTTACAATTGCGATACCTACCAGTTGAATGTCTGCCTCCTAAATTGCCAAGATAGCCTCTAACCCTTCAAATCCTAGCAAACCTTTGATTGGCTAAGTTACCGCTGCTCAGCCCCTCTTATAGCATTCTTAGTTCCAGGTACAGGTTGTTCCATGTGATAACATGGATTCGGCATATCACAATATTATCTATTATTTAATTTAATGCACATATATATCTTGGTATTGGTGGAAGGCTTGGCCTTTTCCTAGGTGTTTTGTTCCGCTGTTACCGCCATAGTTTCTTGCTACCGATGTTATGTTTTCCATACTTTGTGCTCCTAACATGCTCGGGGTTGTTATGGGGACCCCCTTGTTTATTTGGTTGAGATAAAACTTGTCTGGCAAGACCCAACATTGGTACTACATTTGCTTAACAACATAATAAAATTGCATAGGGCTTAGCTACCCCGTGGATAATTAATCAACAACCCGGGCCAGTGCTCCTCATGAGTGTTGGTCCAAAACGGGCTGCCTGCGGGGCCGCCTCGAGGCAACTTGAGGATTGGTTTTTCCCTGTAGCTAATCCCATATGGTAGTGCCCTGAGACATGGATACACGCAGCTCCTATTGGGATCTGGCCTGCCGGGTGGTCTTGCTGGACTTGTTTTACCTTTATCGAGTGTCTTGCGTGTGGGCTCTGACTTTCTTCGGGTTATCTCGAGGTGTTGGAATCCCTTTGGAGTTGCCTAGGATGATCACGAGATCCGTGGTCAAGGAAATTCCCGCGGAGTGTGGTTAATTTTTGATGGACTAGTTGGAGCACCCCTGCAGGGTCAAATCTTTCGGAAAGTCATGCCCGCGTTTATGTGGCAACTTGGATATTTGTTTAACACCCGGTTATAGTAAACTTGAAGTAAACTCTAAATAAAATGCACCAACTGTGTGAGTAACCATGATCGTCTCTACTCATGAACATGATCCGAGGAGAACACGATGGGTTATGATTGACGTAAGTAAGTGTTCAGGATCTCACAGAGGTCATTCTAGATTCGATCATTTATCGTAGGCCACATATTTATTTCATGTTAGGTAAGTTAGCCACCATAAATGCTTAGAGCTGCTGCAAAATAAACACATACCCCATCCCAACCTTTAATCTTGAATAGTCTCTGTACCCGGGCGCATGAATGTTGAGTCCTTGTGGCTCAGAGATTACTACAACAATCCAGGTACAGGTACAGATGAGTTCGTGCAGGATGATCTGACGCAGCTCCAGTGGGAATATGACGAGGAAAGGGGCAGGATGTACGTGACTTATCTGGATGAGTAGAGGACCATGGTCGTGATCTTTGGGATAGCGAGATAGTATCATTTTCATCTGTTTTATTGTTCGATTTTGTCCGTAGGCAGACCCTGCCTTCATCTTGATGTTTGAGCTCTGTGTGGAATTGTAATTTAGTATGTGGCGAGTGTAAGCCAACTCATATACCAATCACTTCTATAATGTATGATGTAATGATGATATACTTGCAAATGAAAAGATGCGCCTCTATCCCTTGTGAGGCCGTCATGCATTAATATGGATAGGCGCGCATCTTGTCCATGACAACTTCATATCAGAGCCATACGACCGTAGGAGCCTTTGCTTGATCGAACTAAGCCGAGTCGAGTCTAGTAAAACTATTTTGAGGCTAGTTATATTGGAGAGTAGGATTCTTTTTACTCCTCTTCTATGCTCTAGTGACGTATTCGACTTAGGAATTTTGATTCTACTGCTCTTCTCGCTCAAAAAAAATTTAGGATCACGCGGGTATTTTGGAGTCTATATGATACCGATGTGACAGGGTTTTGTCTTGCTACCACCTGTCTGACTTGATTTCTTCCGGGGAGTCGAGCTCCAGGGAATGTTGGCACATCGTTATCATTCAGCTTCCTTGATATCTCAGGACGGAGAGTGTTCGGAATTACTTCAATACTTGTCATGGTGAGATAAGGTCGGAGTCACCTACTACTGGGGAGGCGTCCGGGGTACCACCATGGTTTAGTATCGTTGTGAGTTCGAGGATTCGAGTTAGATGAATTTGCGAAAGCCTCTGGTTATGTGTTGAAGGATTGATATAGTTGGGGTGTAGGATTGCTAGTTGTGTGAGATATTTCCTCCTTGTATCCCCCACACTGGATTGCATAACTAGAAAGTTTTCGGAAGTTCTTAGGTGGGAAATCTCGTAGTTATCTAGGATCATCTTCTTCAGATGTATGTGGGCATATACATTTGTTCCGAGCATTAGCTCAATACTTTTGTGTTATTGCAAGTGGCTTCGAATATCTGATGATGTTATCATAAAACGAAGAACATTCTTACTATTTTTTTAGTAGGAAGGTTGTGATGTTAATTGTTCTATTTCGTTCAAGCATTTGATTCAGCTTTTGAATTCATCTTTTCAATGAGGCTGATGTTCTTGTCCATCTTTAGGATGGCTCCACCAACTCGCAACAATACGGGTCGTGGTGAGGAGCAGGCTGATGTTCCACCACCACTGCCAATGCCTCCTCCTCCAGACGCTTGGCAAGCGGTGATAGCCGCAACCAATGCAAACACTCAGATGTTGCTCAGGCTGTTGCAATAAAGAGATCAGGGTCAGCAAGGCTTTCGAGGGAATTTTCAGAATCAACCTCAGTTTGCGACGCTCAATCGGTTCCTTGCCAACCAGCCCAAGTCTTTCACCTGTTGTGAGCAGCCTTTTGATGCCGATGATTGGCTCCGTGATATGAGTAAGCATTTTGAGTGTAGTAATGTTAGGCCAGAGGACTTTGTCAGATTTGCATCGTTGCGTCTCAAGGGTCAGGCAGCTGATTGGTGGCAGTAGAACAAGTATTCCAGGGGCGATCGTGTTGTTACTTGGGACGATTTCCGTCGTGACTTCAGGGCTCATTTCATCCCGACAAGCTTTTTCGAGGAGATGCGTGAGAAGTTCAGGCACCTGAAGCAGGGAAGAAAGTTTGTCTATCAGTATAACATCGAGTTCCCGAATCTAGCCCGCTATGCTAAGCAAGATGTTCCAGATGACAAGGCGATGATCCATCCGTTCAGAGCTGGTCTCAAGGATGAGCTTCTGCCAGGCCTAGTTCTTCAAGAGCCTCGTTAGTTTGATCAGTTCTACAACATGGCTTTGAATGTTGAGGCAACTCAGCTCAAGTTGGAGAACTCAAGGAAGCATTCAAGGGATTCATATTCGTCTTCTTCCAGCTCTCAGATGGTTCCTAAGAAGCAGAAGTATTGGGTGCTAAATCCTCCTCCGTTTCGTCCTCCTTAGCAGGAGAAGCAGTTCGGTGGCCATGGTTCTTCCCACCCACCCAACCCAGGATTTCAGCAGAGACCCCAGGTGTCCAAGGCAGTTCTTGTTCCTCCTCTAGACAATGTTCGTCCACTTTCTGAGGTGACTTGTCACAAGTGTGGTCAGAAGGGTCACTATGCAAACAAGTGCAACCAGCGCGTCTTCCGCCTCCTCCTCTAGTCGGACCTCCAGGCAATGCAATGGTGAAGCATAATCCTAAGACCGCAAGAGTGAATATGGTGAATGCAGCAGAGGTAGAGGATTCTTCTCAAGTGATCATGGGTAATCTCTCAGTTAATTCTATTCCTGCAAAAGTCTTGTTTGATACTAGTGCTTCGCATTGTTTCATGTCATATCCTTTTGCGGCAAAACATGGTTTTGCCACGGAGTTTTTGCCAAATGCATTGCAAGTTGTGTCCCCCGAGAAGCGTCTCAGCTCAAAAATGGTGGTTCGGGATGCGTCCATCAAGATGGGAAATTATTCTTTTCTGGACTCTCCAATTGTTCTCGGTAATTCCAACATTGATCTCATTTTGGGCATGGACTTCCTGGCTATGAATAAGGCATATGTTGATTGTAAAGCAAAAGAAGTCAAGCTGACTCATACTTCAGAAGATGTGATTATTTTCGCGGCTCGCGATGACACAATCCGTCTCTTTGCTCCGAATGAGAAGGGTGAAATCTCGGCAATTTCTAAAATTCCGGTGGTTAATGAGTATGAATATGTCTTTCCAGAAGAATTGCCAGGAATGCCTCCGCACCGGCCAGTCGAGTTCATGATTGATCCCGAGCCCAGAACAGAACCGGTTTGCAAGCGCCCTTATAAACTTGTCCCCGAAGAGCTGAAAGAGTTGAAGAAGCAGCTAGATGAGCAAGAACATCTGGGTTTGATCAGACCAAGTTCTTCTCCATGGGGTTGTGGTGTTTTGTTTGTCAAGAAGAAAGATGGCACGGACTGGCTTTGTGTCGACTACCGTCCATTGAACAAGAAGACAATCAGAAACAAGTACCCACTTCCCAACATCAATGAGTTGTTTGAGAAACTAAAAGATGTCAAGGTTTTCTCGAAGCTTGATCTTCGCATGGGTTATCATCAGATTCGCATTCGCGAAGAAGACATTCCTAAGACCGCTTTCAGGATGAGTTTTGGCTCTTATGAGTACACCGTCATGTCGTTTGGTCTTGCAAATGCTCCTCCAACCTTCTCAAGAATGATGAACTTCATTTTCTCCCCTTTCAAGAATGAGTTCGTCTTGGTCTTTTTGGATGATATCCTTGTGTTCTCAGAGATAGAAGAAGAGCATGCAGAGCATCTCCGCCTTGTGCTTGACAAGTTAAGAGAGCATCGATTCTATGCCAAGTTTTCCAAGTGTGAGTTTTGGCTCAATGAAGTGGTGTACCTTGGGCTTGTGATCTCTGTTGTGGGAATTAAAGTGCACCCTGAGAAAGTTGAGGCAATCTTGAAGTGGGAGCCTCCTCAGAATGTGAAGCAGCTTCGTAGTTTCCTCGAGCTTGCTAGTTATTGCAGAAGATTCGTGGAGAACTTCTCTCAAATTGCTAAGCCGCTGTCCAATATCCTCCAAAAGAGTGTCAAGTATGTTTGGTCTCCTGAGTGTGATGTGGCGTTCAATACAATCAAGTAGAGACTGACTTCAACTCCAGTTCTTGTTCCCCCTGAGCAGTCAAAGCCTTTCCAAGTTTTCTGTGATGCTTCTCTCCAAGGTCTTGGTGGTGTTCTCATGCAAGATAAGAAGATTTTTGCTTATACCTCGTGTTAGTTGAAGCCTGCCAAGAAGAACTACCCCACTCATGATCTCGAGTTTGCGGCAGTTGTGCATGCTCTAATGACTTGGAGGCATTTGTTGTTGGGTAGACCAGTTGAGGTGTACACCGATCACAAGAGCTTGAAGTACATTTTCACTCAACCCAATCTCAATCTTCGGTAGTCTCATTGGGTGGAAATGCTTGAGGACTTCAATCCAAGCATTGAGTATACTCCTAGTAAAGCAAATGTCATTGTAGATGCGCTCAACCGTAAGGCGTACTGCAATAGTCTCATCCTCAAGCCTCTTCAACCCGAGCTTTGTGAAGCCTTCCGCAAGCTCAACCTTCAAATGATTCCGCAATGATTTCTTGCCAATCTTCAAGTCTCTCCGACTCAGGAAGATCAGGTTCACCAAGCGCAGCTTCTTGATGCTATGGTCAAGAAAGTGAAGAAAGGTGTGGCCAAGGGCATTCCGAAGTATAAGTGCTTTCGCATTGATGACAAAGTCACCTTGTTATTTGAGGACTGTCTGGTGGTTCCAAAAGGTGATCTCAGAAAGGTTATCATGGACGAAGCACATAATTCTCTTCTATCCATTCATCCAGGCAGTTCCGAGATGTATCAGGATCTCAACCAAACCTTCTGGTGGACTCGCATGATACGTGAAATTGCTCAGTTCGTGAACGAGTGTGATGTTTGTCGCAGAGTGAACGGGGAGCATCAACGTCCAGCAGGTCTTCTTCAGCCTTTGCCTATCCTAGTGTAGCGACCCGACTCAAAACGAGACAAGCCTCTGTGTTTTCTGTGCCATCCCTGGGTTAGTATGCTGGCACACACAGTACATCAATGTATATATCAAAGTGCAATCACATGTAATTAACGTAAAACTGATATATACCTTAAAATAGCAGCGGATACAGTCAACGGGAGTGGAGTCCCAATAACACCAATGGCAAGTTGAGTGCGGACCGTAACCCTCAATCGTACACTTACCCGTCGTAGAAGAGTATCTGCAACATAAGACGTTGCAGCCATGTAGGTCAGTACATTGAATGTACTGGCAAGATCACCATAGTAGAACAGAAGAATAAAGGCTCTGCGTCTAAGTTTTCGCGTAAAAGCAGATTTTATTTTTCCTACAACAAAGGAATATCAGGAATTTCACTATGGAGTTACCAATCATGACATGGTTCCGCCAACCAATGTCTCAATGCCCATAAGTATCATAAGTTGCCCACAATTAGTTATCAGTCCAGTGTTGAGAGTTCAGAGATAGATCCAAGTCCAGAGGCTCAATTTGTCCATAACCGGGGACACGGCTAATCGATTAGGTTTAGCTCTGCAGAGTGTTGTGTACTTTACCCACAAGATTCGTTCCCTCCTGGTAAGTCCTCGCACTGCATTGTGTTTGAGTACATGATGAACGAAACATGGTCTTTCAGAGTGCTTCCCTGACTATCCAACAGTGCCCATCCAATCCTAACATCGACTACATCTCATAGCACTGCCTAGACAGAGTCAGAACAAAGATCAACCAAGCAAGAGCCCATAATGACTTGTGGCTACACAAGTAAGCTTCCGGGCATGAAGTATTCATCCTTCCCTTTGAGTCTGGGTGAGGCTTTCCGCGTGAATACTGGCACATCTCCAGCAACACCTAGGCAAATCCACTAGCTTCTCCAGGGTGCCGTTCCAACCATCCCTCACCCAGTAGTGTGTATTGAAAAACTTGTTTCTCGAGTCTCGAAGTCTTGAGGTCTTGAATATGCAGGACTTGAAGAAGCCTTCATGAAGTCGTCGTTTTGACGTGGAGTCCTCCTTCTCACACCACTCACGAACACTCATACCAGATCCCGTCTATTTAAGCATAGCATTCAAATAACTGGCATTCCCGGGGCTTTAGTAACAAGTGGTGGGTTCCTACCTCATGCATACTACTCAACTACAAGAATTTCAATAACACTACGGGAGGGATTTTGTTGATTGATGTCACTACATGCAATAAAACATAGGTGTGAAATAGATGGTCAAAGTGAACTTGCATGTACTGTTGATGAAGATAAGTATCGCTCTCAAAAAATATTTGATAGAACTAAACATCACTCTCCGATGAAATCTATATAATCAAACATAACATTCATATAAGCAATCATTCTAACAATCAATACTAACAAATCAACAATAACACAAGAGTAAACACCAAAGGTTTGTGATGAAGGAAATACTTAAGACGAAAGTTAAAATCAACAAAAACTTCATCAAAGCAACTAAAGATTAGTTTTTCCTACAAACAACTATATTGTAATGTAACAAAACAAACACAAAGTAAAAATATAACAAAAGCATTTTAGTAAATATTTTACTTAGCAAAAAGAATTACTTTTGAAGAATAACTAGTAATCATGAAAACAACACGAAACATCATAGGTTTTTGCATAATAACTTAACAACAAGAAAACAAATAAAACAAATAAATAACAAAATACATAACAGCTAAGTTAACAGAAAGTAAAACTTTGTAAAAAAATTATTTTAAATATTTTCAAATAAGAACTCAACTAGCAATACTAGAGCAACTCAACAAAACAAAACAAAGCAAAGCAATGGGCTCTAAGTTTTAGTGGCTAAACTACTTAATATAAAACAAAACTATTTTTTTTGTAACCAAGCTAATATTTAACAGAAAAGAAATGATAAAAAACTTTATTATAAAACAGAATTAAATCTAAAACTTTTGTGAAAAGAATTTCTGCTAAAACTAAATTGTTTTATAAAACATTACCTAATGAAGAAGAATATAGTTTCCTATAACAATAGAGTAAAACTAAAATATTTTTATTAACAAAACATTTCTTAACAGAAAGAATTACTAAAACTTTATTAGAAAACAGAATGGAATTACTTAAAACTTTTGTGAAAAGAAATATTACTAAAACTAATTTGTTTTAATAAACTATACCTAATGAAAAGGAATAAAGATTCCTAAAATAATGGAGTAAAAAACTAAGCAATTTATTTTTTTATTAACAACAAGTAAATCACCTAATGTTGAAACAACATAACCTAATGAAAACTAAAAACCAAAGTTAAACTAACTCAGATTTAAAATAAACTCAATAAAAATCAAACTTATTAAATCCCATTAGGTACTAAACATAATCTATTTTAGTTAAAACCCTAATCAAATTTATCCTAAAAATTCTCAAAATTTACCTACTGATAACTAAGATCACTAGTGACAAGTAGCAAAAAGAATCAACTAAAAATAACCTTTTAAACTCAAGATATTCAGAAAACAAAATTTAAATCAAATCTGTTTAAATTCAAATTTAACTATTCAAACATAGACAAACTTAGTATCTACAGAAACTAGAATAAATTTGTGACACAATGCAAAAAGAATGAATCAAAAACTCTAAACATTTTAAAAGATATAACAAAAATAAAATCAGAACCTATTCTCTTTTCTAAAACAAAAACAGAAAAAGGAAAAGTAAACTAACGAACAGGGGGGTGACGTGGCGCTCTGTGATTGGTCGGAAGGGTGCACGTGCTGGTGTTTGCGGGCGGATGACCGATCGTTATAAGAAAACTGTTCGGGGTTTTAAGTGTTCTAATCTGGATCGTTAGATCCAGATCCAATGATTAGGACAGGGGGAGGGGGCTCACGGAGGGAGGTCGCCGGCGAGGGAGCTTCTCCGGCGAGGCCGAGGCGACAAGGTCGTCGGAGAGGCGTCTCTGGTGGTCGGGGATGGCATCGGAGAGGTCCTGTCGATGGCGGCGGACCTCCGGCGTCCGTTGGTGGTGACGGCGAGGTGAGGGGGGCGTCGGTGTTGAGCTCCACAAGCTCGGGATGGTGGTGGCCGAGGGGATCTCCGGCGAGGGGGTGGTTACTACATTCCAGAGGGTCTCTCGCGGGGGAGAGGGCACTAGGCGATGGCGGAGAGTCTCCGGTGTTAATGGGCGGGGCCAGAGGGGGTCGGGGAGGAGAGTGGTGAGCAGCACGAGCTCCGGGAGTTTCAGAACTCTGGCTAGGGAGGTGCGACGCTCCGACGAGGGGAGCTCGGGGTTTGGGGCAAAATGGGGTGCGGGTGAGGCTCCGGTATTTATAGGGGCTGCGGTGGTCGTAGAAATGGCAGGGGAGGGGAAATCACTACGGATTCCGTGGTGGCTCTAGCGAGATCTGCTCGGGAGGGGACAGGGGGAGCCAGAGGAGACAGGTGACCGGCGGTGGTTTCGGTCGGGTGGGGGGACCCGCGTAGCAGAGAGAGAGGGAGAGATCAGCGCGTCGGGCGGCTGATGCGGAGGGGTTTCGGGGGAGGGATCAGGGGCTGTGGGCTGGCTCGTTTAATACACGCGTTAACTATTTCCTTTTATTAATTACCAGAGCAATAAAAACAGCATTAAGACATTCAAATCCTGTCCAAAAAATAAAGTTTTATATATCAAAATGATCAGGGAAATAAATGCCATTTAATGAATATTTTTCCGCTGCCAAATAAATACTTTTAAAAAATATAATAATTTTCAGAAAATGCCTAAATTGAATTTAATTTCTTTTGAAATAAAGTTTCAAATAACCCCCTGGGTTTTATGATTCAAAAACTTCACACAATACCCCCTGGTTTTGGAGTGTCATATTACTCCTCTCAAAAAATCTTTTCAAGGGGTTTGAATGTTTACAAATTTAAATAGGGAATTCAATTATGAAAGTGAAACTCCATATGAGAATTTCTCAAATAGTTTTCATATCCTTCTTTTAAACTTCCAACTCATATTTCATACAATTTGAAGAAGTCCTTTTATCCTCTCTCATGAAAATCATTGAGTTGCATAAAGTTTCTAAATCTGAACTATTTGAAAATCAAACCATTTTCAAATCCCTTTTCATTCCTTTAAATGGAAGAAGTCATATCATCTTCACTCTGGGATTTTGTGATGAAATGAATTTCAATTTTTGTAGAGTGAAAGTTTTGGGAAAGTCATTTTATTCCCTCTCATTCAAAAGTTTTCAAAGTTTCAAATTTTCACTCAATTACAATCATCAAGCAAACAAACAAACATTCATATAATTATTATAACATTCCAAAATTTGGGATGTTACACCTAGAGTGGAAATTCGATCATGTGGAGATGGATTTCGTCACTGGGTTTCCCAAGTCCAAGAGAGGCAACGATGCCATCTTTGTGGTTATCGACAAGCTGACAAAAGTTGCTCATTTCCTGCCAGTCAAAGAATCTATCTCGACAGCTCACCTTGCAGAGTTGTATACGTCAAGGATAGTATCTTAGCATGGTATTCCTCAGCTCATCTCATCTGACCGTGGAAGCCTCTTTACTGCCAAGTTTTAGGAGTCCTTCTAGACTGCTATGGGTACCAATATCCGTTTCAGCACTACGTTCCATCCGCAGACAAGTGGTCAAGTTAAGAGAGTCAATCAGATCCTTGAAAATATGCTTAGAGCCTGTGTGATTTCGTTCGGCATTAAAAGGGAAGATTGCCTTCCATATCCTGAATTCTCATACAACAATAGCTTTCAGGCTAGCTCAGGCAAGGCCCCTTTCGAGATTCTCTATGGCAAGAAGTGTCGTACCCCGCTTAACTGGTCTGAAACCGGTGAGTGTCAATATTGGGCAATGACATGATCTCTGAAGCACAAGAAATGTGCCGTGTCATTCATGAGAACCTGAAAGCAACTTAGTCCCGACAGAAGAGTTATTACGATAACAAACATCGGGATGTTTCTTTTCAAGTGGATGATCTAGTCTATCTCAGAGTCTCTCCCATGAAGGGCACTCAGCGGTTTGGAATTAAAGGGAAGCTAGCTCCTCGCTTTGTTGGTCCTTTCAAAGTTGTTGGCAAGAGAGGTGGACTTGCATATCAACTAGAGCTTCCTCCAAATTTCGCAAATGTGCACGATGTCTTCCATGTATCTCAGCTCCAGAGGTGCTTCAAGACTCCCGAGCGTACAATTGACCTCCAAGACATTGATCTCCAAGACCTCTCTTATCGTGAGCATCCAGTGGCAATTCTCGAAGAAACTGAGCATAAGACTCGCAACAAATCTATCAAGTTCCTCAAGGTGAAGTGGTCTCATCATTTTGACAAAGAAGATACTTGGAAATGTGAGGACCTTCAACATTCTGAATTTCCAAAGTTCTTTCGTTCATAGATCTCGGGTCGAGATCCTCTTGTAGTGTGGGAGAGTTGTGACAGCCCAAGTGTTGTCCCTACCTATTATGGCATGTATCTTAAGTGAACCTTGTTGTCATGAGTTAATGTATGAGTTTGAGCCTTCTCATCCCATGTATTGTTCATGCATTCATGCATCATGCATCATATCATTCATCATGTCATGCCTTTGTTTGTGATGTGACCTTGTAGTGATTGGGTGTGTTCTTGTGTTGTGTGATGTGGTTTGAGAGTATGTGGTGCAACCCTCCTTCTCATTTCCCTCTCCTTTTCTTTTCAACAAAACCCAACCAAATACCCCCTTTATTTCCTTGTCATTTCACCAACAGAAATAACTTGATAATAAAATTGTTTAAAATGTTCAGGAGGTAGCCTATAATGTTTTAAAATTATGTGTGTGGTTCTTTTGTTGTTTCAGCTTAATATGATTTGGGGTTTTAAATAACAAGGGGGATGTTGATGTTAAATCTATTTAATTTACTTGCTGCAAAAATCCCCTTGTCAATTTTATTAAATAGTTCTCATTTTCCTGTAGTCAAATGTATTTTTTCTTTTTCACAAATCCTTTTTATTTTCCTCCATAGGTTTTTCCTAGCTTGCTAGTTTATTTAAAGGGAACCCCCCTGTTTTTATTTGTCTAAGAGAGCAAGTGGGCCTCTCCCTTCCCCTCCGGCCCAGCCTGCAAGGAGACGGCCACCTACCCCGTCGTTCTCCGTTAGTGAGTGTGTGAGAGAGAGCAGAGAAAGCAGCGAGTGGGCATGCGTTGATGCCGTGAGAGGAGCTCACGGACGTCGAGGCCGACCCCTACTTAAGTGCGTCGATCCCTAGGTTTCCTCCTCTTCCCACCTTGCCGCCGCCGCTCCCCTTCTTCCTCCTCCTCCTCCCCTGTGCTTCTTTGTCAGGTAGGTTCAGAGAGAGATTCAGAGAGCATCCGTGTCGCCGGTGTTTCTTCGGGTCGTCGTCGTCGCCTCCGGTGACCTGCTCGTCGTCATCGGAGATGGCGTGGAGCTCGCGGGTGCCGCCCGCATTCCGTTCCCGGTGCTAGGGGGTGAGGAGCACCCCAACAGCACCGCCCTGTCGTCGCCGTTGTCCACAAGCGAGGGAGTGTCGCCGCTGCCCTTCTTCGTCTTCTTCCTCTCCGTCGCCGCGCCCCTGCGTCACCGAGCAGCCCCTCGGTGAGTAGCCGATCCCCACAGCCCTTTCTTCCTCGCGTAGGCCCGCGTTCACCGTCGTCGCGTTCTGCCTCCGCCGTGCTCCGAGCTGAGCAGTAGCTCGAGCCCGAGCGCCTCTGTGCCGCCACGTCCAGCCGTCATTTGGTGTAGGGGACTGGATCCCGTAGGTTCCCGCTTGCCCCACGTGTAGTTTGCGCCGCCGGAGATGCCCTGTAGCCGCCGAAGCCTTCGTTGCGTTTGATGTCACGTAGGTGTTGTTATTCTTCAGTTTCGTCAGAGTGCGCGCGTAGTGGTTAGTATTAGAGGGGGCAAGACGCCTACTTGGTCAGGAAACGCACTGTAGCGCAGTGGCAACCGGCTCGGGGGAAAAGACCAGAGGTCGTGGGTTCGAGCCCGCCCCCCCCCCTTTTTTGTGTTTGTTTTCTTTTCTTTCTTTTGTATGTGTGTATGTGTTGTGTGTATGTATATGTATACGTACATGATGGATGTTTTTGTTTCCTTTTCTGTTTAGAAATACATGTGTATGTGTAGTGCATGTGAGTGTGTGGCTTGAATATATGTATGTGTGTGAGTGTATGTGTGTGAGTGTGGTGTCAGATGCATGTATATGTGCATATATGCACTTTGTGCATGTATGTGTGCATATGTGTGTGATGAACACCCACACACATGGGTGTGTGTGTGTTTTGATGAGGGTATATGCAATATGCACTTGTGCATATTTGCCATGTGTGTGTGTATGTGAGGTAGTGGTGTGTAGGTTTGTGGTGTGTGTGTGTGTGGTGACAAGTGCGCCATGCCCCACTTGCTATACCCTATCTATGTTGATGTGTGTCATGTTGTTTTGTAGTGTGTTTTAGCTCTTTTCCTGTTATAGCAACATTTCCAAATCTGGATAGGTCTATATATGATCATGAGCATTTTGGGTATGTTTTCAGTTATAAGATAGGTTGTTGATTTTGCTATGTAGTTCTTGTCATGTTGCTTCACATGAATATATGAGTATCATACATGATTCTGGGGTAGAAAGATCCAAGGAATCAATTGGTGCTATTAGATTTCAGTTTTGAGCAAGTCTGTAAAACTGTCATTTATGCTATGATGCTGCTTTGTCATTTATGCATGATTTAATCCAGGCTTGCTTTGGGAAATGTGCCAACATGAAGGTGTTAGTGTTTTATGTCTATTATGCCATGGTATTTTTGTTGGAATAATTGTATTTGTGCCCTTAGTTGTGTTGCCGTCAACAGGAATACCCCTAGATTCCGAAAATACGCGGTCATGCCCACATCACTTTGCTCGTCTTGTGCTTTTACCCTTTGACCGTTTGACTGCCATTTTGAAAACTTCATAACTATTTCATACTAACTCGGAAAAATACAAATAAGATATCAAAATGTTCGGAAACACATCACCTATACGTGCATGTCATTTGCAGTCATGAAGAAAGTGTTGGAAAGTCCCCATCACCTATATGAGCTAAAACTGATATGGAGACTTCCCAAAAATATTCTCATGAATGCAAATGTCATACACATATAGGTGATGTCTTTCCGAACATTTTGATATCTTATTTGCATTTTTCTGAGTTATTATGAAATAGTTAAGAAGTTTTCAAAATGACAGTCAAACGGTCAAAGGGCAAAAGCACAAGATGAGCAAAGTGATGTGGGCATGAACGCGTGTTTTCCAAAATTAGTGGTATTCCTGTCGATGGTGGCACAACTAAGGGCTCAAATACAATTATCCCATTTTTGTTTGACATGAGAATCACCCATATACGTGGGAAACTTGCTGCAAAGTAGCTAACTTAATATTACTGTTTTCACCATGCTAAATATTTCTAAGTCTGAGAATCTGCTGTTATTTTTATGCCATGAAGAGTGGTTGCTATCTTGTGATATGTGGATAATTAGCTCAAGCTCAGTGCTAGTGTTTTGAAGTATATGTTCTCTTCTAGCATCCTATTAGTTTTTCATGCCATGAGGTGGTCTCTACCTCCATTAGTTTTTGCTATCAATTTGCCATGAGGTTAACTCAGATTCCAGAAAACTGTTATTTTCACTAAGTCCCAGAAATTTGTTTCATCATGCCAACTTGTGAGCTTCATGCTTATTGATGTGTGCCTCATTTCCAGATTGTGTGGTTGGATAAGTTGATGATCATGTTATGTAGTTTATACCAATACCTTGTTTGTGGCTGTAGGATTCCTGTAGCTCATGTTTTTGGCCGTTTAAGTTGCTATGTTGCTGTTTTGTGGCAGATCATTTGTTTTATTGTTTTGCGACTTGTGGGAGCTATACTCCATGGAATTGCTTTATCTTTGGCTCTATTGTGGTTTTATTTTCATTGCCTAACCAGTGGCTACCTTGGAACACCAAGGAAAAGCCCAGATCCTTCTTGTCTTCTGTTTGGCCTTCGTATCTTGTCGTGAGCGTATCGTGAGAACCGTAACTCCGTTTCTTACGTTCTTCATATGCATTTTTATCACTTTTGCATGATGCATACATATTTACCATGTTCATGCATGTATAAATAACTTAACATAAGGTTCTGTCCAGATTCAATAATAACCAACCCTTTGCATGTGGAACATGACTAGTTAGGATTGCCATGCTAAAACTCTTCACCTAAGCATGCATCATTCTTGCTTGTGCATTGCACCATGGTTGTTTGTTTATTCTTGCGGTATATTTTGGGTAGACGCGATCGTTAAACCTGAGTACGAAGAGTCAGGCGAGTACAACTACGAGGATCCCACTACTTGTTCCACTGAAGAACCAACAGGCAAGATGATCGTACCCGGATCTCGATACTATTTTTGCGTGGTAGTTTCTCGCTCTTATCGTTACAATTGCGCTACCTACCACTTGAAAGTTAGCCTCCTAAATTGCCATGATAGCCTCTAGCCCTCCACATCCTAGGAAACCTTTGATTGGCTAAGTTACCGCTGCTCAACCCCTCTTATAGCGTTCTTAGTTGCAGGTACAGGTTGTTCCATGTGATAACATGGATTCGGCATATCATAATATTATCTGTTATTTAATTTAATGAACATATATATCTTGGTATTGGTGGAAGGCTTGGCCTTTTTCTAGGTGTTTTTTCCGCTATTACCGCCATAGTTTTTTGCTACCGGTGTTATGTTTTCCATACTTTACGCTCCTAACATGCTCGGGGTTGTTATGGGACTCCCTTGTTTATTCGGTTGAGATTAAAACTTGTGTGGAAAGACCCAACATTGGTACTATGTTTGCTTAACAATATAATAAAATTGCATAGGGCTTAGCTACCCCATGGATAATTAATCAACAACCCGGGCCAGTGCTCCTCATGAATGTTGGTCCAAAATGGGCTGCCTGCGGGGCCGCCTCGAGGCAACTTGAGGATTGGTTTTTCCCTTTAGCTAGTCCCATCTTGTAGTGCCCTGAGACAGAGATACGTGCGGCTCCTATTGGGATCTGGCCTGTCGGGCGGTCTTGTTGGTCTTGTTTTACCTTTATCAAGTGTCTTGCGTGTGGGCTCTGACTTTCTTTGGGTTATCTCGAGGTGTTGGAATCCCTTTGGAGTTGCCTAGGATGATCACGAGATCCGTGGTCGAGGCTATTCCCATGGAGTGTGGTTAATTTGTGATGGATTAGTTGGAGCACCCCTGCAGGGTCAAATCTTTTCGGAAAGCCGTGCCCGTGGTTATGTGGCAACTTGGATATTTGTTTAACACCCGGTTATAGTAAACTTGAAGTAAACTCTAAATAAAATGAACCAATTGTGTGAGTAACCATGATCGTATCTACCTGTGAACATGATCCGAGAGAGAACACTGTGGGGTTATGATTGACGTAAGTAAGTTTTCAGGATCTCATAGAGGTCATTCTAGATTCGATCGTTTATCGTAGGCCACATATTTATTTCATGTTACGTAAGTTAGCCACCATAAATGCTTAGATCTACTGCAAACTAAATACATACCCCATCCCACTGTTTAAGCTTCAATAGTCTTGGTACCCGGGCGCATGATTGCTGAATCCTTGTGGCTCATAGATTACTACAACAATCCAGGTACAGGTACAGATGAGTTTATGCAAGATGATCTGACGCAGCACCAGTGGGAATATGATGAGGAAAGGGGCAGGATGTACGTGACTTATTTGTATGAGTAGAGGACCATTGCCGTGATCTTTGGGATAGCGAGATAGTATCGTTTGCATCTGTTTTATCGTTTGATTTCGTCCATAGGCGGACCCTGCCTTCATCTTGATGTTTGAGCTCTGTGTGGAATTGTAATTTAGTATGTGGCGAGTGTAAGCCAACTCATATACTCATCTCTTCTGTAATGTATGATGTAATTCTGCTATACTTGCGAACGACCAGATGCACCTCTATCCCTTGCGAGGCCCTCGTGCCTTAATATGGATAGACGCGCATCTTGGGCGTGACAATATAGCATTTTCGAAACATCCCCATAAGCATAATATGAATTTGGTCCAGATCTTAATTAACCATATTTTAGAGTTTTTAAACAGCAAAATAAATGTAACCATGAGATTCTACACATTTTTCTAGTCAATTTACATATGTGGAACATTTTTATCGGAGCTACCGTTTAAAAGTTATGAAATAAATCATTTTACATGGGATTTATGCAAAACCAATGGAAACAGCAAGTTAATCATTTTAAACACATGTGAGAGTTGTTTATTTTGAATCTACATGAAATTCCAGTCATTTTTCATTTTTAAAGTTTTTTAATCTGATGCACAATTATGGAGTTATTAAATGCATGATCTAGGGTGACTTTTTTGTAAAACAATAGTACACTGGATATTTGACAAAATCGCAGAATGAAAAAAAAAGATCCTGGGCCGAATCTAATAGGCTCAGCATATCTATACAGTGCACCAGGTGGGGCTTAGCGGGGTGGCGCTCACCTTGGGCCATCATGGGCCAGGCGGGCTGGCTGGGCTGAAGCCCACGCGAGGGCGCTAGAGTGGGCGAGCGAGCGAGCAGCCTCGTCCCTGACCTCCTGCCTGATGCAGGGAAGCAGGGTGGCATCAGCATGGTCAACGGCAGCGAGGGCGGCATGGGGAGACAGGCTCCGGTGAGGGGAATGCCAGGGAAGGCCGGATCCGGCGAGGCTGGAGCCATTCCCGACGGTGGCGACGAGAACCGGAGGCGGGTGGAGCAGATCGGGCAGCGGCCATGGAGGATCCTGCGAGGAGGGAGAAAGAACTGGTGAGGAGAGGGAGATAAGAAGGAGAGGGAGGAGCACGGGGCAAGGGCGGCAAGGCTTTGCCGGCGGCGGCTCACCGGGGCTCCGGCGACAGTCCGCGGAGACGAGCGCAGGCTCGTCGGACATGGGGAGCGGGGTTGGGAGGCTCACGAGGCAGAGGAGCATGGGAGTGGCTCGGCGTACGGGCGGCAACGATTCAGGCCCGGGACGGGCCTCTAGATGGGCCGGCGCAGGCCGGCGGTGCTGGAGGGAGGAGGTGGGCGCGGTGCAGGTGGCGGCTAGGGGTTGGGGGTGCACGGAAAACGAGGGCAGTGCTAGGGTTCGCCCAATTAGTCATGTGGGGGTCTATTTATAGCATTTAGGGGCTAGGGTTAGTAGGTTTTGTCTATTTTCGGACCGTTCTTTCTCGATTGGACGGCCCAGAAGCGGAGGGGGCTATGGTTAGGATGTGGTGGCTGTGTAGATGGACTATGAGGAGATGAGAGGGAGGTTTGCGGCCCATGACACGAGGTTTTAAAACACCGAAAAACGTCCGTTGATAACCGAAGATGGTGCCGCTACGGTCAAACGTTCGGGTATCAAATGAACTCTAATTGCGACGAAATTTGGCAGGTGGCCTACCTACAATAAAACAAGACCGCATGCCAACTTTCGACCCAATCCGAGAAAGTTTTATATGCACTTTAAAAACAATATTTTAATCGATGCCTTGGGTGCGTGCGTGTGTGGTTGTCCTCGAAAGGTTGACGGCACGAACGGAGAGAACCGACAGCTACTCACGGATGCAAGTTTTCCAAAACGAGTGATGATGCTATGCAAATGATGCGAATGATGCAATGATGAATGCAGCAACCAAACGAAACACAGACGAGAATGGAAATAAAAGGGGAATCTTCTAGAGCGTCGATCCCAGCTGTTACAGTCATGCATGTCTCCAGACCTAGCGTTGTGCGCTTAGAGACTCGGGATGGGGTCCCCATCTAGGACACCTGGAACATACAGCACCTCTGGAAGTTCTACATGTGACACTCTCACGTAATAATGAGCAGGTTGTATACGCCCGGAGCCCCCCCCCCCCAAGGACACGGAGGAGTTCCTCCCAGGCAATGTGGCAGCCACAGCCCGGAGCTGGCGAAGAAGACAACACTGCCCATCGATGGCTATGCCCATGCAATGTGGATTCCCTATGCTCAGCGCTGGGGGAAGACGGGGGCCAATCTAAGTGTCGGACGCGGCCGTTATTTGCATTTCTCTTGTTTGAATTGTCCAGCTTTTATGAAATCAAACTCGAGGTCTTTCCAAATCGCGTTTTAGTCAAAGGGTCAAAGATTTGTTTTGATTGCCATCTCTTATGTCGTTTTCTTTCTCCAAGTAAAGCATTCGCCTGCTCCCCTCCCCCTCGTACCCCTCGCCAAGGCCTTGGCGCCATGATCCTTGCATGGTACTCACGGGTGGGTTAGTAGATGCATGCCACCTCGTACTCACCCAAAGGATCCATTCTCGGCCCTACGCACCATCTTGGAATGGAAACAAATTTTTCTTGAGACAGCTTGAGCGTCTAAGGGGGCTCCTGAGCATCGTGCCTCGGGAGCCTTATCGGTCATAATGCCACCGGACCCCCTGGTATCGTCCTCGGTTTTCGGTCGGCATCAGGAGTGTCGGGGCCCCGCCCCGAGAGGTGCGTCATTGGTTTACGGTCATACCTAACGTGGTAGGGAAATGCGTGGGACTGTGACCTATCAATGCAGGGCAACTTGGACTACAACTATTAGCCTTAGGAAGCCCAGCCTTCCCAGAGCGGGAAGCAGAATTTTCGGGGGGGGTGCTTGAGCGTCTAAGGGGGCTCCTCAGCATCGCGCCTCAGGAGCCTTACCGGTCATAATGCCACTCGACTTCCTGATGTCGTCCTTGGTTTCTGATCGGCATTAGGAGTACCGAGGCCCCGCCTCATGAGGAATGTCCATGGTAAGATGATCATACCCTATGACGGTAGGGTAATGCGCGGGACTGGGACCTACTGACGTAGAGCTGCTTAAGTGTCAAAGGGGGCTCCTGAGCATCGCGTCTCAGGAGCCTTACCTGTCATAAGGCCATTCGACCCCCTGGTGTCGTCCTTGGTTTCCCGTCGGCATCAGGAGTGTCAAGGCCCCGCCTCGTGAGGAGCATCCATGGTAAGATGGTCGTACCCTCCGCTGGTAGGGAAATGCATGGGACTAGGACCTGCAGACACAGGGCACCGTCAGAGCCCTCAACTCGCCTCAATCGCAAGAAGAAGTCGACCTGGTAAACGGACCCTCCGGGCACCACAACCGCACCCCCACGACCCGAAATCCTACCGTGGTCCTATCAAGCTAAGTATCCTAATTGCGATTGGGAGGCGACTCAGTTGACGAAATGCGGAAGGTACTAATAAAGAGGGGCAGGCGCCCGAATGCATTACACGCCCACAGGGCCTCCCTTAGTTCTTGTTTTGCAGGTGCAAAAGAAAAGGAGGAGAAAGAAAGTGAAAAGCCTCACGGGGTCTGTCGCCAAAGGAGCCCCGACATCGGCGCACTAACGTTTAGTCAGTGTCCTCCTCCACCTTCATGGCCCCACGGAAGCACGCTGAGGCGGACGCCCCCAGAGCGGGAGAACGGCGGTGGACTACCCCCCCCCCCCCCCGAGCCTGGGCGCGTCAGCATGGCGGCGCATCGTAGTTGTTGTCGCTCAGGCTCTCCTTGGAGGGGGTGTCACTGCTGCTCGAGGCGCGGCGCTAGTCGTGAAGGGTGAGGGAGTCCTGGATTAGGGGGGGTCCTCAGATAGCCGGCCTGTTGTTTATGGGCCGGACTGTATGGGCTATTTACCGAACACCGGAAGATTTGAAGGCCCAATCTCCAGGATGGAAGCTTCAGGAAGCACGGCTTGCGCTCCATGTTTGATGTAGTAAATAGGCATGTTTATCTCTTCAGCATGTAACAAACCATGTGTAAACCCTAGGCATCCTCGGCATCTATATAAGCCGGAGGGTTTTAGGATATAGGGACAGAACAACTCATCTAGGGTTAGCTATTCGATCTTGAGGTAGATCAACTCTATAACCCCCCATCATCTGTACAACCAAGAAGGACGTAGGGTATTACCTCCATAGGAGGGCCCGAACCTGGGTAAATCTGTGCCCCTTCGTCTCCTATTACCATGGATTTTAGTCTCACAGTTCGGGACCCCCTACCCGAGATCTGTCGGTTTTGACACCGACATTGGTGCTTTCATTAAGAGTTCCTCTATGAGCAAGATGGAATCAACATCTTGCCTTGTCATCAATGAAGAGGTCCGCAACATGGACACTTTTGTCCCCGGACAGATCTTCGCCTTCGGCAGTGTTGTGCTGCACGCTGATTCCATTAGCTATCTAGGCTGCGTTGAGAGCTTCGCCCCTGATCAAGAGGTCAGATTCGAAAACTTAGAGTTCTCCGTCGACTCTTGGGGTGACTTGTCATTAATTGGGATTGTAGCTTCACCGGTAGACTCCAAGGACTCCGAGGCTTTAACCTCGAGCCCCTTCTTCGAACATACCAATGGGGTCACCCATGGCGATGAGCCGATCTCTTATCCCGGTCCGACCATTAAGCCAGATGACCGGACACGTGTTCTTGCCGAACACTTCCCATGTCTTCAAGGTTAACTCCACAAGTTTTGAACAGCTGAACCTGATCGGGCCCTCAACGGTTGACAAGGCCCTGGGTAGAATCTCTTTGATGAAGATCGACGATCCAGCCCCGATCTACGCTCGGTTTGGTTACGGTGTGGGCCAGGAAGAATTTTTCGACCCACCCACCACCCACTTGATAGCCATTGTCGAGGATTTAACCAACATGCTGGACTATGCCTCCGAGGAGGCAGAATACATGGATGAAGAGGATCGTGCTCCCACCCCATTAACACCGATAGTTGGGCCGCCACTTCCACATACGACGTCTACATGGTAGATACTCCTGCCACCAATCGCGACAACACGCCTCGCAACGACGACGACAAATCGGGCGATGTGCCATCAAGGCGCCGGAAATCACATAAGCGGTCCAAAGGCAAAAAGGGAAGAAAAGATATTATCAGCAATGGGGACAGTAATACCCCTACTGATCATGGCAATCCCGATATCCTCGCGCACCCGTTAGGGTTCGGAAGGGCCTGAGGACCAAAACAACCCCGATAACATCAATGACTCCGAAGGCGATAATTACCTTCCCCCGTCGAGGGGGAAGATATACCGGAAGCCGATGACTTGTACATCCCTGATAACCTCGAAGATCAGGAAGAAATCAGGCAACAACTCATAGCAACGGCTCGCAGCCTAAAGGCTAAAGAATGGCAACTCAAAGCCAAACAGGACGAACTCAATGACCGATGGATGAAAGTCCTCTCAGTCGAGGAAGTATGCGGCACCGATCTATCCAACCAGCCCAAAAGCTACCCTTAGAGAAGGCTGCTGCCGCAATTTGGTGATGAACTCACCGATACTCCGTCTCCAAACCGTACTCCATACGACAAGCCGGACTGCCCCCGTCATGGTCGGGACAGGACGGCTGACGACACTGGTTGTATACCGGCAGTGCCCTGAAGACGGGGTAAGGATCCATTAGAGCCCAATGACAGGTTCGACCTGCGAGATGACCTAGATCACAGGGCAGGCCACACAAGATCCATCTATGGATCCAGAGAGTACTTGCCCGATAGACGGGGCAGATATAGACCACTGTTTGACCAAAACAACAAAGTCTAGGAACGCAACCGCCCCCAAACAGATGTCGAATACAGGCATGACAAAGCACGGGTCAGAGGCGCCGCTCACCCACTATGCTTCACAGATTAGGTAATGCGGCATCAGCTCCCCGAGGGTCTTAAACCCATGAATATAGAAAAGTATGATGGGACCACTGACCCAACCGCATGGATTGAGGACTTCCTCCTACATATCCACATGGCGCGAGGAGATGATCTTCATGCCATCAAATATCTCCCTCTGAAGCTTAAGGGGCCAGCTCAGCATAGGTTAAACAGCCTAACCAAAAACTCCATTCGATGGTGGGAAGACCTGGAAGATGTGTTCCGCTCTAACTTCCAGGGAACCTATGTCCGCCCGCCGGACTCTTCCGATCTCAGCAACATTGTCCAGAAGCCCGACAATTCTGCTCGGTAATTCTGGAATCGTTTCTTGACTAAGAAGAACCAAATCGTCGACTATCCGGATGCTAAGGCCATAGCCTCCTTCCGGCACAATATTCGGGACGAATGGCTGCCCGCCAGCTAGGCCAGGACAAATCTCGGACCATGTCCGCACTTACCTCCCTCATGACCCTCTTTTGCGCGGGCGAAGACAATTGGCAGGCAAGACATAGCCACAATTCCGAAGATCTCGTTGCACCTGAAGCACGGGATGGCAACTTGAAACCAAAGCGCAATGAGAATAAGCGTCGACAGAATAATAGCGATGTCGATGATATGGCTGTAAGTGCCAGATTTTGCAACTCCCGGCATGGGCAGTGGAAGAAGCCTCCTAAAGGAAATCGTGACGGACCCACTCAGATGGAGAAGATCATGGAAAGGCCTTGCCAACCACACACACTACAACTTCTGGTTGTTTAAACTGGCCGACAAGATACCACCAGAGGACCAAGGCAAAAGCTCTCACAGTGAGGACAAGGATGAGCCTCGGGGTCCAATTGGTGGCGGATAGAAGAAATTTCCTCCCGAAGTCAAAACGGTGACCATGATATATGACACCCATATACCCAAGAAGGAAAGGAAGCGCACCCTTCGGGAGGTCTACTCTAAGGAACCAGTAGCCCTGAAGTACAACCCATGGCTGGCATACCCGATCACCTTTAATCGGCGTGATCATCCGACCAGTATCCTCCATGGGGGTTCCGGCGGCCCTTGTCCTATACGACATTATAGATGGGTATCACCTCACAAAATTCCTAATGGACGGAGGAAGTATCCTCAACCTGATTTACTCAAATACGGTGAAAAAGATGGGCATAGATCCATCAAGGATCAAACCCAGCAGCACTACCTTCAAAGGAGTGATCCCGAGCGTTGAGGCCCAATGTACGGGCTCCGTAACTTTGGAAGTCATGCTCGGCTCGCCCGATAACTTTCGTAGCGAAGACCTGATCTTCGACATTGAGCCCTTCCGCAATGGCTCTCACACGCTGCTTGGTCGGACAAAGTTCGCTCATTTCAATGCGGTCCCACACTATGCGTACCTCAAGCTCAAGATGTCGGGCCCAAGGGAGTCATTACTGTCAGCGGCAATATAGAGCGCTCCCTTAGAACTAGGGAACATGCATTGGCCCTAGCATCCTAATTTAGCTACAAAGAAGATCGGCAAGTTCCGACATCCACCATAAAGGCACACAAGGGCTGGGAAGGGAGTTCGGCTTCAGACCGAAAACTCAGATCCTACCTCCTCCCCTCTATAGGGACTCACCACCCACTACACAACCTCAAGACAAGCAAAGTATGTGCCGAGGACACACAACTTCGCACTCAAGATTCCATGGGTAGCGGTGGGGAAATAAAGATGGGTTTTCAGCTGGCCCAAACTTCTACCATCAACATGTCTTCGAACAAAATGCAAGCGCTCCTAAAAGATCCTGCCTACGGCGTAAAGCTCACCTACAATTCGGCGGCCTCTCAAGATTTTGTTGGCAAAATCCGCCCGTCGAACACTAACACCCATCATGGTGCATCTAAGAGTAGGAGTCAACTAGGAAGGGGTCATATCAAGGACGTCAGGTTACCAGTCGAAGACCTCTGGTACAAGAACTCCTATATATTTTCATTTCTGTCACATACCTATAAACAATTGCTTTGGCAATCCGAGTTATAAGAGTTGTTGAGAAAATGCAAAATTGTGTGGCGCAAGTTCGCCTCATCTGTCCTTTTTTCTGCACATATTTTTCCTCCTCTCTCCCTCTTCTTGTGAACCTGTACGGTATGACGCGAGGTAACCGGCTAATAAACCGGGGGCACGAGTTCAAACACAAATCGCCTTCTCTATCATGTGTTTGGCGTCTTCGCGTTCTCTTTATATGCATTGGTTTCGAACTATGTATTTGGTCAATAAGTTGGGTTGCTCGTCTCCTGTGCTTGCCCCTTTACGTTTCGCTCGTTTGGCTAAAAGGGCAAAGGGAGCACCCCTGCACTTGTGCTTCCAGATAGTCTAGTCAGGGACCTCGGGGGAGAAAGCCGAAAACGGACTGTCATAGTATGCACGATCCGGTCTGTGAACCCCGAGCAGGAAGTGTTATACTTTGATCCTTGTAAGTGGTTATTCCGTATTATACGAGGAACTTTCCCTTTGTGCAGATATTGTGATACCGTCTTCGACCACGGTTCGTCCGAACATCACAACACTTCGGTGGCTAATTATATGCTTCATGTAGTCCTTTTTGCGCCCCTATGGCTAACTGAAAGAAATAAAGCACTATGGTTTGATTGCCTAGTCTGGCACATTGTACCGCCTTCAGGTTCCGATAATACGGCTAAGGGACATAGTGCATTGGCATAGACACCCCATGTAGTATCTACGTGGGGGCTGAAGCCGATGACTCACATCTTTTAGTATTAAACTGCCACATAGGAGTTATAAAGGAATACAAAACCATATAAGAACAAATACTAATATCATTAAAAGTTTGGGCAAGTCTTCAGACGTGTTACTGCTCATTCAAACATTTTATCACCTGTACACTGTGACGCTATCACCCGAGCACTCTCCATCACACCATCAAAGTATAGCTCGGGGTGTCGATGCTCCTTCTCGGGTGGTGGCAGGTCGGTGGCTACCTTCATTGGATTTAGCCCTGGCCAATGCACTTTGGCCTTGGCAAGGGCCATCCAGACTCCTTCGGTGTAGGAGGAGCACTTGACAGTGTTGAGACGGGGCAAAGCAGCAATCAACCTCTGCACCAGGCCAAAGTAGCTGCCTGGCAGCGGCTTGTCGGGCCATAAGCAGATGTAGAGGTCCTTCATGGTCGGCTCCGCCATCTGGTGCATCTCCATCAGCTATTTCAGCTGCTCCACCAGAAGAGGAGGACGCTTCGGGGCTCCAAACTGTGCCCAAAACAGCCGAGCTTCATCTCCTTCTCACCGCAAGGTGAACAGCTGATTGGCGTCTGCCACTCTCTCCTAGAGATTGGAGGATGCGCCTGACGACCATCACATCCGGATAAGCAATGCGAATTTGCTATCCCCAAATACGCACTTTAGTGAGTACGGCTTACCATCTGCTATGCCCTTGGCCTGGCGTAGTTGCTCCTCGTATAACTATCTGTCCATCTGGTCCTTCTGGAGTTCGGTTTTCAAAGTGGACAGTTCGGCCGAGCTCACCTTATTCTTCTGCTCCAAGGCCTCGCATCTTTCGCTGGCATCTTTGAGCTCGTGCTGGACCTCTGCCATGCGAGCTTCATGCTTGCCGCTAGTGGCTCGCATGACGGAAAGGGCGATAGCCATTTCCTTAGCAGCCACCCTCTCAGCGGCCGTTTCGTCCTTCACGCCCTGGAGCTCGACTTTGAGCCTCTCCATCTCCTTCGCCGAGGCTACGCATGCATTATATAATGTCAAGAAGTTGCATTGATAGTATTCAGATGATAGAGCTCAGACAAAGGCATTCGGATTCTGTTTTGACATACCTTGAGCCTCGTCGAGCCTTAGGTTACGGGCTTCAACTTTGTCTTCGGAGCACTTCAGCTTCCGATTTAGCTCTTCTAGCTCGGCGCCACTTATGGCCGCCGTCGATGACGAAGCCTGCATTACACGGACACTTAATACATTACATGGGCCCTCTGTTGGGGAACGTCGCATGGGAAACGAAAAATTTCCTACGCACACGCAAACCTATCCATGGTGATGAGCATCTACAAGAGGGAGAGTGGATCTACGTACCCTTGTAGATCGCCAAGCAGGAAGCGTTAAGAAACGAGGTTGGTGTAGTCGAACATCTTCGCGATCCAAATCGCCGAGCGTCCCGTGATCTCATCACGATCCGTCCCGTGATCCAATCACGATCCGTCCCGCGAACACATCATGATCCGTCCCGCGAACTCATCACGATCCATCTCATGATCTTGATCACGATCTGTCCCGCGAACTCATCACTATCCGTTCCGTGATCACATCACGAACCGTCGCGTGATCTCGATCACGGTCCTTCCGATCTAGCGCCGAACGGATGACACCTCCGCGTTCAGCACACGTGCAGCTTGATGACGATCTCCACCGTCTCGATCCAGCAAGAGGAGGTGGAGAGGAGAGAGAGTTCACCGGCAGCGTGACGGCGCTCCGGTGATGGTGGTGGAGCAATTCCGGCAGGGCTTCGCCTAAGCACTGCGGAACTACGATCTAGAGGAGAAACTATGCACCGGTGGATCGGGTAGCACGTGGCCGGAAATTCTGTCCAAAAACCACCCAATCCACTAGTATATATATTAGGAGAGGAGAGGAGAGGCAGCCAAGGCCTTTGGGTCGGACGAAATAGGAGGTGGGAGCAATCCTACTTCACCTCCAATCCTAGTTGGAGTAGGATTGCCTCCTATTGGCTGATTTTCCACTTTTTGCTTTAGGACTTTCTCTCCTGCGCCATGGGCCTTTTTGGCTGTTTTCCCATCCCACTAAGGGATGGTTATTATTCTCCCACAGCCCATGGACCTCTTGGGGTCGAAATACCCCTCCCGGAAGTCCCCCGGTACACTACCGGCACTCCCGGTACACTACCGATACTCCCAAAACTTTTCCGGCGACCAAACCGGGACATCCTATATATGAATCTTTACCTCCGGACCATTCCGGAGCTCCTCGTGACGTCCAGGATCTCATACGGGACTCCTAACAACCTTCGGTCACCACCATACATAACTCTACACTACCGAAACGTCACCGAACCTTAAGTGTGCAGACCCTGCGGGTTCGAGAACTATGTAGACATGATCGAGACACCTCTACGGTCAATAACCAATGGCGGGACCTGGACATCCACATTGGTTCCTACATATCCTACAAAGATCTTTATCGGTCGAACCTCTATGTCAAGGATTCAGTTAATCCCGTATAACGTTCCCTTTGTTCTTCGGTATGTTACTTGCCCGAGATTCGATCGTCGGTATCTCCATACCTAGTTCAACCTCGTTACTGGCAAGTCTCTTTACTCGTTCCGTAATACAAGATCCCATGACTAACACTTAGCCACATTGCTTGCAAGGCTTGTTGTGATGTTGTATTACCGAGTGGGCCCTGAGATACCTCTCCGTCACACGGAGTAACAAATCCCAGTCTCGATCCATGCCAACTCAACAGACACCATCGGAGATACCTGTAGAGCACCTTTATAGTCACCCAGTTACATTGCGACGTTTGATACACACAAGGCACTCCTCCGATATCCGTGAGTTGCATGATCTCATGGTCATAGGAACATATACTTGACATGCAGAAAACAGTAGCAATAAACTGACACGATCATATGCTATGTTTGTAGTTTGGGTCTTATCCATCACATCATTCTCCTAATGATGTGATCCCGTTATCAAATGACATCTCATGTCCATGGCTAGGAAACCTTAACCATCCTTTGATCAACGAGCTAGTCCATTAGAGGCATACAAGGGACATGGTTTTGTCTATGTATCCACACATGCATTTAAGTCTCCGATCAATACAATTATAGCATGGATATTAAACGATTATCATGAACAAGGAAATATGATAATAACTAATTTATTATTGCCTCTAGGGCATATTTCCAACAGTCTCCCACTTGCACTAGAGTCAATAATCTAGTTCACATCACCATGTGATTCCCATTGTTATGAATCTAACACCCAATGAGTTTTGGGGCTCGATCATGCTTTGCATGTGAGAGAGGTCTTATAGTCAATGGGTCTGCGATATTCAGATCCGTGTGTACTTTGCAAATCTCTATGTCAAACCGTAAACACTGCTACCACACTCCACTTGGTACTATTTCCAAATGGCTGCTCCACTATACGTATCCAGATTGCTACTACTATCATCCGGATAGGTGTTAAAGCTTGCATCGACGTAACTCTTTACGACGAACTCTTTATCACCTCCATAATCAAGAAACATTTTCTTAGTCCTCTGGTTACTAAGGATAATTCCGACTGTTGTCCAGTGATCCACTCCTGGACCACTCTTGTACCCCTTGACAGACTCATGGCAAGGCACACGCAGGTGCGGTACACAGCATGGCATAATATAGAGCCTATGGCTAAGGCATAGGGGACGACGTTCGTCCTTTCTCTTTCTTCTGCCGTTGTCGAGCTTTGAGTCTCACTCAACTTCACACCTTACAAATCAGACGAGAACTATTTCTCTGGCTGATCCATTTTGAACTCTTTCAAAATCTTGTCAACGTATGCACTCATTGAAAGTCTCATCAAGCATCTTGATCTATCTCTATAGATTTTGATGCTCAACAATTAGGTAGCTTTATCCAGGTCTTCCTTTGAAAAACACTTTTCAAACAACCTTTTATGCCTTCCAGAAATTCTACATTATTTCCGCTCAACAATATGTCAACCACATATACTTATCAAAAACTCTATAGTGCTCCCACTCACTTTATTGCAAATACAAGTTTCTCGTAAACTTTGTATAAACTACAGAAACTTTGATCACCTCATCAAAGTGTATATTCCAACTCCGAGATGCTTGCTTCAGTCCATAGAAGGATCACTGAAGCTTGATCATCTTTTAGCATCCCTAGGACTGACAAAACCTTCTGGTTGTATCACATACAACCTTTCCTTAAGTAAACCGTTAAGGAAACGATGTTTTGACATCCATCTGCCAGATTTCATAATTGAAAATGCAGCAACTGCTAACATAATTCCAACAGACTTTTAGCGTCGCTACGAGTGAGAAAGCATCATCGCAGTCAACTCCTTGAACTTGTCACAAACAACTTTGCAACAAGTCGAGCTTTACAAATGGTGACATTCACCATCAGTGTCTGTCTTCATTCTAAAGGTCCATTTGTACTCAACGACCTGCCGTCTAACGAGCAAGTCTACCAAAGTCTATACTTGGTTTTCATACATGGACCCTATCTCGGATTTCATGGCCTCTAACCATTCGTCGGAATCCAGGCCCATCATCGCTTCTCCATAGCTCGTAGGTTCATCGTTGTCCAACAACATGATCTCCAAGATAGAGTTGTCGTACCACTTAGGAGCAGTACACATCCTTGTTGACCCACGAAGTTTGATAGTAACTTGATCCTGAAGCTTCATGATCATCATCATTAACTTCCTCTTCAACTAACGTAGGCTTCATAGAAACATCTTTCTGCGCTGCGCTACTCTTTGGTTGAACAAAGGTTTAACAACCTCATCAAGTTCTATCTTCCTCTCACTCAATTCTTTTGAGAGAAAAATTTCCTCAAGAAAGGATCCGTTTAAGCAACAAACACTTTGCACTAGGATCTGAGATTGAAGGTTCACCCAACTGATCTTAGGGTATTCTATGAAGATGCATTTGTCCGCCTTGGGTTCGACCTCATTAGGTGAAAACATTTTCCACACAAGTGTCACAGCCCCAAATATTAAGAAATGACAGCTTAGGTTTCTATCAAACCATAATTCACACGGTGTCATCTCAACGGATTTAGATGATGCCCTATTTAAAGTGAATATAGTTGTCTCTAATGCATAACCCCAAAAATTATAGTAGTAAAACGATAAGAGACATCACAGTATGCACTATATCAATAGAGCATGATGTTCGGACACACCATCACACCATGGTGTTCCAGGTGGCGTTAGTTGTGAAACAAATTTCACATTGTCTTAAGTTGTATGCCAAACTCGTAACTCAGATATTCACCTCCACGATCATATTGCGGTCATTTTTATCTTCTTCTCACGATGATCTTTAAACTTCACTCTGAATTTGCTTGAACCTTTCAAATGATTCAGACTTGTGTTTCATTAAGTAAATATACACTATATCTACTCAAATCATCAGTGAAGGTAAGAAAATAACGATATCCACTTCACTCTACAAGACTCACTAGATTGCATACATCAATATGTATCATTTGCAATGAATCACTTGCCCCCTCCATCCAACGGGGTCTTTTAGTCATCTTGCCCAAGAGGCATGGTTCGCATGTCTCAACCGATTCGAAATCGGATGAGTCCAAATATCCATCAGCATGGAGTTTCTACATGCGCTTTATACCAATATGACATTTAGCGGCAGTGCCACAAGTATGTGGTACTATCATTATTAACTTTGTATCTTTTGACATCAATGTTATGAACATGTCTACCACTACGATCAAGATTTCAACAAACCATTCTCACTGGGTGCATGACCATTGAAGGTATTAATCATGTAAACAGAATAACCATTATTCTCTAACTTAAATGAATAATAGTATTGCAATAAACATGATCTAATCATGTTCATGCTCAACGCAAAACACCAAATAACATTTATTTAGGTTCGTCACTAATCCTGAAGGTAGAGAGAGCGTGCGATGTTGATCACATCAACCTTGGAAACACTTCCAACACATATCGTCACCTCACCCTTAGCTAGTTCTCCGTGTATTCCTTAGCTTTTATTTCGAGTTACTAACATTTAGCAACCGAACCGGTATCCAATACACAGGTGCTACAAAGCGTACTAGCAAGGTACACATTAATAACTCGTATATCAAATATACTTCTATCAATGTTGCCAGCCTTCTTATCTACCAAGTATCTAGGGTTTGTTCCGCTTCAGCGACCGCTCACCTCATAACAGAAGCACTTAGTCTCGGGTTTGAGTTCAACTTTGGGTTGCTTCACTGGAGCAGCAACTGACTTGCTATCCATGAAGTTTCCCTCCTTGCTCTTGCCCTTCTCGAAACTAGTGGTTTGATTAACCATCAACACTTGACGCTGCTTCTTGATTTCTACCTTCGCGGTGTCAAACATCGCGAACAGCTCAGGGATCAACATTTCTTTCCCTGGCATTTTATAGTTCATCACCAAGTTCTAGTAACTCAGTGACAGTGACTTGGAGAACTACATCAATCACTATCTTATCTGGAAGATCAACTCCCACTCGATTTAAGCGATTGTAGTACCCAGACAGTCTGAGCACATGCTCAACGATTGAGCTATTCTCTTTCATCTTGTAGGCAAAGAATCTTGTTGGAGATCCTATATCTCGCAACTCGGGCACGAGCCTGAGATCACAATCTCACCTCTTAGAACATCTCATATGTTCCGTGATGTTCAAAACGTTTCGGAGCCTCAATTCTAAGCCGTAATGCATGACGCACTAAACTATCAAGTAGTCATCGAAACGTGCCTGTCAGATGTTCACAACATCTACAGACGACACTAGATGGGGTGGCGCACCGAGCGGTGCATTAAGGACATAAGCCTTCTGTGCAGCAATGAGGACAATCCTCAGATCACGGACCCAGTCCGCAATTTTGCTACCAACATCTTTCAATTCTAGTTCTCTAGGAACATATAAAAATACAAGGGAGCTACAGCGCGAGCTAGTAATCTACAACATAATTTGCAAAGACACTTTGACTATGTTCATGCTAATGAGTTCAATTAATCATATTACTTAAGAACTCCCACTCCAATTGACATCCCTCTGATCATTCGAGTGATACATGATCCAAATTCACTAACTCAAGTCCGATCATCACGTGAGTTGAGGTGGCTGCAATGGTGAACATCATCATGTTGATCATATCTACTATATGACTCATGTTCGACCTTTCGGTCTCTTGTGTTCCGAGGCCATGTCTGTACATGCTAGGCTCGTCAAGTTTAACCCGACTGTTCTACATGTGCAACACTGGCTTGCACCCGTTGTATGTGAACATAGAGTCTATCACACCCGATCATCACGTGGTGTCTCAACACGACGAACTTTCGCAACGGTGCACACTCGGGGAGAACACAATTTATCTTGAAATTAAGTGAGGGATCACCTTATAATGCTACCGTCGTCCTAAGCAAAACAAGGTGCATAAAAGGATTAACATCACATGCAAATCATAAGTGACATGATATGGCCATGAACTTGTGCTTTTGATCTCCATCTAGAAAGCACCGGCATGATCTCCATCGTCACCGGCACGACACCATGATCTCCACCATCTTGATCTCCATCAACGTGTCGCCATCGGGGTTGTCACGCCCTGCATGCTTCTACTACTATTGCTACCGTAGCAATAAAGTAAAGCATTACATAGCGCTTAATGATTGACACGCAGGTCATACAATAATTAAAGACAACCCTATGGCTCCTGCCGGTTGCTGTATTCAACGACATGCAAGTCGTGAAATTCTATACATCACATGATCATCTCATACATCACATAAATCTCATCATGTAATTGGCCATATCACATCACAGCATACCCTGCAAAAACAAGTTAGACGTCCTCTAATTGTTGTTGCATGTTTTACGTGGCTGCTACGGGTATCTAGCAAGAACGATTCTCACCTACGCATAAACCACAACGGTGATACATAGATTGCTTTTCAACCTTCTCAAGGACCGCCTTTGTCG
This sequence comes from Hordeum marinum, assembly GCA_022496015.1. Lineage (NCBI taxonomy): Eukaryota > Viridiplantae > Streptophyta > Magnoliopsida > Poales > Poaceae > Hordeum > Hordeum marinum. The sequence continues at coordinate 207,498,871 of CM039675.1, read as the reverse complement.
GATCCGATCCAACTAAAGTGAGAGAAACTGTCACCCGCAAGCCATCTAAGCAACAAGTTGCGTCGAGGGAACCGGTCTCTCGTAAGCGTACGAGTAATGTTTGTCCGGGCCGCTTCATCTCACAATCCTGCTGAACCAAAATCCGACCAAGGGAGGAAGCAATCTAAGCATCAACGCCCACAAACCTTTTGTGTTCTACTCGAGATCTCATCGAACCATCAACCTAGCTCATGATGCCACTGTTGGGGAACGTCGCATCGGAAACAAAAAATTTCCTACGCACACGCAAACCTATCCATGGTGATGAGCATCTACGAGAGGGAGAGTGGATCTACGTACCCTTGTAGATTGCCAAGCAGGAAGCGTTAAGAAACGCGGTTGGTGTAGTCGAACATCTTCGCGATCCAAATCGCCGAGCGTCCCGCGATCTCATCACGATCCGTCCCGTGATCCAATCACGATCCGTCCCGCGAACAAATCATGATCCATCCCGCGAACTCATCACGATCCGTCTCACGATCTTGATCACGATCTGTCCCGCGAACTCATCACGATCCGTTCTGTGATCACATCACGAACCGTCTCGCGATCTCGATCACGGTCCTTCCGATCTAGCGCCGAACGGACGACACCTCCGCGTTCAGCACACGTGCAGCTTGATGACGATCTCCACCGTCTCGATCCAGCAAGAGGAGGTGGAGAGGAGAGAGAGTTCACCGGCAGCGTGACGGCGCTCCGGTGATGGTGGTGGAGCAATTCCGGCAGGGCTTCGCCTAAGCACTGCGGAACTACGATCTAGAGGAGAAACTATGCACCGGTGGATCGGGTAGCACGTGGCCGGAAATTCTGTCCAAAAACCACCCAATCCACTAGTATATATAGGAGGAGAGGAGAGGAGAGGCAGCCAAGGCCTTTGGGTCGGCCGAAATAGGAGGTGGGAGCAATCCTACTTCACCTCCAATCCTAGTTGGAGTAGGATTGCCTCCTATTGGCTGATTTTCCACTTTTTGCTTTAGGACTTTCTCTCCTGCGCCATGGGCCTTTGTGGCTGTTTTCCCATCCCACTAAGGGCTGGTTATTATTCTCCCACAGCCCATGGACCTCTTGGGGTCGAAATACCCCTCCCGGAAGTCCCCCGGTACACTACCGGCACTCCCGGTACACTACCGATACTCCCGAAACTTTTCCAGCGACCAAATTGGGACATCGTATATATGAATCTTTACCTCCGGATCATTCCGGAGCTCCTCGTGATGTCCAGGATCTCGTCCGGGACTCCGAACAACCTTCGGTCACCACCATACATAACTCTACACTACCGAAACGTCACCGAACCTTAAGTGTGCAGACCCTACGGGTTCGAGAACTATGTAGACATGACCGAGACACCTCTACGGTCAATAACCAATGGCGGGACCTGGACGTCCACATTGGTTCCTACATATTCTACGAAGATCTTTATCGGTCGAACCTCTATTTCAAGGATTCAGTTAATCCCGTATAACGTTCCCTTTGTTCTTCGGTATGTTACTTGCCCGAGATTCGATCGTCGGTATCTCCATACCTAGTTCAACCTCGTTACTGGCAAGTCTCTTTACTCGTTCCGTAATACAAGATCCCGTGACTAACACTTAGCCACATTGCTTGCAAGGCTTGTTGTGATGTTGTATTACCGAGTGGGCCCTGAGATACCTCTCCGTCACACGGAGTAACAAATCCCAGTCTTGATCCATGCCAACTCAACAGACACCATCGGAGATACCTGTAGAGCACCTTTATAGTCACCCAGTTACGTTGCGACGTTTGATACACACAAGGCACTCCTCCGATATCCGTGAGTTGCGTGATCTCATGGTCATAGGAACATATACTTGACATGCAGAAAACAGTAGCAATAAACTGACACGATCATATGCTATGTTTGTAGTTTGGGTCTTATCCATCACATCATTCTCCTAATGATGTGATCCCGTTATCAAATGACATCTCATGTCCATGGCTAGGAAACCTTAACCATCCTTTGATCAATGAGCTAGCCCATTAGAGGCATACTAGGGACATGGTTTTGTCTATGTATCCACACATGCATTTAAGTCTCTGATCAATACAATTATAGCATGGATAATAAACGATTATCATAAACAAGGAAATATGATAATAACTAATTTATTATTGCCTCTAGGGCATATTTCCAACACCCTCAATTCTAGAATTATAGAAATCTGATCATATGTCGAGTTATTTTAACATGCTGGACACTTAAAGTGCATCTAGTTCGGTATCGGATTTAGACGTGACCCCTACCATGTATATAATGCGAATAAATAAAATCTTTGCAAACCAAACACATCGGGTGACTTACTTGAAAACCTGTAAGGAGACCTTTGAAGGCCTCCTTCAGTCCGTTGTCAACGGACTGGATGCTCTGTAGTACCGCACCCATAAGGGTGTGGTGACCCTCGGGGATGGAGGCGCTCGATAGAGCCTCCTCCATGACCGACCACCTATTGGTCGGTGGTCTTGGTGATGATCGGATTCCCCGATCACCCACTAGGGATTGGACCGGTGCCTCCGGAGGCATAATGCGCTCTAGAGATGTTCTCAGAGGGGACAGGGTGCCCACTCGTTTGGCCTCCTCGGTATCGGGGCGTGGTTTTGCCCCCCAGTCTTCAGTGGCCGAGGCGTTAGCCTCGGCCACGGTACGGTCTCCCTCACCACCGGTGTCCGCCTTCATAGGAGTGTGCTGGGACGACACCTTCACGGCGTCCCTCGTGGTGCCTAGAGTGGCAGGATGCGAGGCATCCCCGCTTTCCGCCAGTTCGGCGGGCGAGGTCTCCCTGTCCGATATCACCTTGATGGGGATAACACGCGGGGGGCTGCAAGGCCAATAACCTGCGTGTTAGCCAACTCTAAATCTATTCTTAATGAACTAGAGGGTCTTCAGATCCTAACCTTTTTGGGGGGGCTTGATCCGTAGGCTCCTTCGTGGAACCTCCTCGAGGTCTTTCGACGTGGTGTTTGAGTCCGAACTATCATCGGATAGAATCACCCGTGTCCGCCGCTCCCTCTTTTGGGAAGGAGAAGGGACCTGCTCCGGGGCATCCGAAGACGCCGCTCTCTTCCTGGCACGGGGGGAATTACCTCCCCCTCGCCCTCGACCTCGGCCTCCTCCTATTCCTCTTCTTCCTCTTCCTCCTCCTCAGCCTCCTCCTAATTCGAGGAGGCGGGGGTATCCTTGGATGCATCGTTAGGCTGGTCCTTGATTTGGATGCCAGCCTAGCCTCGTTTCTTCTTCTTCTGTTTCTTCTTGGGAGCCTCGTAAGGCTTTACCACGACCATTTTTGCTAACAGCCCGGTTCTCTCGTCTTCGGCCTCAGGCATCGAAATGTTAATGTTGACGGCTTTCTTCAGCCATCTTTGCAAAGACAGAACGGATAAGCAGTTATGAGACTATTCTACGTAATAAAGCTAACCAAGCTAGGGTGTATCGTACCTCGGTATCAGTTTATTGCTACTGTTTTCTGCATGTCAAGTATATGTTCCTTTGACCATGAGATCATGCAACTCACGGACACCGGAGGAGTGCCTTGTGTGTGTCAAACATCTCAATGTAACTGGGTGACTATAAAGGTGCATTACAGGTATCTACGAAGGTGTCTGTTGCATTGGCATGGATCAAGACTGGGATTTGTTACTCCGTGTGGCGGAGAGGTATCTCAGGGCCCACTCGGTAATACAACATCACAATAAGCCTTGCAAGCAATGTGACTAAGTGTTAGCCACGGGATCTTGTATTATGGAGTGAGTAAAGAGACTTGCCAGTAATGAGGTTGAACTAGGTATACAGATACCGACGATCGAATCTTGGGCAAGTAACATACCGAAGAACAAAGGGAAACATCATACGGGATTAACTGAATCCTTGACATAGAGGTTCGACCGATAAAGTTCGTCATAGAATATGTAGGAACCAGTATGGGCATCCAGGTCCCGCTATTGGTTATTGACTGTAGAGGTGTCTCGGTCATGTCTACATAGTTCTCGAACCCGCAAGGTATGCACACTTAAGGTTTGGTGACGTTTCGATAGTATAGAGTTATGCATGGTGGTGACCGAAGGTTGTTCGGAGTCCCAGATGAGATCACGGACGTCATGAGGAGCTCCGGAATGGTCCGCAGGTAAAGATTGATATATAGGAAGTCCTATTTTGGTCGTCGGAAAAGTTTCGGGCTCATCGATAGTGTACCGGGAGTGCTGGTAGTGTACCGGGAGACCATCGGGAGGGGTATTTCGACCCAAGAGGCTACATGGTCTGTGGGAGAGTAAATATCAGCCCTTAGTGGGCTGGTGGAAGTTCCACACAAGGCCCACGAGGCTAGGAGAGAAAACCCAAAGAGAAAAAGGTGGAAAAAAGGCAAAATAGGGAGGAATCCTAGTCCTACTAGGATTGGAGGAGGAGTCCTCCACTCCTCCTTGATTTGGCCGACCCAAAGGCTGGTCCCTTTAGGGCCAATCCTCCTCCTCTCTTCCTCTTATATATACTAGAGGTTTTAGGGTTTTTTGCACCAGATTTTTAGCTATGTGCTGCATGTTCCTCTAGTGCATAGTTTCTCCTCTAGATCGGTTTTTTGCAGTGCTTAGGCGAAGCCCTGCCGGAATAGCTCCACCACCTTCTCCGGAGCGCCGTCATGCTGCCGGAGAACTCTTCTACCTCTCCGCTCCCGCTTGCTGGATCAAGAAGGCGGAGATCATCATTGAGCTGTACGTGTGCTGAACACGGAGGTGCCGTCCATTCGGCGCTAGATCGGAAGGACAGTGATCAAGATCGCAAGACGGATCGTGATGAGTTCGCGGGACGGATCGTGATGAGTTCGTGGAATGGATCGTGATTGGATCGCGGGACGGATCATGATGAGTTCGCGGGAAGGATCGTGATTGGATCGCAGGACGGATCGTGATGAGATCGCGGGACGCTCGGCGATTTGGATCGCGAAGACGTTCAACTACACCAACCACGTTTCTTAATGCTTCCCGCTTAGCGATCTACAAGGGTGTATAGATCCACTCTCCCTCTTGTAGATTCTCATCACCATGGATAGATCTTGCGTGTGCGTAGGAAAAAAATTCTTTCCCATGCGACGTTCCCCATCAGTGGCATCATGAGCTAGGTCTATGTGTAGATGAGATCTCGAGTAGAATACAAAAGGTTTGTGGGCGTTGATGCTTAGATTGCTTCCTCCCTTGGTCGGATTTTGGTTCAGCGGTATTGTGAGATGAAGCAGCCTGGACCAACATTAATCGTACGCTTACGAGAGACCGGTTCCCTCGACGCAACTTGTTGCATAGATGGCTTGCGGGTGCCAGTTTCTCTCACTTTAGTTGGATCGGATTCGACTAAGGCGGTCCTTGAGAAGGTTGAAAAGCAACTTATGTATCACCGTTGTTGTTTATGCGTAGGTGAGAATTGTTCTTGCTAGATACCCGTAGCAGCCACGTAAAACATGCAACAACAATTAGAGGACGTCTAACTTGTTTTTGCAGGGTATGCTGTGATGTGATATGGCCAATTACATGATGAGATTTATGTGATGTATGAGATGATCATGTGATTTATAGAATTTCACGACTTGCATGTCGTTGAATACGGCAACTGGCAGGAGCCATAGGGTTCTCTTTAATTATTGTATGACCTGCGTGTCAATCATTAAGCGCTATGTAATGCTTTACTTTATTGCTACGGTAGCAATAGTAGTAGAAGCATGCAGGGCGTGACAACCCCGATGGCGACACGTTGATGGAGATCAAGATGGTGGAGATCATGGTGTCGTGCCGGTGACGATGGAGATCATGTCGGTGCTTTCTAGATGGAGATCAAAAGCACAAGTTCATGGCCATATCATGTCACTTATGATTTGCATGTGATGTTAATCCTTTTATGCACCTTGCTTTTCTTAGGACGACGGTAGCATTATAAGGTGATCCCTCACTTAATTTCAAGATAAATTGTGTTCTCCCCGAGTGTGCACCGTTGCGAAAGTTCGTCGTGTTGAGACACCACGTGATGATCGGGTGTGATAGACTCTATGTTCACATACAACGGGTGCAAGCCAGTGTTGCACATGCAGAATAGTCGGGTTAAACTTGACGAGCCTAGCATGTACAGACATGGCCTCAGAACACAAGAGACCGAAAGGTCGAACATGAGTCATATAGTAGATATGATCAACATGATGATGTTCACCATTGCAGCCACCTCAACTCACGTGATGATCGGACTTGAGTTAGTGAATTTGGATCATGTATCACTCGAATGATCAGAGGGATGTCAATTGGAGTGGGAGTTCTTAAGTAATATGATTAATTGAACTCATTAGCATGAACATAGTCAAAGTGTCTTTGCAAATTATGTTGTATATTACTAGCTCGCGCTGTAGCTCCCTTGTATTTTTATATGTTCCTAGAGAACTAGAATTGAAAGATGTTGGTAGCAAAATTGCGGACTGGGTCCGTGATCTGAGGATTGTCCTCATTGCTGCACAGAAGGCTTATGTCCTTAATGCACCGCTCGGTGCGCCACCCCATCTAGTGTCGTCTATAGATGTTGTGAACATCTGACAGGCACGTTTCGATGACTACTTGATAGTTTAGTGCGTCATGCATTACGGCTTAGAATTGAGGCTCCGAAACGTTTTGAACATCATGGAACATATGAGATGTTCTAAGAGCTGAAATTAGGATCTCAGGCTCATGCCCGTGTTGCGAGATATGAGATCTCCAAGAAGATTCTTTGCCTGTAAGATGAAGGAGAATAGCTCAATCATTGAGCATGTGCTCAGATTGGCTGGGTGCTACAATCGCTTGAATCGAGTGGGAGTTGATCTTCCAGATAAGTTATTGATTGATATTGTTCTCCAAGTCACTGTCACTAAGCTACTAGAACTTGGTGATGAACTATAAACACCAGGGATAGAAATAATGATCCTTGAGCTGTTCGCGATGTTTGACACCGCGTAGGTAGAAATCAACAAGGAGCATCACGTGTTGATGGTTAGTAAAACCACTAGTTTTGAGAAGGGCAAGGGAAAGGAGGGAAACTTCATGGATAGCAAGTCAGTTGCTGCTCCGATGAAGCAACCCAAAGTTGAACCCAAACCCGAGAGTAAGTGCTTTGATTATGAGGGGAGCGGTCGCTGAAGCGGAACAACCATAGATACTTGGTAGATAAGAAGGTTGGTAATGTTGACAGAAGTATATTTGATATACGTGTTATTGATGTGTACCTTGCTAGTACTCCTAGTAGCACATGGGTATTGGATACCGGTTCGGTTGCTAAATGTTAGTAACTCGAAATAAAAGCTACAGAATAAACGGAGAACTAGCTAAGGGTGAGGTGACGATGTGTATTGAAAATGTTTCCAAGGTTGATGTGATCAACATCGCACGCTCTCTCTACCTTCGGGATTAGTGACAAACCTAAATAAATGTTATTTGGTGTTTTGCATTGAGCATGAATGTGATAGATCGTGTTTATTGCAACACGGTTATTCATTTATGTTAGAGAATAATGGTTATTCTGTTTACATGAATAATACCTTCAATGGTCAAGCACCCAGTGAGAATGGTTTGTTGAATCTTGATCATAGTAATACACATGTTCATAACATTGATGCCAAAAGATACAAAGTTAATAATAATAGTACCACATACTTGTGGCACTGCCGCTAAATGTCATATTGGTATAAAATGCATGAAGAAACTCCATAATGATGGATCTTTGGACTCATTCGATTTTGAATCGGTTGAGACATGCGAACCATGCCTCGTGGTCAAGATGACTACGGACCCCGTTTTTCTGGTTTGATGGAGCGGGCAAGTGACTTATTGGAAATGATACATGTTGATGTATGCAATCCAATGAGTCTTATAGGGTGCGGTGGATATCATTATTTTCATACCTTCACTGATGATTTGAGTAGATATAGTGTATATTGCTTAATGAAACACAAGTCTGAATCGTTTCAAAGGTTCAAGCAAATTCAGAGTGAAGTTTAAGATCATCATGACAAGAAAATAAAAATGTCTATGATATGATCGTCGAGATGAATATCTGAGTGGCGAGTTTGGCATACAACTTTAGACAATGTGAAAATTGTTTCACAACTCACGCCACCTGGAACACCATAGTGTGATGGTGTGTCCGAACGTCATAGTCGTGCTCTATTGGATATGGTGCATGTTATGATGTCTCTTATCATTTTGTTACTATAATTTTGGGGTTATGCATTAGAGACAACTACATTCACTTTAAATAGGGCACCATCTAAATCCGTTGAGATGACACCGTGTGAATTATGGTTTGATAGAAACCTAAGTTGTCATTTCTTAATGTTTGGGGCTACGACGCTTGTGTGAAAACTGTTTTCACCTAATGAGCTCGAACCCAAAGCGGACAAATGCATCTTCATAGAATACCCTAAGAACAGTTGGGTGTACCTTCTATCTCAGATCCAAGCATAAAATGTTTGTTGCTAAAACTGGGTCCTTTCTCGAGAAAAAGTTTCTCTTGAAAGAATTGAGTGGGAGGAGGATAGAACTTGATGAGGTTATTGAACCTCTGTTTCAACCAGAGAGTAGCGCAGCGCAGGAAGTTGTTTTTGTGAAGCCTACATTAGTTGAAGAGGAAGTTAATGATGATGATCATGAATCTTCGGATCAAGTTACTATCGAACCTCGTAGGTCGACAAGGACGTGTACTGCTCCTGAGTGGTGTGGCAACCCTATCTTAGAGGTCAAGTTGTTGGACAACGATGAACCTACGAACTATGGAGAAGCGATGATGGGCCCGGAAACCAACAAATGGTTAGAGGACATGAAATCCGAGAAAGGATCCATGTATGAAAACCAAGTATAGACTTTGGTGGACTTGCTCGTTGGACGGCAGGTCGTTAAGTACAAATGGATCTTTGAAATGAAGACAGACGCTGATGGTAAATGTCACCATTTGTAAAGCTCGACTTGTTGCAAAGAAGTTTACGACAAGTTCAAGGAGTTGACTGTGATGACACTTTCTCACTCGTGGCGATGCTAAAGTCTGTTGAAATTATGTTAGCAGTTGCTACACTTTCAATTATGAAATCTGGCAGATGGATGTCAAAACATCGTTTCCTTAACGGTTTACTTGAGGAAAGGTTGTATGTGATACAACCAGAAGGTTTTGTCAGTCCTAAGGATGCTAAAAGGTGTACAACCTTTAGTGATCCTTTTATAGACTGAAGCAAGCATCTCGGAGTTGGAATGTACACTTTGATGAGGTGATCAAAGTTTTTGAGTCTATACAAAGTTTATGAGAAACTTGTATTTGCAATAAAGTGAGTGGGAGCACCATAGAGTTTCTGATAAGTATATGTGGATGACATATTGCTATTCGGAAATAATGTGGAATTTCTGGAAAGCATTAACGGTTGTTTGAAAAGTGATTTTCAAAGGAAGACCTAAATAAAGCTACCAAATTGTTGAGCATCAAGATCTATAAAGATAGATCAAGATGTTTGATAAGACTTTCAATGAGTACATACCTTGACAAGATTTTGAAAGACTTCAAAATGGATTAGTCAGAGAGAAGTGTTCTCGCCTGCTTTGTAAGGTGTGAAGTTGAGTGAGACTCAAAGCTCAACCATGGCAGAAGAAAGAGAAAGGACGAATGTCGTCCACTGTGCCTTAGCCATAGGCTCTATATAGTATGCCATGCTATGTACCACACCTCTATGTGCCTTGCCATGAGTCCGTCAAGGGGTACAAGAGTGATCCAGGAGTGGATCACTGGACAGTGGTCAAGATTATCCTTAGTAACTAAAAGACTAAGGAGACGTTTCTCGATTATGGAGGTGATAAAGGGTTCGTCGTAAAGAGTTACGTCAATGCAAGCTTTAACACCAATTCGGATGACTCGTAGTAGCAATCTGGATACGTATAGTGGAGCATCCATTTGGAATAGTACCAAGTGGAGTGTGGTAGTAGTGTTTACAGCTTGACATAGAGATTTGCAAAGTACACACAGATCTGAATGTCGCAGACCCCTTGACTATAAGACCTCTCTCACATGCAAAGCATGATCGAGCCCCAGAACTCATTGGGTGTTAGATTCATAACAATGCGAATCACATGATGATGTGAACTAGATTATTGACTCTAGTGCAAGTGGGAGACTGTTGGAAATATGCCCTAGAGGCAATAATAAATTAGTTATTATCATATTTCCTTGTTCATGATAATCGTTTACTATCCATGCTATAATTGTATTGATCCGAGACTTAGATGCATGTGTGGATACATAGACAAAACCATGTCCCTAGTATGCCTCTAATAGACTAGCTCGTTGATCAAAGATGGTTAAGGTTTCCTGGCCATGGACATGAGATGTCATTTGATAACGGGATCACATCATTAGGAGAATGGTGTGATGGACAAGACCCAAACTACAAACGTAGCATATGATCGTGTCAGTTTATTGCTACTGTTTTCTGCATGTCAAGTATATGTTCCTTTGACCATGAGATCATGCAACTCACGGACACCAAAGGAGTGCCTTGTGTGTATCAAACATTGCTACGTAACTGGGTGACTATAAAGGTGCATTACAGGTATCTCCGAAGGTGTCTGTTGGGTTGGCATGGATCAAGACTAGGATTTGTTACTCCGTGTGACGGAGAGGTATCTCAGGGCCGACTCGGTAATACAACATCACAATAAGCCTTGCAAGCAATGTGACTAAGTGTTAGCCACAGGATCTTGTATTATGGAACGAGTAAAGAGACTTGCTGGTAACGAGGTTGAACTAGGTATACAGATACCGACGATCGAATCTCGGGCAAGTAACATACCGAAGAACAAAGGGAAACATCATACGGGATTAACTGAATCCTTGACATAGAGGTTTGACCTATAAAGTTCTTCGTAGAATATGTAGGAACCAATATGGGCATCCAGGTCCTGCTATTGGTTATTGGCCGTAGAGGTGTCTTGGTCATGTCTACATAGTTCTTTAACCCGCAGGGTCTGCACACTTAAGGTTTGGTGACGTTTCGGTAGTATAGAGTTATGCATGGTGGTGAACGAAGGTTGCTCGGAGTCCCAGATGAGATTTCGGACGTCATGAGGATCTCCGTAATGGTCAGAAGGTAAAGATTGATATATAGGAAGTCCTATTTTGGTTGCCGGAAAAGTTTCGGGCTCATCGGTAGTGTACCGGGAGTGCTGGTAGTGTACCGGGAGACCATCGGGAGGGGTATTTCGACCCAATAGGCTACATGGGCTGTGGGAGAGTAAATATCAGCCCTTAGTGGGCTAGTGGAAGTTCCACACAAGGCCCATGAGGCTGGGAGAGAAATCCCAAAAGAGAAAAAGGTGGAAAAAGGCAAAATAGGGAGGAATCCTAGTCCTACTAGGATTGGAGGAGTCCTCCACTCCTCCTTGATTTGGCCGACCCAAAGGCTGGTCCCTTGAGGGCCAAGCCTCCTCCCCTCTTCCTCTTATATATACTAGAGGTTTTAGGGTTTTTTGCACCAGAGTTTTAGCTACGTGTTGCCCGTTCCTCTAGTGCATAGTTTCTCCTCTAGATCGGTTTTCTGCAGTGCTTAGGCGAAGCCCTGCCGGAATAGCTCCACCACCTTCTCCGGATCACCGTCACGCTGCCGGAGAACTCTTCTACCTATCCACTACCTCTTGCTGGATCAAGAAGGTGGAGATCGTCATCGAGTTGTACGTGTGCTGAACGCGGAGGTGTCGTCCGTTCGGCGCTAGATCGGAAGGACCGTGATCAAGATCGCGAGACGGATCATGATGAGTTCGCGGGATGGATCATGATGAGTTCGCGGGATGGATCATGATTGGATCATGGGACAGATCGTGATGAGTTCGCGGGACGGATAGTGATTGGATCGCGGGACGGATAGTGATTGGATCGCGGGACGGATAGTGATGAGATCGCGGGACGCTCGGCGATTTGGATCGCGAAGACGTTTGACTACACCAACCGCGTTTCTTAACGCTTCCCGCTTAGCGATCTACAAGGGTATGTAGATCCACTCTCCCTCTCGTAGATGCTCATAACCATGGATAGATCTTGCGTGTGCGTAGGAAAAATTTTGTTTCCCATGCGACGTTCCCCAACAAGATGATGGAGTGGGAGTCCTAGAGTGTGTCGGTGGAATAGTCGAGCTTGAAGGGCTTGCACCCCGAGCAGCAACACTAGTTGGGTGCTTTGCAATGATCTTCCTCGTCTGCCTGGGGCGCCCCACGTCAGCTACAGGGTCTTCCTCCCCCTCCTACTCAGCCTCTAGCAGTGGGGAAGAATGGACCACTTCCCCAGTTACATCCCAACGCAGGGTGAGGGCCATCTTCCTCTTCGGGATACCATGCACCCTGAATTCCTTGAATACCCCTTCCGCGGTGACCTCGGGCGCCTTGAACCTGGCAGCCTCAGGTTCCTTGGTCCTGGCAGCCTTAGGTTTGTCATCCCGAGCAGGGTCATTTGGTAGGTCAGTTGCCAGGGTCTCTTTGGCATCCCCCTCTTTGTCGTCATCGGCCCCCTCCTCATGTTCGCCAATCGTAGCGGCCCTGAAACTGTTGCCGCCCACTTTGAAGCCTGCCTCCGCGAGCCTCTTGCTGATGTACTCGATCTCCTCTTCAATGGTGTCATAGATCAGGGACCCCTCATCCCTGATGCGTCGCTCCACCAAATTATCGAACCACTGATGTGCCACCTCCCTCGGCGGCAGCTCCCATGTGGGGACGACCCTATGTGCATTGCACGCGGGCATTGTCGAGGGGATAAACCTGATAATGGTACTAGGGGGTACGAATGAGGGGCATAGCCTAGATATGACAAAGGTGTAATGCTCGGATGTACAAGTTTAGGCCCCACTCGGGAAAGGTAAAGACCCTACGTCTCGAACCCGGGGCTTAGTGTTTGCTTATGGGGGTGTCTGATTACAGAGAGTGTGGAACCCCTGCTCGGGAACCTAGGGTGGCTTATATAGAGTGTGCCACCACTGGTCGTGTACCATTATAAGAGCATTTGTTACTAGTAACTACAGGCGTTATAGAAACTGCGACTTTAACCAGAGGCATTACAGGTAACGCCAGTCTTCACAGCGCTTCAAGTGAGTTATTAAGACTCTCGAATGTTTGTAGGATCGGAAGTAGTGCTAGAGGGGGAGTGATTAGACTACTTGACCAAATAAAAATCTACTTTTTCCCAATTTTAATTGTTGGCAGATTTTAGCATTCATAGTATGTCAACTACATCCTACACATGCATGTCTAAGAGTATATCAGCGGAAAGTAAAGTCATGCATGTAAGTAAAGGAAGGGTAGGAAGATCAAACGCAATTGGTAACACGATGATTTTTCCCATGGTTCCGATAGGTGGTGTTATCGTACATCCATGTTTATGGAGTGTTTAACCCATGGAGGGTAACGGTCACAAGAGTCCACGGAGGGCTCTACCCACGGAGGGTTCCACAAAGAAGAAACCTTGACTATACCATGATGGCCTACGTCCACGGAGGACTAGCCTAACTCGGGGTAGATCTTCACGAACTAGGTGGTCTCATTGCCCTTACAAACTCCTTGGTTCACTCCACAACACGAAGTAGGAGGCTCCCAAGCGACACCTAACAAATCTAGGAGGCACCACCCTCCAAAAGTTAATAGGCTCGATAATGTCGATGAACTGCTTACTCTTGTGCTTCAATATGATAGACTCCTCAACACACGATCACTCTCTCACAGATTTGGCTTGGTGGAAGAGATTGATTGGGTGGAAAGTGGGGAGGTTAGAGATCAAGATTCATATGGTAGGAATGGAATGGCATGATCTCAACACATGATTTGGTGGCTCTCTCTCAGAAAATCAGTAGGTATGAGTGGGGAACTGTTCTGAGTGCTTCTCTTGCGAGTGGTGGAGGGGTATATATAGTCATCTCCAAAAATCCAACTGTTACACCTAATAAGTCAGACTCGGTGACACCGATGTGTAAATCTCGGTGGTACTGAGTTGCCTCAAAGGTATGAGACCGATACATAAATCTCGGTTGCACCAATAAGGTGACCCACGGTCAGATTGCCAATCTCAGTGACGCCGATTCACAAAACTCGGTCAGACCAATTTTGTAAACTTCCATAACAGGAAGTTGGCAATCCAAACTCGGTCGCACCAAAGTGGAATCGGTTGCACCAAAATGCTAGGGTTTGGCTGAGTCTGTCTGAGGTTTGGAATCGGTGGCACCGAGTGGAATGTGTTGGTTGCACCGATTTTGAGTATTTGGCTTTGGATAGACATTTGTGGAAGAGCTTGTGGGTGTATGTGGTGATTATCACCTGTGCACGTATGAGCATTTTGTTCACCAACAAAACCTTACCCCCTTTTGATAGTATTGGCTTTCCTATGGACTCAAAGTAATTTTCTCACAAAAGATAAAATGTAGAGTCCTTTGCTTGAGGCGCTGCCAATCTATTTCCTTGCATCTTGGGGTATTCCACAACCTTTTGCCAACCCATCATTGAACTTTTCATGAAACATGCTTAGTGGAAACATTAGTTCAATGACATATATGTAGTTATTAATTACCAAAACCACCAAGGAAGAAAATGTGCTTTCAATCTCCCCCTTTTTGGTCATTGATGACAACATATAGATCAAAGCCTCGACATATGACATAATCAGTGAATATAATCGTCACTTTGAGAGGTATGTGATAAGTAAGAGCTCCCCCTAAATTTGTGCATTAATTTTAAATTTGTGTTTGAATGCAAATGCACAATCGATTAGGTACATGGGGCACTTCTTCCATGTCACATACAACTTGGTGGTGTGCGAGAGTAATAAGAGTTAACAACATAGCACAACACATCAAGCAAAGTGAATGATCATCACAAAATCATCAAAAAGATAGGAAATAGTAGCAACACACATTAAAGCATATGATCACACACAAACAAAAGTATCTCACCCCCAAACCAAAAGACCAAATGTTTTGTAAAACAGCAAATAAAAACAGATGCTCTCTCACTCGAAGCCTAAGATCTATATACAATTTCTCCCCCTTTGGCAGCAAGTTACAAAAAAGCTCGAAGAGATATAGCTAATCGTTCTTCTGTGGCTGATATCCTCCTGTAGTCGATGTCAGAGTCAATAGAACTACGTCGGCGAAGACTTCCGCTGAAGTCCTGGATGGAGTTGGAGTAGACACTGGAGGCACTAGAGCTGATGGAGCTGATGTCACTATGGCTGGAGCAGAAGATGAATGTCTTGTCTCTGGAGCTGGTACTATAGGTGTCCTGGCCTTAGTCGTGAACTGGGTAGTCATCCTGATAAGTGCATTGTCCTCATCATCATTAGTAGACTCAGACTCTGAAGAGGTGCGACGGGTAGGGGCTTCATCTACCTCCTTCTTAAGCTCATTGAATGTCTTAGCCAACCCACCTACCTTGTCGTTAAGAGTTTTCACTCTATCCTCAATAATGTTCACAAGGCTCTCCTGAGTGTCCATGATGGTTTTGATGTCCTTCTTCATGTCCATGACAGTTGAGATCAAGAGATCCATCTGCTCGTTCCTAGATCTAGGGACCTGAGCACTAGTGGCTCGAGCTGCCTCTGCCTCTGCCTCAGCTTGTGCCCGAGATGCAACTAATGTGGGATGGTCTGGGTCCATCACCACAACATTGTCCTCTAAATCTGGCTGAAGTGGCAAGTGGGGTCTATCCAGAGCAAAGTTGTGCTTCTCAAGTTTGGAGTTGATAAGCATCTGAATATAGGGTGCATAGCAGCATGAGCGCTTCTGGTCAGCAGCAACCCTCTTCACTGTCTCTACTATCAAATCCATCACTCGAATCCTTGTGTGACTGTCAAGATGGATAAGCATGTTGATGGAGTATCCATGAATCATCTTCTCATCTCTAGACTTGGGCAACAAGGTATGCCTCGGGATAGTGTTCATGGTATGGAGGCCTGGTTGGAGGAAGTAAATAGATCCTAACTTGTGTGATTGCAAGTTAGCAGCAAGGATAGGATTATACATATCCTTCATAGCATTGTGGCTCTCCTTGGATTCAGAGTAGACATCCAAGTCACCATCCTGTACCTCAGGGACTCCTAAGATGGTAGCCCACTCATCAACGGTAGATTCATATCTTGCTCCTTCAATCATCCAAACAATCCTACCATCTCCATAAAAATGAGCAATGGAGTAGAACTTCATGATCATCTCATCATTCCAAGCAGTGAACTCCTTGTCAACAAACTTATCTAGTCCAATGCAGTGGAAGTTGTCTTGGACACATGGAAAGTAGTCCTCATTATCCTTGATATACTTCCAGTCAACATATCGCATGTCACTGATTGCAGGGCTCTTATCAAGCAAACAGTCTCATAGAAGTCTTGTTGTTCCTTGGTATAGAACCTGTAGTCCACAGCAGTTTTCCTCCTCTAGGCATACGGATCTATAGCTCTCCATGCCCTCAAACCTGAATCCTTCCTCTTCTTCATATCCTCAGCTCTAGGATGGCTGGCATTGTGATCAGGAAGGTGAGCTCTAAGCTTCATCAAGACTGACATAGCATCTTCATCATCATCTGCTTCCCTGAAAGTAGATTTCTTGTTCTTCTTAACAACAGGAAAATCTCTAGTAGTCCTCTTGGGCTTCTCTGTAGCAACTTTCTTGGGTGCAGCCTTGGTGCTCTTGGAGGGACCAGTCTTAGGCATAGCATCTGCCATAAGTTTCTTTGCCTTCTTCTTGGGAGGGGCCTTAGCGGCAGGTTCCTCCTCCTCTTCCTCCTCAGCAGCAGCACTAGCAGCCTCCTTTGGATCCACAAACATAGAGGTAGGCCTGCCCATAACACGGATGATCCTCTTCTTGGTTGTCTTCTTCTCTCCTGCCTTCTTAGGCAAAGATTTCTTGGGGATCTCAATAGACATAGTTTCCCTAGCACTCTCATTTTCTCTAAAAGTTTCTGAAGGTGCATAAATTTTGCTGACTACCCTCCTAGATGAGTCAGCCTCGTTGGCAGACTTCCTTGCAGCCTTCTCTTGGTTTTTAGCAAGGACCTCTTCTGGCACAAAATCGGAATCTTCTTCATCTGACTTGAGTCTCTTACTTGTCCTAGTTGCAGCTTTAGGCAACCCGTGAGAACTAGGAGTGCCTGGATCTGAGGAAGAACTGGACTCAAGACTAGTGCCTGGTCTCATGTCAACATTCTGCTCCTGCAGATTCTAACTATCTTCAGCATCTGACATGTTTGACCCTGTGAATAGAGTATAGAAGAGTGGAATAGGATAAGTCATCAAAAAATGCAGAGTTTTTGAAAGTTTGAACAAAAGATTATCAAGGTTCACATTCTGTCACATGAAAATTGGTACAGCCGAAGCAAAATAATAGGTGCTACCGAGACTTACTTTCTCACTAACCAAAACTTGGCACCCCTTTCGGTGAGACCGAAAAGGAGTACTCGGTTTCACTGAGAGATTTCTTAGCAGCATAGACAGCAAATCGGTGACACCGATTTGTTCACTTCAGTTCCACTAATTTTCATCAGGTGGAAGGCAAACCCTAGAAATCAATCATTCGCTATCTAATGGAGATATCTTTTGGATGGAACGATCTCAAACAGTGGCTAGGCTAGGAAAAATCCCTAATGCGCGTGAACCGGAAAGTGGAGCGTGAGAGGGGGGCGAATCAATACCCTAACTTGGCGATGGATCAGCTACAGCGGCGACGATGGAGTAGAATACATCGACGGTGGCGATTCCCAGCGGCAGAGATGCTAGGGGAAGCAAGGCGATGACCCGGGATCTTCGGAGAGGCAGCTTAGGGTTTTGAAGCGCGACGTTTGAAGATAGAATCTCAAGCCGTCGGGGTCCATATATTATATACCCTTCACTGTCGGTGACACCGATTCTACATTTTCGGTCTCACCGAGTTTCTCAACTGTCAGCTGACAGGGAAACTCGATGTAACCAAGAATATGGAATCGGCAGTACCGAGATTGAAGAATGAGATCAACCCTAAGCATTCGGTGAGACCGATATTTTGAGTTGGTTCCACCGAGATGCACTTGGGAGGTTTTAATGGTCAGTCCTTTGTTGATACGGAACTCCGAGTGCTCCTCACACAAAGATATCGGAAAGTACTTGTTCAAATTTTGTGATGCAAATATGAGGTGAGAAAGCATACATAGCTAGAGGAGTGGTCCTAGGCATTCTTGTGTATCCAATTGGCAAATGAAAAATCAAAAGCCAAATAGCAACAATTGGATATCCTCGAATGAGTAAATAAATGCATACCAACATGCTCACACAATAAGATGTCAAATGAAATCATTGCAAACATGCACAAACACATTAGCATCTAACAAGCACTTTGGCAATGACGGAGTCATCTATATATGAGTATATTGACTTAGGGGCCAAGTAAGAATATTTGATCATAGGTCATACTCATCGTTTAAGCACAAGTGGGGTTACCACTTTTACATAAAGCATTTAATGTTGCCACATTCTATGAGATACTTTGACTCAAGTCTTAGAGTAAAGCTCCCCCTTGATGTGACATCCCCCCATAGGAGGGATAAGCTAACCTTGGGTTTTGTCGATGAAGAATTCATGTAGGTGAAGTAGTGGTGGATGCTCATAGTTGATGAAGATCACCAAGAGTTGGGAGCATCCTCGTTGTTTCATTACTCTTCACACCTACATGGGTGTCGCGCCCAAGATGCGCGCCGATCCATATTAAGACACGAGGGCCTCGACAGCGATAGAGGCACATCTTGCCGTTCGCAAGTACAGCATCATTACATACATTTAGGAAGAGAAGAGTATATGTCGGGACCCCGATCCTAAGTCATATGAATCCAGTATGTAACATATCACACCACTTTGCGGCCTCACGCACGGTAAGCTCCACGGCTGCAGCCTTACCTTAGCCGGGACCGTTTGCGTCTTTTGGCTCACGTATGTGAACATGTCGCTGGCAATCAAACGACAGAGAACCTGGGCCAACATAACTAGTCATAGAACCCAAGTGGCACATCCGTGCGGAAACAGGCATATGTAACCCAGCAATGCAGGTGTCGGCCTCAAGCGTGTGTAGACGAGTCATAGCAAGCTACAAGGACTCCATTACGTCATGGGACATAAATGTCATCACTGCACGTAGACGAGTCGTAGCAGCCTACAGCGACTCCATTACACTGCAAGACATTTCCCCGAAGGGATAGACATAGCAGCAAAGAAGGATACCTGCTGGTCAATCAATGTGTCCGGAGCACTAGCAAGCTACCATGGCTCGGTGGAAGCATAAAGAGGCAGTTTCCCGTAAAGAGTACTACTAAAGGCACACAACTAGGTGTCAGATCCCATACATACCGTTGCACATCACACGTATGCACGACATGCCCAATATGCATTGATACAACTATGGCATCACAACATAACCATATAACAACACAACTTTTATTTAAGAGGCTCGGACGAGCCTTGCATAATATGTTCTTATAGATAGGGGTCACATGACCCAACACTCAAGTCATACAAACCAGGCGGAAGCATAAGCTGTCTGAGTACAGACAGATGAAAGGGTAAAAAGGCACATGGCCTAACTATCTACAGCCCGCCACAGGGCATAAGGTCATAGCTGGGACACCAGCTATTCGGCATCGTCGACATCTAGAAAGAACCCACCCGACGGGTCCTGGGTCTCATCTGCAACATTTATTAAGAAAACATGAGTACAAGCGTACTCAGCAAGTCTTTAAAGCATACCTAGTCTATTCATGCTCATGTATCAACAAGGGGGGGGGGGGGTTGGTGGAGTTTATGCAGCAATGCCAGCTTCGACTCATGGCTTAACCTACACTACACAATTTCAACTCTTTGTTTCCATTTTAGATATCGCACACGAGTCCATTAACTCCATGACAATACAACACCATGATTCACTTCCCCCTCCTGGGAGGGTGCCATCCACGGTACTCACACTTGTCTTGATATTTTTATGAGTATCCATTCAATTATCTATGAATAGCATAAGTTTTCCAAGTAGTCCATATCCGAGGACGTGGCTATTCGAATAGTTTCATACCCTGCAGGGGTGTACTTCTTCACACACGCTCCCGCCACTTATCGCTGTGTGCTCATAAAACCATGCCCCTCGGCAACCTTCAAGCGGAAGCCCAGTCAGGGAGTCGGCCATGACCGTCAATCACATAAGACCTCTAGTCCAGGCTATCGCCTATTTGAGACTGAACCCGCACGGAAGTTCGGCCGAAGTTTCCGCTACGGCCCCAAACGATGTGCGCAGGGTTCCCAAGCCCACCATTCGGGTGACCCTTGGTACACCATGCCACTGCCTACCGCGTTGTAACCCACCCCTAGGGTCAGCTCTACACACGGCCTCCAGCATGCTATAAACACCATAAACTACTTGCAACTCCTGGACTAAGGACTAAGCGACTGATAAGTCAAGAGGGGTCAAGTTACCGAAACCCAATGTGTGGTAGTAACTAGTCTTGGATCACAAACACGGAACTCAGTTCCTAAGAACGGTCCTAATGAGACAACCCGCTATGTACTCCTACATAGCCTCTCATTGCTACCTTAACCAAATCGGGTTCATCATAAGCTTATCACATCAGAACAACAATGTTTCACTCCAGTTCATCACCCAGATGAATCAGACCTGACACAACTCTAAGCATAGCAAGCATAGCAGGCAAGGTAGGCTAAACACATCATGGCACAAGCATCTACCAGGTATGCTAGGTTGCAAGGTTTAGCTATTTACTGTGACAATGACAGGTTATGCATTAGAAAAGGTTCTTCTACCGTGTAAGACATACATATGAGCATTTGTCCTAATGCAATAAACAAGAGCAGGAGCGAGAGAGCGGGATGTTATCGGAATGATCAAGGGGGTTGCTTGCCTTGCTGGTTAGCGGGAAGGTTCTCTCCTTCGTTGGAATACTCGGGGGTATCCTCAGAAGCAGGGCCTACCGTAGTGCAGATAAGAAGCAATCAATACACACAAGTGCAACAGTATGATGCATGATCATGGTAGCATGTATGGATGAGCTAATGCCACTAATGTTAAAGTTAATTTGTAATGAGTATGAATATAGGTTCAAAATCGTTCTTCATTTCAAATTCCATATTTCAGCCTATTAGCAAATGTCAATGTTCTTCCACCTAGGTTGCTCTAACATGCATGATAATAGCACCATTGGATTTACTGGATTTTTCTGATAAATTTTCATATATAAATTATTTTCATCTGATTTACAAATTAATTTATAGGAATTTTTGAAGTTTTAAACCATTTCTGGAATTATTCTGAAACTAGAAAAGATTAAATATGACGTCAGCCTGAAGTCACTATGACGTCAGCTGGTCGGCTGACCAGGTTAGGTCAAACCTGACGTGCGGGACCCGCACGTCAATGACAGGGCCCTAACCTCCGTGCTGACCAGGGGTTTGACCCACCCTGGGGCCCACTGGTCGGTGGCAGGAGGCTAACTAATCAGGGGGTTAGCCCCTAATGATGGCCACGTCGGTGCCCACCGGAGCGGCGCCGGCGGCGACCGTCCGCACGGCGGTGACCCGCCGGAGTTGCGCCTCCGGTGACCATTTGGCGCGCGGAGGGCACCCGGGGGTAGCCCGGGCACGCGTGCATCCAACGCTGCGGCAGAGGGGGCTCGGGGGCCATCGGAGCTACGACCAGCGACGACCCGAGCGGCGGCGAGCTTTGGAAGCAAGGGGAACGGCACCTACGACGAGGGACCGGCCGCAAGAGAAGGGGGAAACAGAGCAGGAGCTCAGGACAAGGTTGCTGGGGACGACGGTGAGCTCGGAGATGCGCAGACAACCTCGAATCGCTGAAGGAAATCTTCGGCGAATGGCGGGGAAGAAACGGCGACAACACACCATGGAGGGCTCCCGGCGTCTTCTAGCGTCAAGAGGAGGACGAGGGGGTCACTGAGGGGCTGCTGCGGGGCTCAGATGGGCGCGGGGGAGGCTAGAACGACGGCTACACGGTGGCGACAAGCTCGGCCATGGCGGAGCGGAGGAGGGAGGAGAGCGAGAGAGACGGCGCACGTGGAAGAGAGGAAGAGGAGAAGGAGGCCAAGGCGAGGAGGCCTCGCGCTAGCGCTCTCCCAGCCGTCCAGGCCAGCAGCTAGGCAGGGAGGAGGTGGCCGACGTGTGCCCGCACGCGGCGAACGCACGCCCCTGTCCTCCTGGCAAGAGGACAGGGATGACTAGGCATGGGCCAGATGGGCCGGTTCCCCCTGGGCCTTTGCTTTCTTTCTTCATTTTATTTTCTGTTTTTCCTATTTCTGGCATTTGCGTTATTTTCTTTTCAGGTACAAATGCTAATTTAAAATATCCCAAATATATTTTTTATATTGAAGTTTGAATATTTCAAACTTATCTGAAAAGTTTCAGGATATTTTGTAAACTAAAATAATGATAATGCTTTATTTCATATTTTCAGAAGCTTTATCATTTATTTTTAAATTGATATCATGTCCATAATTATCAGACATAGGGGACATTTTAGATGGGCATTTTGGATTTGTTGAATTTTCACCAACTTTGAATTGGTTTGATTCAAATATGAGCTTGGGGTTTCTTTTAGTCCCCATTTCATGTTGATGCAAAATTGAAACATGATGCAACACCCATGCTCCTCTGCATCCTGGATCATATCCGTGCCAAAGAGTTGCCTCTCTCCGGTTTCCGACCAGTTAAGAGGTGTTCGACACCTTTGTCCATAGAGAACTTCAAAAGGGGCTTTGGCCAAGCATGATTGATAACTATTGTTGTAAGCAAATTCGGCAAATAGAAGACATTTCTCCCAGTTCATACCGAAAGATATAACACAAGCTCGGAGCATGTCTTAAAGGATTTGATTGACTCGCTCAACTTGACCAGTTGATTGCGGGAGGAAAGCAGTGCTAAAGGATATATGAATCCCCATAGCGGTTTGAAAACTTTCCCAAAATCGGGAAGTAAAGACACTTTCACGGTCTAAGTTAATCTCCAAAGGAACACCATGAAGAGAAACTATTCGAGAAACATATAATTCCGCTAGCTGGCTAGCAGTCATACTCTCCCGAACAGGAAGAAAATAAGCCACTTTGAAAAGGTGGTCAATGACCACAAAGATAGCATTATTCCCTCTTTTGGTCGTGGGAAAACCGGTAATGAAATCCATACCGACCTTATCCCATTTCCATTCAGGAATAGCTAAAGGTTGGAGGGTGCCAGCAGGCCTTTGATGTTCTGCTTTCACGCAACGACAAACGTCGCAATTAGCAACAAACTGGGCAATTTCTCTCTTCATCCTAGTCCACCAGAACCTTTGGCATAGGTCCTGATACATCTTGGTACTACCCGGATGAATTGTGAGAGGAGAATCATGAGCGTCCTTAAGGATCAATTGTCGTAGATGTTGCTTTTTCGGGATCACCAAGCGGTTCCCAAAGAAGACAACACCTCGATCATCTTCCGAGAAGCATCTAACATTACCCTTCTTAATGTTTTCTTGATCAAAGATATCCTGGCAACATGCTTCTGGGCTTCTATAATTTGATCCGTAAGAGTAGGTTTCGCCACCAGGTTTGATAGGAATCCTTGAGGAATAATGTCGAGGTTTAACTTCCGAAATTCCTCATGGAGAAATGGTTGACCTTGTTGTAACATCAGGTTGTTACAATAAGACTTACAACTTAGTGCATCAGCCATGACATTGGCTTTACCCGGGGTGTAAGTTATCCCTAAGTCATAATTTGTAATCAACTCAACCCACCATCTTTGCCTGAGATTCAAATCCTGTTGGATGAAAATATATTTCATACTTTGGTGATCAGTGTAAATCTCGCAATGATTACCCAGAAGGTAATGTCGCCAGGTTTTCAGTGCATGGACTACAGTTGCAAGCTCAAGATCATGTGTTGGATAATTATCCTCATGTGGACGCAACTGTCGAGATGCGTATGCAATCACATGACGGTCTTGCATGAGAATGCAACCTAATCCTTGTCGCGAGGCGTCGCAATAGATAACAAAGTCCTTAGAGAAATCTGGTGGCACCAGAACGGGAGCAGAGGTCAGTCGTCTTTTCAACTCCTGAAAACTATGCTCGCATTGTGGGGTCCACTCGAACTTTTTATCTTTCTTGAGGAGTTCAGTCAGAGGTTTGGAAACCTTGGAGAAATTCTCGACAAAGCAGCGACAATAGCTCACTAAGCCAAGGAAACTCCGAACTTGCTTAACCGATTCAGGTTGAGTCCAATCGAGGACGGCTCCCTCGGGATTGATAGCAATACCTTTACCAGATATGACATGGCCCAGATTGGTCACTTCTGGCAACCAAAATTCACATTTAGAGAATGTGGCGTACAGACGGTGCTCTCGAAGTTTTATCAATACCAGCCTTAGATGCTCGACATGTTCTTGTTCATTCTTCGAGTAGATGAGTATATCGTCGAGGTAAACCACGACGAATTTATCTAAATACTCCATGAATATTGAATTCATCAAGTGAGAGAAGGTGGCTGGGGCATTGGTTAAACCAAAGGACATGACGGTGTACACATATTGGCCATAATGAGTAACAAAAGCCATTTTTGGAATGTCCCCGTTCCTAATTCTGATTTGATGCTATCCCAACCTCAAATCCATTTTGGAAAAGACAGAGGATCCAGCGAGTTGATCATACAAATCGTTGATCCTAGGGAGCGGATACTTGTTCTTTACGGTGACCAGATTCACTGGCCGATAATCCACAACCATCCGATCCGATCCATCCTTCTTCTTGACGAACAGGACGGGACAAGCCCAAGGATAAGAACTAGGACGGATGAAACCTTTCTTCAAAGCCTCATCGAGTAGGATCTTAAGTTCGGCTAGTTCTAAGGGTGCCATCTTATAGGGTCTTTTGGCTATTGGGACGGTTCCTGGAATGAGCTCTATCACAAACTCAACATCTCTGACAGGATGAATTCCTGGCAGTTCTTCTAGGAAGACATCCGGAAAGTCATGGACTATCAGAATATCTTCTAACTTTGGAAGAGGGCTAGCATTGAGGGAATAGAGTTGGCGCTTGGCTACTCGAGTGGAGACATTAACTATCTCATCCGATGGATGTGTAAGTTGAACATTCCTAGTATGAGTATCAATCTTAGCATAGTGGGCTTTCATCCAATCCATGCCTAGAATGATATTGATGTCCGAAGACTTGAGGGCTATCAAAGATGCTAGGAAGACTAGCCTATCCACCAGAATTTCATTATCATGGCTCACTCTAGAAGTTTGCCACTTTGAACTAGGAGTCTGAACTACTAAAGGAGTAGGCATATCACAAAAATACATGTTATGCAACTATGCATAACTTTCTGAGATGAAAGAATGGGATGCTCCAGTATCAAATAGAACACAAGTTGGATGACTATTGACAAGGAGCATACCTAGGATAACATCAGGATCCTCAATAGCTTCCTCAGCAGAGACATAATTCACTCATCCATGAGCAGGAGCTGGCTTCACATAGAAGGCTTTTCCCGGCTTTCCACGTCCAGCTGGCTTAGCATTAGCCTGAGGACAATCACGAGAGTAGTGTCCTGGTTCTCCACATTTGTAGCAGACCACGGTGGCACAGGAAGCAACATTGGCAGGCGGTCCTCCAAATGGCCTGACTAGAGGGTTGGACTGAGCTGGGCGAGGCGCCTGGAAGGATGGCCTCGTAGTGTATCTTGGCGGTAGGGCTGCATTGGGCACCTAGACCTGGCGTTTGTTGGGGCCCGAGCCAGATGTGGGGCTGAAGTCACGATTGTGCTTTCTCATGGCCTCATAGTCAGTCTGTCCAGACTCGGCATTGATAGCCTTGTTGATGAGAGCCTGGAAGGTCGTGCATTCATGCAGGCGCAGATCTCGACGGATCTCAGGATTAAGTCCCTTGCGGAACCTAGCCTGCTTCTTGGCATGGGTTGAAACTTCCTCCGGAGCATAGCGAGCAAGATTTCCGAACTCACGACTATAGGCATCCACTGTCAGTCTGCCTTGGGCGAAGGCACAGGATTCCTCTCTTACGATCCATCAGCCCTTCCGGGATGTGATGGGTACGGAATGCTGCACTGAATTCTACCCAAGTTGGTGCAGGGCCTGCGGGACGCATGGCTTCATAATTTTCCCACCACAGATTGGCGGGTCCTTCCAGAAAGTAAGTTGCAAAGGTCACCTTGTTGGCATCGGACACATTGGCAGCCCGGATCTTGCGGTACATGCTAGTCAGCCAGTCATCCGCGTCGAGTGGGTCGGCCGAATGATGATACTTGGGTGGGCATAGCCTGATGAAATCACCGAGTGACACGCCATCATTGAGATCATTGCGGGGAGCACGTGCTATGTTCTGCTCAATTTGTTCTAGCAGCCTATTGGTCTCTCTCTTGTTCCTTTCGGCTTCAAGCATCACTTCTGCCAAAGAAGGCGCATATGGCAGATCCTCTTGCCTTGGCTGGCTTCCCTTGCCCTGCTCGGGGGCAGGCACGGGGTTATTCCTAGTTGCCACCATCCTGGGAAAACAACCCACAGCTTAAACATAGAGGACATCAACTCTAAGATATGAGATAAGGAATGTACTGGACAACATGGCATGCAGGGTAAACACCCAAACAACATGGTAATAACAACTGCCATATGAACACCATGATTCATACACACCATGACATAGTTCGGTACAAGCCCAAGCTGAAATACAAACTACAGAGAGATGACACCACTCATCGGAGGCATTACAAACTTCCTATACATTATCTATCTACACCTCCGGAACTCAACTCTCATCCTCAATCATATCCCACAAGACACGTAGGACTATGGCTATAGGATTACTAACATACTAGTACTAACATCCACATACTCAAGCATCGTCGTAGAATGCCTCATACAAGTTACCCCCATGACCCGGGAGCTGAACCTGAGGATCTGGAAACACTCTAGCCTGTGATCCCTGGAAACCGTAAGGACACGGATGTGGCCTTGGTCCCCTTGTTGGTGGCAACAGCGGTCCTCAAAGAGGGGCGATGCCTCCAACATCAGGCCAGTCTACGTGTGCTCGCAGATGAGTCCGCGATGGGGTCAGCATCTCCAAATCTCCATAGTCTGTCTGCATGATAGGTGCCAACTGCGTCAGGGCTGTCCAAAGACATGTATGGGTGGCATAAAGTTCCATGCGAAGGGCACATGCATCATGATCCCTGTTCTCCAACATCTGAGCGGTCACCTGCAGCCTAGGATCCTCATGGGAATGATCATAGTAGGCTGCACTAAGATAACCATCCTCTCCTCACATAGAAGCAGGAACATAACAGAACTCTGTGTTCTGAAGCAAACCATGGTGAAACCTCATGATAGTCAGCATGGTGTAGGCGGCCTCCTGAACTGCCATATCTATGGTGACACCTAATCCATAAGTCCAGTGAAGCGGCTCTGCAGCTCCAGGACATGAAGGATATATCTTGGCAGTACACAGATACTGACCCTGGTTGAAATCTCGATACTGTTCCTCCACTGTGTACTCTGGGTACCAACGGTATCCAGCCTCCATCATAACTCTAACCAACATGGCCGTGTGACCCTATACATCGATGCACCTGGTCAGACGGACCACCTAACGGGAAGGACGAGGGGGCATCTGAAATAGAGAATGATGCAAAGACATGAGAGATTCTAGCAGAAATTGGACAGCATAACGACTGTAATTGCTCAAAAAGGATTTTGAGACCACTGCAAAAGATTGGAAAAGCATAACCACTCGACTTCCTAGACTCAAATCTCTTCTCCATGTATTTGTCACACCAACAATACTTGAGTACCTACGTTCTCTTGCAAACAAGCTAGCTAGTGGTCCATGGTTAGTAACTCGGCATCCTAAGCAATAGGTGAGAAGCCCAGTTCTTATCCCTGGTGAAAAGATGAGAATGACCCAGAATAGAATAACTTGGGAAAAGGAGTAAAAAGAGCCTTACATTCCCTTCCACAATCAATTCCCCTACTTTTCTATAGTGTTTCTAGACTCAACTTCGACCGGTTTGGCTTGGTAGTCCTACAGTCAGTCAGGCTCTGATACCAACATTGTCGGGACCCCGATCCTAAGTCATATGAATCCGGTCTGTAACATATCACACCACTTTGCGGCCTCACGCATGGTAAGCTCCACGGTTGCAGCCTTGCCTTAGTCGGGACCGTTTGCGTCTTTTGGCTCACTTAAGTGAACATGTTGCTGGCAATCAAACGACAGAGAACCCGGGCCGACATAACTAGTCATAGAACCCAAGTGGCACATCCGTACGGAAACAGGAATACGTAACCCAGCAATGCAGGTGTTAGCCTCAAGCGTGTGTAGACGAGTCATAACAGGCTACAAGGACTCCATTACGTCGTGGGACATAAATGTCATCACTGCACGTAGACGAGTCATAGCAGGCTATATGGACTCCATTACACTGCGAGACATTTCCCCGAAGGGATAGACACAGCAGCAAAGAAGGATTCATGTCAGTCAATCAATGTGTCCAGAGCAGTAGCAAGCTACCATGGCTCGGTGGAAGCACAAAGAGGCAGTTTCTCGTAAAGAGTACTACTAAAGGCACACAACTAGGTGTCGGATCCCATACATTCCGTTGCACGTCACACGTATGCACAACATGCCCGATATGCATAGATACAACTATGGCATCACAACATAACCATATAACAACACAACTTTTATTTAAGAGGCTCAGATGAGCCTTGCATAATATGTTCTTACAGATAGGGGTCACATGACCCGACACTCAAGTCATACAAACAAGTTCATACAAACCAAGCGGAAGCATAAGCTGTCTCAGTACAGACAGATGAAAGGGTAAAAAGGCACATGGCCTAACTATCTACAGCCCGCCACAGGGCATAAGTTCGTAGATGGGACACCAGCTATTCGGCATCGTCGACATCTAGAAAGAACCCACCCGATGGGTCCTGGGTCTCATCTGCAACATTTATTTAGCAAACATGAGTACAAACGTACTCAGCAAGTCTTTAAAGTAGACCTAGTCTATTCATGCTCATGTATCAACAAAGGGGGGTTGGTGGAGTTTATGCAGCAATGCCAGCTTCGACTCATGGCTAACCTACACTACACAACTTTAACTCTTTGTTTCCATTATAGATATCGCACACGAGTCCATTAACTCCATGACAATACACCACCATGGATTCACTTCCCTCTCCTGGGAGGGTGCCATCCACGGTACTCACACTTGTCTTGATATTTTTATGAGTATCCATTTGATTATCTATGAATAGCATAAGTTTTCCAAGTAGTCCATATCCGAGGACGTGGCTATTCGAATAGTTTCATACACTGCAGGGGTGTACTTCTTCACACACGCTCCTGCCACTTATCGTTGTGTGCTCATAAAACCATGCACCTCGGCAACCTTCAAGCGGAAGCCCAGCAAGGGAGTCGGCCATGCCCGTCAATCACATAAGACCTCTAGTCCAGGCTATCGCCTATTTGAGACTGAACCCGCACGGAAGTCCGGCCGAAGTTTCCGCTACAGCCCCAAACGATGTGCGCAGGGTTCACAAGCCCACCATTCAGGTGACCCTTGGTACACCGTGCCACTGCCTACCGTGTCATAACCCACCCCTAGAGTCAGCACTACGCACGGCCTCCAACATGCTATAAACACCAGAAACTACTTGCAACTCCTGGACTAAGGACTAAGCGACTGATAAGTCGAGAGGGGTCGAGTTACCGAAACCCAGTGTGTGGTAGTAAGTAGTCTTGGATCACAAACACGGAACTCAGTTCCTAAGAACGGTCCCAATGAGACAACCCGCTTTGTACTCCTACATAGCCTCTCATCGCTACCTTAACCAAATTGGGTCCATCATAAGCTTATCACATCGGAACAACAATGTTTCACTCCAGTTCATCACCCAGATGAATCAGACCTAACACAACTCTAAGCATAGAAAGCATAGCAGGCAAGGTAGGATAAACACATCATGGCACAAGCACCTACCAGGTATGCTAGGTTGCAAGGTTTAGCTATTTACTGTGACAATGACAGGTTATGCAAAAGAATAGGTTCTTCTACCGTGTAAGACATAAATATGAGCGTTTGTCCTAATGCAATAAACAAGAGCAGGAGTGAGAGAGTGGGATGTTATCGGAATGATCAAGGGGGTTGCTTGCCTTGCTGGGTAGCGGGAATGTTCTCTCCTTCGTTGGAATACTCGGGGGTATCCTCAAAAGCAGGACCTACTGCAGTGCAGATAAGAAGCAATCAATACACGCAAGTGCAACAATATGATGCATGATCATGGCATCGCAGCATGTATGGATGAGCTAATGCCACTAATGTTCAAGTTAATTTGAAATGAGTTTGAATATAGGTTCAAAATCGTTCTTCATTTCAAATTCCATATTTTAGCCTATTAGCAAATGTCACGGGAAGGACGAGGGGGTCACTACGGGGCTCCTACGGGGCTCAAATGGGCGCGGGGGAGGCTAGAACGGCAGCTACGCGGCAGCGACAAGCTTGGCCATGGCGGAGCAAAGGAGGGAGGAGAGCGAGAGAGAGGGCGCGCGAGGGAGAGAGGGAGAGGAGAAGGAGGGCACGGCGAGGAGGCCTCACGCTGGCGCTCTCCCAGCCCTCCAGGCCAGCAGCCAAGCAGGGAGGAGGTGCCCGGCGCATGCCCGCGTGCGGCGAATGCACGCCCCTGTCCTCCTGGCGAGAGGACAGGGATGACTGGCCATGGGCCAGATGGGCCGGTTCCCCTGGGCCTCTGCTTTCTTTCTTCATTTTATTTTCTGTTTTTCCTATTTCTCGCATTCGTGTTGTTTTCTTTTTAGGTACAAATGCTAATTTAAAATATCCCAAATATTTTTTTTATATTGAAGTTTGAATATTTCAAACTTATCTGAAAAGTTTCAGGATATTTTGCAAACTAAAATAATGATAATGCTTTATTTGATATTTTCAGAAGCTTTATCATTTATTTTTAAATTACTTCAGTTGTTCAAATATTTTGAATGACCCTTGTATAATCATGTCCATAATTATCAGACATAGGGGACATTTTAGAAGGGCATTTTGGATTTGTTGAATTTTCACCAACTTTGAATTGGTTTGATTCAAATATGAGCTTGGGGTTTCTTTTTGTCCCCATTTCATGTTGATGCAAAATTGAAACATGATGCAACACCCATGCTGTCCTATGACATCTAGCTAGGGATGTGACAGTATGTGATTTGGCTTACACTCGCCAAATGCTATATTTCAATTCCACACAATTTATTCAAACATCAATACAAAGGCAGGGTACGGCTACGGACGAAATCAAACGATAAAATGATGTAATGACACTAGCTTGCTATCCCAAAGATCTCGACCAAGGCCACTCTACTCGTCTGGATAAGTGATGTACATCCTGCCACGCTCCTCGTCATACTCCCACTGGAGCTGCGTCACATCATCTGGAACGATCTCATCTATACCTGCACCTGGATTGTTGTAGTAATTTGTGAGCCATGGGGACTCAGCAATCTCGCGCCCAGGTACCGAGACTATTCAAGCTTATAGGTTGGAATGGGGTATGTGTTTGGTTTGCAGCAGTACTAAGCATTTATGGTGGCTAATCTTACGGAACATGAAAGTAAATATGTGGTCTAAGATAAACGATCGAGAATTAGAATGACCTCTGACAGATCCTAAACAGCAACCTATGTCAAACATTACCCCACCATGTTCTCTCTCGATTCACATTCACGAGCAGAGACGGTCACGGTTACTCACATAGTTGGTGCATTTTTATTAGAGTTTACTTCAAGTTAACTATAACCGTGTGTTAAAAAAATATCCAAGTTGCCACATAACCGTGGGCATGGCTTTCCGAAAGTTTTAACCTTGTAGGGGTGCTCCAACTAGTCCATCATAAATTAACCACACTTCACGGGAATAACCTCGACCACGGATCTCGTGATCATCCTAGGCAACTCCAAATGAATTCTGACACCTCGAGATAGCCCGAAGAAAATTAGAGTCCCACACGCAAGCCACTCGAGAAAGGTAAAACAAGTCCAGCAAGACCGCCTGATGTGTCGACGAACCCGATAAGAGCTGCGTATCTCGTTCTCGGGACACGACCGGATTGTCCAAACTTTCAGTACGCCAAACACAGAGTTGCCCCTAGTGGCCACCGGCGGTTGACATTTTGGACCAACACTCAAGAGGAGCACTGGCCCGGGTTGTTGATTAATCCACGGGGTTGCAAAGCCCTATGCAGTTTTATTAAGTTGTTAAGCAAATAGTACCAATGTTGGGTCTTGCCAGACAAGGTTTAGTCTCAACCGAATAATTAAGGGGGTCCCCATAACAACCCCGGCATGTTAGGAGCGCAAAGTATGGAAACATAACACCGGTAACAAGAAACTATGGCGGTAAAAGTGGAACAAAACACCGAGCAAAAGGCCAAGCCTTCCACCATACCAAGATATATATGTGCATTAATTTAAATAGTAGATAATATTGTGATATGCCAAAATCCATGTTATCACATGGATACAACCTGTACCTGCAACTAAGAGCGCTATAAGAGGGGCTGAGCAGTGGTAACTTAGCCAAACAAGGTTTGCTAGGATGTGGAGGGGTTAGAGGCTATCATGGCAATCTAGGAGGCTTGACATTCAAGTGGTAGGTAACACATATGTAAAAAAAAGAGCGAGACATCTAGCAAAGCAAAAATAGTGTCGGGATCCGGGTACGATCATCTTGCATGTTGGTTCTTCAGAGGGACAAAGAGCGGGCTCCTCATAGTGGTACTCTCCTTGATCCTCATACTCAGGTTCAAACACTCGCGTCTACCCAAGATAAACATCAAGAATAAACAACCAAACAAGGTGCAATGCACAAACAAGATGATGCATGATTATTTGAAGTATTTAACATGGCAATCCTAAACTAGTCATGTTTCACATGCAATAGTTTAGTTGTTTACAATTCTGGATAGAACCTCATGTTACGTTATTTAAACATGCATGATCATGGCAAATATGGATGCTTCATGCAAAATCAATAAAAATGTTATGTAGAACTTAAGAAACGGAGTTACGGTTCTCACGCTACGCTCACAACAAGTTACGAAGGCAAAACACAAGACAAAGAAGTCCATGGGCTATTCCTTGTCATTCCAAGGTATCCACTGGTTAGGCAACAAAAGACCTACCACAATAGAGTCAAAGATCAAGCAATTCCATGGAGCATGGCTCCCGCAAGCCACAAAACACTAAATCAAACATCTGCCACAAAACAGCAACATGTCAACTTTCGCAACAAATATCTAGAGCTACAGGAAGTCTCCAACCACAAGCAAGGCATTGACGGAAACTACATAGCATGATTATCTAATTATCCAACTACACAATCTAGAATGGAGGCACACATCGATAATCATGAAGCTCACAAGTTGGCATGTTGAAACAGATTTTAGGGACTTGGAGAAAATAACAGTTTTCTGGAATCTGAGTTAAGCTGATAGCAAGTTGACAGCAGAAACTAATGGTGATAGAGACCACCTCATGGCATAAAAATTAACAAGATGATAGAGGACAACATCTACTTCAAAATACTAGCACTGAGATTGAGCTAATTCTCAACATATCACTTGGTAGCGTCCACTCTTCATGGCATAAAAATACTAACAAATTCTCAGACTTGGAAATATTTAGCATGTTTGAAAACAGCAACATTTAGTAGCTACATTAGAGCATGGTTCCCACTTATATGCAAGTTTAACATGAAAAAAATAAATACCATGGCATCTACTCGTCAAAGGCTACCATTTTCATGATGGCACAATTATCATAGCATGCATGAATTAAATATAACTAAAATGACAAAATGGCACTTTGAGACAAAATGACATTTTGTCAAACTTGCCCAGATGACCAAACAAGTTACACAAATGGATTCCTTGGGTGATTCTACCCCAAAATCATATATCACACCCCTCTGTTTGTATGGAGCAACATGACAAAACAATAGATAGCAAAATGCCCATCATTCCTATAAGTGAAAGTTACTAAATATATCCATGTTCATAAATGCACATAACCAGAAATAGAAATATCTATTATAACACAATAAAAACACTAACAACAATAAAAGAAACAACTAATAGGAGGGGGACCCACCTAGCATACTCACCAGGGGCCCCTAGTGTATGACAAGTGGGGCCAGGACCACTTGTCACACACACACACACACACACACAACACACACACACATCTGCCACACACACACCACACGTTGTGGATCTGGCCAGCCACACCAGATCCACTCTCATACACACACACGCAGGCACACACACTCTCATACCACGGTCACACAGGATCCCCACGTAGCTGCACCGGATCCGCACACAGGCAACACCACACACGGGATCCGGCACACAGCTCTCCTGATCCGCACACACACACCGCAGTGACCAATCAAGAAAAAGAGCAAAAATAGGGGGGAGCCAAATTCGATCCCGCGACCTCGCGGTCGATCCCCCGAGTCGATCACCACCACGCTACTCACGCTCTACTGCTCAAGAGGGGATCCGGCACAATAACTAGCAACAAAGCCGTCTTACCCTGACGAAACTGAACTTGAGCGACCACCGGAGACAGCAGCACAGCGGTGACGATTCCGTCGACTATGGGCCTCTCCGATGAGGGAAAATTGCTGCGGGGGCTGCGGCACCTACGGGGTATCCATTCCCTCGTTTGTCTCGCGACAAGGGGGACGGAGGCAAGCCCTCAAGGCCACGCCTTTTCCGGCCAACAGCGATGGCAAACACTACGGCGATGAACACTACACTACGCTATGAGGAGAGGGAAGCAGAGAGGAGGGGGAGGAGGAGCTGCAGATGCTCACGGGGGGCGATGAGGCTACACTGGAGCAGGACGAAGCGGAGGAAGAAGATGGCACGGCTCCGGCAAAGCGGGGAAGACGAATAAGAAGGCGATGGTGTAGGGCTTCTCTCCTTGCCCTAGCACCGGGAACAGGGCGCGGACATCACCCTCGAGCACCAGGCCATCACCGACGAGGACGAGGGGGCCACCGGAGGCGACGACGGTGTTCACAAGTACAATATCATTACATACATTTAGGAAGAGAAGAGTATATGAGTTGGCTTACACTTGCCACATGCTAAATTACAATTCCACACAATTTATTCAAACATCAATACAAAGGCGAGGTCTGGCTACGGACGAAATCAAATGATAAAATGATGTAATGACACTGGCTTGATAGCCCAAAGATCTCGACGACAGCCACTCTACTCGTCTGGATAAGTGACGTACATCCTACCATGCTCCTCATCATACTCCCACTGGAGCTGCATCACCTCATCTGGCACGATCTCATCTGTACCTGCACCTGGATTGTTGTAGTAATCTGTGAGCCATGGGGACTCAGCAATCTCGCACCCGGGTACCGAGACTATTCAAGCTTATAGGTTGGAATGGGGTATGTGTTTGGTTTGTAGCAGCACTAAGCATTTATGGTGGATAATCTTACGGAACATGAAAGTAAATATGTGGTCTACGATAAACGATCGAGAATTAGAATGACCTCTAAGAGATCCTGAACACCAACCTACGTCAAAAATAACCCCATCGTGTTCTCTCTCGGTTCATGTTCACGAGCAGAGACGATCATGGTTACTCACACAGTTGGTGCATTTTTATTAGAGTTTACTTCAAGTTAACTATAACCGGGTGTTAAACAAATATCCAAGTTGCCACATAACCACGGGCACGGCTTTGCGAAAGTTTTAACCCTGTAGGGGTGCTCCAACTAGCCCATCATAAATTAACCACACTCCGCGGGAATAACCTCGACCACGGATCTCGTGATCATCCTAGGCAACTCCAAAGGAATTCCAACACCTCAAGATAGCTCGAAGAAAATCAGAATCCGACATCCAGCAAGACCGCCCGACGTGTTGACGAACCCGATAAGAGTCGCGTATCTCGTTCTCAGGACACGACCGGATTGTCCGAACTTTCGGTAGGCCAAACACAGAGTTGCCCCTGGTGGCCACCGGTGGTTGACATTTTGGACCAACACTCATGAGGAGCACTGGCCCGGTTGTTCATTAATCCACGGGGTTGAAAAGCCATATGCAGTTTTATTAAGTTGTTAAGCAAATAGTACCAATGTTGGGTCTTGCGAGACAAGTTTTAATCTCAACCAAATAATCAAGGGGGTCCTCATAACAACCCCGAGCATGTTAGGAGAGAAAAGTATGGAAACATAACACCGGTAACAAGAAACTATGGCGGTAAAAGTGGAACAAAATACCGAGCAAAAGGCCAAGCCTTCCACCATACCAAGATATATATGTGCATTAATTCAAATAGCAGATAATATTGTGATATGCCAAAATCCATGTTATCACATGGATACAACCTGCACCTGTAACTAAGAGTGTTATAAGAGGGGCTGAGCAGCGGTAACTTAGCCAAACAAGGTTTGCTAGGATGTGGAGGGGTTAGAGGCTATCATGGCAATGTAGGAGGCTTGTCATTCAAGTTGTAGGTAACGCATATGTAATGAAAAGAGCGAGACATCTAGCAAAGCAAAAATAGTGTGGGGATCCGGGTACGATCATCTTGCATGTTGGTTCTTCAAAGGGACAAAGAGCGGGCTCCTCGTAGTGGTACTCTCCTGGATCCTCGTACTCAGGTTCAACACTTGCATCTACCCAAGAGAAACAACAAGAGTAAACAACCAACCAAGGTGCAATGCACAAACAAGATGATGCATGATTATTTGAAGTATTTAACATGGCAATCCTAAACTAGTCATGTTTCACATGCAACAGTTTAGTTGTTTACAATTCTGGAAAGAACCTCATGTTGCGTTATTTAAACATGCATGATCATGGCAAATATGGATGCTTCATGCAAAATCGATACAAATGCATATGTAGAACTTAAGAAACGGAGTTACGGTTCTCACACTACGCTCACGACAAGTTACGAAGGCAAAACACAAGACAAAGGAGGCCATGCGCTACTCCTTGTTATTCCAAGGTAGCCAATGGTTAGGCAACGAAAAACCAACCACAATAGAGTCAAAGATCAAGAAATTACATGGATCATAGCTCCCACAAGCCACAAAACACTATATCAAACATCTGCCACAAAACAGCAACATGTCAACTTTCACGGCAAATATCTAGAGCTACAGGAAGTCTCCAACCACAAGCAAGGCATTGACAGAGACTACATAGCATGATTATCAAATTATCCAACTACACAATCTGGAATCGAGGCACACATCAATAATCATGTGGCGAGTGTAAGCCAACTCATATAGTCTTCTCTTCCTAAATGTATGTAATGATATTGTACTTGCGAACGGCAAGATGCGCCTCTATCCCTGTCAAGGCCCTCGTGTCTTAATCTGGATAGGCGTGCATCTTGGGCATGACAAGTTGGTATCAGAGCCGACCCTCGCGGTTACACGGATGTTTGCCGACAGGTGCGCGATCATGTTGTTCACGAAGTTGGTGACCCGGCGTGGCACACGGAATGACACATGTATCGGACTAGAAGCACAAACGTTTGTGCCAAGAGGGAATGTTCCTGTGACCTGACGAGGACGTCGGTTCCTCTGAGTGGTGGTGTATGTGATAGCCTATCTTGTTAGGGATGATAGACTACTCATATCAATAAGGAATTCCTTCTTTTCCGAGAGCCCATTCGAACAGAACTCCCAGGTTAAGCATGCTTGGCTTGGAGTAGTCTAGGATGGGTGACCAACTGGGAAGTTGGTCCCAGGTGCGCATGAGTGAGGACAAAGTGCGCAGAAAAGACTAGTATTGATCTGTGAGGCCAGTCTAGATCCCGCCAGGAGTAACGACTACCGGTGGGTGTGTCCAGGGCGTTACAATGGGTTAGTCCCAACACACAAGAGACAAATACAAGGATATCTATGGACATGGAGTGCAAAGCATATATGATGATGTCCACTGATTTGTTGAATACCTTGTCCCTTGCTTACCTTTGAGGGAATGTGTGACTCCTTGAACTATTGCATGATGTTGATGTTGATTGCAACTAGTTCTTGTCAATAATGATTATGAGTGAATTTCATTGGTGAATCACCCCTCAAGAACTTATCCAGTTCTTCTTCTTGGGGACCCACATCAAGTTGATGGGGATCCTTGGTGTTGAAGTAGAACTTGTAGAAGTTGGGCTTGTAGTAGCCTTGGGAGCCCACTTCACCAAAGCTCGGGATTCATCTTCATATGAGTCAATGTCCTCTTCAAGCTTGTTCTTGTCCTTGAGCTTGGGGTCTTGTGGTGGAAGGTCATCTTGAGCCTTTGTTACCTTGGGAGAGTATTTTCATACTTCTCCTTGTGAGGAACAAATTTGGGATTGGGATATTGACCTTCTGCTCATTCAACTCCATTAGCGTTGAAGTAGCCAACACCACAATTCTTCCGGTATCCTCCGTACTTGCGTACAATCTCCTCAAATTGTTTGCATCCTTCAAGACTCTTGTAGATACCTTTATCTATAATTCCTTTCAAAAGTTCATTTTCTTGCTCAAGTGTAACTTGTCTAAGAGAAGAGTTAGTGGAATCTAGAGAACTACTAGAAGAAATATTATTGGATTTATCATTCTTATTGCTACTAGTTGAAGAACCTTTCTTTTCTTTGTTACTATCTTGCTTAGACTTAACTTGTGGCATGAACGTAGACAAGAGAAGTCGCTTGGCTAGATAAGAGGAAGTCTTATTTCTAAGATCGTCATTGATAGCTTTAAGGAACTCATGCTCTTGCTCTAAATTGAGCTTCTCAAAGCGGAGCTTCTCATGTGTCCTTACAAGCTCTCTATGATCTTCTAGAGTTGAGTCATGAGCTAACTTAAGAGTTTTTAGTTCTTGGGTTAGTCGTTCTATTTCCAACTTATCATCAACGCACGACTTATCTAGAATAGAATGATTACTAGCAAGTTCATCTTGACTAACGTTACTAGATTTGTCAAATAGCAAGTCATCTTCAATTAACAAGTCATCTTAATAACTATTGAAATCAAGATACTCGGGGTGTGATACCTTGGGGCCTTTAGCCATGAAGCAACGTCCACTCCCTTCTTTTGGCGAATCAAATATGTCATAGGAGTCGGTTGTCACTAGTGCAAGCCCAGCAACACCTTCATCTTAACTATAGTCGGAGTTGGAATGATAGCTTTTCGCGGAGTGGTTGTCGGTTTCGGAGCCAGAAACCCATTCACCAACATGAGCTTGATGTCTTCTTCTTGAGTAGCTCTTGGTGTGCTTGTCCTTCTTCTCTGAGTCCCTACTCCTCTAGGGTCTTCGTTCATAATGATCATCTCTACTCCTTCTCTCTCTTCGAGGTGACTCGTCTCTTGAGCTTCATCTTCTTGGTGACTCTTCTTTCCTTTTGTAAGGAGTCGTGCACTCATTGGAGTAGTGTCGGGGCTTCCCACAATTGTAGTAGCATCGGTCATGACTTGACGAATGCTTCTCTTCATATCTTGAGTTGGAGCTTCAATATTTGCTTGTATTCTTGTAGAACTTGTTGAATTTCTTGACCATGAGGCTTATCTCTTCATTTGTGATAAGGTCGTCACTTGAGGTAGTGAGAGCATCACTTGTGGCTTTGTAAGGACTGTTAGACTTGTGGTGAAGCTCTTCCTTGTCTTTCAGTGTCATCTCATGAGCAACAATCCTACCAATCACTTCTGTTGGTTTGAGATCTTTGTAGTTGGGCATCATTTGGATCAATGTGCATACGGTGTCATATCGATCATCCAAAGCTCGAAGTATCTTCTTGATGATGAATTTGCCATCATTTCTTCACTTCCTAAGCTGGCAATCTCATTGGTGATGAGAGCTAACCTAGAGTACATCTCAGCGACTCCTTCACTATCCTTCATCTTGAACTTGTCAAGTTGACTTTGAAGAACATCCAACTTGGATTCTCTCACAGATTTTGTACCTTCAAGAATATCAATCAAAGTGTCCCAATTCTCTTTTGCATTCTCAAGACATCTGATTTTGTTGAATTGTTTGGGGCATAGGCAGTTGAAGAGAATGTCACATGCTTGAGCATTGCGTTGTAACATCTTCAATTCATCCGCAGTCGCTTCACAATCGGATTCCCTTCCTTCCGGAAAGAATTCACCTTGTATACTAACACGAACAACAGCCCAAATGGCGAGGTTATGACAAAGCAAATGCATTTTCATTTTGTGGTTCCAACTAGCAAAATTAGTGCCATCAAAGTACGGACCTCTACGGTGATAATTTCCCTCACTAGACGCCATACTCTCCTAGGTTGTGAGACTAATGCAATGGAGACCAATGCTCTGATACCACTTGTAGGATCAAAAGTAGTGCTAGAGGCGGGGTTATTAGATTACTTGACCAAATAAAAAACTACTTTTTCCCAATTTTAATTCTTGGCAGATTTTAGTATTCATAGTATGTCAACTACACCCTACACATGCAAGTCTAACAGTATAGTAGCGGAAAGTAAAGACATGCATGTAACTAAAGGAAGGGTAGGAAGATCAAATGCAACTGGTGACACGATGATTTTTCCCGTGGTTCCGATAGGTGGTGCTATCGTACATCCACGTTTATGAAGTCTTCAACCCACGGAGGGTAATGATCGCGAGAGTCCACGGGGGGCTCTACCCACAGAGGGTTCCACGAAGAAGCAACCTTCACTATACCATGATGGCCTACGTCCACGGAGGAC
Organism: Hordeum marinum; assembly: GCA_022496015.1. NCBI lineage: Eukaryota > Viridiplantae > Streptophyta > Magnoliopsida > Poales > Poaceae > Hordeum > Hordeum marinum. Next base: position 207,457,979 of record CM039675.1, on the reverse strand, counting down.
TAGCCTAACTCAGGGTAGATCTTCACGAAGTAGGCGATCTCCTTGCCCTCGCAAACTCCTTGGTTAACTCCACAACATGAAGTAGGAGGCTCCCAAGCGACACCTAACCAATCTAGGAGGCACCACCCTCCAAAAGGTAATAGGCTCAATAATGTCGATGAACTCCTTGCTCTTGTGCTTCAAGATGATAGACTCCTCAACACACAATCACTCTCTCACAGATTTGGCTTGGTGGAAGAGATTGATTGGGTGGAACGCAACTTGGGGAGGCTAGAGATCAAGATTCATATGGTAGGAATGGAATGGCATGATCTCAACACATGAGTAGGTGGCTCTCTCTCACAAAATCAGTAGGTATGAGTGGGGAACTATTCTGAGTGCTTCTCTTGCGAGTGAGTGGTGGTGGAGGGGTATATATAGGCATCTCCAACAATCCAACCATTACACCTAATTAGTCAGACTCGGTGACATCGATAAGTAAATCTCTGTGGTACCGAGTTGCCTCAAAGTTAGCAACTTTTGAATCTTGGTGAGACCAATACATAAATCTTGGTTGCACCGATAAGGTGATCAATGGTTAGATTGCCAATCTTGGTGACGCCGATTCACAAAACTCGGTCGGACCGATTTTGTAAACTTGCATTTCCAGAAGTTGGCAACCCAAACTCAGTGGCACCAAAGTGGAATCGGTTGCACCGAAATGCTAGGGTTTGGCTAAGTTTGTCTAAGGTTTGGAATCGGTGGCACCGAGTGGAATGTGTTGGTTGCACCAATTTTGAGTATTTCTCTTTGGACAGACTTTTGTGGAAGAGCTTGTGGTTGTATGTGGTGACTATCACTTGTGCACGTATGAGCATTTTGTTGCCCAAAAAAACCTTACCCCCTTTTGATAGTATTGGCTTTCCTATGGACTCAACGTGATTTTCTCACAAATGATAAAATGTAGAGTCCTTTGCTTGAGGCTTTGCCAATCTATTTCCTTGCATCCTGGGGTGTTCCACAACCTTTTGCCAACCCGTCATTGAAATTTTCCCGAAGCATGCCTTGTGGAAACATTAGTTCAATGACATATATGTTGTTATTAATTACCAAAACCACCAAGGCAGCAAATGTGCTTTCAACGTTGCAGCTCCTACATCGTCTAAGCTTCCACACGTCCGAGTGTTTATGCTTGTCCGACTGATGGAATGTCATCCGAGTGATTGGAGGGATCTGAGTGAACCTTCGCATGCATCCGAATGCATCTTCGGTCTAAGGACTTTAATGACAATGTGGGGCCCCAGGTGGGCCTTAGATGTCAGGTCTCTAACCCTATCTCTGGTCGTCCTCCTCATCAGTAGCCCCTGAAACAGTGGAGGTTTTAAGAGGACGAGTGAGCGACACTCGGAAGTGCCGTTGGTGCCTCGGGGGCGTCGGGGAGACGGTCCGGAGCATTTCCCGCTCGGTCTCAAAACCACAGCGGATTCGGGTTTCACAAATTCTGACTGGTTTAACTAACTCGATTGCTAGAAGGTGTCGGATTACCTCTCGGGAGAGATAATCCGAGTGTTCGGTAGTTTATCCGAGTGTCCCACAAGACTACGTTGAGTATTCAGCAAGCCTAAGCGAGTCGAAGGGAGCAGGTGAGCACGGAGCTTGCTCGGACCACAGCGCGGCAAAATTTTCGCGCATTTGAAACCATGAGGGATGCACGCGCATGCATGGGAAAACGGTTGCATCATGGTAGTGAGACAAGTGGGCACGATGCCTCGATTTCCGCATCGCGATTATCGCCACGCGTCCCCAAATCACAGTACGGGGAATTACACGAGTCTCACTTCGTTCGTGGATTGACGGCTTGTCACACCCTGTGTTTTGCCTCATGACTAAGTTAACATGACTCAAAAATTAGGTCCAATTCAAACTTTTGTGTGCATTTGAATACTTCGCTTGTGTGTTATTTGCTTGCTTGATTGATTGCTTGCTGGTGAGCTACAATTCATAAAACATCCTCCTACCCTCAAGAACTCTTTTCCTTGATCACAGCTCTTGTCCAATGATCATGCCATGTGAATAGGACTAAAAAAAGTTTTACAAAATATCATTTTGGCCAAAAAGAATTTATTTAAATTAGGTTTAAAAAAACTGATTTGAGATTTGCACTGCAAGTCCCCAAATTGGGTGGATCCTTTTTCCCCAAATACTTTATTTGCAACCCAATATATATAAGACTTCCCAAAACCACCAAATATTAATTTTAAAGATTATTTTCCTATTTTATTTAATTGTTTTTTCTTAAGGCTATAAATGACCTTTTATAGGGAAAATATTTAAATGCTTTGAAAATATTTGAGAAAATATAGGAAACCTCGGTGGACATATATTGTCCATCTATAAAAGTTTCAACACATGGTAATGTTCAAAATATTGGACAAAACCCTTCGAAACCATTTCTGCCTATTTCAAAAATTTGAAATATTTCTATAAGAAATATTCTCAAATAATTCTAGGAAAAATCTAGCATGTCACATATGATATATGTGGTCATCTTGACAAGTTTCATCTCAACCCCAATTGTTTTGGTTCACAAAAATATCCCAAAATCCTCTCTATACAAATCCAAATTTGAGCAACTCTAGCGGAGTAGGCCGTTGGCCACGGTGGTGTTGCAAATATGCCCTAGAGGCAATAATAAATTGGTTACTATCATATTTCCTTGTTCATGATAATTTTTTATTATCCATGCTATAATTGTATTGATCGGAGACTTAGATGCATGTGTGGATACATAGACAAAACCATGTCCCTAGTATGCCTCTAATAGACTGGCTCGTTGATCAAAGATGGTTAAGGTTTCTTAGCCATGGACATGAGATGTCATTTGATAATGGGATCACATCATTAGGAGAATGGTGTGATGGACAAGACCCAAACTACCAACATAGCATATGATCGTGTCAGTTTATTGCTACTGTTTTCTGCATGTCAATTATATGTTCCTATGACCATGAGATCATGCAACTCACTGACACTAGAGGAGTACCTTGTGTGTATAAAACGTCACAACGTAACTGGGTGACTATAAAGGTGCTCTACAGGTATCTCCAAGGGTGTCTTTTGGGTTGGCATGGATCAAGGTCTGCACACTTAAGGTTCGGTGACGTTTCGGTAGTATAGAGTTATGTATGCTGGTGGACGAAGGTTGTTCAGAGTCCGGATGAGATCCCGGACGTCACGAGGAGCTCTGGAATGGTCCGAAGGTAAAGATTGATATATATTAAGTCCTATTTTGGTCGTCAGAAAAGTTTCGGGCTCATCGGTAGAGTACCAGGAGTGCCGGTAGTGTACCGGGAGACCATCGGGAGGGGTATTTCGACCCAAGAGGCTACATGGGCTATGGGAGGATGAATACCAGCCCTTAGTGGGCTGGAGGAAGTTCCACAAAGGGCCCATTCGGCTGGGAAGAAAAAGCCCAAAAGGAAAAAGGTGGAAAAAGGCAAAAGGGCTAAATTAGGAAGGAGTCCTAATCCTACTAGGAGTGGAGGAGGACTCCTCTCTCCTGGTTCGGCCGACCCAAGGGCTGGATCCTTGGGAGCCAAGCCTTCTCCTCCTCTCCTCCTATATATACTAGAGGGTTTTAGGGTTTTGGCACCAGATTTTCTTCCACGTGCTACCCTCTCCTCTAGTGCATAGTTTCTACTCTAGATCGGTTTTCTACAGTGCTTAGGCGAAGCCCTGCCGGAATAGCTCCACCACCATTGCCGCAACGCCGTCGCGCTGCCGAAGAACTCGTCTGCCTCTTTGCTCCCTCTTGTTGGATCAAGAAGGCGGAGATCCTCATCGAGCTGTACATGTGCTGAACGCGGAGGTGTCGTCCGTTCGGCGCTAGATCAGAAGGACCATGATCAAGATCGTGAGACAGATCGTGATGAGTTTGCGGGACGGATCGTGATGAGTTCACGAGACGGATTGTGATTGGATCGTAGGACGGATCATGATGAGATCGCGGGACGCTCGACGATTTGGATAGCGAAGACGTTTGACTACACCAACTGTGTCGTGGGTTTATCACGGCAGATGTCCGGGTGAACGGACTTGGATTCGAGGCCATCGCTAACGGAGTGGACTCAAAGGGGTTAATCAGGACGAAAGACATGGATTTACCCAGGTTCGGCCCCTCAAGTCGAGGTAATAGCCTACGTCCCTCTTATGCTTGTATTGCTTGGGTATCGATTACAAGGGGCTAGAAGCTTGACCTAGTTCTTGATCACCTCTCCCCTAAGTCGCCCCAGGTCTGCCTTTATATAAGAGGTCAGGACCACCGGGTTGTTACAATTGCTAACCGAGTCTTACTGTATGTCTGATTCTCTCTCTCTCTTCTTGTCCAAGTTGTCTTTGAGACGGCTTACACGCCCGGGTCTTCTCTGTCTAGGCCGTCATACGGCCCACACCTTGAGCCGCCTATCTTCCTGGGCCACCAGTCTTTACGGCTCACCCTTGGGCCGGCTCACGAGCCAGCAACATGACCTGGAGCCTCCAGGGCGGGTCATATCGTGGGGTTATATCCCCAACATTAGGCCCCAGGTTGAATTGAGCTTGCTCACTTCATCCCTCTCTTCTGATTTTGGCGAGTCGCCCGGAAATGACCCGGCGTGACGTCATGAGATCTGCTGATGTACCACCGAATCTTTCATTAACTGTCATCCCGAGAATCAAGGAGTCCGCCTCGGTCAAACGGCGTCGCCGCCTGGATTTTCGTGCCTTCCTATTCCCTTTTTAAATACGACCCGTGCGGGTCGGAGCTTTTCATCCTCCCGCTCGTGCCTCTTCTTCTTCTTCCTGTCGCCGCTGCTCCAGCGTCCTCGTCGCCCGGTGCCGTCTTCGCATCTGCACCGACCGGGCCACTGCATCACCCTGATATGTACCAGAAATCTTCCGCCACCGCCGCAACATCTCCGGTGAGTTCTCCTTATTCTTAGATAGCCCACCACCATAGTAGGGTTCCACCGGGGGCTCCGCCGCCGCCGCTCGGGCTCCGGCACCGCCACCACGAGTACATCTCGACGTCGTTTGGCGCCTTTAGATTGTGCTCTCACCTCGCCGCTGCGCGCGGGCCGGCCACGCATAATGCACAGACCGCAATGGCTCCGCTCCATGTTCTTTTCTTCCGCTGTTCATCGCTCGGTTAAGATTAAAATCCTTTCTATCCGCGTTTGTAGATCCATAGCCATAGTAGTAGTTTACGAAAGCTGTTTTTTAGGACTTAGACAATTTTCAATCTTCCTATCCTCTGTTGAGTTGCTAAGCTTCTCCGGCTCTCATCAACCGGGTATTTCCACATTATCCGTAGAACCCTTAAACCTATAAGCCGTCATAAATATTTTCTTGCGCTTTGACTCATCACGCCTTTTACCTTGCACAATACTTAAGCCGCCAATATGTCTCATGCGTCGAACTCATGCAACTGTGTTGGTTCTTGCGTTACGGAGGAGTACTTAGCAGGTTATGTTGAAGCGGGTACTCTCCCTCCCAAAGAGGTTCTCAATTAGCGGGTTCCGGGTAACGAGACCCGGCTTTCTCCCCAAAAAGGAGAGATAGTAGTCTTCACTGATCACATCGAGCGAGGGTTTGTTCCGCCCGGCTCTAAGTTTTTCTAGGATGTCCTTCATTTTTACAAGTTGCATCCTCAAGACTTGGCACCCAACTCCGTCTCAAACATCTGCAACTTCCAAGTTCTCTGCGAAGCTTATCTGCTAACTAAGCCGTCTGTGGGGTTCTTTCAAGAGTTCTTCTATGTCAACCACCAAACTGAAATGAAGGGTGTCCGAGTCTAGAGCTGGGTGGCATTTCTATTCAACGCCGCCGAGACATCATCTTTCCTGCTACTCCAATGCCGAGTCACCCAAAAGATTGGAATAAGACGTGGTTCTACTGCCCAGAGACCTCTCCTGAGAAAGAGCATTCATTGGCGGGTTACCGCCCCTCCCGTCTTAGGACAGACATAGAGCTTCTCGGCCGGCTCTCGGCCTTGGAGCGTGCCAGATACAAGCCGTTCCACGCCAAGATCAAAGCGCTCCTGGCCAATGGTTTAATAGGATTGGATTTGATCCTCTGCTGGATTTCCTGGCGGATCATGCCTTTAAGCCGCAGAGGTTGGCTTATGTGCGAGTATGAAGGCAAATATGACAGCTCGTTATGCTTCAGCGAGTCAACACTGACAGAGGATGATATTACCACTACCATCCGGAGCCTTGTCCACGAGGCCTCCGGCTCATCCAGTGCCATCGGCGTGGCGCCTTTCTGCGTCAATAATCCGGCTCCCGATGTAAGTTAATCTCTTCCCATCTGTCTCTTAGATGTTGCTTGTACTTTGTTGATTTGTTATTCATTTTATGGGTCATTCCTATAGGCCGACTCAGACTTCTGGAAGAAGGAATATGTTGCCCCTCCAAAGAAATCCAGGAAGAAGGTCGTGACCAAGAGGGCTAAAAAAGATGCCCCGCAAGAGAATTTGCTTGACCCGCCACCATCATCCAGCTTAGAGGTAATACTTTAACTGCTTTGTTTGATCTTTTACCTTCCTGCTTTGTTAATGCTTGTTTTACTCATAGGATGAAGTGGAAACCAGCCACGCCAATGCTCCTGAGGTAAATTATGTTTCTTCTGGCTCAGAATGTTTCGTCCCCCGAAAGCCGCGGCGGGTTATCAGAAAAGTTCCTCTTTCTCACCCTCTTGCTTACCTGGCTCCCGATTTTCTCTTGAAAAGCAACAGCAGGCCGAGAGTTGACAGACTCGGAGCACCGGCTCTACTAAACTCGTGTCTGGGTTACCAAATTCTCCGGCTCCAAAGAAACGCCCCACCGAGGTTTAAGTCTCTACTTTTCCTTTGACTTTCCTTTGTAAACTTGACACTTTCTTCACCTTTCTGTTGTATTCATTTTAGAAATCACCTTCCTCCGGCGACTCTTCGGCGTCAATTCTACCACCGCCCAAGATCAATCCGCTGTAAGCATTCCTTAATATGACATCCGGACATCCGGCTCTTTAATATGATAGCAACATCTTTCAACTGCTGATCCTTCTATTTTGTAGTGCTCAAGCTAAGCGTCGCAAGACCAACAAACCCTCCTCCGGCCATGTTATCCAAGAGCTGGAGCCCGAACAACCAGAGGAGGCTGAAGCAGAAGAAAATCCACCAGGTGCCTCCATAGAACCGACTGTTGTTGATATCAAAATGGAGAGCCCTCCAAGGGCTCCATCAAAACCGGCGACTCCTGCCAAGACCCCTGAAACTCCAGATGTTGTTATCACCGGGTCTGGTCATCAAACTCCTCCGGCTCATGTGTTGACCAAGCATACAGAGCCGGCTGAGGCCTCGAAGAAGCTAAACTTTGACTCTTCGTACGAGAAGATGATAGCCGAAGAGCTCCACGCCGAGTATATAAACCGGGTTACCACCAGCCGGGATCTGGAACTTCGGTTGGTCTCTTTAATGAAGAAAAAATACGAGGTACCTTTCCATACCCTTACTTAGCCCCCAAGAGCCGGTTTAATATACTCAATCGTTGAACCGGGTCTTTGTTTATCTTTCTGTTAGAACAAATTCATAGTCATCGTCCCCTAGAGTCGGCTTAATTTGCCAAAATTGAGTCGGATCTTTCTTTAGATAAGTTAAACCGCCAGTCGTAGCCCCCAAGGGCCAGCTCGAGCTTGATGAAGTTGAGTCGGATATTCTATTAGAAGTAAATTGAAGAGCCATAGTGTAGCCCCCAAGTTCCGGTTTAACTTCGAAGAAGATGAGCCGGAACTGCGTTGCCTGCTGAAAGATAAAATATACATTAGCCCCCAAGTGTCAAATATATTGCTTGCAATCTGTTTGAGACTTGCATAAATTTGATTTTAATACTCATCCTGTATTTTGGCGACTTATCCTGTATTTTGATGTATTATAGGAAGCTTTAAACGAAGTCGGCTCTCAATTGTCTGATATGAAGGCAAACTTAGTGGCTCAACAAGAGGCCTGCAGCATCTCTGACGAAAAGTGTCGGCTGCTGTCTGAAGAGTTGGTCCATATTAAGGCGGAGCTTGCTTCTCTAAAGGAATCTTCTGAGTTGGAGAAAGTTGCGTTGACTAAGCGAGCGGATGACGCCGACTAGCGGCTGATAGCCATGGCGGATGAGCTTCAGGGCCTAAAGTGTCATATAACCAAGATGGCAGCCGCTCTTTTTGGTAAGTTCTTACTCACTTCATGTTTCCAGCATGTCTCATTCATCTGTTGTGATGGTGACTCATCTTTGCTTTGTTTGACCTATACAGGCCCCAGAAGCCGGCAATTGGTTTCAGATAGCCTTTTACCCCTGAAGGCTATTTACACCTTTGCAGAACAGCTTTATTGTGGCGCTATTTTCACGATTAAGATGGTTCAATACAAGGAGAAGATCCCCACTGCTCTGAAAGGTGTCTTGGAACTCTTCTCCACAATGCCCAAGCAAATAGAGGAGATGAAGAAGTCCGCCTTCCGCCAAGGAGCCGTCACTAGATTGAGCCGGGCTCTGGCCTTCGCCCCCGAGGTAACGCCGGCCAAAATGATGGATGGTTACCCGTCCAAAAAAGATGACGGCTCAGAATTCACCGAAGAAGATTACATCCGGTGTGTCAAAGAGTCGCATTATCTGGCCTCTGTACTAGCGGATGAAGCTGACTTGAACACTTATCAGGCGGCTTACGATGCAGAGGAGAAAAGGATCCGTGGAAGGATCTGACACCCGCCCGTAGTAAGGACCTCTTCCCTTGTGAGCTTGACGCGTCCCCTTTCCTTGAAGGGTCTTTTGCTGCTCTGGCTGACTGTAATTGGGAATTGGGAAATCTCCAGATAAAGCCAGCGGAAGAACCGGAGCGGGATGAGCCGGCCAATAACTGAAATTTGTTCTTTTAACCTTTCTAAGCACTGACTCATGTAATGACCCGCCGTGAGCGGTTGAAACTTGGCAATGCTCCTTCTGAGAGTAGTTTTTGTAATAGAATAAGCATGATCCTGCCGTTGCCGACTGTATATATTTTCATCTCTCTCTGAGCACTTTCCTTCTCCCCGTGTTTCAATTTGATGTGTTGCCGGCTCTCCATCGTTCCTTTGCATAAATATACCTTGAGCTTTTCTGATGAGGGGTGTTTGTCTTTGAAGACGTCATTCCTTCTACAGAAGATTAGAGCCAGATAATATCTTTGAAAACTCAAATTTTGTCAACCGGAGCAACATGGCTCCGGTTCTTGCTGAATGAATCCATTAAAGAGCCGGTTGTCTTAGGATAATGTAAGCTATACCTGATGGTAAGAAGCCTCTATCAACAACTGCGGCTATTGATGAACCGGAAGCGGCTTAAAGCCGGTTGTATGAAGGGTATGTAAGCTATACCTGACGGTAAGAAGCCTCCTTTTAACAGCAAATGTTGTATGTGCGAACGTCGGCTGTTGATGGGAGATGTAAGCTATACCCTAAGGCAAGAAGCCTCCATCGATAGCCGCGGCTAATAATCAGCCTGAGACGGCATAAAGCCGGTTGTTTGAAAGGAGATGTAAGCTATACCCGAAGGCAAGAAGCCTCTTTCAATAGCTACAGTTGATAAGCAACTGAGGTTTGGCATAAACGCCGGTTGTTAGGGTGAGATAAGCGAACCCGTCGGTAAGAAACCCCCTTCGACAACCGCAGTTAATAAGTAACCAGAAGTGGCATAAAGCCGGCCATTAGAGTGAGATAAGTGATACTCGTCAGTAAGAAGCCCCCGATGGCCACAGTTGATAATCAACTGGAATTTGGTGTACACGTTGTTGTCTTAGGGTCATGTAAGCTATACCAAAGGTAAGAAGCCTCCATCAACAACAGCGCTTAATGTAACCAAACTAGGCATAAAGCCAACTGTGCAAGGGAGATGTAAGCTATACCCGGAGGCAAGGAGCCTCCTTGCAACAGTTTAATAATAGTTGGCTATGCAAAGGAGATGTAACCTATACCCGAAGGCAAGAAGCCTCTTTGCAACAGTGCTTAATTGGGCATAACGCCGGCTGTGCAAGGGAGATGTGAGCTATACCCGAAGGCAAGAAGCCTCCTTGCAACAGCGTAAAAGCAAACTATGCAAGGGAGATGTAAGCTATACCCGAAGGAAACAAGCCTCCCTGCAAAAGCGCTTGGTAGGGCATAAAGCTGGATCAGCCATTTTGACAGCGAACAAACTACTTTAAATCAATTTTTTTAGCCGGAAACCTTTGCGGGGATGCTAGCTTTTACTTATGTAAGCATGATATATACAATGATAGCGGCTTTCAATGCCTGCTAAGTAAAGTATGGTCGCAAATGTGCGATATTCCATGGCCGCAATGTCTCTTGACCCGCGGTTTCCGACTCATCTCGGATATCAATGAGGTAATATGACCCATTGTTAAGGTTTCTGCTGATCACAAAAGGCCCCTCCCATGGTGGAGATAACTTATGCATTCCAGATTGGTCTTGAATCAGCCGGAGCACCAGGTCACCCTCCTGGAACGTTTGGGTCTTCACCCTGCGGCTATGATAGCGTCACAAGTCTTGTTGATAAATTGCCGACCTGGCTGCTGCTAACTCTCGTGCTTCATCCAAGGCATCCAACGCATCTTGGCGTGATACCTCATTGTTCGTCTCAACATAAGCCGCCACCCTTGGTGAGTTGTGCCGGATATCGCTGGGTGGAACCGCCTCAGCACCATACACCATGAAGAAAGGCGTGAAACTTGTAGATCTATTAGGGGTAGTTCTGATACTCCATAAGACGGAAGGCAACTCCTCAACCCAACATCCGAGTGTCCTCTTCAAAGGAACCATGAGCCGTGGTTTGACTCCTCTTAAAATTTCCTGATTGGCTCGCTCCGCCTGACCATTAGACTGTGGATGTGCCACGGCTGAAACATCAAGACGGATATGCTCCTTCTCACAGAACGCTTTCATAGCTCCTTTGGATAGATTTGTTCCATTGTCCGTAATGATACTGTGCGGGTAACCAAAGCGATAGATTAGCTTCTTAATAAATTGAACCGCTGTAACCGCATCACATTTACTGACCGGCTCTGCCTCTACCCACTTAGTAAATTATCAATTGCCACCAGAAGGTGTGTTTTCTTATCCTTGGATCTCTTGAAAGGTCCTACCATATCAAGCCCCCAGACCGCAAACAGCCAAGTGATTGGTATCATCCTCAACTCTTGAGCCGGAACGTGAGCACGTCGGCCAAACTTCTGACAGCCGTCACACTTACGGACTAAATCTTCTGCATCCTTGTGAGCCTTCAACCAGAAAAATCCATGTCGAAAAGCCTTGGCCACTAAAGATTTTGACCCGGCATGATGTCCACAGTCGCAGCATGAATTTCACTCAAGATCTGTCGGCCCTCCTCTGGTGAGACGCAGCGCTGAAAGACACCCGCCGTACTACACTTATGTAACTCACCATTCATAATCGTCATAGACTTAGAATGTCGGGTGATCTTCCTGGCTAGATCCTCCTCCTGAGGCAACTCGCTGCATGTCAGATACGCCAAATAAGGCATAGTCCAGTCTGGGATGGCATGTAGAGCCGCCACCAATTCCGCTTCTGGGTCAGGAATAGCCAGATCCTCCTCAGAGGGTATCTTGACAGTCGGATGATGCAATACGTCCAGAAAAACATTAGGTGGTACCGGCTTTCGTTGAGAACCTAACTGTGATAAGGCACCAGCCGCCTCATTCCTGCAACGATCAATATGATCCACCTGGTACCCCTTGAAGTGACCGGCAATGATATCAACCGCCTGTCGATAAGCCGCCATCCGCGGATCCTTGGAGTCCCAAGTACCTGAAACTTGCTGAGCCACAAGATCTGAGTCACCTAAACATCTAACCTGGCTTAAATTCATCTCTTTAGCGACTCTGAGACCGTGGAGCGGTGCCTCATACTCAGCTGCATTATTAGTACAAGGAAACATTAACCGGAGCACATAACAAAACTTGTCGCCCTTGGGGGAGGTGAGAACAACTCCTGCACCGGACCCCTCTAGCTGCTTGGACCCATCAAACTGTATAGTTCAACACGTGTTATCCGGCTTCTCTTCGGGGGCTTGACATTATGTCCAATCATTTATGAAATCCACCAAAGCTTGAGACTTTATTGCTGTACGAGGAACATATTTGATGTTAAGAGGACCCAGCTCTAAGGCCCACTTGGCAATCCTCCCTGTAGCTTCTCTATTTTGAATGATATCTCCCAACGGGGCAGAACTGACCACTATTATCTGGTGCCCAAAAAAGTAGTGTTTTAACTTGCGTGTAGCCATGAAAACTCCATATACCAACTTCTGCCAATGCAGATACTTCTGCTTAGACTCTGCCAAAACTTCGCTGATGTAATAAGCTGGCCTTTGCACGGGATACTCCTTCCCTGCCTCCTTGCGCTCAACCACAATTGCTACACTGACCGCTCTGTTGTTAGCCACCACATAAAGGAGCAACGGCTCTTTCTCAACCGGAGCGGCTAACACTGGCGGCTCAGTCGACTGTTTTTTAAGAGCTTCAAGTGCTTCAGCCACTGCTTTGCTCCACTTAAACTTGTCTGTCTTTTTCATCATCTGGTATAAGGGAATGGCTTTCTCCCCAAGCCGGCTTATGAAGTGGCTCAACGCAGCAATCCGTCCCGCAAGGCGCTAAACGTCATTAATGCACATCGGCTCTCCTAAAGAAGTGATAGCCTTAATTTTATCTGGGTTAGCCTCGATGCCCCGCTCAGAAACCAAGAAACCCAAAAGCTTTCCTGTTGGAACACCAAAGACACACTTCGTCGGGTTAAGCATCATCTTGTAGACCCGGAGATTGTCAAAGGTTTCTTTCAGATCCTCTAGGAGAGTTTCCTTCTTGCTGGATTTAACCACGATGTCGTCTACGTAAGCATGAACATTTCGGCCAATCTGATTGTGAAGGCAGTTCTGCACACATCGTTGGTAAGTCGCCTGGGCACTCTTGAGCCCGAAAGGCATGCAGACGTAGCAGAACACCCCAAAAGGTGTAATAAATGCCATCTTCTCCTGGTCTTTCGTTGCCATCTTGATCTGATGATAACCTGAATATGCATCCAGGAAGCATAAGCTTTCACATCCGGCTGTAGCATCAATAATCTGATCAGTTCGAGGGAGTGCAAAAGGATCAGCCGGGCAAGCCTTGTTAAGGTCCGTATAATCTATACACATACGCCAGGTGTCGTTCTTTTTGAGCACTAGCACCGGTTTAGCCAACCATTCCGGGTGAAAAACTTCCACTATAAAGCCTGCAGCCAAGAGCCGGGCAACTTCCTCCCCAATAGCTTTACATCTCTCTTCGTTGAACCGTCGTAGAAACTGTTTGATCGGCTTAAACTTTGGATCCACATTAAGGTTGTGCTCAGCGAACTCTCTCGATACACCCGGCATGTCAGAAGGCTTCCATGCAAAGATATCCCGATTCTCACGGATGAATTCGATGAGCGCGCTTTCCTATTTGGGATCCATGTGAGCCCCAATGATGAACTGCTTGGATGAGTCACCCGGATTGAAATCTACTGCCTTGGTATCATCCGCTAAAAACTTGAGTGGCGGCTCAACTTCCGTAGTAGGCTTCTTCAGCGGGGTCATATCCTCCGGGTCAACGTTCTCCTTATAGAACTTCAGCTCTTCCTGGACACAACTAGACTCTCATACGCCGCATCTCCTTCCTCACACTCGAGAGCCGTTTTCCGATTACCGTGAACGGTAATTGTGCCATTTCAGCCGGGCATTTTGAGTTGTAAATAAACATAGCAAGGCCTAGCCATAAATTTGGCATAAGCCGGCCTCCCAAACAGCGCATTATAGGGACTTTTGATTTTAACCACCTCGAACCACAAGGACTCCACCCTGTAATTATGCTCACCGCCAAAAGCCACTTCCAATGAAATCCGGCCCACTGGGTATGCCGACTTACCCGCAACCACACCATGAAAGATGATGGAGGAAGGTTTAAGGTCTTTATCAAGCAACTTCATCTACGGAAAAGTGTCATAATAAAGGATGTTGATGCTTCTACCTCCGTCCATGAGCACTTTATTCACCATATAGCCATTCACCTGAGGGGCCACAACTAGAGCCAGCCGGCCCGGGTCATCTACCCGCGGCGGGTGATCCTCTCGGCTCCACATTATGTCATATTCAGACCACGGTAAGTACCGCGGGAGAGCCGGAGCAACTGCATTAACCGCCCGCCTCCGCAACTTCTCGTCTCGTTTATTGTGACTGGTCGTAAATACGTGATACTGTCCAGAACTGAGCTGCTTCGGGTTACTCTAAAACCCAGACTGACTGCGCTGCTGCTGATTGTTGTTATTGATGTTGTTACTAGGATGTTGTTGGCGCCCCCTTGGTTATTCTGACCCGGATGCTCGGTTCCTGAACCGCCGGCGCCGAATCCAGCCCCTGATCCATCGTGCCCTGAGCCGCAAGGCGGGCCACCGCCCTGGTTATTACGCGGTTGGGAATGCTGGTTTTTGAATCTCCGCATGATAAAGCAATCACCCCACGCATGCAACGTCGGCTTGTCAGGTGTGCTGTGCTCCGAACAAGGCTTCCTAAGCGCTTCTTCTAAATTGAAAGGGCCTTTGTTCCGTTGGTGAAACGGCCTGAATTTTCCATTCCCCTTGGGATGGTTCTGTCCTGTGTTGGTGTTTGCCACTAGCTCTGACCCGCCATCAGCGCTCTTCCGCTTATTCTGATTCCCATTGTTCACAAAGCCTTTTCCTTGATTGTTCTTCTTCCCTTAATTGGCTTTCTCATCATCTGAGCCTGGATCCTTGGTGTTATCTGAATCGGCATACTTTGTCAGGGCTGTCATGAGCTCTCCCATATCTTGACACGTGTGCTTGAGTCGGCCGAGCTTTTGTTTCAATGGAACAAAATGACAGTTCTTTTCCAGAATAAGCACCGCTTGAGCCGCCGTGATCTGCTCCGGAGAGTGAATAATGGTCGACACCCGCCGGACCCAATGATGGGCCGACTCATTCTCCTGTTAAACACAATGGTCCAAGTCTACAATGGTCCAAGTCTACAATGGTCATAGGCTGCTTACAGGTCCCCTGGAAATTCTTAATAAACTTCGCTCTGAGCTCCGTCCATGAACTTATCGTGTTAGGCGGCAGACCTTTCAGCCATGTACGAGCCGGACCCCAAGCATCATGATGAAATATTCTGCACATACCATCTCACTGACGTCCAGCATCTCCATGGCCAGCTCATAACTCTCAACCCACGCCTCAGGGGGTAGATCGGCTATGTAATTCAGAACCTTTCGAGGCCCCTTGAAATCTTTCGGTAGTCGTTCACTTCTCAAAGCCAGAGTTAAACATGGCACCCCTACGGCTCTGGTACTAACTACTCCCATTGAGACGAAAAGCGTCGGCTATGGACAGGTTGCCGCTATCTCCGCCTCTCGCCTGTTCCTCGCCTGGTCCACGAGGGCTTGTGCATCTAGAGCCGCCTGCTCGTCCTCCGGTGGTCCACGCCGTGGATGACTGCTGGAACACGCCGGTGACTCGTAGCACTGGCTAAAACTTTGACTAGGAGGGGGGTAGAGTGAACCCGGCTCCGGCTGTGAGCATATCTCTCTTGTTGGGCCATGGCCGTCTGTAAATATCCAATGGCGTTTCGCACATCCTCCGCAAAGGGTGCTTCATCTGGGATGGGAATCGTCTCAAGCCGGGCGGCCGCCGCCACCATGTTCTCGGCCGGGTTAGAGTAATGACCCGCCGATGTTGGAAAAGCTCTAGGTGAGATTTGGTTATGCTGGGGTGGATGAGTTGCCAGGCGTTACATTGGGCGGCTTTCCAGCGCGCCCGTAACCCGCCCCGCGCCAGGGGTGTTAAACAGGTTCCTCGCTTCGTAACGTTCTGGCAGACGGGATTGATGCCTTCTCCGGTGTACCGCGGCTGCTGACCTTTGTTCCAGCTCCAGATGGAAAGCATCTGCCTTGATACGCTCCGCTTCTTCCTCCATCCGGATCTTCAGCTCAGCCATCCTTTGGCGTTCCTGTGCCATCCGGCCCTTGATCCGTGCCACCTCTAGATTCCTGGCTGCTAGATTATTCGGTGTTACTTCCGTGGCCATGAGAGCTGTAAGTTCGTCCATCAATTCCACTAGAACCTGAGCCGGCGGCGGCGGGCTATCACCCGCTGCGGCGGCTCCCGCAGTTGTATCACCGGCGGCTGAAGCCGATCCTGCCATGAACATCGCCGCATGAACCGGGGGTCTCGAAGCATCCGACTCAAAACCCTCTACCTTAGAATAGGTGTCGTAGTAGCCCCCAAGGCCACCGTTACTGAGCCGATACACTAACTCTGTCTCCCCACTGAAGGACTCATCTTCTGAGCAAACAAGAGTTCCCTGTGACTTGGACGCTTCCAGGTCCATACCTTGAGTGAAGCCCATGAGAACATGCTTTTGACCTGGATGGGCATGGGCAGGCCGCACACCACTCGCAGATTGTAGATGCCGAGCCGGCTCGACGATGTTGGTGCAGATGTCCGACCCGGGTGTAGATCCATCAACCTTTCCAATGAAAACCTGGATCCCGCCAAACGGAACCCGGAATCCATACTCCACAGAATCAGCATCAAGCCCCAGCCGGCGTCGTCGATGTAGAGCCGGCCGCGGCGACTCTTGCTCATCCTTCCAACCACGTATCCCTCGAGCCCTAGGAGAGAGCCCTTTGAGAACTCAACACCGCCAAGCGCTAGCCCCACGGTGGGCGCCAACTGTCGTGGGTTTATCACGGCAGATGTCCGGGTGAACGGACTTGGATTCAAGGCCATCGCTAACGGGGTGGACTCAAAGGGGTTAATCGGGACGAAAGACACGGATTTACCCAGGTTCGGCCCCTCAAGTCGAGGTAATAGCCTACGTCTTGCTTGTGCTTGTATTGCTTGGGTATCGATTACAAGGGGCTAGAAGCTTGACCTAGTTCTTGATCACCTCTCCCCTAAGTCACCCTGGGTCTGCCTTTATATAAGAGGTCAGGACCACCGGGTCGTTACAATTGCTAACCGAGTCTTACTGTATGTCCGAGTCTCTCTCTCTCTTCTTGTCCAAGCTGTCTTTGAGACGGCTTACACGCTTGGGTCTTCTCTGTCTCGGTAGTCATACGGCCCACACCTTGAGCCACCTATCTTCCTGGGCCACTAGTCTTTACGGCTCACCCTTGGGCCGGCTCACGAGCCAGCAACATGACCCAGAGCCTCCAGGGCGGGTCATATCGTGGGGTTATATCCCCAACAAACCGTGTTTCTTAATGCTTCCCTCTTAGCGATCTACAAGGGTATGTAGATCCACTCTCCCTCTCATAGATGCTCATCACCATGGATAGATCTTGCGTGTGCATAGGAAAATTTTGTTTCCCATGCAACGTTCCCCACCAGTGGTATCAGAGCTAGGTCTATTTGTAGATGAGATCTCAAGTAGAACACAAAGAGTTTGTGGGTGTTGATGCTTAGATTGCTTCCTCCCTTGGTCGTGTTTTGGTTCAGCGATATTGTGGGATGAAGCAGCCCGGACCCACCTTACTCGTACGCTTACGAGAGACCGGTTCCATCGACTGACGTGTAACCTCGTTGCACAAAGATGGTTGGCGGGTGTCTGTTTCTCCTACTTTAGTTGGATCGGATTCGACGAAGGCGGTCCTTGAGAAGGTTGAAAAGCAACTTATGTATCACCATTGTGGTTTTTGTGTAGGTGAGAATTGTTCTTGCTAGATACTCGTAGGAGCCACGTAAAACATGCAACAACAATTAGAGGACGTCTAACTTGTTTTTGCGGGGTATGTTGTGATGTGATATGGCCAATTACATGATGTGATATATGTGATGTATGAGATGATCATGTGTTGTATAGAATATCACGACTTGCATGTCGATGAGTACGGCAACCGGCAGGAGCCATAGGGTTGTCTTTAATTATTGTATAACCTGTGTGCCAATCATTAAGCGCTATGTAATGCTTTACTTTATCGCTAAATAGTAGCAATAGTAGTACAAGCATGATGGGCGCGACAACCCCAATGGCGACATGTTGATGGAGATCATGGTGTCGTGTCGTTAACGATGGAGATCATGATGGTGCTTTCAAGATGGAGATCAAAAGCACAAGTTCATGGCCATATCATGTCACTTATGATTTGCATGTGATGTTAATCCTTTTATGCACCTTGTTTTGCTTAGGACGATGGTAGCATTATTAGGTGATCCCTCACTTAAATTTCAAGATGAATTGTGTTCTCCCCGAGTGTGCACCGTTGCGAAAGTTCGTCGTGTCGAGACACCACGTGATGATCAGGTGTGATAGACTCTACGTTCACATACAACGGGTGCAAGCCAGTGTTGCACATGCAGAACACTCGGGTTAAACTTGACGAGCGTAGCATGTACAGACGTGGCCTCGGAACATAAGAGACCGAAAGGTCGAACATGAGTCATATAGTAGATATGATCAACATGATGATGTTCACCATTGAAACCACTTCAACTCACGTGATGATCGGACTTGAGTTGGTGAATTTGGATCATGTATCACTCGAATGACCGGAGGGATGTCAATTTGCATGGGTGTTCTTCAGTAATATGATTAATTGAACTCATTATCATGAACATAGTCACTAGTGTATTTGCAAATTATGTTGTAGATTACTTGCTCACGTTGTAGCTCCCTTGAATTTTTATATGTTCCTAGAGAAATAGAGTTGAAAGATGATGGTAGCAATATTGCGGACTGGGTCCATGATCTGAGGATTGTCCTCATTGCTGCATAGAAGGCTTGTGTCCTTAATGCACCGCTCGGTGCGCCAACCCCTCTAGCGTCATCTGTAGATGTTGTGAACATCTCACAGGCACATTCTGATGACTACTTGATAGTTTAGTGCGTCATGTATTATGGCTTAGAATTGAGGCTCCGAAACGTTTTGAACGTCACGGAACATATGAGATGTTCTAAGAGCTGAAATTAGGATCTTAGGCTCATGCCCGTGTTGTGAGATATGAGATCTCCAACAAGATTCTTTGCATGCAAGATTAAAGAGAATAGCTCAATCGTTGAGCATGTGCTCAGATTGTCTGGGTGCTACAATCGCTTGAATAGAGTGGGAGTTGATCTTCCAGATAAGATAGTGATTGATATAGTTCTCCAAGTCACTCTCACTAAGCTACTAGAACTTGGTGATGAACTATAAAATGCCATGGATAGAAATAATGATCCCTGAGCTGTTCGCGATGTTTGACACCGCGAAGGTAGAAATCAAGAAGGAGCGTCAAGTGTTGATGGTTAGTCAAACCACTGGTTTCAAGAAGGGCAAGAGCAAGGAGGAAAACTTCATGGATGGCAAGACAGTTGCTGCTCCAGTGAAGCAACCCAAAGTTGAACCCAAACCCGAGACTAAGTGCTTCGATTATGAGGAGAGCGGTCGATGAAGCGGAACAACCCTAGATACTTGGTAGATAAGAAGGTTCGCAATGTCAACAGAAGTATATTTGATATACGTGGTATTGATGTGTACCTTGCTAGTACTCCTACTAGCACCTAGGTATTAGATACCGGTTCGGTTGCTAAATGTTACTAACTCGAAATAAAAGCTACAGAATAAACGGAGAACTAGCTAAGGGTGAGGTGATGATGTGTGTTGAAAATGTTTCCAAGGTTGATGTGATCAACATCGCACGCTCTCTCTACCTTCGGGATTAGTGAAAAACCTAAATAAATGTTATTTGGTGTTTTGTGTTGAGCATGAACGTGATTGGATCGTGTTTATTGAAACACGGTTATTCATTTAAGTTAGAGAATAATGGTTATTCTGTTTACATGAATAATACCTTCAATGGTCATGCACCCAGTGAGAATGTTTGTTGCATCTTGATCGTAGTAATAGTTCATAACATTCACACCAAAAGATACGAAGTTAATAATGATGGTACCACATACTTTTGGCACTACCTATAAATGTCATATTGGTATAAAACGCATGAAGAAACTCCATGCTGATGGATCTTTGGACTCATTCGATTTCGAATCGGTTGAGACATGCGAACCATGCCTCTTGGTCAAGATGACTAAGGACCCCGTTTTCTGGTTTGATGGAGCGGGCATGTGATTTATTGGAAATGATACATGTTGATGTATGCAATCCAATGAGTCTTGTAGCGTGCGGTGGATATCGTTATTTTCTTACCTTCACTGATGATTTGAGTAGATATAGTGTATGTTTACTTAATGAAACACAAGTCTGAATCGTTTGAAAGGTTCAAGCAAATTCAGAGTGAAGTTTAAAGATCATCGTGACAAGAAGATGTCTGCGATATGATCATGGAGGTGAATATCTGAGTTACGAGTTTGGCATACAACTTCAGACAATGTGAAAGTTGTTTCACAACTCACGCCACTTGGAACACCATCACCATATTGTGATGGTGTGTCCGAATATCATAGTCATGCTCTATTGGATATGGGGCGTGCTATGATGTCTCTTATCATTTTTCTATTATAATTTTAGGGTTATGCATTAGAGACAACGACATTCACTTTAAATAGGGCACCATCTAAATCCGTTGAGATGACACGATGTGAATTAGGGTTTGATAGAAACCCAAGCTGTCATTTCTTAATGTTTGGGGTTGCGACGCTTGTGTGGAAAAATGTTTTCACCTAATGAGCTCGAACCCAAAGCGGACAAATGCATCTTCATAGAATACCCTAAGAACAGTTGGGTAAACCTTCTATCTCAGATCCGAGCATAAAGTGTTTGTTGCTAAAACGGATCCTTTCTCGAGAAAGAGTTTCTCTCGAAAGAATTGAGTGGGAGGAAGATAGAACTTGATGAGGTTGTTGAACCTTTGTTCAACCAGAGAGTAGCGCAGCACAGGAAGATGTTCCTGTGAAGCCTACGTTAGTTGAAGAGGAAGTTAATGATGATGATCATGAAGCTTCGGATCAAGTTACTATCGAACCTCATAGGTCGGCAAGGATGTGTACTGCTCCTGAGCGGTACGACAACCCTGTCTTGGAGGTCATGTTGTTGGACAACGATGAACCTACGAGCTGTGGAGAAGCGATGATGGGCCTGGATTTCGAGAAATGGTTAGAGGCCATGAAATCCGAGAAAGGATCCATATATGAAAACCAAGTATAGACTTTGGTAGACTTGCTCATTGGATGGCAGGTCGTTTAGTACAAATGGATCTTTAAAATGAAGACAGACGCTGATGGTGAATGTCACATTTATAAAGCTCGACTTGTCGCAAAGAAGTTTCCGGCAAGTTCAAGGAGTTGACTATGATGAGACTTTCTCACTCATAGCGATGCTAAAGTCTGTTGGAATTATGTTAGCAGTTGTTGCATTTTTCAATTATGAAATCTGGCAGATGGATGCCAAAACATCGTTTCCTTAATGATTTACTTGAGGAAAGGTTGTATGTGATACAACCAGAAGGTTTTGTCAGTCCTAAGGATGCTAAAAGGTGAGCAAGCTTCAGTGATCCTTCAATGCATTGAAGCAAGCATCTCGGAGTTGGAATATACACTTTGATGAGGTGATCAAAGTTTTTGAGTCTATACAAAGTTTATGAGAAACTTGTATTTGCAATAAAGTGAGTGGGAGCACTATAGGGTTTCTGATAAGTATATGTGGATGACATATTGTTGATCAAAAATAATGTAGAATTTCTGGAAAGCATAAACGGTTGTTTGAAAAGAGATTTTCAAAGAAAGACCTGGATAAAGCTACCTAATTGTTGAGCATCAAGATCTATAGAGATAGATCAATAAGTTTGATGAGACTTTCAATGAGTACATACCTTGACAAGATTTTGAAAGAGTTCAAAATGGATCAGTCAGAGAGAGAGTTCTCGCCTGATTTATAAGGTGTGAAGTTGAGTGAGACTCAAAGCTCGACCACGGCAGAAGAAATAAAAGGACGAACGTCATCCCCTATGCCTTAGCCATAGGCTCTATATAGTATGACATGCTATGTACCGCACTTGTGTGTGCCTTGCCATTAGT
Organism: Hordeum marinum; assembly: GCA_022496015.1. Classification (NCBI taxonomy): domain Eukaryota; kingdom Viridiplantae; phylum Streptophyta; class Magnoliopsida; order Poales; family Poaceae; genus Hordeum; species Hordeum marinum. The sequence continues at coordinate 207,435,912 of CM039675.1, read as the reverse complement.
CCATCAAGGAGTACAAGAGTGATCTAGGAGTGGATCACTGGACAGTGGTCAAGATTATCCTTAGTAACTAAAAGACTAAGGAGATGTTTCTCGATTATGGAGGTGATAAAGAGTTCACCGTAAAGACTTACGTCGATGCAAGCTTTAACACCAATCCGGATGACTCATAGTAGCAATCTAGATACGTATAATGGAGCAGCCAGTTGGAATAGTACCAAGTGGAGTGTGGTAGCAGTGTTTACGGTTCGACATAGAGATTTGCAAAGTACACACGGATCTGAACGTCGCAGACCCGTTGACTATAAGACTTCTCTCACATGCAAAGCATGATCGAGCCCTAGAACGCATTGGGTGTTAGATTCATAACAATGTGAATCACATGGTGATGTGAACTAGATTATTGACTCTAGTGCAAGTGGGAGACTGTTGGAAATATTCCCTAGAGGCAATAATAAATTGGTTATTATCATATTTCCTTGTTCATGATAATCGTTTATTATCCATGCTATAATTGTATTGATCGGAGACTTAGATGCATGTGTGGATACATAGACAAAACCATGTCCCTAGTATGCCTCTAATAGACTGGCTCGTTGATCAAAGATGGTTAAGGTTTCCTAGCCATGGACATGAGATGTCATTTGATAATGGGATCACATCATTAGGAGAATGGTGTGATGGACAAGACCCAAACTACAAACGTAGCATATGATCGTGTCAGTTTATTGCTACTGTTCTGCATGTTAAGTGTATGTTCCTATAACCATGAGATCATGCAACTCACTGACATCGGAGGAGTACCTTGTGTGTATCAAACGTGGCAATGTAACTGGGTGACTATAAAGGTGGTCTACAGGTATCTTCGAGGGTGTCTGTTGGGTTGGCATGGATCAAGACTGGGATTTGTTACTCCGTGTGACGAAAAGGTATCTTAGGGCCCACTCGGTAATACAACATCACAATAAGCCTTGCAAGCAATGTGACTAAGTGTTAGTCACGGGATCTTGTATTACGGAATGAGTAAAGAGACTTGCCGGTAACGAGGTTGAACTAGGTATGGAGATACCGACGATCGAATCTCGGGCAAGTAACATACCGAAGAACAAAGGGACATCATACGGGATTAATCGAATCCTTGACATAGAGGTTCGACTGATAAAGATCTTCATAGAATATGTAGGAACCAATATGGGCATCCAGGTCCCGCTATTGTTTATTGACCATAGAGGTATCTCGGTCATGTCTACATGGTTCTCGAACCCGCAGGGTCTGCACACTTAAGGTTCGGTGACGTTTCGATAGTATAGAGTTATGTATGGTGGTGACCGAAGGTTGTTCAGAGTCCCAGATGAGATCCTGGACGTCACGAGGAGCTCTGGAATGGTCTGGAGGTAAAGATTGATATATAGGAAGTCCTATTTTGGTCGCCGGAAAAGTTTCGGGCTCATCGGTAGTGTACCGGGAGTGCCGGTAGTGTACCGGGAGACCATCGGGAGGGGTATTTCGACCCAAGAGGCTACATGGGCTGTGGGAGGATGAATACCAGCCCTTAGTGGGCTGTAGGAAGTCCCACAAAGGGCCCATGCGGCTAGGAAGAAAAAGCCCAAAAGGAAAAAGGTGGAAAAGGCAAAAGGGCTAAATTAGGAAGGAGTCCTAATCCTATTAGGAGTGGAGGAGGAGGACTCCTCCCTCCTGGTTCGGCCGACCCAAGGGCTGTCTCCTTGGGAGCCAAGCCTCCTCCTCCTATCCTCCTATATACTAGAGGGTTTTAGGGTTTTGGCACCAGATTTTCTGCCACGTGCTACCCTCTCCTCTACTGCATAGTTTCTCCTCTAGATCGGTTTTCTGCAGTGCTTAGGACAAGCCCTGTCGGAATAGCTCCACCACCATCGCCGCAACATTGTCGTGCTGCCGGAGAACTCGTCTACCTCTCTGCTCCCTCTTGCTAGATCAAGAAGGCGCAGATCGTCATCGAGCTGTACATGTGCTGAACGAGGAGGTGTCGTCCGTTCGGCGCTAGATCGGAAGGACCGTGATCAAGATCGCGAGACGGATCGTGATGAGTTCACGGGACGGATCGTGATGAGTTCATGGGATGAATCATGATTGGATCACGGGACGGATCGTGATGAGATCGTGGGACGCACGGCGATTTGGATCGCGAAGACGTTCGACTACACCAACCGCGTTTCTTAACGCTTCCCGCTTAGCGATCTACAAGGGTATGTAGATCCACTCTCCCTCTCGTAGATGCTCATCACCATGGATAGATCTTACGTGGGCGTAGGAAAAAATTTATTTCCCATGCAACGTTCCCCAATAGGTGGGCATGATGCCACAGTCGCGGAGAGAACGGGAAGGGAATCAGGAGGCTTCCGGAGGCGAATCGAGGTGCTACGGTGGAGCTTGGAGGGGAGAACGGAGGCGGGGGAACTCGAATTCAAGCAAAGCTGAGTGGAGCCAAGGAGGCCATGGAGGAAGGGGAGAGCTCTGGTAGAGACGGGGGAGGTAAGGGAGGTGCTTGATAGGGGGAGAGAGCCAAGGGAGCGCCGAGGGGAGATCGGGGCTGCATTATATGGGCGGGGCAACGGGCCACCATGAGCTCGTGCACCGGCTCGGACCCTGCTGTTGCTAGAGTGCTTAGGAGGCCGCGGGAGCATGTCCGAGGTGTTCATGGAACTCGTCCACGACACAGGGGAGCAAGAGAGAGAGTGGGGCATCCGTGAGGGCCTCGCGCGTGTGAGGCCGGGCACTGGCCGAGCGGAGCGGCGCCGGGCACGCACGATAGAGGAGAGATGAGGGCAAGGGAGGAGGGTCTCGACACTTTGCCATGTCATGGACGTTGAGGCGGTCTTGGGGGACGGCACCACGAGGCCCAAGGCTGCTGGGAGCCTCTAATTGGGCAAGGATAAGTGGTAGAGCGCCGTTTCTACATGTCAACAACGTGGTCACCACACCATAACTTGTCCAGGGCATCTTTTTGGCAGGCAAAAGATGTCTAGCATGCAAGTCAAGCATTATAGAGGCCATTGGTACAATCTTGAGGTTAATAGAGTAGGGGGTATGTTAGCAGCAGCAAACTTGGGGGCCAGATCATGGGTTTTTACTCGAGGCAAATTGGGGAAAAACACAGTCCAATGGTCATAGGCATGGAAGGATTATATGCATAGCAAATTTAAGCTCAGGTAGATCAATGTACATGGTACTTGTAGTACAAAGCTGCATTTCTTGCAAAAATGTCGGTTTAGATGGACTGCTCATATTTCCTACATGAGCCTGCCATATTTGGGTTTGGATAGATGCATCAGTATGCATATGCGGTTGTGGCAAAGTTTGGGGGCATTTGCATGCACTGATTGATGGGAGAGCGGAAAAAGAGGTGTTGCCATGGTAAAAAGAGGGGGGAAATGGAGTAGTTACCTCCCAATAATTGATCACATGCCATGGAAAAGTTACAGGAGGTAAAGTGAGGTCATAGTATGTTGTGGTAAGAAGTTGGAAGCAAGGGGAATCTGTTTGGGTCAACTTTACTTGTCCACTAGTTTACGGCTAAAGGTGTTTGTGCTATGATTGGGCTAGGAAGGGTAATCCTATGATCTTGAGATTTACCAGGGTTAAATGGTAAGTCTATTTGGTCCTATTAACAAGTTTTCATCTCATTTGAAGAAACTTGGTAAACCCTAGAAATGGGCAGTAATGGATTTGCTCAGATCTAGCTAAGAAAAACTATCCTCCCTGATGCACCACTTGATGTGGTGATATATTTTAGGGACTATAACATGCACAAAAATTTGGGGGCCCAATGGGAAAACTTGGCAATGTAATATTACCAAATTCTTGGAATCAACAAAAATGGGTTTGAGGGGATTTGGACAAGTGTATCTGCTCCCCTTGATGCACCACATGGTGTAATATCATTATTTGGGGACTAGAACATGTCCACAAGTTTTGAGAGAAAAATGAGAAACTTCACAATGTAAAGTTGCTCAAATTTGGTTCTGGACAGGAATGGTTTTGGAACATTTTGATGCAGCAAAACAATTGGGATTGAGATGAAACTTTGCAAGATCATCACATATGACATGTGTGACTTTCTGGAATTTTCTTGGAATTTATTGCTAAAATTCCTTATATAAATATTTCAAAATCTTGATTTGGACAGAAAGGGTTTTGAGGGGTTTTGCCCATGATTTTGAACATGACCATGTGTTAAAACTCATATATATGGAAAATATGTATCCAGTGAGTTTCCCTAAATTTTCTAAAATATTTTCAAAGCACTTAAATAACTTTTCCCTATAAAAGACCATTTATGGCATTAAAAACCTTTAAATAAAATAGGAAAATAATCTTTAAAATTAATATTTGGTAGTTTTGGGAAGTCATACATATAGTAGGTTCCAAATAAAGTCTTTGGGGAAAAAGGATCCAACTAATTTGGGGACTTGTAGTGCAAATCCCAAATCAGGTGGTTTTGAAAACCTATTTTAAATAAATTCTTTTTGGCCAAAAAAATATTTTGTAAAAAATATAATTAATTCCTATTCACATGGCATGATCATTGGACAAGAGTGGGGATCAAGGAAAAGAGTTCTTGAGGGTAGGCGGATGTTTTATGAATTATAGAGAACTAGCAAGCAATCAGACAAGCAAGCAAATAACACACAAGTGAAGCATTCAAATGCACACAAAAAGTTCTAATTGGGCCTAATTTTTGAGTCATGTTAAATTAGTCATGAGTCAAAACACAGGGTGTGACAGACCTACCCCCTTACAAGAATCTCGTCCCCGAGATTCCTAGGCTAGCCATGGGAAGGATGCGGACATTCAGAGGTGAGGTAGTCTTCACGTTCCATGTCATTTCTGCTCTGGCGTGGTTGTCCTTCTGGATCTTGAAGTGCCTGATGATATGTCTTCGAGTGCACTGTTGACTTTGTCAAAGGGTGAACAGGGTTCTTGCAATATGCTAGGCTTGCCTAATGGTTAAGGGTTTGGTGGGCGAGGTTAGCAAGGGCCTGGCTTGCGTGTGTATCCCAAAGTCAGAATACGTGGCCAAGTAGTGTGTCTGTGTGCTAGTCTTGGGACTGATCACGTTGGTTAGTGACATCTAGATGTCTCACATCAAAATAGAAGGGTCGAGTCTTGGTGTAGCTTCTCGTTGACGGGGAAGTCCTTATCTTCCTTAAAGCAAGAGATCTTCAGTCGTAGGTGGTCTTCATCCTTGAGAGTGTTGAGGCGCCTCACCGTGGGCCTCTCATCAACTTCTGCTTGAGTAAGTTGCCCAGGTAGATTCTTCATTCTTCTTTGGTCATTTGTCTTCATCATCATGGACGCACGTTTCTGGAGGGTCTTTGAGTGTTTGATCTACTCTTCTCTTCGTGGCAAGGTCAGTGCTGAGTCTCGTCCCTAAGACTGAGCTTAGAGACTTGTTGTCAAAACAGGTTCTACCACTTAGGAAAGCTTCTGAGGGGGTCCTAGATGAGCTATCTACCCAAAAGTATAGACCAGCCATCCAATCCCCAAGGTCTGAGGCTTGGCAAGTGGGGTGAACCATCTTTGATAGGTGGTTTACCATGATCGAGTCAGGTTCACGTCCTTGATTGAACCACAAAGGGGCTAGCAATGAGGTCATGATAGTCGTTCCACTCCGTTCCAGGCATCTGAAGGTAGTAGGGACATACACCATCAACGTGGTGGAGTGAGGGTGCCATCAAATTCTAAGTTCCATCCTAGTCAGGAGCTGATAGGTGACTACTTAAAGCAAGGGGCTCTTTAATCCTCTCGGTGTTCAAGGACTTCGTCATGCTTGAACATCGGTGCTTCTTGATATAGTCTAGTTGATGTAGTTGGTAGAGGAGCAGTGGTTGATTTCTCTTGCTTCTTCTTCTTCATCGGGTCCCTTAACCGTAGTGGTCCTTCGTATTGCTTGGGAAAGAATGTCTTCTGTTGAAGGTAGGTAATTCAAGTAGTCCAACTCTTTCAAGGTGAGACCTTATACTCGAGGGAGGCATGGTAATGGGTGTTCCTGGGGCCTGTCCAAATAGGACCAAGGTGTTCCTTCCTCTCATTGGGTAATTAAGTATGTCATCCATGAGGATAACAACATATTTCCCGAAGTATCACATAAACACATTGTGCATGGGATATGTGACAGGAACGGGCATTCGTCCCGAATGATCACTAGTATCAAGGGTTTGTGGTCCAACCTAATAGAGGTCTTTGTGGCCACCTTCCTTATGGAAATGGTGGGTGGTGGTCACGGTGGAGTATCGACCATGGTCTTTTGACTTAGAGCCAGAGCTTATGGTCTTATCCGACCATGGCATGGCTTGGTAAAGTTTCGGGTTTCAGGGAGCTTAGGATGTGAGTGAACATCTAGCACCTTATCCTGAGCACAACTATTAGATGCCAATAGTACTACCTATTACTCCAAAGAAAATCACCCTATATCCTTGAAGGTATCATCTCATATAATTCAACTCCAATATTACACATGCTACTCATATCTCCAAGGTTTTGAGACAAGGACTATACCGAATGATCTCATATATATATACTATAGCTAACTCACATATATCCCTACATAAAAATCCTCGGGATAATTTACAAGCCACTAAGCTTGATCATGACATTACCGATCCAAGTGTTCAGCTAATATATCCAAGGTCTGAGAGGTTGCATCTCTGTGCTAAGGAAACATGTAGTATACCAATCCGAGATGTCGTTTCCTTCGTACGGATCCAGTTAAACGACCCATGAATATCAGCCACTATTACATGATCCATTACTGCAACAAATCCAGCATCGATGGTGTCCAACATAATCTCCTCGTGTTCATATAATCCACATATCATTGCAAGGACTATCATCACAATATATCCATTAACTTCCAATCTCATGGCCAACTAAACTCCAAAGTCGAGCTTATATAGATCCCTAATTTATCACTAACACAGTCCGATTTCTTCTACTATCATCCACCGGGAAACATGGTATCATGATCAAGATTATTGGACTCAATCAAAGTTACTCTGAACCATGTGGTTTAATTGATCTCGAGCACCTAGTAGGATCACCTACTTAAATCCAAGGTTTACATCTAGTAAGAATTTCCTACTAGTTACTCCAGTTACTATTGTAACATCATCCATCCAATATCAATATTACTTGCAAAAGTCAAGTCATTAATCCACCAAAAATTCTGGCTTGTGATTATAATCGCCCTACTAAATCCAAATTGATTCAAGGGAGAAGTAAGTTATGCTACTCTATCAACTTGATCCACCAAGTTCGTTCACCAACATAAAAGTCTCGTAATCCTCCAAAGGGTCTCAACTACTTCCTCAAGACATCTATTATGGCTAAATCAAATCATTATCCACAAATCGTATACCCTTAGACCGATTCTTCCAATGGCATGAAGGTTCTAGTGCTAGCGTAAGAATGAAGGATGTTTGTTCACTATGATCCGTGCAAGGCAAGGGTCATTGAAGCTTAATAAGTGCTCTGGCAAATCCGTGTGTTAAACAAGTGATTAGATGCTTGTGCTGGGGAAGCTTGTGAGGTCTAGGTTGGTCTAGGGAGGGGTTCCCAATCTTGAGGGAAGAGCTTATCCCTATGGGTTTGCGTCTGGTTAAGTACATCGTAGTCATGGTCTCCAATGCTAGTTGTCCGTCAAGGTGGATGCTTGGTGCATCTTGTCTTGCTGGTCTTCAGTTGACGAGATAGGGAGGGAAAGTAGCATTGAGAGGAGTGCCTAAGGGGGTGGTATAGTGCAAGTGCTGAAAATTTCAAACTCAAACATCAAGGCAAGGTAGATGATATAGTGGTGCACTTGTTGCCTAGGGCAAATGTGTGCCTTGCACCAAATCACAAACAAGAAAAAAACCAACAACACACACATCATGGTTCTATCAGAACCATCATATGGACTCAACTTCGCATAGGGGACACACGACCTATCCTATCCTAGGGGTCCTCGGACTCAGTAGTCGTGCTTTCCTCGTGTCTTAGAGAAGAGTCGGCTTAGCCTTCTGGGTCTTGTTCAGGTGTCGCTATGTCTTTGGTTGTTGTTCATCAAAACGATCCTGGTTGTGCCTGAAGAGTCCTGGATGAATTCGGGTTTGTTAAGTTGACAATGAAGGTGATTCTTCACGAGTGTTGTTGATAGGGTCTTCTGGTGTCCTCGTGATCATGACAATGCCTTCTTGTCTCTTGAGATGTAGAGCATTCCAGGTAGGCAACCTTTTATGCAATGTCATTAACAAGGCATGGTATAGTTGTATCCTGCCGGTCACGGTGACGATATCATCGGCACCAAGAGCGGGGAATGATGAGAACCGTTTTCCCTGCTCACTATAGTGAGGCGGACCAAATGGCGAGGTTCTCATACACCGGTGGTTACCGATATAACAACGAAAAGGACAGGGTTGCTCTACTAGCGACGCATTATCATGATAGTGCATGTCTTGTGCCCTGGTCATCAAAGGCTAGGGTGGCATCATCCTGGGGCATTGTCGAGGGTGTCACTATCATCTAAGTCTTGACATCCTCATCCTTCGAGAAGGTGCCTTCTATTGGTATCACCTTGTCTAGTCTTGCCAACTTGGGTCCAAGATATGTCGGCAATCGTCTGGCAAGGTGGCTTCCTTCCAGGTTACCCACAAGGATTACAAGGAATCCCGTGGTCAGGGACACAAGGGTAGTAGCTACCATTTGCAAAGTTTTTGAAAAGTAGACGAGGAGATCTAAGAGAAAAGTGGTGGAGGTGTTAAGGCAAAAACCTTTGCTTCCCTTGGAATTTTAGGAGAGGCGAGACATATAGAGGCTTTGTAGGTAATTTTGAAGGGTCTGGAAAAATGGTCTTGTCCTAACTAACGTCCATGCTAACTAAGGGCTTCCTACAATTAGGATGGCTCTAATACTGGCTCTATGGGGACCCCAACTCATAAGTCGTGATCACCGAATGTACGTGCATAGTGATCCCAGAGACTAATGCTCACTAAACACACAAAAACTGAATAACAAGAGTCTTACATCCATTACATAGCGGTTTACTCAAATATGGCCTTTATGGCCAAGTCTTCATATGATTGTAGCAGAAATCTTCAACGATAGCATGAACCCATGACATCTGCCCTTAACCCTACAGGCATTCTAACTAGGAAGCGTCCTAGCTCGCATGTCCGTCACCAAGGTAATCTTCATCATAACCTGATATTTCATGCCTGGCCAATAAAATAACCAGTTGCAAGCCAATGAGTACTTTGAATGTACTCCCAAGTAACCCATGTTTGGAACAAGGCAATAACAATGCATGAAATAGCACTAAGTAGGTATTTTGCGGAAAGCCAATTTTTAATGCAATGTCATGATCAAGCAACTATGTGTAAGCATGCATCAACAGTTCGCAGATATCCATAGGAACAAGTTACAGATATCATCATAAGCAGGGGTTGAACATCTCATGTTCATTCATCACATCAAGTCTTCAGACTTGTCTCAAGTATCATCCTTCTGTCATCCGCACACACACACAACAATTTTGTGAAAACTTCTGGATATGGCATAAGCAGCACCACCCAACTGTCCTTGATCGTGGACACGACTATTTGAATAGTTTTACACTTTGCAGAGGTTGCATACTTTACCCACAAGACTCGGGGAACTTCCATGTCATCCATGACTCGCGGTATATAACATACCTGAGGTAAGCACCCGAACAATGCCTTTCCCCTGGCGATACTAAACAAAGAGTCCACTCGATTGGTACCAATCCCACATGATGTACATCACTCATAGCATCCATGCAGGGACCAACGGTGTGCCCGATGCCTGTGAAGACAGCGCATGATCGTCCATACTGGCACGACCCCGTACCGAGAGTGACCACACCACTCCCGCCACTAGTAATGTGGACTCCTTGCCACTACCCACCAAAGTAATCAATAGATCCCTATCCCATAAGGGGTATCGTGATTGCACATGTAAGGTTGGGATAGTCGACAAATCTTAAACCCTCCATTTTCTAAAACACACACAATCACTTCCTCCAGTACACCACTTCTTTCTCAAGTGGTCACCCAACTCATCATCATCTTCCTCGGGCATTAGTGGCACCCGACGGGGTTTTCGAAAAGTCTTTGAAATCATCTCTTTATTTCCATCACCATGCATAATCCCGATCCCACTTGCGTAGCATCTACTAGCATCCTATCTAGTCCCACCCGCACAACCCTCATAAGGATGGTAGGGTCATGCACGATGCAAGTATCAACGGTAAAAGTAACAAGGGCATCCCACCGAAGTGGTCAGCACATCAACATGATCAACATCACAGAAATAAGTGCTATATGCCATGCAAATAAAAGGGTTCTTAGTCATGGTCAAAGGGTTGCTTTCCTGGCTTCGCAAAGTCTTCGAGGTCTTCACACGCTTCTCGTCCAACTCCGAGCACTTCGTCTATTTCGTCAACTATCGCCGGAAACAACCACAATAAGCAACACAACAAGCGGAAAATAAAGTGTTCTATAAATGGGATATTTATTTGTCTTGGGCACCTGTGGTGATGAGAAAACTAACCAAAGAGGTTTCATTGGATGTGGATCAAGGGGGGTTTTTGAATGGTGGAAATGAAGGAAATGATGATCCTATAAGATGTCCATGGAAAAATATTTTTATATAAATGAGTGGAGGCACTCATCAAAGAGGGGATGATATTAGAAGAATTTACAAAGTGGTTTCACTAGATTTCGAGTTGGCATGATTATTCTAGGGATTTGCAAAGTGGATCGTATATGGAGAAATGGTCCATTATTTGACATAGCAGAATAAGTGTGAGGAAAAATGCTCATATCTTAAGTAATGATTTTAGATGCACCTAGGATTTTGAACCACTGTATTTGGAATTTATATGACCCCTCTAGGAATTTTGCAATGGGGGTTCCTCATAGTTCAAATGCAAGTTTGAATTTCTACACGATAGAAAAGTTTTCTGGAAAAATGATCAGGATATGTTTTTGGATAGAGCATGATTTTAGGAACACCGAGGACTTTGAATCAACTGATTTGGAGGTCATATGAATTTTCTAGTCTGTCAAGAAAAAGAAAATGGAAAAAATCAATATACCTCTTGGGCTATACCACGCTCAGTTCGCAAAATGGGAATTGGGCTGGCCCAGCTGCCTGACTATGCGCACGGAAGAGCCACACCAAAGGCATACTCTCGGAGGTACGCTTTCTCAGCGGGGAGGCGGTTGCAGGCAGCCTGCTTCCACTTAACAGGGGGGCGGCCCAGATGTGGCTTACAGGCGGGGCCCGCCCATCAGGTCTATCTCCCTCCTCTCGCTCAAACAGGAGGAGGCGGGGAAGGTCGGTCGTGCCCACGCCAATACCCCGTTCCGACGGCACAGGGCCTCCCCGGCGGCGACCCGACCACCGGCGAGCTCGGGAAGGTGAGCCGCACGCTCCTAGGTGGTCCTCGGGCCCTAGGGAGATCGGGGTTGCACACAGCCCCCACCACGGCGGAGTAGGCCATTAGCCATGGTGGGCATGACACCACTATCGCGGAGAGAAGGGGAAGGGAATCAGGGGGCTTCTAGAGGTGAATGGAGGTGCTACGATGGAGCTTGGAGGGGAGAACGGAGGTGGGGGAGCTCGAATTCAATCAAAGCCGAGCGGATCCAAGGCAGCCATGGAGGAAGGGGAGAGCACTAGGAAAGATGGGGGAGGTAAGGGAGGTGCCTGAGAGGGGGAGAGAGCCAAGGGAGCGCCGAGGGGAGCTCGGGGCTGCATTATATGGGCGGGGCAATGGTGCACCGCGAGCTCGTGCACTGGCTCGGACCCTGCCGCTGCTGGAGTGCTCGGGGGGCGCAGGAGCGTGTCCAGGGTGTTCGTGGAACTCGTCCATGACATAGGGGAGCAAGAGAGAGAGAGAGGGGCGTCCTCCAGGGCCTCGCGCGTGTGAGGCCAGGCACTAGCCGAGCGGAGTGGCGCCGGACACACGCGATAGAGGAGAGATAAGGGCAAGGGAGGAGGGTCCCGACACTGCCGTGTCGTGGACGTCGAGGCGGTTTTGGGGGACGGCACCACGAGGCCCAAGGCTATCGGCAGCCTCTGATTGGGCAAGGACAAGTGGCAGAGCGCCGTTTCTGCATGTCAACGACGTCATCACCATGCCATAGCTTGTCCAGGGCATCTTTTTGGCAGGCAAAACATGTCGAGCATGCAAAACATGCATTATAGAGGCCACTGGTGCAATCTTGAGGTTAATAGAGCAGGGGAGATGGGGGTTCCAAAGGGGGTAAGTTAGCAGTAACAAACTTGGTGGCCAGATCATGGGTTTTTACTGGAGGCAAATTGGGGAAATACCTTGTCTGGTGGTCATAGGCATGCAAGGATTATATGCACCGCAAATTTAAGCTCAGGTAGAACAATGTACATGGTACTTGTAGTACAAAGATGCATTTTCTGCAAAAATGTAGGTTTAGATGGACTGCTCATATGTCCTACATGAGTCTGCCATATTTGGGTTTGGATAGATGCATCAGTATGCATATGAGGTTATGGCAAAGTTTGGGGGCATTTGCATGCACTGATTGATGGGAGAGGGGGAAAAGAGGTGCTGCCATAGTAAAAATAGGGGGGAAATGGAGGAGTTACCTCCCAATAACTGATCACACACCATGTAAAAGTTACAGGAGGTAAAGTGAGGTCATAGTATATTGTAGTAAAAAGTTGGAGGCAAGGGGAATCTGTTTGGGTCAACTTTGTTTGTGCACTAGTTTATGGCTGAAGGTGTTTATGCTGTGATTGGGCTAGGCAGGGAAATCCTATGATCTTGAGATTTACCAGGGGTAAATGGTAAGTCTATTTGGTCATGTTAACAAGTTTTCAGCTCATTTGAAGAAACTTGATAATGCAAACTTGGTAAACCCTAGAAATGGGCATAAATGGATTTTCTCAGATCTAGCTAAGAAAAACTGTCCTCCCTCATGCACCACTTGATGTGGTGACATATTTTAGGGACTATAACATGCACAAAATGTTTGGGGCCCAATGGGAAAACTTGGCAATGTAATATTACCAAATTCTTGGAATCAACAAAAATGGGTTTGAGGGGATTTGGACAAGTGTATCTGCTCCCCTTGATGCACCACATGGTGTAACATCATTATTTGGGGACTAGAACATGTCCACAAGTTTTGAGCGCAAAATGGGATACTTCACAATGTAAAGTTGCTCAAATTTGGTTCTGGACAGGAATGGTTTTGACATATTTTGATGAAGCAAAACAATTGGGATTGAGAAGAAACTTTGCAAGATTATCACATATGACATGTGTGACTTTCTAGAATTTCCTTGGTATTTACTGAGAATATTCCTTATATAAATATTTCAAAAGGTTGATTTGGACAGGAAGGGTTTTGAGGGGTTTTGCCCATGATTTTGAACATGACCATGTGTTGAAACTCGTATATATGGAAACTATATATCCATTGAGTTTCCCTAAATTTTCTCAAATATTTTGAAAGCACTTAAATAATTTTTCCCTTTAAAAGACCATTTCTGGCATTAAGAAAAACATTTAAATAAAATAGGAAAATAATCTCTAAAATTAATATTTGGTAGTTTTGGGAAGTCATATATATATAGTAGGTTCCAAATAAAGTCTATGGGGAAAAGGATCCAAATAATTTGCGGACTTGTAGTGCAAATCCCAAATCAGGTGGTCTTGAAAACCTATTTTAGATAAATTATTTTTGGCCAAAATAATATTTTGTAAAAAAAATATAATTAAGTCATATTCACATGGCATGATCATTGGACAAGAGTGGGGATCAAGGAAAAGAGTTATTGAGGGTAGTCATAGTCTCCAATGCTAGTTGTCCGTCAAGGTGGATGCTTGGTGCATCTTGTCTTCCTGGTCTTCAGTTGACGAGATAGGGAGGGAAAGTAGCATCAAGAGGAGTGCCTAAGGGGGTGGTATAGTGCAAGTGCAATCAAGCAAGTGCCAAAAATGTCAAACTAAAACATCAAGGCAAGGTAGGTGATATAGTCGTGCACTTGTTGCCTAGGGCAAATGTGTGACTTGCACCAAAGCACAAACAAGAAAAAAACAAGCAACACACACAATCATGGTTCTATCAGAACCATCATATGGACTCGGCTTCGCATAGAGGGACACACGACCTATCCTAGCCTAGGGGTCCTCGGACTTAGTAGTCGTGCTTTCTTCGTGTCTTGGAGAGTAGTCCGCTTAGCCTTCTGGGTCTTCTTCAGGTGTCGCTATGTCTTTGGTTGTTGTTCATAAAAACGATCATGGTTGCGTCTAAAGAGTCCTTGACGAATTTGGGTCTGTTGAGTTGACGATGAAGGTAATTCTTCACGGTTGTTGTTGATAGGGTCTTCTGGTGTCCTCGTGATCATGACAATGCCTTCTTGTCTCTTGAGACGTAGAGCATTCCAGGTAGGCAACCTTTTATGCAATGTCATTAATAAGGCATGGTATAGTTGTATCCTGCCGGTCACGTTGACGATATCATCGCCACCAAGAGCGGGGAATGATGAGAACCATTTTCCCTGCTCACTATAGTGAGGCGGACCAAATGGCGAGGTTCTCATACATCGATGGTTACCGATATAACAACGAAAAGGACAGGGTTGCTCTACTAGCGATGCATTATCATGACATTGCATGTCTTGTGCCCTGGTCATCGGAGGCCAGGGTGGCATCATCCTGGGGCTTTGTCGAGGGTGTCACTATCATCTAAGTATTGACATCCTCATCCTTCGAGAAGGTGTCTTCTGTTGGTAGTAGCAACCATTTGCAAAGTTTTTGAAAAGAAGACGAGGAGAGCTAAGAGAAAAGTGGTGGAAGTGCTAAGACAAAAACCTTTGCTTCCCTTGGAATTTTAGGAGAGGCGAGACATATAGAGGCTTTGTAGGTGATTTTGAAGGGTCTGGAAAAATGGTTTTGTCCTAACTAACATCCATGCTAACTAAGGGCTTCCTACAATCAGGATGGCTCTGATACAAGCTCTATGGGGACCCTGACTCATAAGTCGTGATCACCGAATGTACGTGCACAGTGATCCCAGAGATCAATGCCCACTAAACACACAGAGACTGAATAACAAGAGTCTTACATCCATTACATGGAGGTTTACTCAAATATGACATTTATGACCAAGTCTTCATATGATTGCAGCGGAAATCTTCAACGATAGCGTGAACCCATGACATCTGCCTTAACCCTACAGGCATTCTGATTGGGAAGCGTCCTAGCTCGCATGTCCATCACCAAGGTAATCTTCATCATAACCTGATCTTTCATGCCTGGCCAATAAAATAACCAGTGGCAAGCCAATGAGTACTTTGAATGTACTCGCAAGTAACCCATGTTTGGAACAAGGCAATAACAATGCATGAAATAGCACTAAGTACGTATTTTGCGGAAAGCCAATTTTGAATGCAATGTCATGATCAAGCAACTATATGTAAGCATGCATCAATAGTTGGCAGGTATCCATATGAATAAGTTACAGATATCATCATAAGCAGGGGTTGAACATCTCATGTTCATTCATCACATCAAGTCTTCAGACTTGTCTCAAGTATCATCCTTCTGTCATCCGCACACACACACACACCAAGTTTGTGAAAACATCTGGATGTGGCATAAGCAGCACCACCCAACTATCCTTGACCATGGACACGTCTATTCGAATAGTTTTACGCTGTAGAGGCTGCATACTTACCCACAAGACTCGGAGAACTTCCGTGTCATCCATGACTCGCGGTATATAACATACCCGAGGTAAGCACCCGAACAATGCCTTTCCCCTGGCGATACTAAATGAAGATTCCACTCGATCGGTACCCATCGCACATGATGTACATCACTCGTAGCATCCATGCAGCGACCAACAGTGTGCCCAGTGCCTGTGAAGACAGCGCATGATCGTCCATACTGGCATGACCCCATATCAAGAGTGACCACGCCACTCCCGCCACTAGTAATGTGGGCTCCTTGCCAGTACCCACCAAAGTAATCAACAGAGCCCCGTCCCATAAGGGGTATTGTGGTTGCGCATGTAAGGTTGGGACAGTCGACAAATCTTAAACCCTTCGTTTTCGAAAACACACACAATCACTTCCTCCGATACACCACTTCTTTCTAAAGTGGTCACCCAACTCATCATCATCTCCCTCAGGCATTAGTGGCACTCGACGGGGTTTTCGAAAAGTCTTTAAAATCATCTCTTTATTTCCATCACCATGCATAATCCCGATCCCACTTGCGTAGCATCTACTAGCATCCTATCTAGTCCCACCCGCACAACCCTCATAAGGACGGTCATGCACGATGCAAGTATCAACGGTAAAAGTAACGAGGGCATCCCACCGAAGTGGTCAGCACATCAACATGATCAACATCACGGAAATAAGTGTTATATGCCATGCAAATAAAAGGGTTCTTAGTCATGGTCAAAGGGCTGCTTTCCTGGCTTCGCAAAGTCTTCGAGGTCTTCACACGCTTCTCGTCCAACTCCAAGCACTTCGTCTATTTTGTCAACTATCGCCGGAAACAACCACAATAAGCAACACAACAAGCAAAAAAATAAAGTGCTCTATAAATGGGATATTTATTTGTCTTGGACACCTGTGATCATGAGAAAACTAACCAAAGAGGTTTCATTGGATGGGGATCAAGGGGGATTTTTGAATGGTGGAAATGATGATCCTATAAGATGTCCATGGAAAAGTATTTTTATATAAATAAGTGAAGGCACTCATCAAAGAGGTGATGATATTAGAAGAATTTACAAAGTGGTTTCACTGGATTTGGCGTTGGCATGATTATTCTAGAGATTTGCAAAGTGGATCATATATGGAGAAATGGTCCATTATTTGACATAGCAGAATAAGTGTGAGGAAAAATGCTCACATCTTAAGAAATGATTTTAGATGCACCTAGGATTTTGAATCACTACATTTGGAATTTATATGACCCCTCTAGGAATTTTGCAATGGGGGTTCCTCATAGTTCAAATGCAAGTTTGAATTTCTACACAATAGAAAAGTTTTCTGGAAAAATGATCAGGATATGTTTTTGGATAGAGCATGATTTTAGGAACACCCAAGACTTTGAATCAACTGATTTGGAGGTCATATGAATTTTCTAGTCTGTCAAAAAAAGAAAATGGAAAAAATAATTAAACCTCTTGGGCTATACCATGATCAGTTTGCAAAATGGGAATTAGGCCGGCCCAGCTGCCTGACTGTGCGCACGGAAGAGCCACGCCAGAGGCAACTCTCGGAGGTACGCTTTCTCAGCGGGGAGGCAGTTGCAGGCAGCCCGCTTCCACTTGACAGGGGGGCCCGGCCGGGTGTGGCTTGAAGGTGGGGTCCACTCGTCAGGTCTATCTCCCTCCTCTCGCTCGAACAGGAGGAGGCGGGGAAGGTCGGCTGTGCCCGCGCCAGCACCCCGTTCCGATGGCACAGGGCGTCCCCGGCGGTGACCCGACCACCGGTGAGCTCGGGGCGGTGAGCCGCATCGCCTAGGCGGTCCTCGGGACCTGGGGAGATCGGGGTTGCGCACAGCCCCCACCGTGGCGGAGTAAGCCATTGGCCATGGTGGGCATGACGCCACTGTCGCGGAGAGAAGGGGAAGGGAATCAGGGGGCTTCTGGAGGCGAATCGAGGTGCTACGATGGATCTTGGAGGGGAGAACGGAGGCGGGGGAGCTTGAATTCAATCAAAGCCAAGCGGAGAAAGGGGGATATGGAGGAAGGGGGAGAGCACTGGGAGAGATGGGGGAGGTAAGGGAGGTGCCTGAGAGGGGGAGAGAGCCAAGGGAGCGCCGAGGGGAGCTCGGGGCTGCATTATATGGGCGGGGCAACAGTACAGCACGAGATCGTGCACCAGTTCGAACCCTACCGCTGCTGGAGTGCTCGGGAGGCGCGGGAGCGTGTCCGGGGTGTTCATGGAACTCGTCCACGACACAGGGGAGCGAGAGAGAGAGCGGGGCGTCCGCCAGGGCCTCGCGCATGTGAGGCCAGGCACTGGCCGAGCAGAGCGGCGCCGGGCACACACAATAGAGGAGAGATGAGGGTAAGGGAGGAGGGTCCCGACACTCTGCCATGTCGTGTACGTCGAGGCGGTCTCGGGGGACGGCACCATGAGGCCCAAGGCTGTCGGGAGCCTCTGATTGGGCAAGGACAAGTGGTAGAGCACCGTTTCTGCATGTCAACGACGTCATCACCACGCCATAGCTTGTCCAGGGCATCTTTTTGGCAGGCAAAAGATGTCGAGCATGCAAGGCATGAATTATAGAGGCCACTGGTGCAATCTTGAGGTTAATAGAGCAGGGGAGATGGGGGTTCCATAGGGGTTAAGTTAGCAGCAGCAAACTTGGGGGGCAGATCATGGGTTTTTACTGGAGGCAAATTGGGGAAAAACCGTGTCCACTGGTCATAGGCATGGAAGGATTATATGCACCGCAAATTTAAGCTCAGGTAGATCAATGTACATGGTACTTGTAGTACAAAGCTGCATTTTCTGCAAAAATGTAGGTTTAGATGGACTGCTCATATGTCCGACATGAGTCTGCCATATTTGGGTTTGGATAGATGCATGAGTATGCATATGAGGTTGTGGCAAAGTTTGGGGGCATTTGCATGCACTGATTGATGGGAGAGGGGGAAAGAGGTGCTGTCATAGTAAAAAGAGGGGGGAAATGGAGGAGTTACCTCCCAATAATTAATCACACACCATGTAAAAGTTACAGGAGGTAAAGTGAGGTCATAGTTTGCTGTGGTAAAAAGTTGGAGGCAAGGGGAATCAGTTTGGGTCAACTTTGTTTGTCCACTAGTTTATTGCTGAAGGTGTTTGTACTGTGATTAGGCTAGGCAGGGAAATCCTATGATCTTGAGATTTACCAGGGGTAAATGGTAAGTCTATTTGGTCATGTTAACAAGTTTTCAGCTCATTTGAAAACACTTGATAATGCAAACTTGGTAAACCCTAGAAATGGGCATAAATGGATTTGCTCAGATGTAGCTAAGAAAAAATATCCTCCCTGATGCACCACTTGCTGTGGTGACATATTTTAGGGACTATAACATCCACAAAAAGTTTGGAGTCCAATGGGAAAACTTGGCAATGTAATATTACCAAATTCTTGGAATCAACAAAAATGGGTTTGAGGGGATTCGGACAAGTGTATCTGCTCCCCTTGATGCACCACATGGTGTAACATCATTATTTGGGGAGTAGAACATGTTCACAAGTTTGGAGAGCAATATGAGAAACTTCACAATGTAAAGTTGCTCAAATTTGGTTCTGGACAGGAATGGTTTTGGCATATTTTGATGAAGCAAAACAATTGGGATTGAAATGAAACTTTGCAAGATTATCACATATGACATGTGTGACTTTCTAGAATTTTCTTGGTATTATTGAGAATATTCCTTATATAAATATTTCAAAAGGTTGATTTGGACAGAAAGGGTTTTGAGGGGTTTTGCCCATGATTTTGAACATGACCATGTGTTGAAACTCATATATATGGAAAATATATATCCATTGAGTTTCCCTATATTTTCTCAAATATTTTGAAAGCACTTAAATAATTTTTCCCTATAAAAGACCATTTATGGCATTAAGAAAAACCTATAAATAAAATAGGAAAATAATCTTTAAAATTAATATTTGGTGGTTTTGGGAAGTCATATATATAGTAGGTTCCAAATAAAGTCTTTGGGGAAAAAGGATCCAACTAATTTGCGGAATTGTAGTGCAAATCCCAAATCAAGTGGTTTTGAAAACCTATTTTAGGTAAATGATTTTTGGCCAAAATAATATTTAAAAAAATATAATTAAGTCCTATTCACATGGCATGATCATTGGACAAGAGTGGGGATCAAGGAAAAGAGTTCTTGAGGCTAGGAGGATGTTTTATGAATTATAGAGCATTAGCAAGCAATCAGAGAAGCAAGCAAATTACACACAAGTCAGCATTCAAATGCACACACACAAAATTAATTGGCCCTAATTTTTGAGTCAAGTTAACTTAGTCATGAGGCAAAACACAGGGTGTGACAGCAACTTTACTCAACAAATCTCAAACTTGGTGGTAAATCTCAATTTTACCTACCATTTGATCCTGTTAAGTCTCATAATAAGGAGAATCGTTTTACTTGCTCAAACTTGCATCAAACACCTTCTGTTGCATTACAAAAGGTAGTTTTTCGACCACTTCTACTCTTCTCCTTGAGCTGCAAATTTTACCAGAGCCCTTACTAGTTCCCCTTTACCTCCAGTAAGCTCTGCATGGCCATATCCCAATTATTGGTGGGGTAAAACCTCACATTTCCTCCCTGTATAGCAGGATTTCCACCTCTTTTTACCTCTCCTCTTGCTTCTACCCCACCCCTCCTCTACCAGAGCATCCTAGGAGCATCCCTGCATTCCCGGAGAGCAAGTGGACAACGTGGGCATGCCCAGATCACGTGTTGCATGCCATGGCATGCAATAAGCACGCTCTAGAGCGCGCTACAGTGCGCCCCCGCACTATAGCCATCACCCCATGCATGGCCCGACCACCTTGGACTCCCCCATTTTGCCACTTGGATGGCCTCGGCGTTCGGGACACGCCCGACGGTCGGCCCCCTCCTCTCTCTCTCTCCCTTCTCTGGCCTCCCTAGCACACGCGTTATGCCACCCGAGCACCCCTATGGGCAAGCTCACACGCACGAGCCCTGTCGGCTCCCCGCTCCCTCTCTCATCCTCCCTGGGCGTGGACCTCGTCCACGAAGTCCGTAGACATGTTCCCACGACCCCTGAGCCCTCAAGCAGCGGCAATGTCCGAGCCTTTGCACATGCCTACGATGCATCACGCCCCCGCCTATAAGAACCCTCCTGAGCTCACCTCTGCCAACCTCTCCCCCCTATCCCCCCTATGAACCTCCCAGATCAGCCACTCATCCTCCCCTGGCCTCCATCGATGTACATGGCCAAAGCCCCGCTGGCGGCTTCTGCTCAATTTCGAGCACGATGGGTAACCTCTCCCTCTCCAAGCCTCACCAAATCACCTCCTCTGACGTGTTAACCTCCCGCGTGCTCCAGTTCTTCCTCTCGATGGCCATAGCTCCGCATCCATATTGACTGTCGCTATATTCCGACGTGGTGGATGCTGCTCTCGGCCCTGACTCCCCCAGGGCCTGAAAACATCCCAAGCACATGAGGCTCAGTGCCCTAAGCATGCCGGTGGCAAGAGCACCGCCTGTCACAGCCCTAGATTATTGCCTGTAAATAGTTGCATTGTGATCAGTCACGTCATCATGTTTATTTTTGCTAAAATTGATTGGAGGGAATTTTTCAAATCCTCATAAATCATATAAAAAGAAATGATCAAGTTCAAAATTTTCAAACGTGTCCAAGAAAATGTTCCTGTTAAACTCTGAAATTATTAGCAAGGGTTAAAATTCAAACCAATAATTTTGGGATAGCATAGGCATTTATTTGGTGGTATTTGAATTAATTCATAGCTATTTGAATTGGATTTATATCTACTATAAAAGAAATATAAGTCCAACAATGCTGAACCTTTTGGGGGGGGTTTAGAATAATTCATTTGGCATCCATAAAACTTTCAGCATTTAACCAAAATGATCTAGTATTTTTCTAGATCAAAACAGAGAAGAAATAATTTGAAAAGAAAACAAAATAAAGAAAAGGGGAAATAGGAAGGCTTACCTGTAGCCGGCCCATTAGGCAGCCCAGCCCACTAGGGGCATCGCCGTCTTCTTCCTCCTTCCAGAAGGCAGAGGAGAAGGAGGCCACGGCGCCCGCGGCCTCGTGCCATGCCGGCAGGTGCTTGTCTGCTTCCCCCAAGCCAGCGAGGCGTCGGGGATAAGCGCTGGACCCGTCTAGATCCCCTCCTCCTCGCCATCTCTCTTCTCTTGCTCTCTTCCTCGCCTCTGCTCGCCATGGTCGACCGTCCGCTAGCTTGCCGCCGCAGCTGCTGCCACTCCCTCTCGCCCCGAGCTAGCCAAGAGCTCCGCAATGTTGCCCGCTCGACCTCGGAAGGCCTCCCTCCTCGCCAGCGTCGCTGTTTCCTCTATCGAACACCAAAGATCGCCGGCGACCCTACGCTCGCCTCGCTGCCCCTCCAGGCCCCCCTTGACGACATCGAGCCCCCCGTAAGCCGCCACGTCCATTCCTCCTCATCCCAGCTCTTCTCGCACCCCTAGGCCATAGCGCCGCCGTGGCCAAACTCTGGCCGCCGCCAAGTTGCTTGTTGCCATTGCCGTAAGCCGCCTTAGCTCCTCCCGCTAGCTCTGCTAGATGCGGTGGAGCTCTAGCTCCACGTAGGTGCCCTCCGCCGGCCATTTAGTCGTCGGAGGAGGAATTCTGTCGCCCTTCACCGTCTCTCGAGACGCCGGCAATGAGTCGTGGGTCAACTCCGGTGACTTTGACCCCCCGGTTGACCGGGTTTGACCCTGCCTGGGTCACTGACAGGTGGGGCAAGACTCTGGTTAATTTCAGGTTTAGGCACTAAATTAATTAATTCAATTAATTAGTTTAATGGGCCACTGACTAGTGGGCCCTGTCGTGTTAATTAGTATTAAGTATTAAAACTAAACGCTGTTAGTGACTGTGTCACTGACCAGTGGGACCCACTGGTCATATTTGGCTTGAGACAGTCAATTGACCTGCTGAGGTCATGATGACACAGTGCTGATGCAATAAAGGAATTTTTTGTTGAAAGAGTAAATCAGGAAAGTCCAGAAAATATTCAAAACTTCTAACAATCATAGAAAATAATTTGTAGCTCACATGAAAATAATTATATATGAAAAATGATCAGAAAAATCCAATGAATCTGTTTATGCCCTGATCATGCATCTTTGAACAAGTTAACACCACCAAGTAGGACATTTTATGATTAGGGCAATATATGAATTATCATTTGGAGTTGGAACTCAAACTTGTTTGAATTCCACTTCAAATAATTTGGCTAATTATTCCTCTAGGTCAATTCAGTACCTTAACTTGTCATATCATGCATCATGTTTGTTGCATTGCATTGAATGTATTCCTTTCTTGTTTGCCAGTGTTTCTTCCTTCTCGATAGACGTGGTTCCGACATTGTGATCGCTGACATCAATGAAGAGAAAGAATATCTTCAGAACTGTCAGGCAAGCAAACCCCCTTGAGCATACTGATATGAACCCACTCTCTCGCTCCTACTCTCTTTTACTGCATTAGGATAATAACGATTCAACGGTTACATGTCCTCGGTAGTTGAACCCATTCCTTTGCATGACCTGTCTTTGCCATAGTAAATAGATGAAACCACTTAGCATGAGTAGCAACTGATTGAGCCTTGTTGTGCTTACTCATCCATGCTTGCTTACTTACTGTGTTTGCTATGCTTAGAGTCGTGCCGGGTCGGGTTTGATCCATCTGGAGATGAATCGGAATGGCAGTGTTCATGTCCTACTGTGTGAGAGCTAAGTGTGTGAACACGATTTGGTAAAGGTAGCGATGAGAGGCCATGTAGGAGTACATGGCGAGTTGTCTCATTAGGACCGTCCTTAAGAACCAAGTTATGTGTATGTTATCCAAGACAATATACTACCACACATTGGGTTCCAGTAACTCGACCCCTCTCGGCTTATTAATCGCCAAGACCTCTACCCAGGAGTTGCAACTAGTTTCTGGTGTTTGTAGGAAAAGTGTTGGCGGTCGTGCATAGCGCTGCCCGACGGGGTGGACTGTGATGCGGTATAGGCACAGTGCCACGGTATACCAAGTGGCACCCGAACGATGGGCTTGGGAACCCTGCGCACATCGTTTGAGGCCGTAGCGGAAACTTCGGCCGGACTTCCGTACGGTTTCAGTCTTAAATAGGCGATAAACCTGGACTAGGGTCTTGTGTGATTGACGGTCGTGGCCGACTCCCTCGTTGGGCTTCCGCTTGAAGGTTGCCGAGGTGCCTTTTTCGTGCACATGGCGATAAGTGGCGAGAGCGTGTGTGAAGAAGTATACCCCTGCAGGGTGAAATAATCTGTTCGAATAGTCGTGTCCTCGGATATGGACTACTTGGAGAACTTATGTGGTTCATACAAAACTTGAAGTGGATACTCTAAAATACGCAAGATAAGCGTGAGTGCTATGGATGGCCTTCTCGTAGGGAGACGAGAGTGGATCCATAGTGGTGTATCGATTTGGTGAATATGTGGACTCGTGTGCGCTATCCCACCTCAAAAGAAAGTACTTGTAGTCATAGTATAGGTTAGCCAAGAGTCAAAGTTGGCTTGATGCAATAAACTCCACAATCCCCTTCGTTGACAATGGTGCATATGTAGCTAGATCCGATGTAAGTCTTGCTAAGTACCTTTGTACTCATGTTTGCTTAATTTATGTTTTTGCGGAGGAGAAGTCAGTCGCATTAGTGGTATTTACGACGTGAAGTTCGATGTTGAACGGATTAGCTTGGGAATCCCAGACAGAGGTTTGGTTCCTTTTGTAGGGTCATTGTAGCTTTTTAGGATCCTCCCGCCACTTTTGTAGATGTCTGTACCCAGTCATGTTTAAGTTCCGCTTGTTTGTTTTAATGCTCTGAATGTTGGGTCTTGTGATCATGTTTGTATAATCGTATTGTGTTGGCTCTTCCGAGCCTTCTAAATAAATGTTGTAATGTTGTATGGTTATGTTGTGATGCCATAGTTGTATCTATGCATATCGGGCATGTCGTGCGTATGTGTGATGTGCAATGGTATGTATTGGATTCGACACCTAGTTGTGTGCCTTTAGTAGTACTCTTTATGGGGAAATGGCTCTTTGTGCTTCCACCGAGCCTTGGTAGCTTGCTACTACTCCGGACACATTGATTGACCGGCGTGTATCCTTCTTTGCTGCTGTGTCCGTCCCTTCGGGGAAATGTCTCACAGTGTAATGGAGTCCCTGTAGCCTGCTATGACTCGTCTACGTGAAGTGATGACATTTATGTCCCATGGCGTAATGGAGTCCTTGTATCTTGCTATGACTCGTCTACACACACTAGAGATCGAAACCTGCATTGCTGTGTTACGTATGCCTGTCCCTGTACGGATGTGCCACTTGGGTTCTACGACTAGTCATGTCGGCCCGGGTTCTTTCACATTTCAATGCTAGCAACACATTTACATACGTGAGTCAAAAGACGCAAACGATCCCAGCTCAGGTAAGGTGGAAGCTGTGGAGATAACCGTGCATGAGACCGCAAAGTAATGTGATGTGTTACGAGCTAGATTCTTATGGCTTAGGATCGGGGCCCGACACCGCCAGAGGTGGCCAGAGCCACCGGGACGGGCGTCGGCACGCGACCGGCCATAGCCTCCCCTATCTCTCCTCTGCTCGAGCAGGAGGAAGGAGACAACCCTGGCAGGTGGCGCCCACCTGCCAACGGCAGCATCTGGCGACCGGGCCCTCCAATGGAGTTAAGTGGACACGTCTCCCGCACGCTTCCATTTCCCTGTGATGAAAGCGCCCCACCTGGAAGGTGCCTTCGATGTCGCCCCGGGGCCCTGTGCGACTAGACTGCTAGGCCGGCCCAGTCACTGCCGAGCCGGTGCGCTGTGCGGCCGAGAGGTTTTGGCCCGTTTAGGTATAGGTCCTTTTTCCTTTTTCCTTTCTCTGATAGACAAAACAATTAACAAAAAATTCATTTGACCTCCAAATTTGATGATTCAAATCTCTAAAGACTCCTAAATTCATGACCAATCCAAATATGTGCATTGCACAACTTTTCCATATAGCATATTTTTATCCACCCATTTTTTGTTATAACTTGTAGTATGGAGCCACCTTGCAAAAATCCTAGAGCCTTCATATCAACTCCAAATGGAATGTTTCAAAATTCCTGGGTGTATCTAGATTCATGCTCTAATTGAAGAGCATTTTTCCTTGCACCCCATCTGGAATCTAGATTATTGAGATAATTCTTCATATATGGACCACTTGTTAAATCTCTAGAATATTCATGCTAACTCCAAATCCAGTGAAACCACTTCCTGCATGTTTCTAAAATCGGACCCTATTTGTTTGGTATATCCACCCATTTTTATAGAATGGTTTTCTGTAGACTTCTTGTAGGACCACCAATTCCCCTATTTCCACCATTCAAAACTCCCCTTGACCCACATCCAATAAAACCTCCTTTGTTATTTTTCTTATGACCAGAGATGTCCAAGAAAAATAAAACTCCTATTTATAAAGCAATTTATTTTTTGCTTGTTTTGTTGCTTATTGCGGTTGTTTCCGGCGATAGCTGACGAAGTAGATGAAGTGCTCGGAGTGGACGAGAGGCGTGTGAAGACCTCAAAGACTTGGATAAGCTAGGCAAGCAGCCCTTTGACCATGACTATGAAAACTTTTATTGCATGGCATATAGCACTTTATTTCGTTGTATTGATCATGATGATGTGGTATTCCCCTTCGGTGGGATGCCTCTGATACTTTCTTGTTGATACTTGCATCGTGCATGACCCTACCTCCTTATGAGGGTTATGCGGGTGGGAGTAGTTAGGATGCTAGTAGTTGCTACGCAAGTGGGATGGGAATATGCATGGTGATGGAAACAAAGTGTTTTCACAGACTTTTTGAAAATCCCGTCGGGTGCCACTAATGCCCGAGGGAGACGATGTTGAGTTGGGTAACCACTTGAGAAAGAAGTGGTGTACCGGAGCAAGTGAGTGTGTGTGGTTTTCAAAAACGGATTGGTGTAAGTAGCGACCATTATTCCAACCTTACATGTATGACCACGATACCACTTATGGGACGGGGCTTTGTTGACTACCTTGATGGGTACTAGCATGGAGCCTGCATTACTAGTGGCGGGAGTGATGTGGTCACTCTCGATACGGGGTCGTGCCGGTAAGGACGATCATGCACTGTCTTCACAGGCACCGGGCACACCGTTGGTCCCCTCATGGATGGTACGATCTGGAGTGAGGCTCGTACACTATACATCATGAGGTCTGGGTACCAATTGAGTGGACTCTTTGTTTGGTATCATCAGGGGAAAGGCATTGTTCGGGTGCTTACCTCGGGTATGTTATATATCGTGAGTCGTGGATGACACGGAAGTTCCCCGATTCTTGTGGTTAAAGTGTGCAACCTCTGTAGAGTGTAGAACTATTCGAATAGGCATGTCCACGGTCAAGGACAGTTGAGTGACCGCTCTTGTGCTACGTCTAGATGTATCCTCAAAACTTGGTGTGTGTGTGTGGATGACACAAAGGTTATACTTGAGCTAAGTCTGATGACTTGGCCTGATGGTGAACTTGAGATGTTCCACCCCTGCATATGATGATGACTGTGACTCGTTCATACCAATACTTGTCTACAATCGATGCATGCTTACTTCAGTTTCTTGATCATGTCATTGCACTAAAAATTAGCTTTCTGCAAAACTTACCTACTTAGTGTTATATCATGCATTGTTATACCTTGTTCCACAACTTGGGTTGCTTGCGAGTACATTCAAAGTACTCATTGGCTTGCCACTAATTATTTTATTGGCCATGCATGAAAGATCGAGTTATGATGATGATTACCTTGGTGATGAACATGCGAGCTAGGATGCTTCCCAGTCAGAATGCCTGTAGGGTTAAGGCAGATGGCATGGGTTCACGCAATCGTTGAAGATATCTGCTGCAATCATATGAAGACTTGGCCATAACGTCCATATTTGAATAATCCGGTATGTAAGGATGTAAGACTCTTGTTATTCAGTATTTGTGTGTTTAGTGAGCATTGATCTCTGGGATCATTGTACACATGCATTCGGTGATCACGACTTATGGGTCGGGGTCTCCACACGGTTGGAGATACGCCCAATACCCATATAAAATGTGGTCGAGCGGCGCGAGAGAGGGATAGATCCCCGTTCCCCACTCTTGAACTCCCTAATGCCTCTGCGAATACTCCCCTCCACTCCAATGCCTCTGACTCACCACCCGACTTGACGGAGGTGACGAAGAGCGTGATGGCGAAGGCTAAGCAGGCAAAGAAGGGGTCCCGGCGGTCATCTTTCAGCGCAGGTATGCCGGCGGGCTGGATCCAGGGCGATTGGCTGGTGCCGTGAACCATCGCCGCCGGAGTGTCAGACATGGAGAGCCAAAGGCTGCTGGCCACGGGGAGCTGGCGGTTGGCGGAGGTGGGTGAGGTCGATCCCGCGTCACGAGGGGACGAGCGGGTCCTTCTCACCACGCACGTCGAAAGAGGTTTCTCCCTTCCACTGCATCCGTTCTTCTACGCATTCTTGGATTTCGGCGCTCAACTCCATCATCTTCCCCCCAATGTCGTTTCCTACCTGGTCGCCTTCATTTCTCTTTGTGAAAACTTCTTGTGTTGCCACCCACACTCGGGGTTATTCAAGCATCTCTTTACGTGTTGAGTGATGACTGTGAAAAAGTACACTCGAAAGGGGGAGAAGACGAATGTAGCGCACTTATGCGGGGGTCTAGGAATCCAGCTGAGGGGAAATGCAGTTTCCCACCGATGACGTTCCCGGACTCATTGAAGGGCTGGCAAGACTCTTGATTTTATTACCAAGATGTCCTAGTCGGCAAGGGTCAATCGGGCCTTCCGCCCTATTCGGTAGAGCGCATTCGGTTGGTCCCTTCATTGACCGTGTCCAAGAAGGAGAAAACGGAGGTGGATATCCTGTTGATCGCGCTGGTTGCCTTTGTGAGGAAGGGCATCAATGGTTTGGACCTGCTGGAGGTATTCTTCCAGTGGAGGATCCAACCACTACAGGCCAGGTCCCATCCTATGTGGATGTATGCAATGTCAAGTGATCCCACGCGAATTGCTACCTCTTGAGCTTGTGTTGGTTTTCCCTTGAAGAGGGAAGGGTGATGCAGCAAAGTAGATAAATATTTCCCTCGGTTGTTGATAACCAAGGTATCAATCCAGTAGGAGGAACAAGCAAGTCACCAATGGTTGCACCCACACAAACAATCAAACTCTTGCACCCAACGCTATAAAGGGGTTGTCAATCCCTTCACGGTTATTCGCAAGGATTAGATCTGAAAGAGATAGATGTAAACAAGTGTGGAAAGTAAAAGACAAATAAATTGCAGCAAGGTATAGATCTGAAAATATATGATGGAAAATAGACCCGGGGGCCATAGGTTTCACTAGAGGCTTCTCTCTTGAAGGCAAATATTAAGATGGGTAAACAAATTGCTACCAAGCAATTGATAGAAAAGTGAATAATCATGTAGTTATCCAAGGCAATGATCACACATATAGGCATCACATCCGTGACAAGTAGATCGAAATGATTCTGCATCTACTAGTATTACTCCACACAATGACCGACTCCTGCCTGCATCTAGAGTATTAAGTTCATGAAGAACAAAGTAACGCATTAAGAAAGATGACATGATGTAGAGGGATAAACTCAAGCAATATGATGAAAACCCCATCTTGTTACCCTTGATGGCAACAATACAATACGTGCCTCGCTACCCCTACTATGTCACTAGGTGAGGACACCGCAAGATTGAACCCAAAACAAGCACTTCTTCCATTGCAAGAATTACCAATCTAGTTGGCCAAACCAAACTAATAACTCAAAGAAACTTGCAAGGATATAAAATCATGCATATAAGAAATCAAAGGAGATTCAAATAAGATTCATGGATAATCTGAACATAAACTCACAATTCATCGGATCTTGACAAACACACCACAAAAGAAGATTACATCAGATAGATCTCCATGAAGATGATGAAGAACATGGTATTGAAGATCAAAGAGAGAGAAGACGCCATCTAGCTACTAGCTATGGACCCGTAGGTCTGTGGTGGACTACTCACGCATCATTGGAGGGGCAATGGAGTTGATGTAGATGCCCTCCATGATCGAAACCCCCTCCGGCAGATTACCGGAAAAGGCTCCAAGATTGGATCTCTCGGGAACGGAGGCTTCCGGTGGCGGAAAAGTATTTCCGTGGCTCTTTTTGATGTTGGGGGAATATTTGGGTATTTATAGGCCAGAGAATAGGGTTAGGAGACCTGTCAGGGAGCGACAAGCCTGCTAGGCGTGGCCATGGGGTCGCGCCTAGCAGGCTTGTGGCGCCCTAGCACCTCCCCTGACATGCACTCCAAGTTTGATCGACTTGTTTCCTTCCAAAAAAATCCTTGCGAAGGTTTTATTCCATTTGGACTCCATTTAATATCCCATATCTGCAAAACTCAAAAAAAGGAAAAAACATAAACTGGCACTTGGCTCTAGATTAATAAGTTAGTCCCAAAAATAATATAAAATAGCATATTAATGAGTATAAAACATCCAAAACAGATAATATAATAGCATGCCATCATCAAAAATTATAGCTACATTGGAGACGTATCAGCATCCCCAAGCTTAATTCCTGCTCATCCTCGAGTAGGTAAATGATAAAAACAGAATTTTTGATCTGGAGTGTTACCTAACATATTTATCCATGTAATATTCTTCATTGTGGCATGAATATTCAGATCCGTAAGACTCAAAACAAAAGCTTAATATTGATATAGAAACAATAACATTTCAAGCATGCTAGCAAAGCAATTGTATCTCTTCAAAATATAATGGCAAAAGAAAGTTATCCCTACAATATCATATGGTCTGGCTATGCTCCATCTTCCCCACACAAAGTATTTATATCATGCACAACCTCGATGAAAATTCAAGCAATTTTTTTCACACCTTTATTTTCTCAAACTTTTTCAACTCTCACGCAATACATGAGCGTGAGCCATGGATATAGCACTATAGGTGGAATAGAATATGGTGGAGGTTGTCAAGGAAAGGGAGGAGATAGTCTCACATCAACTAGGCATATCAACGGGCTATGGAGATGCCCATCAATAGATATCAATGTGAGTGAGTAGGGATTGCCATGCAAAAGATGCACTAGAGCTATAAGTGTATGAAAGCTCAAAAATGAAATTAAGTGGACATGCATCATAAAGAAAAATTGCACTAGCTATATGAAAGTGACAAAATAGGAGACTCTGTATCATGAAGATCATGGTGCTACTTTAAAGCACAAGTGTGGAAAAAGGTAGTAGCAATTTCCCTTCTCTCTTTTCTCTCATTTTTTATGTGGGTATCTAAGGCCTCTTTTATTCATTTTTTTGTTTGGGCTTCGTTGGCCTTTTTTTCATAAAGTCCGGAATCACATCCCCACTTGTGAGGGAATCATAGCTTCCATCATCCTTTCCTCACATGGGGCATGCTCTATTAAGGATTATAATCACACTTCTATTTACTTATAACTCAAAAGAAAATTACTACTCGATAGCTATGACAAAATATGACTCTATATGCAATATAGAAGTGATGGTGCATGTCATAAAAGGAAACAATGGAAGTTGCATGGCAATATATCTCAGAATGGCTATGGAAATGCCATGATATGTAGGTATGGTGGCTGTTTTGAGGAAAGATATATGGTGGCTGTTTTGAGGAAGGTATATGGTGGCTGTTTTGAGGAAGGTGTTTGGTATACCGGCGAAATTTGCACGGTAATAGAGATGCTAGAAAAAGTGGAAGGGTGAGAGTGTGAATAATCCATGGACTCAACATTAGTCATAAAGAACTCACATACTTATTGCAAAATTATATTAGTAATTGAAGCAAAGCATTAAACACATGCTCCTAAGGGGTGGTTGGTAGGAGTTAACCATCGCGCGCCCCCGGCCCTCACACAAAGGTCGACAATCTATAAACAAGCCATGCTCCGACTTCCTTACATAACGGTTCACCGTACGTGCATGCTACGGGAATCACAAACCTTTACACGAGTATTTTTACCAAATCACAATTTAGTTCCTAACATGTCTCTTCACATTACCATCTTTATATCTCAAAACTTTATGCAAGGAATCGAACTTCTCATAGATACTTAATGCACTTAATATGTAAGTTTTTATTATATCCCTTTTGGATGCCTATCATATTAGGACTAAATTCATAACCTAGACCAATTACCATGCTGTTTTAGAAACCCTCAAAATAATATAGGTGAGGTACGAGAGTTCAAGTATTTCTATAAAATGCAAACACCACCGTGCTCTAAAAGATATAAGTGAAGCACATAGAGCAAAATTACCCAACTCAAAAGATATAAGTGAAGCACATAGAGTATTCTAATAAATTCACGATTCAGCGTGTCTCTCTAAAAATATGTGTGCATCAAGGATGATTCTGTCAAACTAACATGCAAAGACACATATCATGTGGTGAATAAAAATATAGCCTCAAGTAAATTTACCGATGGATTGAAGACGAAAGAGGGGATGCCTTCCAGGGCATACACAAGCTTAGGCTACTTGGAATCCTTGAATATGACTTGGGGTGCCTTGGGGATCCCCAAGATTAGGCTCTTGCCACTTCTTATTCCATACTCCATCAAATCTTTACCCAAAAACTTGAAAACTTCACAACGCAAAACTTAACAGAAAACTCGTGAGATCCGTTAGTATAAGAAAATAAATCACCACTTTAGGTACTATTGTGAACTCATTATTTATTTATATTTGTGTTATACCTACTGTAATCAAACTTCTCCATGGCTCATACCACATCATACAACCCATAGATTCATCAAAATAGGCAAACAACTCAAAGAAAACAGAATCTGTCAAAAACGGAACAGTCTGTAGCAATCTGAAAAGTTTGTATACTTATGTAACTCAAAAATTTCTGACAAATTAGGAAAACCTGTAACATTTATATATCAATCGTGTGTAAAAAATTTAGTTCAATTCGACGCTCCGAAAAAATTAGAAAATTCCTGGGCTGAGCGCAATTTTTTTTGTTTTTCAGCAAGATCAAATCAACAACTGCCATAGATCACCCCAAAGGTCTTACTTGGCTCAAACACTAATAAAAACACCAAAACACAATTACTACAGAAGTAATAGTGTGGGAAACACTCAAAAACAGAATCAAAAACAGAACACAAAAATAAAATTGGGTTGCCTCCCAACAAGCGCTATTGTTTAACGCCCCTAGCTAGGCAAAACGCAATAGATCTAGGTATTGTCATCTTTGGTATGCAATCCAAAAGTAGCTCTCATAATAGATTCATAAGGCAATATTATTTTCTTTCTAGGAAAGTGTTCCATGCTTTTCCTTAATGGAAATTGAAATGTAATGTTTCCTTCTTTCATGTCAATAATTGCACCAATAGTTCTAAGGAAAGGTCTACCAAGAATAATAGGACATGTAGGATTGCAATCTATGTCAAGAACAATGAAATCTATGGGCACATAATTACTATTTTCAACAATAATAACATCATTAATCCTTCCCATAGGTTTCTTAATAGTGGAATCCACAAGATGAAAAATTTAGAGAGCAATCATCAAGATCATGGTAACCTAGCACATCACATAAAGTTTTCGGGATCGTGGAAACACTAGCACCCAAATCCCACAAAGCATGGCACTCATAATCTTTGATTTTAATCTTAATAGTAGGTTCCCACTCATCATGAAGCTTTCTAGGGATAGAAACTTCTAACTCAAGTTTTTCTTCAAAAGATTTCATCATAGCATCAACTATATGTTTAGTAAAAGCCTTATTTCGACTATAACCAGGAGGAGAATTCATCGTGGCTTGCAACAAGGAAATACAATCAATCAAATAGAAGCTATCATAATTAAAGTCCTTGAAATCCAAAAGAGTAGGTTCATTGCTATTTATAGTTTTGACCTCTTCAATCCCACTTATATCAATCTTAGCATTTAAGATCTATAGACTCAGAATCATTGGGACGCCTTTTAACTAAAGTTGACTTATCTCCAGTCCCATCATTATCAAGATTTATATTGGAAAACAAAGATTCAATAGGAGTCACATCAATCACTTTAATATCTTCATCATTATTAAAAGATTCTGGCTTAGCAGCCATCTTGTGGACTAAGGTTGCTTGTTTATCAGAAATTTGGCCTACTAAATCTTCAAGATAAGCAAACTGAGATTTCAATCCAAAAAACTCTTTAGACATATCATCGAGTTCCTTGCTCATGTATTCAAGCATACTCTTTTGTTCTTTAAGCTCGTTTCTAAAGAAGTTATTATGGTCAAATTGAAGTGACATGAATCTTTTAGCATTATCCTCAATATCTTCCAACTTCCTAACATAAGGGTTAAAATCATTGGGTGGAGCCATAAAGACGAACGAACGAACTATCCCACGGGCAAGCAAAAGGGCAAATGAAAGAAGGGCGAATAAAAAGGCAAATCTTTTTGGTATTTTCTGAAAAATCGTTTTAGAAGTGGGGTAGAGGAAAACGAGAGGCAAATGGCAAATAAAGTAAATGCAAGAGATGAGTTTGTGATGGGTAATTGGTAGGCTTGATGTGTATCCTCCCCAGCAACGGTGCTAGAAATCCTTCTTGCTACCTCTTGAGCTTGCATTGGTTTTCCCTTGAAGAGGAAAGGGTGATGTGGCAAAATAGATAAGTATTTCCCTCAGTTGTTGAGAACCAAGTTATCAATCCATTAGGAGGAACAAGCAAGTCACCAATGGTTGCACCTACACAAACAATCAAACTCTTGCACCCAACGCTATAAAGGGGTTGCCAATCCCTTCATGGTTATTTGCAAGGATTAGATCTGAAAGAGATAGATGTAAACTAGTGCGGAAAGTAAAAGATAAATAAATTGCAGCAATGTATATATCTGAAAATATATGATGGAAAATAGACCCGGGGGGCATAGGTTTCACTAGAGACTTCCCCCTTGAAGGCAAATATCATGGTGGGTAAACAAATTACTGTCACACAATTGATAGAGAAGCGAATAATCATGTAGATATCCAAGGCAATGATCATGCATATAGGCATCACGTCTGTGACAAGTAGATCAAAATGATTCTGCATCTACTACTATTACTCCACACATCGACCGACTCCTGTCTGCATCTAGAGTATTAAGTTCATGAAGAACAAAGCAACGCATTAAGAAAGATGACATGATATAGAGGGATAAACTGAAGCAATATGATGAAAACCCCATCTTGTTACCCTTGATGGCAACAATACAATATGTTCCTCGCTACCCCTACTGGGTGAGGACACCGCAAGATTGAACCCAAAACCAAGCACTTCTCCCATTGCAAGAATTACCAATCTAGTTGGCCAAACCAAACCAATAACTCGAAGAGACTTGCAAGGATATGAAATCATGCATATAAGAAATCAGAGGAGATTCAAATAAGATTCATGGATAATCTGAACATAAACTCACAATTCACCGGATCTTGACAAACACACCACAAAAGAGGATTACATTGGATAGATCTCCATGAAGATCATGAAGAACGTGGTATTGAAGATCAAAGAGAGAGAAGAAGCCATCTAGCTACTAGCTATGGACCCGTAGGTCTGTGGTGGACTACTCACGCATCATCGGAGGGGCAATGGAGTTGATGTAGATGCCCTCCGTGATCGAAACCCCCTCTGGCAGATTACCGAAAAAGGCTCCATGATTGGATCTCTCGGGAATGGAGGCCTCCGGCGGCGGAAAAGTATTTGTGTGGCTCTTTTTGATGTTGGGGGAATATTTGCTTATTTATAGGCCAATGAATAGGGTTAGGAGACCTGCCAAGGAGCGACAAGCCTGCTAGGCGCGGCCAGGGGGCGCTCCTAGCAGGCTTGTGGCGCCCTGGTACCTCCCCTGATGTGCACTCCAAGCATGATCGACTTGTTTCCTTCCAAAAAAATTCCTTCCGAAGGTTTTATTTCATTTGGACTCCATTTAATATCCCATATCTGCAAAACTCAAAAACAAGGAAAAACAGAAAGTGGCACTTGGCTCTAGATTAATAAGTTAGTCCCAAAAATAATATAAAATAGCATATTAATGCATATAAAACATCCAAAACAGATAATATAATAGCATGCCATCATCAAAAATTATAGATACATTCGAGACGTATCAGCATCCCCAAGCTTAATTCCTGCTCGTCCTCGAGTAGGTAAATGATAAAAGCAAAAAATGATGTGGAGTGCTACCTAACATATTTATCCATGTAATATTCTTTATTGTGGCATGAATATTCAGATCCGTAAGACTCAAAACAAAAGCTTAATATTGATATAGAAACAATAACATTTCAAGCATGCTAGCAAAGCAATTGTATCTCTTCAAAATATAATGGCAAAAGAAAGTTATCCCTATAATATCATATGGTCTGGCTATGCTCCATCTTGCCCACACAAAGTATTTATATCATGCACAACCCCGATGAAAAGTCAAGCAATTGTTTTCACACCTTTATTTTCTCAAACTTTTTCAACTCTCACGCAATACATGAGCACGAGCCATGGATATAGCACTATAGGTGGAATAGAATATGGTGGAGGTTGTCAAGGAAAGGGAGGAGATAGTCTCACATCAACTAGGCATATCAACCGGCTATGGAGATGCCCATCAATAGATATCAATGTGAGTGAGTAGGGATTGCCATGCAAAAGATGCACTAGAGCTATAAGTGTATGAAAGCTCAAAAATCAAATTAAGTGGATGTGCATCATAAAGAAAAATTCCACTAGCTATATGAAAGTGACAAAATAGGAGACTCTCTATCATGAAGATCATGGTGCTACTTTGAAACACGAGTGCAGAAAAAGGTAGTAGCAATGTCCCTTCTCTCTTTTCTCTCATTTTTTATGTGGGCATCTAAGGCCTCCTTTCTTTGTTGCAACATCGACACCTCGACTTCGTCGCTCGAACCAAAGACCCCGGAGAAGCACTGGACCGATGTCTATGTTGCATCTTCAAAAGGTAGACTCCGAATTCACTTAGGTTCTATTTTTGGGCACAATATTTTTTCCGTTCCATTCAATTCCGAGTGTTTCCTCGCTGCTTGCAGCACTACGCGAGGTGATAGTGATTGATGAGGCTGACAAGGTCGACCCGTCGCAACCCTCTATCGATACAGACGTTGTGATGCGGGCGCTTCCCGTGCCAAGGACTCGGCATCGATTCAGGAAACCACGCCAAGGTCCGGGGCCGCTCTCGGAGCGGGCTCATCAGCCCCTTCGTTGGTCCCTCCCGTGGCTAATATCTTCATGTTGCACCATGTCCCGGAGGACCAAGTGGGAGTGGGCAAGGAGGCATTGATCCAGATGGAGCTTATGAGTAGGCGACTGCGGGAGGCTTATGACGCCAGCGACGCACTGAAGAAGAAAGTTCGAGTAAGTACCCTTGTAAGTACCTTCTGCAGTCGGGAATTTCTATCCTTGTGCAATTTCTATTTGTCTTGTTTTTGTCTAGGTTCCTGAGTGGGTTTCTGTCTAGTAGCACCCACTAGGTGTTCTCAGGTTCCAGTGGGGGCACGCTGAGTGCACCCACTGGGTGTAGTCCCCGAGCTACCGTTGAATGTATCAG
Source organism: Hordeum marinum (assembly GCA_022496015.1). Classification (NCBI taxonomy): domain Eukaryota; kingdom Viridiplantae; phylum Streptophyta; class Magnoliopsida; order Poales; family Poaceae; genus Hordeum; species Hordeum marinum. The sequence continues at coordinate 207,398,460 of CM039675.1, read as the reverse complement.
TCAGCGGGAGTCTTAGAACTCGAATGAACCTGATGTAGAACCGGTTGCTGAGCTTGTAGAATTAGCCGTAATGGTACTTGTCAAAGATGATGCGGTGTTGCTCCATGGACCAGAGCCTCTTGACTTCATAGTCGGGGTGTAGAACATGTTGTTGAGTTTGTAGAAGTAGTCGTAATGGTACTTGTAAAAGAGGATGCGGTGATGGTCCATGGACCAGATCGTCTCGACGTTGACAGTTGGGGTGTAGAACCTGCTGCTGAGTCTGTCGAAGTAGCTGTAATGGTACTTGTCGAAGAGTATGCGGTGATGGTCCATGGACCAAAGCCTCTCGACGTTGATAGTCGGGGTGTAGAACTGTTGCTGAGTTTGTAGAAGTAGTCGTAATGGTACTTGTCGAAGAGGATGCGGTGCTGGTCCAGGGACCAGAGCCTCTCGGTTTTGACAGTCGGGGTGTAGAACCCATTGCTGAGTTAGTAGAAGTACCTCAGGCCGACTGACCTTCTAGTGGGGGCACGTTGAGCGCACCCACTATGTGTAGTCCCCAAGACTGTCGTCGACTGAAGCAGTCAGCGGGAGTCTTAAGAGTCTAGATGTTTTGTTTGTGCTAACCAAATGACCCTTGTGGTTACATCTGACTGACATTGCTGATGTTTCTTTGTTTCCTGTTGGCAAAGCGTGTGCGAGCTTGGAACCCGCTACAACTATCTAGAGAAGGAGGTGCGGGACCTGTGCATCAGCCTTGAGGCCGAGAGGGCTAAGAACATGCAGCTCGAACAGGATAAGCACACGCTTGAAGGTAAGTGTGTTCCATTCGATTTCCACAAGATTCATTTTGCCTCCCTATCTGATTGAAATTAATTTATCAGATGTCCGTAATGACAATCTCCAACTTGTTATGAGACTTCGGGCTTCCATTTATTTAGACACCATGAAGGAGGCCCTCAAGAAGAAGGGCACAAAACTAGCGTCTGCGTGGAAGGAGGCTAACAGGAAGACCAAGGTAGATGAGGAAAAGCTGAAGTCACTCGAGAAGCTGTAGGAGGAGAAGAAGACCTTGGAGTTAGCTGCCAAGAAATCCGCGGACTAAGCTATCGATTGGGAGTCCAAGCTGAAGCAAATCTCATCCAAGAGGCTCGAACTGTAGAAGTTTGTCGAGGCCTTCGACAATGAGATGAATGAGAATCTTAAGGGTGAGACAATAATCCGATTGTCTTTCACATTGCTTTAACTTCCCACTCGTCCCTGGTGGATTTTTCTTTTCCTTACATGTCTAGAATCATGTGTCGATGCCGAGGACGAGATGGAGAGGATCAAGAAGGATCTAGATCCGTCTTTGGGAATCCTTAGAGACAGTTCGTTCCTCACCCTCCTCTGACTGGAGGACCGTATCGGGGAGGTGATCGTCTTCCTCAACCGCCTATGCACCACTGTTCAAGACATCGATCGAGAAGTTGCCCCCGGAGAGGAGTTCTCAAAGGACTTGGATGTCCTCATCGATCGACTTAGGGATGTGCTACACCGAGTGCAGTCTAGGAAGAAATTTGCGGCCCGAGGGGGAGCTGACATTGCTCTTTTGCTCACCCGCGTCCATTACAAAGGCGTGGATGAGGAAAAGTTGAAGTCCCTCAAGGTCGGCAACAAGAAGAATACCAGAATCTAGGACTTTATGAAGACATTCCTAGAGGCCACCACTCAGATTGCTGACGACATCGACCTTGACACCTTCATCGACGTAGCAGGTCCTGCAACCGTCGAGTGATTCTTGGATAAAACAATCTTGATTTAATTCGCCACGGGATGCCGAGTGGTTAATGTAACTATAAACTCTGAGCGGGCTAGTGCTCGTTGTTATCTGCACTTTTATTTTGGGCAAAATGCAGTTTGTTGCCTTGTTTTTCATTCGGCTTTTTGCTACTTTTGCTCTGTTAAGACTTAGGTAAAATCAGGTTCGCAACTAAGTCCTCGAGTGTGGACGATGTCCACACTCGGAGTAGATTCAACTTAGGCAATTACTGGATCGTAGCTAAGTCCCCAAGTGAGGACAATGTCCTCACTCAGAGGAGTTTTTAACTTAGGTGATTACTGGATCAAAGCTAAGACCCCGAGTGTGGTCAATGTCCTCACTCGGAGTGGTTTTTAAACTTAGGCGATTACTGGATCACAGCTAAGCCCCTGAGAGTGGGCATTGTCCTCACTCAGAGTGGTTTTTTAACTTAGGCGATTACTGGATCGCAGCTAAGCCCCCGAGTGTGGACAATGTCCTCACTCATAGTAGTTTTTAACTTAGGCGATTACTAGATCACAGCTAAGTCCTCGAGTGTGAACGATGTTCTCACTCGGGGTGGTTTTTAAGTTAGGCGGTTACTGGATCGTAGTTAAGCCCCTTGTAAGCACATCTAGTGCCCCTTGGTGATTTTGGTGTATTGAAGACTTATAGGTTAAGGAACTAATGTGTTTTTAAGTGTACACATGCTCTATAAGTCGATGAGGAGTTTGATATATTCGGAGATTACCGACCCCTAAAAATGTATGTCTTCAACTGAAGACTTTGGTGAAGACTTTGCTGAAGACTTTGGTATTCCCTGAAGATTTTGAAATTGAAGAAGTTAGTGTGACCTTGAAGATATGAACGAGGACTATGAAGCGTGAAGACTTTTGTTTTCGTAGTTTCATTTCCTTTCTTTGAGTCATAGGAAACACCGTACTATTAAAAGGGGGTCGAGGTAATACTAGGGAAAATTTCCAACTAATGCTAAACTCCAAAAGCCTCAACCTATCCAATCCTTCGAGTGAAGCCTTTGGAAATCTCTTGCAGTTCAGTCAAGTTCTTCAGTGATAGAATTGATCTAACTGAGGAGTTAGGATTTTGCCAGTGCGAATTGCCTACAAGTGAGGAATATGATAAGCCTAAGGACTTTCATAGTTCGAAATTCTGACCATTGATGTGATTAGTGCAAGCTGTCCTCGATCATCTTATACACATAACGGTCATATCATTGGGGGGCATTTATGTCTTATCATGTCAGGTTGCACCCTGGCTATAAATAGCCACCCCCCACAACCACCAGTTGGTTGGCTGCTCCGAGAGAGAACAGACACTTGTCATTTGAGAGCAACACATCCTCCAAGGACTTTGAGAGAAAATCATCAGTGAGGAAAAACCCAAATCCAAACCACCAAACCCAAAGTGATTGAGCATCACTGAAGAGATTGTTCCTGTGTGGAACCGACGCTTGTTACCTTTGAGGACTGTGTATCCTCTAGACGGTTAGGCATCATGGTCTAGTGCATCCTTCAGTCAATTAGGGATCACGCAGTGACCTTGGTCTAGAGCATCCAGCAGTCAATTGTGGATCGCCGGGTGACCAGTTTGTGAGGGTTTTGGAAGTCTACCCTGAAGACTTACCGCGAGTGTTAGGCGAGGACTTTGTGACCTTAGCTCAAGGAGAATACGGTAAGGACTGTGTGTCCTCGGACTGTGTGTCCTCTAGTTTAAATACCAAGCCGCTCCAAACCAGACGTACGACTGTCATAGAAGTTGGAACTAGGTCATCAAACCATTGTCTTCATCGAGCTACCTCGTTCTATTTCCTCAACCCTTCCATTTCCTCGTATACTTGTTGATGAAATTGATCGTTACTGTTTGAAGAATTTGACTGAAGACTTTCACAGTTTCCTCACCTCAAATTCTTCAACTTACCCTGTTCCTCACCTGGTTATCATGTATCACGCTACTTGTAATTTGTGCATGTTTTATTTCATCGTGATGATTATGATGTCACTATGTTTCTCATGCACTTGAGTACTTATTCCGCTGCTAGTTATTCATCACATTTCAAATTCCTGAAGTTGAAATTCCTCAAGTGATGAATTTGTAAAATTCGCCTATTCACCCCCCCCCCTAGTCGATATAACGCACTTTCAGTTGGTATCAAAGCAAGGTACTCCCTTGTTCTGTGTTATTTTCGTTTAACCGCTGGAGTTTTAGTTATGTCGACTATAGGTATGATCAAGGTTTCCGCGGGATGTCCTACCTTTGATGGGACAGACTACGCCTACTAGAAGAACAAGATGTGCATGCACCTTGAAGCTATTGACAACGATCTCTAGTACGTTGTGGAAAATGGTGTTCCCCGCATTTCTCCGACTGTTGCTGCTGCTTATATGAAGAAATTCAAGCAACTCGATTCTCAAGCAAAGAATATCATCTGTTTCCATCTGAAGAAAGGTCAGTATGGCAGAGTGAGTGCTTTGGAGTTTGCTAAGCTTATCTGGGATAGGCTATCCAAAGTCACGAAGGTGTTTCCACTCAACGTGACTCTCGTGTTGACGTTCTTCGCAACCTCTTCAACCGCTTCAAGATACTCGACAATGAAAATGTTCGACAAACTTTTGATCATCTCACTAATATATCCAATGAGCTTCAAGCACTGGGTGCTACTGATATCACCGACCACGAGGTGGTGAAGGAACTGCTAAGATCTCTTGATTCCTCATTCGATACTCTGGCTTTGATGATTCAAAAGTGTGGAGACTACAAGTCACTTGATCCTGCTGATATTCTTGAGAGACTCAATACTCATGAATTCCAACAAGCTGAGAAGAGAGACCTCTGCGTGCCAAGCTATGGAAGATCTCGTGATCTGAAGGCAAAAGCAATTTCCTCATCCGAAGGCGAAGATTCTGATAGTAGCCTTGGTGATCCTGAAGAACTGAGTCGGGAGCTAGCAATGCTTGTGAGGAAATTCCAGAAGTTCTCAAGGGGAGGTGGATTTGGAAAGTCATCAAAAAGTCGTTTGAGGAGATCAGATTCCTCAGATGACTACAAGAAGAGAACTTGTCACAAATGCAAGAAATCTGGTCACTTCATCTCTGACTGTCCTCTCTCGGAAAAAGAATCAAAGAAGAAGAAGTACAAGTACGACAGTTCTGATGATTCGAAGAAAAAGAAGAAATTTTCAAAGTCCTCATCTGCAAAGTCCTCATCTTCAAAGTCCTCAACGCACAAGAAGAATAGTTCCCGAAAGGCTCGGGCTTTCATTGGCAAGGAAATGGACTCAGAAGAAGAATCTGAAGAAGAGGAAGAATCTGAGGTGGAATTTGAATCTGGTGTCGCTAGCTTTGCTCTCGCTACTGCTTTCGTCATCAAGTCCATCTTCAACGATGAAGAAAATGACTACTCCAACGACTCTCACATCAGCAATGATGATTATGCTCTCACCTATTACTTCATGGCTAAAGGTTCCAAGGTGCATAAGCATCAATTGTCCTCTGAATCAAGTGATGGTGAATCTGATGAATATGTGAAACCTAGTTATGCCAAACTTGCTAATATTGCTACTAGGCAACAAAGTGCACTTGAAAAGCTTCAGAAAATGCTAGACAAAAGTGACGATCTGTTGAATGAGGAAGTGGATTGGACTCAAACTCTGTCTGACGATCTCAAAAGTCTTCAGACAAAGTATGATAACCTTCAGAGTCAACATAATTGTGAGAGCATGGCTTAATACAAATGATAGACTACTCATATCAACAAGGAATTCCTTCTTTTCCGGAAGCCCACTCGAAAAGAACTCCAAAGTTAAGTGTGCTTGGCTTGGAGCGATTCTAGGATGGGTGACCGATCGGGAAGTTGGTCCCGGGTGCGCACGAGTGAGGACAAAGTGCGCAGGAAAGACTAGTGTTGGTCTGTGGGGCTAGTCTAGATCCCGCGATGCGTAACGGGGTGTTACAATTGGTATCAGAGCCGACCCTTGCGGTTACATGGGCATGCGCGGGCCAGGTGCATGGGCATGTGGCGCATGGCCTGTGTGGCCCGTCGTGGCACACAGCATGGCACATATGCTGGACTGGACGTGCATACATATGCCAAAAGGGAACGTTCTTGATGGGCCGACGAGGACGACGGTTCCTTTGAGTGGGGGTGTATGTGAGAGACTGGCTTAATAGGAATGATAGACTACTCATATCAACAAGGAATTCCTTCTTTTCCGTAGGCCCACTCAAAAAGAACTCCAAAGTTAAGCGTGCTTGGCTTGGAGCGATTCTAGGATGGGTGAGCGACCGGGAAGTTGGTCCCGAGTGCGCACGAGTGAGGACAAAGTGCGTAGGAAATACTAGTGTTGGTCTGTGGGGCTAGTCTAGATCCCACCAGGCGTAACGGGGTGTTACAATAATGCGCTCCTAGTCAATCATGAGAAGCTTTCTTATGAATTTCTTCAAAGAAAGCAAGATCTTGAGAAACTAAGGGTGTGTTAGGAGGATCTCCGAAGGGAAAACAATTCCTTACTGGCTCAACATATCAGTACCGCTCAGGAAGAATTTGTTCCACCATGTTTGAAATGCATCGAACGTGAAACTGCTAATTCTTCACCTGAATATTCAAATGCTTCTATTGCTGCAAATTCTTCAACTATTCCCATGGTCACAAATTCCTCATCTTAGGATACCACAAGTATCACCGATGAAAATGCAGGGTTTAAGGAATTGTATGTGACAGGCATGTACAAAAGTCTCAAAGGACATCAAACCCTTTGCGACGTCCTCAAAAAGCAGATTCTGAACAGGAACCCTAGGAAAGAGGGTATTGCATTTGAGAGGAAAATCAATGTTGATGGATCCTACTAGACACTTGAGAAGTACTCCAAAACCTCATGGGTTGTTGCAAAAGGACCTCCTATAGATCCATCCACTCTATCTGGCTTTACTTGTGAACCTTCATATTCCTCTGATGAGTCACTTGACTCCAACTACAAATTTTTCAAAAATTAGAAAGGTGAAGTATTTGCCAGATTTGTTGGAACTAACTGCAGGAACGGTTCACCTATGAAGAAAATCTGGGTTCCCAAGAGCTGCATACAAAATCTTCAAGTGAATATCCTCACGACACCACTCATGAAGAATAGGAACCCCAGATCAAATTCCTCATATGGACCAAAGTCTTCACTTGGACCAAATTCCTCAAATGGTCATAAATATCATTCTCATGCTAATGCATCTGTTTCGCAGGGAAAATCTAAGAGTTCTGAATATGTGCATCATTCTTCAAATCATTATGTTCATAAGTCCTCGAAGTATTTCTCTGCTTATTCATATGAGTACTCTAACCCGCATCCTATAAAGCAAAGCGCACTAGCTTCAATGCCTCCCTTCTCATATGGTGATAGCAAAATGATGAACTCTTTGCCACCCCTTCAGATGTGGGTGGTGAAGAAATTGAACTAATTTCTAATGTAGGGTCAGGTCTCTAGATGAACTTGAACATCTAATGAAATTGCTGGAGACCTGAGGAAATGCTTGAAAGGACGCCAGCTAACCATTTAGAAATGAATTCCTCGTTTCTCACGTCCTCACACTACTTGCTTACTATCTTGTGTGATGAAATTATGTCTGGTGAAATTGATGTCATATTCTTCACTCTGAAGCATATGAGTTCGTAAGTTATACTAATTCATATGCAGGATGAATCTCCAAAAGCTACTGAGTGGATCCTCGATAGTGGATGCACGAACCACATAACTGGCGATAAAAATCTACTGATGAATTTTCCACTTGCTCCATCTCATCTGAAGCATATCACCTACGCTGACAAAGGAAAAAAGCAAGGTATTGGTTCTAGGTAAGGTTGCAATCTCAATGGACTGACACATGGATAAGGTGATGCTTGTCGAATCCCTCGAGTTCAACCTTATGTCTATCTCAATGCTTTGTGATATTGATATGGTTGTCATATTTGGAAAATATTGTTATGTTATCATCATGGAATCTGACAATTACAAAGTCTTCGAAGGCTTTAGGAGAGGAGACTTGTATATTGTTGATTTCTCTACAGGTCCTCAGCCTGCCACATGCCTACTTGCAAAGTCCTTAGAAGGCTGGTTGTGGCGTTGACGACTTGGACATGCTGGTATGAGGAATTTACACACGCTCGTGAAGAAAAAGCACGTCATTGGCATTGAATGTGTCAAATTCCTCAAGAACCACCTTTGTGGTGCATGTGAGTCTGGGAAGATGACCAGGTCCAAGAATCCCTCAAAGACAATCATGACCACGACCCTTTGAATTGCTTCACATGGATCTCTTTTGCCCCACTCATTACTCCACACTAATAAATTCTTCAAGTTTGTATGGCTTTGTCATTGTTGATGATTACTCTCGTTACACTTGTGTGCATATTATTCTGTACAAGTCTGAAGTGCAGGATGTCTTCAGACGATTTGCTTCATGGGACTCCACGAACTTCGGCGTCAAGATCAAGCATATCATGAGTGATAATGGGACTGAGTTCAAAAACACCAATCTTGATGACTATCTTGATGAACTTGGTATAACTCATGAGTTATCTGCCCCATATACTCCTTAGTAGAACGGTATCGTGGAGCGCAAGAACAGGACTCTTGTTGAGATGGCTCGCACCATGCTTGATGAATACAAGACTCCTCATCGCTTTTGGCCTAAGGCAATTGATACAGCATGCCACATCATCAACAGGGTATATCTTCACAAATTCTTCAAGAAGACTTCATATGAACTTATGACTGGCAAGAAACCCAATGTAAATTATCTCAAAGTCTTTGGTGCACAATGCTGGATTAGAGATCCTCACCATAGTTCTAAATTTGCACCGAAAGCACATGAAGGTTTTATGCTTGGTTACGGAAAGGACTCGCACACCTATAGAGTCTTCAACACCTACCACCACAAGGTTGTTGAAACTATAGATGTGCCATTTGATGAAATTGATGGCTTGCAAAGAGAGCACCTGCCTTTTGTGTTAGATGAACAGTCTCCTGAGGAATCCATTAAGCTAAAGGCTACTAAAGATGTCATACCCACTGAGGAAGTCATTTCGACAAATGAAGACATTCATGCTGATACACCTGAAGAAAATGGTGCTGAAAAAATCCTTAGCCACGTCAACCTGCTCATCCAAGAGTTGCAAATGAAGTGCACACTGACAAAATCATCGTCGACATCAATGCACCAGGTCCCCTCACTCGCTCAAGAGCTTCACATTTGGCTAACTTTTGTGGGCACTTTGCTTTTGTCTCTATCATAGAGCCCACCAAAGTTGATGAAGCATTCAAGGAGCCTGAATGGATTCAAGCTATGCAAGAGGACTTGCATCAATTCAAGCTCAACAATGTGTGGGAACTTGTCAAGCGGCCAAATCCTTGCAAACATAACATCATAGGTACCAAGTGGATCTACCACAACAAGCAAGATGAAAATGGCCTTGTGGTAAGAAATAAGGCTCGTCTTGTAGCTCAAGGCCACACACGGGTTGAAGGATTTGACTTCGATGAAACTTTTGCACATGTTGCTAGACTTGAAGCTATTCGCATATTGCTTGCTTATGCTAACCATCATGATATCATCTTATATCAAATGGATGTGAAAAGTGCATTCCTCAATGGTAAGCTTGAAGAATAAGTATATGTTTCTCAACCCCTAGGTTTTGAAGACCCTAAGCATCCTGACAAAGTCTTCAGACTCAACAAGGCCCTCTATGGCCTCAAGCAGGCCCCTTGGGCATGGTACGACACTCTAAAGGAGTTCCTCATGAAGAAAGGTTTCAAACCCGGTTCACTCGACCCAACTCTTTTCACAAAATCCTATGACAATGAATTGTTCCTATGCCAAATATACGTAGACGATATTATCTTTGGTTGTACTAACAAACGTTACAGTGATGAATTTGCCTATATGATGAGTGAAGAATATCAAATGTGTATGATGGGAGAGTTGAAATTCTTCTTAGGTCTTCAAATTCATTAGCAAGACAATGCCATCTTCATCTCTCAAGAGAAATACCTCAAGGATGTTCTAAGGAAATTCGACCTGCAAGATTGCAAAGGCGTCAAAACTCCAATGCCTTCAAAAGGTCACCTATGGACTAACGAAAATGGTAAACATTTTGATCAGAAGGTATATCGCTCCATGATTGGCTCTTTATTGTATCTATGTACATCTAGGCCTGATATTATGTTGAGTGTTTGCATGTGTGCCCGATTCCAAGCAACACCAAAGGAATCACACCATAAGGTTGTGAAACATATTCTTCGATACTTACCTCACACACCAACGCTTGGATTATGGTATCCCAAGGGCTCAAATCTTCACCTCATCGGATACTCTGATGCTGACTATGTTGGATATCGTGTGGATCACAAGTCAACCTCTGGCACATGTCATTTCCTCGGACGATCCTTAGTCTGTTGGTCCTCGAAGAAGCAGAATTGTGTGTCACTATCTACTGCAGAAGCTGAGTACATTGCTGCTGGTTCATGTTGAGCTCAGTTGTTGTGGATGAAGCAAACCCTCAAGGACTATGGCATCAAGGTGAAGAATGTGCCTCTCTACTATGACAACGAGAGTGCTATCAAGATTTCTTACAACCCAGTTCAGCATTCCAAGACCAAGCACATCCAGATTCGTCATCACTTTCTTCGAGATCATGTACTCAAGGGCGACGTCTCCATCGACCACATCCCTACTGAAGAACAACTGGCCCATATCTTCACAAAGCCCTTGGATGAAAAGAGATTTTGCAAGTTGTGGTGTGAGCTAAATATCTTAGAATCTTCGAATGTTCTTTGAAAAAGGACACACCTCCTAACATTTATGCAAAATTGATTGACTTAGATGTGCAACATGCGAAGTAACATTTTTCTTCAATCAATGAAGAATAACCCTCTAAGTGTGGAGAAATTGATGAAGAATTTGATTCTCAGAACCCTACAACAATTGTACGCGGTGTCTGAAATCATCATTCTTATACGGTGGGTCACGCCACCAACCATAGTTGAAATTCTTCAAAGTTGAGTTTTTCATCATTTTGCAAATTCTTCAAATTTTCAAATTCCTCAAGTTTGCAAATTCATCAAGTTTTCAAATTCATCAAATTTTTCAAATTCTTCAACTATGAAACTCATGTTCTTCATTGACTATATATATATATATATGAGTTTTCAATGTCCTCAACAGCATTCACTTATTGCAAATTCTTCAAATTGATTTTCATCTAAGTGAATGTGATCGGACTCTTTCCCCCTCTATGCTAAACTCAACCCAGTCTGTTCACATATTCTTCATATGCATTCTACTTTGAAGCTCATTCAAAGTCTTCATTGTGTCCTTGACAGCTGAAGAATTTGCGAACAGAAACCTTAAAATTTTCACTATCTAAATTTTTGGCGCTTCCCGCTCAAACCATTCCGATTCCCACGACTAGATAACCCATGATCCCCCACTATCGCAACTACTCAGAACGTGGGCGACACATGTCGCATGGAGAGCAAGGGTTAGGGGCAATTTGGTCCAAAATCTTCGGACAGATTGATTTTCACCTCCACTATAAATACCCCTTACCTTTCACTTTGCTCAGTTACTCCTCACTCATACTTTGTACCGAGCTCCAACCTAGCACTGCCGCTAAAATCATCGCCGGCGGTGTGGAAGACCATCACTGCCTCGGTCTCGTCATCACCGTACTCGGAACGGCCGCAAAAGTCTTCACCCCGCCACGGCTGTAGATGTCTCCCTCTCCCGAGCTATGGCATGGGAGAACTGTACCGACGAACTTCCTCGATTTCTTCTCACAGTTCGTCGTGTTCTTCATCAGGGTAAATAAAATCTGATTTTACTGCCCTTGTTTGATCTTCAAGTCTTCCTCAATTTCCCCAAAGGTGTTTATTCTTCAAGAATCTCATTCTAGAGCACCTTACTTGTTCATACAGTTGATGTTTTTCCCTAAGTTATGATTTTCTTCAAGATTCCTAAATTGTGTGAATCCTCAAACTTTGCACAACTCTGGAACCTAAGACAAAGAACACTTAGTGAAAATCCTCAAGACACCAATGTTCAAATTCCTCACACTTGATGTTTTTGAAAAACTTCTGAGAATGCATATGACCTCTTCAAATTCCTCGCACCTACACTTTGTTCACAGGTACAAGCATGTCCACTTATGAATCACTAGGTTCTCATCAACTTAACTCATTTGAAGCGTTTCTTGAGAAAAAATGTGCACTTCTTCAGAATCTTCAAGAGTTCAGAATCCTGGCCGAAGAAAATGGCTGATGGGAAGAAATCACAGAAAAGTTGAAAGAAACCTGAAGTGCAGACTGCTTTTGAGATACCTGATGACTTATATGAGGAATATTGCACTCCAGATGAAGAAACTCATGGCAAAGAAACAACAAAGCAGAGAAAGATTTGCATACAGAAAATTGAGAGGAGATGGGCAAAGGGGTGGAAAGAATATCGCTATGTCACTCCCAAGTATATGATGAAATTCGCAATTAAACCCCCTTGCAACAGGCCACCCTTGGCTTCGAACCAAATTGTTGATCCCACAAGTCTCAAGACTGGTGATGACTTTCTGCATGCATGGGAAAGACATCAAGTCAAGTTGGCGAAGAAAGCAAAAGAGGTTGTGAAGAACTTCAACGAAGACTCTGCTATTGCTGCAACTGCTAGAGCCACTGTTAGTGCTCCAAAGAAATCAAATGTAAAGAAATCTGCTGTGAAATCAAAGTCTTCATCTTCAAAGTCATCACTTCAGATTCATCAAGCAAAGCCTTCAAAGGCCTTAGCCGCTGACTCTGTAGCTGCTTAGTCCTCTGCCGATGCCGCAAAGTCCTCAACACCTGTGCACCTTGCATCATGTTAGAGGACAGAGGGCTACTCAATTGCTACAAAGGTCTCTGCAAGTCCCTCTGCTCAAGCAAACTCTTCAACAAGTCCTACTATGTTGAAGCTGAAGAAAACTGTTGGACGAGGTCAAAAACCAAGTCCTCACACTAGCAAAGCTATAGTGAATGTACCCTCAGGATCTAAGGCTGATGATGAGGCTGATGATGAAGAACTGGAATAAATCATCAGAGAAAGTCAGCAAAAGACTGCAATAGCCAAAGGCAGCTCTATTCCTCTTATGCTAGATCCCAAGATGATCCTCAACTTCATTGAAATATGGCATGAGGATCCCAACACCCCACTTTCCTCACTGAACCTTCCACTTGGTGTGGACCATGTCCTCACTCACTTTATCGCTGGGGAAAATGGAAAAGCGATCAAGCTCTGAGAGCAAAGAGGAACAGGGCTCAAAAAGAAAAATTTCTGAGGAATAATGTGATGAATTTGACTCCCAATCAACTCGTCACCGTTCAGTCTGAAATTCGATGCCTCTCTAAGGAACAAGACAAATATGATGCTGAATGGAAGGGCACCAAAGTGAGATTCGTCAGGGCGTCCCAAGCTGCCGTTAAGGACCATAACTCAAGGGTTGCAGCTCGATTGCAACCACAAATTCCTCAGGCTGAAGAATCTGCTCAGCCTGCTGAGGAAACTGCTCCCACAGCTGAAGAAATTTAGGCTGCTGAAGAACATGCCAGGATAACCTCCACTGTTGTGCTTGAAGAAACTGCCAGGCCAGCTGAAGTTTTTGCTGTGCCTGAGGAAATTGATACCACAAGGGCAACTGCATCAGTCGTGCCTGAAGAAAATGCACCTCCTTCACCCTTTGCAGAAACAGCTAAATCATCAAGGGTGAAGACAATCAACCTTCCTTCTGCATCAGAAGTGAAAAAGACCAAGGTTGCGAAAAAGAAGGCACTGAAAAGAAAAGCATCAACTTCAGATTCCTCAGCAGTGAAGAAACTGAAGACACTCCCAAGTTCTTCAGCAGAACCATTTGATGCAACACCTATCAGCTCCGTGCCAGCCTATGCAATAGTGCCATTTGGTGTTGACTATGTCATCCCAAATGATGAAGAAAAGGATCAATCTCCTGCTACCTCAGAGCAGATTGATGAAGAAATTGAAGTGGAAGCAAATGCTTCAGCTTCAAAGGTATCATCGCCCCAGCCTCAGTTGACTGCTAAAGAGGCCGGCGTTGAAGAAATTGATGAGGACGTGGACATTAGCAATACAACCCCTGTCATCAATGATGAATATTGGGAAGCTGCACACCTAAATTCCCCAATGACCACTCCTTTGTCATAGATTCCTTAGTCTCCAGCCCATACTGAAGAAATTCATGCTGGATCTAATGACTTGGCCGCAACTGCCACTGAAGAAATTCCAGCTACATCAGCTAAAGAAATTGTAGCTCCAGCTGCCACTGAGGAAACTGTTGTGCAAATTCCTCAGTCTGAAGAAGTTCCTCCTATGCCAAAGGAGATTGTGGGCTGCTTCAAGCCAAACCTTCATCCAAAGCCAAGAATGTCATTCAAAGGCTCAATGCACCCCAAATTCATCAGAACCAATTTCTTCAGTGAGCACATTTTCTTCGATGGGCCAAATCTTTATGACTCAGCATGAGTCGGTCGCACCAGGTTCTGGACTTCAACACAGATGAACTATTATGCATCAGCCCTGTTTGACAAGACGAAAGTCTTTGATCACCATCAAATTCCTCATGAGGATATGGAAAAAATCCCATCCTTCACACCATTGCTCGCAGTTCTTCATGATACATGAATTCTTCCGTTCTGTGTGGATATCTGCGATTGAAATGAAGAGCTAATTCTTCAATTCTATGACACTCTGCACATCACAGGTGATGCTTCTGACATCAACTCATGGGTCTTGGATTGGATGACTGGATCAACCCATTACGCTGCACCAGCCTCTGAATTGCTTCGGTCAGTCCCAATTCCAATTACTTCATAAGAAGCCCACTGCCTGTTTGATGAACCTGCTCTACCCGACCATATGATGCAAGTGCTGATGAAACATATGGCTCTTGGAAAACCTAAAAGGAACACCTTCCTTGTGAAGGATTTGCTCTATGTGCCCAGGACAATTTATCGCATCCTCACCAACACCCTTTGTCCTCAAAAGGGTCACAACTCTGAAGATGAAGAAGTTGAGGGAGTCATGAAGAACATGCTATTCAACATCATTCATGGGATTCCCATCAACTACTGTGATTTATTCATGAGGACATTGGCCAATGGAGCATTAGCCCCATTTGAATTGAAGCCTTATGCTCCCTGGATTATGAAATTCATCAGATCAAGGTCTTTAATTCCCTTCAAGGCGGACTTCCAAAACCACTTCGGCTTTCTGCCTCCGATTGAAGTCCCCAAGAGCAAAATTGCCTCAGTTGAAGGAAAAGGCAAAGATGTCATTGATGAAGGTACTCGTCCATTGGATGGTCAGTTTCGCAAAGCTGCATCTTACTCAACCAATGATGGCACTGCTACCCAGGACTCTACTACAAAAGCCTTAGCGCAAAAGCCTCGAGAGTCTGCCCCTCGTGTGATGACAAATCGTGAACTGCTCATAAGTCTTCATCAGAAGGTTGATCACAATCACAAGTGGGTGAAGCGTTAGTTTGCTTCCATTGTTCAGAACATGACTGTGACGCAGAACTTGTTGAGGAAAATCACTACTATGTGCATGAAATCTTCGATCGCGCATGGGCCATTCTCGCACATCTCAAGACTCCTGAGGAACTCAAGGACATGGACTTTTAACAAAACTTTGACTGGTCTCATCCTCCTCAGAAGAAATTCAAGAAGGTTCAAGTTCCTTAGCTGGTTACAAGTTCATATTCTTCATCACGTTAGACGGATGAAGCTGAGGATATTGATGACACTGCGGCAGGCCCTGCATCGACAAACGACCCCGACACCACTGGCGCTCCTTCCTCACCAACAAGATGAAATTCTTCAAGGGGCGTTAGTCCTCAGTTTTCGTCCCTTTTGGTCTTCGATGACAAAGGGGGAGAAAATTTGAGTTAGTCTTCAAGCGGGTCTCTATATATGGGTTGTTTTTGTTTAAGTTACAACTCTCGCTCTTCTGAAGCTTTTGTTGGTTGAGTTGTAAACTTAAGTTTGATGGTGGTCTGACTCTTTTGAACTGTTTTCTCGCATGCTTATTTCCTCAAGTACTTTAATGCACGCATGTTGAATCTTGTCAGACACCATTTTCATCATGCATTTAAAATTCTTCATATCATATGTTAAATGCATGTATGAATTACAAGATATAGGGGGAGTTCTCCATGTTTTTAACCTGCCATGTGCATTTGCAGTCCAAAGCAAATTCCTAAAATATGCACATCTTCAGGGGGAGTTCTTCCATATCTTGCAATCCAATTCCTCAAACTCAGTACCTACACTTCATATTATTATCCCCGTTGAAAACTTAACCTATTTGTCATCAATCACCAAAAAGGGGGAGATTACAAGTGCATCTAGTGCCCCTTAGTGATTTTGGTGTATTGAAGACTTATAGGTTAAGGAACTAATGTGTTTTTAAGTGTACACAGGCTCTATAAGTTGATGAGGAGTTTGATATATTCGGAGATTACCGAACCCTAAAAATGTTTGTCTTCAACTGAAGACTTTGGTGAAGACTTTGCTGAAGACTTTGGTATTCCCTGAAGTCTTTGAAATTGAAGAAGTTGGTGTGACCTTGAAGATATGAATGAGGACTATGAAGCATGAAGTTTTTTTTTCATAGTTTCATTTCCTTTCTTTGAGTCATAGGAAACACCGTACTGTTAAAGGGGGGCGAGGTAGTACTAAGGAATATTTCCAACTGATGCTCAACTCCAAAAGCCTCAACCTATCCAATCCTTCGAGTGAAGCCTTTGGAAATCTCTTGCAGTTCGGTCAAGTTCTTCAGTGACAGAGACGAAGTTCTTTTGGTCTCCGATGAAATTGATCTGACTGAGGAGTTAGGATTTCGCCAATGTGAATTGCCTACAAGTGAGGAATATGATAAGCCTGAGGACTTTCATAGTTCGAAATTCCGACTGTTGTTGTGCTTAGTGCCAGCTCTCCCCAATCATCTTATCCACATAACGGTCATATCATTGGGGGCATTTATGTCTTATCATGTGAGTTGCACCCTGACTATAAATAGCCACCCCCCACAACCACTAGTTGGTCGCTGCTCCGAGAGAGAACTGACACTTCTCATTTGAGAGCAACCCATCCTCCGAGGACTTTGAGAGAAAATCATTAGTGAGGAAAAACCCAAATCCAAACCACCAAACCCAAAGAGATTGAGCATCACTGAAGACATTGTTCCTATGTGGAACCGATGCTTGTTACCTTTGAGGATTGTGTATCCTCCAGACAGTTAGGCATCATGGTCTAGTGCATCCTTCAGTCAATTGGGGATCACGGAGTGACCTTGGTCTAGAGCATCCAGCAGTCAGTTGTGGATCGCCTGGTGACCAGTTTGTGAGGGTTTTGGAAGTCTACCCTGAAGACTTACCACGAGTGTTGGGCATGGACTTTGTGACCTTAGCTCAAGGAGAATATGGTAAGACTGTGAGTCTTGGGACTATGTGTCCTCTGGTTTAAATACCAGGTCGCTCCAAACCAGACGTACGACTATCACAGCAGTTGGAACTGGGTCATCAAACCATTGTCTTCATCGACCTACCTGGTTCTATTTCCTCAACCCTTCCATTTCCTTGTATACTTGTTGATGAAATTGATCGTTATTGTTTGAAGAATTTGACTGAAGACTTTCACAATTTCCTCACCTCAAATTCTTCAAGTTACCTTGTTCCTCACCTACTTATCTTGTATCACGCTACTTGTAATCTATGCATGTTTTATTTCATCATGATGATTATGCTATCACTGTGTTTCTCATGCACTTGAGTACTTATTCTGCTGCTAGTTATTCATCACATTTCAAATTCCTCAAGTGATGAATTTGTAAAAATCGCCTACTCACCCCCCCCCCCCCCTCTAGTTGATATAACACACTTTCACCCCTGAGTGTGGATGATGTCCTCACTCAGAGTAGTTTTTAACTTAGGTGATTACTGGATCACAGCTAAACCCCCGAGTGTGGACAATGTCCTCACTCGGAGTAGTTTTTAACTTAGGCGATTACTAGGTCACTGCTAAGCCCCCGAGTGTGGACGATGTTCTCACTCGGAGTGGTTTTTAACTTAGGCGATTACTGGATCTCACCTAAGCCCCCGAGTGTGGATAATGTCCTCACTCGAAGTAGTTTTTTAACTTAGGTGACTACTGGATCGCAGCCAAGCCCTTGAGTGTGGATATCATCCTAACTCAGAGTATATTTTTAACTTAGGAAAAATCAGGTTCACAGCTAAGCCCCCGAGTGTGGATATCATCCTCACTTTGAGTAGATTTTTAACTTAGGCGAAATCAGGTTTGCAGCTACGCCCCAGAGTGTCGATATCATCCTCACTCGGAGTAGATTTTTAACTTAGGCGACATCGGGTTCATAGCTAAGTCCCCGAGTGTGGATATCATCCTCGCTCAGAGTAGATTTTTAACTTAGGTGAAATTAGGTTCGCAGCTAAGCCATTACACGCACTAGGGGTGAGGTTTAAATAGGAATCACCAGGGTGAAAGCGTTTTTTTTTACAAAGTACGGAAAAAGTAAACACTTTTATTCATCAAAGTCACTCGGAAGTTCATTACACGAATGACAAAGTGATCTCTATTTTTAGGTATAGAACTTGCAGAGTAGATCTACGTTTCATGTTCAGAGCTCTTCTGTCCTTGTTTTGAAGTTGTAGAGACGATAAGCTCAACTGCGCAAGACTTTGGAGATTGTGAAAGGCCCTTGCCATGGAGGTGCCAGCTTATCGGGATTTTGCTTGTCCAATCGAAGGACAAGGTCGCCTTCCTGGAAAGCATGCCCCCTGAGTTGTTTATCGTGATAATGCCTCAAATCTTGCTGCTAGAGCGTTGATCTGATGAGAGATAACTCCCTCTCCTCTTCCAGGCGATCCAAACCATCTTAACGTGTTGCTTCAGCCTCAACTTCATTTGTATAGATCCAATCGGGGGGGAATTGTGACGTAGGCCACTTGGCAGAACATCTTCGGACCCGTACACCATGAAGAAAGGAGTCAGTTTGGTGGAGCGATTCGGGGTCATTCACATGCCCCATAGGACGGACGACAGCTCTTTGACCCAGGCTCTTGCGGCATACTCAAGGTCCCTCATTAGTCGGGCTTCAGTACTTGCAATATCATTCCATTCGCTCGCTCTTCTTGTCCATTCGACTGCGGGTGAGCCACATAGGCATAGTTAACCCAAGTACCTTGGGAGTAGCAAAACTCGTGAAATTCATCCGAGTCAAAATTAGACCCGTTGTCAGTGATAATATCGTGTGGGACTTCAAATCTGAAGATAATATGTCGAATGAAGTTGATGGTAGTCGCTGAGTCTAGCTTTTTATGGGCTTCTCTTCGACCAACTTGGTGAACTTGTCCATTGCCACTAGCAGGTGAGTAAACCCACTCGACCCGGTCCGAAGAGGGCCGACCATGTTGAGACCTCAAACAGCGAATGGCTAGGTGAGCAGGATTGTCTTCACTGTGGATGCAGGCTTGTGCGACCGATTCTAATAGAACTGGCATCCAACAGACAATTTGACCAAATCTCTTTCTACCTCATTGGCTCAGGGCCAATAAAAACTGCTCAGAAGTCTTTGGCGACCAACGTCCGAGAGGAATTGTGGTGGCCACAAGTTCCCGAGTGAATTTCATGTACGATCTACAGCCCTGCATCTCGGGAGATGCGTCTCTGAGTGAATCATGTAGTACTTTTCTTGTATAGCTGATCTCCCATCACCTCGAAGGCCTTGGATCGCCAGACGATTCGGCGAGCTTCTTCTTCATCTTTAGGGAGTTCTTGCCAGAGCAAGTATGCTAAATAAGGTTGGGTCCACTCGAGAGTGATCACCAACACTTCGTGAACCAAGTCGAGCACTGCTGGAACATCAACCTCAGTCGGATTTGAAGGGCCGACTGCTTGTGGGGGCTCCTTTGTGAAATGATCTTCTTTAATGGTAGAGGCACACAGATGTTCAAGGAATATGTTCTTCGGAACGGACCGCTGAGTGGAACCGATCTTGGCTAGGTAGTCTGTTGCCTCATTCTTTGCCGAAGGTATGTGGTGCAACTCTAAGCCTTCGAAGTTCTTCTCTAGATTTTTGACGGTGTTGTAGTACCCAATCATAGCTGGACTCTGAATGTCCCAGTTGACAACGAGATCTGAGTCACCATAGACCATCAAACGGCGGATGTCGAGTGAGGTGGCTGTCGGTGTCAAAACCGGAGGATCTCAGGTAGGGGGTCCCGAACTGTGAGACTAGGATCATCGGTAACACGAGACGAAGGGACACGAGTTTACCTAGGTTCGGGCCCTCTAATGGAGGTAATACCCTACGTCCTGCTTGATTGTATTGATGGTGTAAGGGGTTACAGAGTTGATCTACCTCGAGATCATATGTCTAACCCTAGATGAGTTGTTCTATCTCTATGCCCTAAAACCCTCTGGCTTATATAGATGTCGGGGGTGTCCTTGTCTTACACATGGTCGGTTACATGTCGAAGATAACATGCCTAACTATAGCTAATTACTTGAGAACACGTCATGACTCCTAGAAGCTTCCGTCTGGCGCAGGTGGTCTTCGATCATCCGATGCCTACCTTGCGGTCCATACAGTCCAGCCCATGAATAATCTCTCGGCTATCCGAGGACCCCTTAATCCAGGACTCCCTCACTGGCCATACGTAGCCCATACAAGAGAGCTTCATATTCGACCTCATTGTTGGATGAATCGAAGTGGATCTGGAGTACATAGCTCAGTCGGTCTCCTCTCAAG
This sequence comes from Hordeum marinum, assembly GCA_022496015.1. Classification (NCBI taxonomy): domain Eukaryota; kingdom Viridiplantae; phylum Streptophyta; class Magnoliopsida; order Poales; family Poaceae; genus Hordeum; species Hordeum marinum. The sequence continues at coordinate 207,377,835 of CM039675.1, read as the reverse complement.
GAGACAAGAACTACACCAGCTCCTGAGCCGTGGAGCATCTTGGATCCATCAAAGAACATAGTCCAATGCACGGGGACGCCAGAGGCTGGCTACTCTTGTTCCGTCCACTCGGCTAAGAAATCCACCAATGCTTGGCACTTGATTGCGTTCTTGGCTTCAAACTAGATCTCCAATGGGAGAAGCTCAATTGCCCATTTCACCACTCAGCCTGTGGCGTCTGTGTTATGCAGGATTTCCGACAGGGGAACATCACTGATAACTGTGACCAAGTGCTCTTGGAAGTAGTGAACCGCCTTTTTACGGTCAGGTAAATGCCATAGACCAACTTTTGATAGTGTGGGTACCTTTGCTTGTAGGGGGTCAAGACTTCTGAGATGTAATAGATGTGTATTTGGAGTTTGAATGCCTTCACGGGCTCCTCGCGTTCCATAGTGAGGATAGTGATAACCACTTGGCTTGTAGACGCAATGTACAGGAGCAAAGGCTCCCGGCTACCCGAAGCAACTAAACCGGTTGGGTGGAAAGAAAGGCCTTGAGTCCTTCGAATGTGGCTTGCACCTCGGGTGTCAACTCAAACTTGTCAGATTTCTTCATCAATCGATAGAGAGGCAGCACCTTCTCCCCAAGTCTTGAGATGAATCGGTTCAGGGCCGCAAGGCAACCAGTGAGACTTTGTACGTCATGCGAACGTTGTGGGTGTTTCATTCAGATTATATCACCTATCTTGTTGGCTTTGGCATCGATCCCATGTTCAGAAACTAGGAAATCGAGCAACTTGCCGACTGGCACTCCAAAAGTGCACCTGGTCGGATTGAGCTTTATCCTGAAGTGTCGTAGGTTTGCGAAGGTCTCGGCGAGGTAAGTCACAAGGTCGGAACCTTTCCTAGACTTAACCACGATGTCATCCATGTATGCTTCCATGTTCTGACTGGTCTGCTTTTGCAAGCATTTATGGATCATGCGCCGGAAAGTAGCCCCGGCGTTTTTAAGACCGAATGGCATAGTGATGTTGCAAAAGCACTCGGATGGGTTGATGAAGGCTGTTTTTATTTCATCAGGACCAAACATTCGGATCTGGTGGTACCCAGAGTACGCATCCAAGAATGACATGAGTTCGCATCCAACGGTTGAAGCTACTATCTGGTCTACGCGGGGAAGAGGAAAGCGGTCCTTCGGGTAGGCCCGATTGATATGCTTGAAGTCGATACACATGGAGAGTTAATTGTTCCTCTTGGGCACCATGACGACTTTCGTGAGCCACTCGGAGTGGTATACCTCGCGAATGAACTCGGCAGCTAGGAGCCAAGCGATCTCCACGCCGATTGTCTTGCGCTTCTCGAGAGATGATTGACGTGGCTTGAGACTATGTTGGTAGTTCCCCAAAGAGGAAGGGATGATGCAGCACAGTGACGATAAGTATTTCCCTCAGTTATGAAACCAAGGTATCAATCCATAGAGGAACATCATGCACCCACGTAAACAACACTTGCAAACAAACAACAAATACTTGCAACCCGACGCGAAAGAGAGGTTGTCACGCTCTCTACGGTAATAAGATGGATTAGGTGATGATGGTTTTGGCAAATATATCTCCCATGAACACAAAGTAAAAAAATAAAAAAAATGCAGCAAGGTAATTTTGGGTTTTCTAGATTAACAGATCTGAAAACAAAAGTTGTAAATAGTAGATCGGAAAGCAATATGTTGGAAAAGTAGACTCGGGGGTTGTAGGTTTCACTTGTGGCTTCTCTCATGACTATAGCACACGATGGGTGAACAAATTACTATTGGGCAATTGATAGAAGATCAAATAATCATGATTATATCCAGGCAATTAATGATCATTATATAGGCATCACGTCCAAGATAAGTAGACTGAAATGATTTTGCATCTACTTCTATTACTCCACACATCGACCGCCATCGAGAATGCATCTAGTGTATTAAGTTCATGAGAAAACGGAGTAATGCAATAAGAACGGTGAAATGATGTAGAAAATATCTACTCATGTAGGAATAGACCCCATCTTGTTATCCTTAATGGCAACGATACATGCATGTCTTGCTGCCCTTTCTGTCACTAGGAAAGAACACCGCAAGATCAAACCCATGACAAAGCACCTCTTCCCATGGCAAGAAAAATCGATCTAGTTGGCCTAACTAAACCAAAGATTCAAAGAAGAAATACGAGGCTATAAGTAATCATGCAAATAAGAGATCAAAGAAGACTCAAATCATATTCATGGATAGAAACTGATCATGAACTCAAAATTCATCAGATTCCAACAAACACACCGCGAAAGTCATTACATCAAATAGATCTCCAAGAGACCATTGTATTGAGAAACATAGAGAAAGAGGAAGCCATCCAGCTACTGCCTACAGACCCATAGGTCTATGGTGGACTACTCACGCATCATCGGAGAGGCACCTATGAAGAAGATGAACCCCTCCGTGATGGTGTTAGATTGGATCTCGAGATTTTGGAACTTGCGGCTGCTAGGACTGTGTTTCGTTGACTCCCCTAGGGTTTTTGGATTTTTAGGGAATTTATTGGCTCGATAGTCGGTTGAGGGGGTGCCCGAGGTGCCCACCCTCCACGAGGCCGCGCCAGGGGCCTTTGGCGTGCCCTGGTGGAGGGTGGCCACCCTGGGCCCCCTCTTCTGGTGTTGTTTGGCCCATCTTCCTTCTTCTGGTCCAAGAAAAATCCACAAGAAACGCTGCAGTGTTTGGGCTCCGTTTGGTACAGGTTTTCTGCAAAGTAAAAACAAGAAAAAACATCAACTGGCACTTTGGCACTATGTCAATAGGTTAGTCCCAAAAAATGATATAAAGTTGCTATAAAATGATTGTACAACATACAAGATTGATAATATAACAGCATGCAACAAGCAAAAATTATAGATACGTTCGAGACGTATCAGCATCCCCAAGCTTAATTCCTACTCGTCCTTGAGTAGGTAAATGATAATAACAGAATTTTTGATGTGGAATGCTGCCTATCATGTTCACCACATGTTCTTTTCTATATAGCATGGACATTTGGATTTTCCAAATGGTTCAAAGCAATAGTCTAGTATTGAGATGAAAACTTTAATACTCAAGCATATCAACAAGCAACCATGCCTTTCAAAATATAAACGCTAAAGCAAGTTATCCCTATCCCATCATGCTCAATCATTAATCCATTCACAATACACACTCAAATATTAGCTATACCTAATGCTCAAGTATGATCATAGTGCCCCCTAGTTGGTGCTTTATAAGAGAAGATGGAGACTCAAATTAAAAAATAAAAATTGCATAAAGTAAATAGATAGGCCCTTCATAGGGGGGAGTAGGGATTTGTAGAGATGCTAGAGCTCAAATGTTTCAATTGATAGAGAAATTCTTTTTGAGTGGCATGCCTTTCCTGTCAACGAAAATGACTAAGAGATTTCAATATCTTTCCATAGTAGATGCATCATAGGCGGTTCCCAAACAGAAAATAAAGTTTATTCCTTTTTCCACCACACTTTCACTTTCCATGGCTAGCCAAATCCATGGTTGCCTTCCATACCAACACTTCCCAAGGAATTTATTGTTTGACAACATAAAGTAAATATATTTTTCTTTTTCATTTTTGTACTGGGCATCCCTATCATTGTCATACTCTCGTGCAATGACAAGTGAAAAAACACTCATCTTGAGAATAACACATCTAGCATGAAAAAAATCGATCACCCCCTACTGTTTCATGAGCGGTACGAGCACACAAAAAGGAAAAATTATTTTGAAAGTTTAGAGATGGCACATACAAATTTGCTTGTACCGACATGGAAATAGCATATATCGATAGGTATAGCGGACTCATATGGCAAAACTTGGTTTAAGGATTTTGGATGCACAGTAGTATTTCTACTTAGTACAAGTGAAGGCTAGCATAAGATTGAGAAGCATCCAACCAAGGAACGGAAAATCACACGAGCATTAAGCATAACTAACACCGAATAATGCACCATAAGTAGGATATCATTTCATAGCACAACTATTGAATTTTGTGCTAGCATAGGGAATCACAAACCTTAACACCAATATACTTGCTAAGCATAATTACACATCAACATAACTCACATATCACTATTGTCATGTCTCAAAACTATTACAAAGAATCAAGTTTAATTTGTCCAATGATCTCCATGAAAGTTTTTATTATATTCCTCTTGAATATCTATCACTTTGGGACTAGTTTCATATGTTGCAATTACTTTTGATAAGCTCACATGGATAAAAGTGAAGAACACAAGCATATAAGTTTCATCTCAAAAAATAATATAAGTGAAGAATGAGAGGATTTCTTAAAAAATTACTAACTCTCAACATAATATAAGTGAAGCATGTGAGCATTTCTTCAAACATGTAAAAGCACGCTGTGCTCAAAAAGATATAAGTGAAGCACCAGAGCAATTCCTTTGCTCAAAAGTTTTAAGTGAAGCATAAAGAGCAATTCTAAATAATCATAGCATAATTTTGGCTCTCTAAAATAGGTGTGTGCAGCAAGGATAAAAGCAAACGAAGCAAAGATACAAGACGCTCCAAGCAAAACTCATGATATGTGATGAATAAAAATATAGTTCCAAGTACTATGTTGATGGTTGTCACAAGAAAGAAGGGATGCCACTCGGGGCATCGTCAAGCATAGTTGCTTGTTACTCTTTAGATATTACCTTGGGGTGTTGTAGCATCCCCAGGCTTTGACTCTTCTAACTCCTATCTCACCAGAAACTTGAAACCTTCAATCACACAAAACTTGACAAAATTCTCGTGAGATCCGTTAGTATAATAAAGCAAATTACCACTTTTAGGTACTATTGTAAACCCATTAATACTTTATTATTGCATTATACCTACTATATTCTAACTTTACCATGACTTATATCCCCTGATACAAAACATAGATTCATCAAAACACGCACACAATGCAACGAAAACAGAATCTGTTTCAGACAGGACAATTGTAGTAATCTGTACTCTAACCATACTTATGGAAATCTAAAAATTCTGAAATATTAGGACAATGTAAGGAATTTTTATAGAAATACTGTGTCAAAATTTCAGCTCAATATAACGTTCCAATAAAAAATGAAAATTCGTGCAACAGGGATAATGTTTCTGTTTCAGATTCAGCATTATTTCTACTCATCTTATTGATCATCCTAAAGGTATTACTTGGCACAAACACTAAATAAAACATAAAAATAATTATAACAGAATAATAATTGTGCAAAAACACTCAAAAACATAAATCAAAGATAAAAATAATTTATTCAATGGGTTGCCTCCCAACAGGCGCTATTGTTTTACGCCCCTAGCTAGGCATAACGTATAGATTCAAGTATTGGCGTCCTTAGTTTTTGCCACTTTTATGAGGGATTTCTCAAATCCGGGAGGTTCTTTATGCTTCCGCAGATTTTCAAGAGAAGAAACCATCTTGAGATCTAAAATATCCAAACGTCTATTGCAAGGTGTAATCAAAGTGTTCATGCGATTCAAGTTTCCCCTAATATGTTTAAGAGGCTCGTGATATTTTTGCAACTCAACCAAATGTTTATGCAAATCGCCCAATTTGTCTAGAATTTGAACCCCTTCTTGTGTTAGAGAGGGAACCTTTTTGGGAACTCCAATATCCCCTCTAAAATTTCATAAGCAGTGTTGGGATCAAGATCAGTAAAATTTCCTTTAACAACAAAATCCAAAAGTTGTCTATGATGCAAAGTTAATCCTATGTAAAAAAATTGAAGCAAAACTTTTGCATCTCCCTTTAGATTGCAAATACGATATGACTCCATCAATCTATACCAACCATCTTTTAGATTTTCCCCTTGTTTTTGTTTGAAGTATAGAACTTCAAAATCTGGTGACAAGGGGGTAGTGATGCTAGTCATGGTGAAGAGATTGGCGAACAAGAGATCTGACAAGAAAAAGAGAAAACAAAAAAGAGAGGGTGAGTAAAACGGCAAATTGGTGAAGTGGGGGAGAGGAAAACGAGAGGCAAATGGCAAATAATGTAAATTTCAAGGAGATGAGATTTGTGATTAGGAACCTGGTAGATGAGACTGCTTCCTCCCCGGCAACGGTGTCAGAAATTCCTTTGACGTGGCTTGAGACTATGTATGTAGTTCACCAAAGAGGAAGGGGTGATGCAGCATAGCGAAGGTAAGTATTTCCCTCAGTTGTGAAACCAAGGTATCAATCCGTAGAGGAAGATCACGCACCCACGTAAACAGCACTTGCACACAAACAACAAATACTTGCAACCCGACGCGAAAGAGAGGTTGTCACACTCTCTACGGTAATAAGATAGATTAGGTGATGATGGTTTTGGCAAATAGATCTCGCAAGAACACAAAGTAAAACAAATAAACAAAAAGTGAAGCAAGGTATTTTTGAGTTTTTGGATTAATAGATCTAAAAACAAAAGTTGCAAATAGTAGATCAGAAAGCAATATGTTGGAAAAGTAGACCCGAGGGCCGTAGGTTTCACTAGTGGCTTCTCTCATGAGTATACCACACGGTGGGTGAACAAATTACTGTTGGGCAATCGATAGAAGATCAAATAATCATGATGATATCCAGGCAATGATCATTATATAGGCATCACGTCCAAGATAAGTAGACCAAAACGATTATGCATCTAATTCTATTACTCCACACATCGACCACTATCAAGCATGCATCTAGTTACTAAGTTCATGAGAAAACGGAGTAATGCAATAAGAACGATGACATGATGTAGACGATCTACTCATGTAGGAATAGACCCCATCTTGTTATCCTTAATGGCAACGATACATGTGTGTCTTGCTGCCCTTTCTGTCATTGGGAAAGAACACCGCAAGATTGAACCCATGACAAAGCACCTCTTCCCATGGTAAGAAAAATCGATCTAGTTGGCCTAACTAAATCAAAGATTCAAAGATGAAATACGAGGCTATAATTAATCATGCAAATAAGAGATCAAAGAAGACTCAAATCATATTCATGGATAGAAATTGATCATGAACTCAAAATTCATCGGATCCCAACAAACACACCGCAAAACCCATTACATCAAATAGATCTCCGAGAGACCATTGCATTGAGAAACCTAGAGAGAGAGGAAGCCATCCGGCTACTGCCTACAGACCCGTAGGTCTATGGTGAACTACTCACGCATCATCGGAGAGGCACCTATGAAGGAGATGAACCCCTCTGTGATGGTGTTAGATTGGATCTCGAGATTCTGGAACTTGCGGCGGCTGGAATTGTGTTTCGTCGACTCCCTAGGGTTTTTGGATCTTCAGGGAATTTATAGGCTTGATAGTCAGTTGAGGGGGTGCCCGAGGTGCCCACCCACAACCAGGCCATGCCAGGGGCCTCTAGCGCCCTGGTGGAGGGTGGCCACCCTAGGCCCCCTCTTCTGGTGTTGTTTGGCCCATCTTCCATCTTTTGGTCCAAAAAAACACAAAATCCCCGTAGTGTTTGGGCTCCATTTGGTACTGATTTTCTGCTAAGTAAAAAACAAGCAAAAATAGCAACTGACACTTTGGCACTATGTCAATAGGTTAGTACCAAAAAATGATATAAAGTTGTTATAAAATGATTGTAAGACATCCAAGATTGATAATATAACAACATGGCACAAGCAAAAATTATAGATACGTTGGAGACGTATCAAGGATCGATTCAAGTGCTCCTTGATTGGCTTGACCTTGGGATCGGCTCAAAGTCGGTGCTCAGCCAGCTCCCTGGGAACACCCGGCATGTCAGACGGCTTCCATGCAAAGGTGTCCCAGATCTCATGGAGGAACTGGATGAGCCCAACTTCCTATTTGTCGCCGAGTGATGTGGAAATGTTCATCACAAAGGCATTCAGATCATACGGGTGAACGTGGACCTGCTTGGTCTCACCGGCCGATTGGAAAGCTCATTCCGTAGTCGACCTCTTTGACTTGAGCAAGTCAGCGGCGTCCACCGTTTTCTTGTATCCATCGAGTTCGACGACAAACACCTATTCATTGGTGATACGCAGCCCTGCTGGAGGCACTCCTGGCGACTTCCTGATCGTTGGTCACCGTGATCACACCCTTTGGTCTTGGCATCTTGAATTTAAGATACACATAACATGGACGGGCCATGATACGCATGTAGGCAGGCCCACCTAGGATGGCGTGATATGCACTGTGGAAATCTACCACTTCAAAGGTCAGTTGCTCCTTCCAGAAAAATTTCTCACCTTCGAACACGACATCGAGAGTGATTTGGCCGAGCATGTTGCTCTTGATCAATCGGGACATCGAGATGTCCATTGCCTTGAGCATGTCGGCGTAGATTATGTTGAGCCTGCTGACTTCGCCCATCAGAACCTTGCGCGGTCGGACCCTATTCATAGCTGGATCGAAGACCATCGCCTGCCTCCCGGGGGTGGCTATGTGGTCCGGATGATCCGATTGGTCAAACGTAATGGGTGTCTTGTTCTAGTCGAGGTATTTGGTGATGATCAAAACTGCCATATTGACCTCCCGATTAATGACCTTCAACAGGCTCTTGCTTTCCACATCGACACACATCATGAAGACCTTTTGGACGATAGGGTACTCAGAAGTATCTTCAGCTTCCTCTTCGTTTTCCTTTTCTCCTAAGGGATCTACACCCATCTCGTGCCGAGTAGGCTGCACTCCGTAGTGGTGTGCTTCGGGTACACTATGTTGCCTTCTTCATCCTTATTGGTATGAATTTGGTAGGGCTGATCCAGAACGTCAGCCTTAGAGTCAGACTTCTTCTTGGGGGTCCACTCTTTCTTCTTTTTATTCTCCTTGGGCTTGCCTTGGCCTTGTCCAGGAATGGTTGCAACTTCTGCCTTGCCAGAGGCGTTGACTTTCCGTTTTTGCTTCTTTCTAACGTTGCCTCCCAATTGAGGGGTATCATTGGCTCTCCCTTTGCTGCTACGGGGGCGGTCTTCTTCCTCGCCATTCGCATAATTGTTGGCGATCTCCATGGCCTGACTGAGGGACGGGTCCCTAGCTCGTCCGAACTTCAAGATGAGCTCTTGATACCGTGTGCCTACCTTGAAGGCGCAAACGGCTTGGTGCTTAGATACATTCTCCACAGTGTTGTGCAGTGTGGTCCAGCACTAAATGTACTCCCGGAGCATATCATTGCTTTTCTAGACGTAGTGCTGCAACTCCGTCAAACCACTCGGGCGCTTGTACGTGCCCTCGAATGTTTTAACAAACACTTGGGCCAAATCCTCCCAGCAGTATATGCAACTAGCGGGTAGCTGGTTCAACCAGGCTCGTGTGAATCCCTCCAACATGAGCGGAAGATGCTTCATCACGACAAAGTCTTCACCGCCACCGATCTGGAAGGCCACTCGATAATCTTCAAGACAAGTTTCTGGCTTTGACTCGCCGTTGAACTTTCTGATTCCCGTTGCCAACCTATAGTTGAGGGGGATTTCAGCCTCTCGGATATACCTACCGAAGCACTCAAGACCAGAAGTTCCCCAACCGCTCATCGGTCTCTGTTCTGCCTATTCCTATCAACCATGTTCTGGGTGATGATGGACCTAGCATTAGGATCGAGGGGTCGTCTATCGTCTTCTATGTAGCCCCGCACTGAGCGGGACTCCGCCTCCGGTCCTCTTCATGAGGTCGTCCGCCGCCATGACGACGTTGGTCGTACAAACCGCCCCTTAGAGGGGGTGACCAACTAACGTCGCGGTCGACACGCCAGTGCCCTCTGTATTGGCATCTCGAAAGACGAGGAGACCGCTGGTTTCTTCTTGGCGCGTATGGGCTATGAGCAGATTGCATCGCATCCGCCCGGGCAGACTTGATGTATATGCGTTGGTGAGATTGTGTGATACCGTGGAGTTTAGCTGTAGGGCGGTCTTAAGTAGAGTCTGGATCTACCGAATGCCTTCTCCAGCTGCTGAATTAGACGACTAAATTGATTTAGTGATCCGAGGGCAGCCAAGCTCAACATCAGAGTGTGCATCACTGGGATGCCGTATGGCCGATCATCTGGAAACAATCGGCGGTGATTGAGACTCCAGCTAGATTGCTCCCTTGTCGCGCGGTCGTCGAGTGACCACTAGAGTCGCTCGAGCCTCTCGTGCTCAGCCAAAGTAACTTGGCGCGTGGCCTCCAAGGCTATCTCCTCCGGGGTAGTCCCGGTAATGGGCATGAGCAAAACCTGATCGTTCCTATGCCTAATCTCTTCCCATTGCTCCCAACTAAGGGGTTGGGGGACGTGGGTATCGGTGTTAATGTTGTAGCGGTCGTTGGCACGCCCACGGGGGTTGCTCGCGGAGTCCCCGGGAGGCGCTCCCTTGGCCGTGTGTGCCATAAAAATCTCTACAGCATTTCCGCTGCTTTCGCATTTGGACTCGCCCGTAGACTCGTCGCCCAAAGAAGGGAAAAGGTTGATGGTGGGCTCGTATGAGTCGAGCATGGCCACCTGCTCAGCAGCGGCTTGACATGCCACGATGTTCTTAATCCAGCGCTGCAATCATGAGCGCCCGGAGCGCTTGCGGCGGGCCACAGTGGGACGAGGAGATGCCAAATGATACGGCACCGATGGCTGCCAGATGAGAACTCCGTGCATCACCGTGCTGAAATGTGTCGCGCCGTGGGCGGGCAACGCATCGATGTCCAGCGATGCATCTTGCAACCACACCGAGTCATCGACTGTGAAGCTGAGGGAACCTAAGAGGATCTCGCCGCCGAGTGTCATCATGACGACCAGAAAAGATGAATCTCCACCTGCGTCGGAAGTCGCTAGACGCGCGGCGCCAAGGTGGGCACCAACTGTCAAGGGGATAAGCCTAACAATAGCACTAGGGGTTACAAATGAGGGGCGGAGCCTAGCTACGACAAAGGTGTAACACTCGGATGTACGAGTTCAGGCCCCACTAGGAGTGGTAAAGACCCTACGTCTCGAGCTCGGAGGCTTAGTGTTTGTGTACGGGGGTGTCTGGTTACAAAGAGTGCGGAACCCCTTCTTAGGAACCCAGGGCTCGCTTCTATAGAGTGTGACACCACCGACCAAGCGCCATTACAAGGGCATTTATTACTAGTAAATGCAGATGTTACAGAAATTGTTGCTTTACCAGAGGGATGTCTAGAGGGGGGGTCCGAATTCTCGTAAATCAAAAACTCCATCAGAAATTTACGAAACTTGGAATGGTGTCATGACAAGGCATGCATATGCCGTGGTAAGATAAATACCAAGTTGGACATGTTTTGTCACAAGCCTCTTACAAACATGAGGTTCTCACACAATAAGCTACATCAAGTGGTTCCGTTAGGGAACATTGTTGGAAATATGCCCTAGAGGCAATAATAAATTAGTTATTGTCATATTTCATTGTTCATGATAATTGTTTATTATACATGCTAGAATTGTATTGATCGGAAACTCAGATACATGTGTGGATACATAGACAACACCATGTCCCTAGTATGCCTCTAATAGACTAGTTCGTTGATCAAAGATGGTTAAGGTTTCCTAGCCATGGACATGAGATGTCATTTGATAACGGGATCACATCATTAGGAGAATGATGTGATGGACAAGACCCAAACTATAAACAAAGCATATGATCGTGTCAGTTTATTGCTACAGTTTTCTACATGTCAAGTATCTGTTCCTATGACCATGAGATCATGCAACTCACTAACACCGGAGGAGTACACTCTGTGTATCAAACATCGCAACGTAATTGGGTGATTATAAAGGTGCTCTACAGGTATCTCCAAGGGTGTCTGTTGGGTTGTCATGGATCAAGACTAGGATTTGTTACTCCGTGTGATGGAGAGGTATCTCAGGGCCCACTCGGTAATACAACATCACAACAAGCCTTGCAAGCAATGTGACTAAGTGTTAGCCACGGGATATTGTATTATGGAATGAGTAAAAAGACTTTCCGGTAACGATATTGAACTAGGTATAGACATACCGACGATCGTCTCTCGGGCAAGTAACATACCGAAGAACAAAGGGAACTGCATATGTGATTAACCGAATCCTTGACATAGAGGTTCAACCGATAAAGATCTTCATAGAATATGTAGGAACCAATATGGGCATCCAGGTCCTGCTATTGGTTATTGAACGTAGAGGTGTCTCGGTCATGTCTACATAGTTCTTGAACTCGCAGGGTCTGCACACTTAAGGTTCAGTGACGTTTTGGTAGTATAGAGTTATGTATGGTGGTGACCGAAGGTTGTTTAGAGTCCTGGATGAGATCCTGGACGTCACGAGGAGCTTCGAATGGTTTGAAGGTAAAGATTGATATATAGGAAGTCCTGTTTTGGTCACCCAAAAAGTTTCGGGCTCATCGATAGTGTACCGGGAGTGTCGGGAGGGTACCAAGGAACCATCGGGAGGGGTGTCATGCCCTGAGGGGCCTCATGAGATGTGGAAGGAGACAAATCAGCTCCTAGTGGGATGTCAGACACCTCCACTAAAGCCCATGAGGTTTGAGAAGGAAAAATCCAAAGGTGGAGAGGTGGAAAGAGTTTCCAAGTGGAAAGGAGGAATCCTACTCCTAATAGGATTGGAGTAGAACTCCTCCACCTCCAATTTCGTCCAAATCTTGAGGGTTTGATGCTGCCTCCTCCCCTCCCTCCCTCCTATATATACTATAGGATTTAGAGGAGAAATTTAACCCTAATCGCCATGTGCTCCCTCTAGTTCATCTAGATCGGTTTTCTCCTCTAGTCTAGTTCGGCAGTGCTTAGGCGAAGCCCTGCCGGAATAGTTCCACCACCATCGCCACCACGCCGTCGTGCTGCCGGAGAACTCATATACCTCTCCTCTCCCTCTTTCTAGATCAAGAAAGCGGATATCATCATCGAGATGTACGTGTGCTGAACGCGGAGGTGTCGTCCGTTCGGCGCTAGATCGGAAGGACCGTGATTAAGATCGCGAGACGATTCATGATTGGATCGCGGGACGGATCGTGATGGGATTGCGGGAAGGATCATGATTGGATAGCGAGATGGATCATGATGGGATCACGGGACGCTCGGCGATTTTTGGATCGCGAAGACGTTCGACTACATCAACCGCGTTTCTTAACGCTTCCCGCTTAGCGATCTATAAGGGTATGTAGATCAACTCTCCCTCTCATAGATGCTCATCACCATGGATAGATCTTGCGTGTGCATAGAATTTTTTTTGTTTCCCATGCAACGTTCCCCAACAGTGGCATCATGAGCTAGGTGTATGTGTATATGAGATCTCGAGTAGAACACAAAGGAGTTTGTGGGCATTGATGCTTAGATTGCTTCCTCCCTTTGTCGTGTGTTGGTTCAACGGTATTGTGGGATGAAGCGGCCCGGACCAACCTTACTCATACGCTTACGAGAGACCGGTTCCATCGACTAACGTGTAACTTCGTTGCACAAACATGGCTGGCGGGTGCCTGTTTCTCCTACTTTAGTTGGATCGGATTCGACAAAGGCGGTCCTTGAGAAGGTTGAAAAGCAATTTATGTATCACCGTTGTGGTTTTTGTGTAGGTAAGAATTGTTCTTGCTAGATACCCGTAGCATCCACGTAAAACTTGCAACAACAATTAGAGGACGTGTAACTTGTTTTTGCAGGGTATGTTGTGATGTGATATGGCCAATTACATGATGAGATATATGTGATGTATGAGATGATCATGTATTGTATAGAATATCACAACTTGCATGTCGATGAGTACGGCAACCGGCAGGAGCCATAGGGTTGTCTTTAATTATCGTATGACATGTGTGTCAATCATTAAGCGCTATGTAATGCTTTACTTTATCGCTAAGCGGTAGCAATAGTAGTAGAAGCATGGTGGGCGTGACAACCCCGATGGTGACACGCTGATGGAGATCAAGATGATGGAGATCATGGTGTCATGCCGGTGACGATGGAGATCATGCCGGTGCTTTATACATGGAGATCAAAAGCACAAGTTCATGGGCGTATCATGTCACTTATGATTTGCATGTGATGTTAATCCTTTTATGCACCTTGTTTTTCTTAGGACAACGGTAGCATTATAAGGTGATCCCTCACTTAAATTTCAAGATCAATTGTGTTCTCCCCGAGTGTGCACCGTTGCGAAAGTTCGTCGTGTCGACCACGTGATGATCAGGTGTGATAGACTCTACGTTCACATACAACGGGTGCAAGCCCTTGTTGCACGTGCAGAACACTCGGGTTAAACTTGACGAGCCTAGCATATACAGACATGGCCTCAGAACACAAGAGACCGAAAGGTCGAACATGAGTCATATGGTAGATATGATCAATATGATGTTGTTCACCATTGAAACCACCTCAACTCACATGATGATCGGACTTGAGTTGGTGAATTTGGATCATGTATCACTCGAATGATCGGAGGGATGTCAATTTGAGTAAGAGTTCTTAACTAATATGATTAATTGAGCTCATTATCATGAACATAGTCAGTAGTGTCTTTGCAAATTATGTTGTACTTTACTAGCTCACGTTGTAGCTCCCTTGAATTTTTATATGTTCCTAGAGAAATAGAGTTGAAAAATGATGGTAGCAATATTGCGGACTGGGTCTGTGATCTAAGGATTGTCCTCATTGCTGCACAGAAGGCTTATGTCCTTAATGCACCGCTTGGTGCGCCACCCCCTCTAGCGTCGTCTGTAGATGTTCTGAACATCTGACACGCATGTTCTGATTACTACTTGATAGTTGAGTGTGTCATGCATGACGACTTAGAATTGAGGCTCCAAAACATTTTGAACGCCACGAAACATATGAGATGTTCTAAGAGCTGAAATTGGGATCTCAGGCTCGTGCCCGTGTTGTGAGATATGAGATCTCCAACAAGATTCTTTGCCTGCAAGATGAAGGAGAATAGCTCAATCGTTGAGCATGTGCTCAGATTGTTTGGATGCTACAATCGCTTGATTCAAGTGGGAGTTGATCTTCCAGATAAGATAGTGATTGATATAGTTCTCCAAGTCACTGTCACTAAGCTACTAGAGCTTCGTGATGAACTATAAAATGCCAGGGATGGAAATAATGATCCCTAAGCTATTCGCGATGTTTGACACTGCGAAGGTAGAAATCAAGAAGGAGCATCAAGTGTTGATGGCTAGTAAAACCACTAGTTTCGATAAGGGCAAGGGCAAGGAGGGAAACTTCATGGATGGCAAGTCAGTTGCTGCTCTAGTGAAGCAACCCAAAGTTGAACCCAAACCTGAGACTAAGTGCTTCTATTATGAGGAGAGCGGTTGCTGAAGCGGAACAACCCTAGATACTTGGTAGATAAGAAGGCTAGCAACATTGACAGAAGTATATTTGATATACATGTTATTGATGTGTACCTTGCTAGTACTCCTAGTAGCACCTGAGTATTGGATACTGGATCGGTTGCTAAATGTTAGTAACTCAAAGTAAAAGCTATGGAATAAACGGAGACTAGCTAAGTGTGAGGTGACGATGTGTGTTGGAAATGTTTCCAAGGTTGATGTGATCAACATCGCACGCTCTCTCTACCTTCGGGATTAGTGACAAACCTAAATAAATGTTACTTGGTGTTTGCGTTAATCATGAACATGATTAGATCGTGTTTATTGCAACACGGTTATTCATTTAAGTGAGAGAATAATGGTTATTCTGTTTACATGAATAATACCTTCAATGCTCATGCACCCAATGAGAATGGTTTGTTGAATCTTGATCGTAGTAATAAACATGTTCATAACATTGATGCCAAAAATATGCAAAGTTAATAATGATACTACCACATACATGTGGCACTGCCGCTAAATGTCATATTGGTATAAATCGCATGAAGAAACTCCATGTTGATGGATCTTTTGACTCATTTGGTTTTGAATCGGTTCAGACATGCGGACCATGCCTCTTGGGCAAGATGAATAAAGGCCCCATTTTCAGTATGATGGAGTGGGCTAGTAACTTATTGGAAATAATACATGTTGATGTATGCGATCCAATGAGTGTTGAAGCGTGCAGTGGATATCGTTATTTTTCTTACCTTCACTGATGATTTGAGTATATATGAGTATATTTGCTTAATGAAACACAAGTCTGAAATGTTTGAAAAGTTCAAACAAATTCAGTGTGAAGTTTAAGATCATCATGAGAAGAAGATAAAAATGTCTACGATATGATCGTGGAGGTGAATATCTGAGTTACGACTTTGGTATACAACTTGAGACAATGTGAAAGTTGTTTCACGACTCACGCCACCTGGAACACCATAGTGTGATGGTGTGTCCGAACGTTGTAGTTGTGCTCTATTGGATATGGTGCAAATTATGATATCTCTTGTCGTTTTGCCACTATCATTTTGGGGTTATGCATTAGAGACAACTACATTCACTTTAAATAGGGCACCACCTAAATCCATTGAGATGACACCATATGGTTTGGCAGAAACCTAAGATGTCATTTCTTAGAGTTTGGGAATGCGACACTTATGTCTGATAAGCTCGAACCCAAAGCGAAAAAATGCATCTTCATAGAATACCCTAAGAACAGTTGGGTATACCTTCTATCTCAGATCCGAGTACAAAGTGTTTGTTGCTAAAATGGGTCCTTTCTTGAGAAAGAGTTTCTCTCGAAAGAATTGAGTGGGAGGAAGATAGAACTTGATGAGGTTGTTGAACCTTTGTTTCAGCCATAGAGTAGTGCAGCACAGAAAGATGTTTTTGTGGAGCCTACGTCAGTTGAAGAGGAAGTTAATGATAATGATCATGAAGCTTCGGATCAAGTTACTATCGAACCATGTAGGTCAACAAGGACGCGTACTACTCCTGAGTGGTATGGCAACCCTGTCTTAGAGGTCATGTTGTTGGACAACGATGAACCTACGAACTATGGAGAAGCGATGATGGGCCCAGATTCCGACAAATGGTTAGAGGCCATGAAATTCGAGAAAGGATCCATGTATGAAAACCAAGTATAGAGTTTGGTAGACTTGCTCGTTGGACGGCGGGTCGTTGAGTACAAGTGGACCTTTAAGATGAAGACAGACGCTGATGGTGAATGTCACCATTTATAAAGCTCAAGTTGTCGCAAAGAAGCTTCCGACAAGTTCAGGGAGTTGACTGTGATGAGACTTTCTCACTCTTAGCGATGCTAAAATCTGTTGGAATTATGTTAGCAGTTGCTGCATTTTTCAATTATGAAATCTGGGAGATGGATGTCAAAACATTGTTTCCTTAAAGGTTTACTTGAGGAAAGGTTGTATGTGATACAACCAGAAGGTTTTGTCAGTCCTAAGGATGCTAAGAGGTGTGCGAGCTCCAACGATCCTTCTATGGGCTGAAGCAAGCATCTCGGAGTTGGAATATATGCTTTGATGAGGTGATCAAAGTTTTTGAGTCTATACAAAGTTTATGAGAAACTTGTATTTACAATAAAGTGAGTGGGAGCACTATAGAGTTTCTGATAAGCATATGTGGATGACATATTGTTGATCGGAAATGATGTAGAATTTCTGGAAAGCATAATGGGTTGTTTGAAAAGAGTTTTTCAAAGGAAGACCTGGATAAAGCTACTTAATTGTTGGGCATCGATATATATAGAGATAGATCAAGACGTCTGATAAGACTTTCAATGAGTACATAACTTGACAAGATTTTGAAAGAGTTCAAAATGGATCAGTCAAAGAAAGAGTTCTTGCCTGATTTGTAAGGTGTGAAGTTGAGTGAGACTCAAAGCTTGACCATGACAGAATAAAGAGAAAGGACGAATGTCATCCCCTATGCCTTAGCCATAGGCTCTATATAGTATGCCATGTTGTGTACCACACCCGTGTGTGCCTTGCCATAAGTCTGTCAAGGGGTACAAGAGTAATCCAGGAGTGGATTACTGGACAACGGTCAAAATTATCCTTAGTAACCAGAGGACTAAGGAGATGTTTCTCGATTATGGAGGTGATAAAGAGTTTGTCGTAAAGAGTTACGTCGATGCAAGCTTTAACACTAATCCGGATAACTCTTAGTAGCAATCCGGATACGTATAGTGGAGTAGACATTTGGAATAGCTCTAAGTGGAGCATGGTAGCAGTGTTTATAGTATGACATAGAGATTTGCAAACGACACACGGATCTGAATGTCTCAGACCCGTTGACTAAAACCTCTTTCACATGCAAAGAATGATCGAACCCCAGAAGTCATTGGGTGTGAGATTCATAACAAATCACATGGCGATGTGAGATAGATTATTGACTCTAGTGCAAGTGGGAGACTGTTGTAAATATGCCCTAGAGGAAATAATAAATTAGTTATTATCATATTTCATCGTTCATGATAATCATTTATTATCCATGCTAGAATTGTATTGATCGGAAACTCAGATACATGTGTGGATACATAGACAACACCATGTCCCTAGTATGCCTCTAATAGACTAGTTTGGTGATCAAAGATGGTTAAGGTTTCCTAGCCATGGACATGAGATGTCATTTGATAACGGGATCACATCATTAGGAGAATGATGTGATGGACAAGACCCAAACTATAAACGTAGCATATGATCGTGTCAGTTTATTGCTACATTTTTATGCATGACAAGTATTTGTTCCTATGACCATGAGATCATGCAACTCACTGACATCAAAGGAGTACCTTGTGTGTATGAAATGTTGCAACATAACTGGGTGACTATAAAGGTGCTCTACACGTATCTCCGAGGGTGTCTGTTGGGTTGTCATGGATCAAGACTGGGATTTGTTACTCCGTGTGATGGAGAGGTATCTCAGGGCCCACTCGGTAATACAACATCACAACAAGCCTTGTAAGCAATGTGACTAAGTGTTAGCCACGTGATCTTGTATTATAGAACGAGTAAAGAGACTTGCTGGTAACGAGATTGAACTAGGTATAGAGATACCGACGATCGTCTCTCGGGCAAGTAACATATCGAAGAACAAAGGGAAGTACAGACGGGATTAACCGAATCCTTTACATAGAGGTTCAACCGATAAAGATCTTCGTAGAATATGTAGGAACCAATATGGGCATCCAGGTCCCGCTATTGGTTATTGACCATAGAGGTGTCTCGGTCATGTCTACATAGTTCTCAAACCCGTAGGGTCTGCACACTTAAGGTTCGGTGACGTTTCGGTAGTATAGAGTTATGTATGGTGGTGACCAAAGGTTGTTCGGAGTCCCGGATGAGATCCTGGACGTCACGAGGAGCTCCGGAATGGTCCGGAGGTAAAGAATGATATATAGAAGTCCTGTTTTGGTCAACGAAAAAATTTCGAGCTCATCGGTAGTGTATCGGGAGTGCCGGGAGGGTACCAAGGAACCATCGGAGGGGTGTCACGCCCTGAGGGGCCTCATGGGCTGTGGGAGGAGACAAACCAGACCTTAGTGGGTTGGAAGATGTTGGAAATATGCCCTAGAGGCAATAATAAAATGGTTATTATTGTATTTCCTTGTTCATGATAATTGTTTATTGTTCATGCTATAATTGTGTTAACCAGAAACCATAATACATGTGTGAATACATAGACCACAACATGTCCCTAGTGAGCCTCTAGTTGACTAGCTCGTTGATCAATAGATGGTCACGGTTTCATGACCATGGACATTGGATGTCGTTGATAACGGGATCACATCATTAGGAGAATGATGTGATGGACAAGACCCAATCCTAAGCATAGCACTAGATCGTGTAGTTCGTTTGCTAAAGCTTTTCAATGTCAAGTATCATTTCCTTAGACCATGAGATTGTGCAACTCCTGGATACCGTAGGAATGCTTTGGGTGTGCCAAACGTCACAACGTAACTGGGTGGCTATAAAGGTGCACTACGGGTATCTCCGAAAGTGTCTGTTGGGTTGGCACGAATCGAGACTGGGATTTGTCACTCCGTGTGAGGAAGAGGTATCTCTGGGCCCACTCGGTAAGACATCATCATAATGAGCTCAATGTGACCAAGGAGTTAGTCACGGGATGATGTATTACGGAACGAGTAAAGAGACTTGTCGGTAACGAGATTCAACAAGGTATAGAGATACCGACGATCGAATCTCGGGCAAGTATCATACCTATAGACAAAGGGAATTGTATACGGGATTGATTGAATCCCCGACATCGTGGTTCATCCGATGAGATCATCGTGGAGCATGTGGGAGCCAACATGGGTATCCAGATCCCGCTGTTGGTTATTGGCCTGAGAAGTGTCTCGGTCATGTCCACGTGTCTCCCGAACCCGTAGGGTCTACACACTTAAGGTTCGATGACGCTAGGGTTATAGGGAAATGGTATACGTGATTACCGAAAGTTGTTCAGAGTCCCAGATGATATCCCAGACATCATGAGGAGCTCCGGAATGGTCCGGAGGTGAAGATTGATATATAGGAAGTCCAGTTTTGGTCACCGGAAAGTTTTCGGGCTCATCGGTAGTGTACCGGGAGTGCCGAGAGGGTGCCGGAGGACCCCCCGGGAGGGGTGTGACGACCAAAGGATTTCGTGGGACCTTAGAGGAAGTGTGCCAGCCCTTTTTGGGCTGGCCAAGACCTTCTAGAAAGGCCCATGTGGCTGGAGATAAGAGATAGGGCTGAAAAGGATTCAAAAGGAAGAGATCCACCTCCCTTGTGGGAGGTGGACTCCTCCCTAGGGTCGGCCGAACCTCTCCTCTTTGGAGGAGGGGACAAGGCAGCCCTCCCTCTCCCTCCTCCTATATATATGCAAGGGTTTGGGCTGTTTTGAGACACGACTTCTTTCTCTCTCGGTGCAGCCCTACCCTTCCTCTTCCTCGTTCTCCGTAGCGCTTGGCGAAGCCCTGTCGGAGTTCACGTAGCTCCACCGTCACCACGCCGTCGTGCTACCGGAGCTCTCCCTCAACCTCTCCTTTCTCCTTGCTGGATCAAGGTGTAGGAGACGTCATCGGGCTGCACGTGTGTTGAACGCGGAGGCGTCGTTGTTCGGTGCTAAGATCGGAATCCACCGCGATCTGAATCGCTGCGAGTACGACTCCATTAACCGCATTCTTGTAAAGCTTCCGCTTAGCGATCTTCAAAGGTATGAAGATGCAATCTCTCCCCTCTCGTTGTTGGTTTCTCCATGGATAGATCTTGGTGATCGTAGAATTTTTTTTGATTTACTACTACGTCTCCCAACAGTGGCATCATGAGCTAGGTCTATGCATAGAATCTATGCACGAGTAGAACACAAAGCAGTTGTGGGCGTCGATTTTGTTAATTTTCTTACCACTACTAGTCTTATCTTGATTCGGTGGTATTGTGGGATGAAGCGGCTTGGACCGACTTTACACGTACGCTTACGTGAGACTGGTTCCACCGCCTGACATGCACTTGTTGCATAAGGTGGCTAGCGGGTGTCTGTCTCTCCCACCTTAGTCGGATTGGATTCGATGAAAAGGGTCCTTATTAAGGGTAAATAGCCAATTGCTTATTTACCCTGCCATAGCAGCCACAATCTTAGCAGGAGCCATAGGAGTTGTCTTATTTTATTGTATGACCTGCGTGTCAATCATAAACGCCATGTAATTACTTTACTTTATTGCTAAACGTTAGCCATAGTGGTAGAAGTAATAGTTGGCGAGACAACTTCATGAAGACATGGTGATGGAGATCATGATGATGGAGATCATGGTGTCATGCCGGTGACAGTGATGATCATGGTGCCCCGAAGATGGAGATCAAAGGAGCAAGATGATAATGGCCATATCATGTCACTATATTGATTGCATGTGATGTTTATCATGTTTACATCTTATTTGCCTAGAACGACGGTAGTAAATAAGATGATCTCTCACTAAAATTTCAAGAAAAGTGTTCACCCTAACTGTGCACCGTTGCTAAGGATCGTTGTTCCTAAGCACCACGTGATGATCGGGTGTGATAGGTTCTAACGTTCGCATACAACGGGTGTAAGCCAGATTTACCCACACAAAACACTTAGGTTGACTTGACGAGCCTAGCATGTACATACATGGCCTCGGAACACGGAAGACCGAAAGGTCGAACATGAGTCGTATGGAAGATACGATCAACATGGAGATGTTCACCATGGATGACTAGTCCGTCTCACGTGATGATCGGACACGGGCTAGTTGACATGGATCATGTGTCACTTGGATGACTAGAGAGATGTCTATCTAAGTGGGAGTTCATTAAATAATTTGATTATGTGAACTTAATTATCATGAACTTAGTCTAAAATTATCTTTACAATCTATATTGTAGATCCAATGGTCAACGCGAATGTCACCCTCAATTTCAACGCGTTCCTAGAGAAAACCAAGCTAAAAGATGATGGAAGCAACTATGCGGACTGGGTCCGTGGCTTGAGGATCATCCTCATAGCTTCCAAGAAATTGTATGTCCTTGATGCACCACTAGGTGACCCACCCCTTCTCCCAGCAGAGCAAGACATTGCGAACGCTTGGCATTCTCGCTGCGATGATTACTCCATTGTTCAGTGCGGCATGCTTTACAGTTTAGAACCGGGGCTCCAAAAGCATTTTGAGCAACACGGAGCATATGAGATGTTCCAAGAGCTGAAACTGGTTTTCCAAGCTCATGCCCGGGTCGAGAGATATGACATCTCCGACAAGTTCTTCAGCTGTAAGATGGAGGAGAATAGTTCTCTCAGTGAGCACATCCTCAAGATGTCTGGGCTACACAACCGCTTGACTCAGCTGGGAGTTAATCTCCCGGATGACTCGGTCATTGACAGAATCCTCCAGTTGCTTCCACCTAGCTACAAGAGCTTTGTGATGAACTACAACATGCAAGGGATGGAGAAGTCCATTCCTGAGTTGTACTCGATGCTGAAATCAGCAGAGGTCGAGATCAGAAAGGAGCATCAAGTGTTGATGGTAAATAAGACCACTAGTTTCAAGAAAGGCAAGGGTAAGAAGAACTTCAAGAAGGACGGCAAAGCCGTTGCCGCGCCCGGTAAGCAAGTTGCCGGGAAGAAGAAGAACAAGCATGGACCCAAGCCTGAGACTGAGTGCTTTTACTGCAAGGGTACCGGTCACTGGAAGCGGAACTGCCCCAAGTACTTAGCAGATAAGAAAGACGGCAACATTAAAGGTATATGTGATATACTTGTTATTGATGTGTACCTAACCAGCGCTCGTAGTAGCTCCTGGGTATTTGATACCGGTGCAGTTTCTCACATTTGTAACTCCAAGCAGGAGCTGCGGAATAAACGGAGGCTGGCAAAGAACGAGGTGACGATGCGCGTCGGGAATGGTTCCAAGGTCGATGTGATCGCCGTCGGCACGCTACCTCTACATCTACCTTCGGGATTAGTGTTAAACCTTAATAATTGTTATTTAGTACCAGCTTTGAGCATGAACATTGTATCTGGATCTCGCTTGATGCGAGATGGCTACTCATTTAAATCTGAGAATAATGGTTGTTCTATTTATATGAGAGAAATGTTTTATGGTCATGCCCCGCTGGTCAATGGTTTATTTTTGATGAATCTCGAACGTGATGTTACACATGTCCATAGTGTGAGTACCAAAAAGTGTAAGGTTGATAACGATAGTCCCACTTACATGTGGCACTGCCGCCTTGGTCATATTGGTGTCAAACGTATGAAGAAGCTCCATACTGATGGACTTTTGGAGTCTCTTGATTTCGAATCATTTGACACGTGCGAACCATGCCTCATGGGCAAGATGACTAAGACTCCGTTCTCTGGAACAATGGAGCGAGCAACTGACTTGTTGGAAATAATACATACCGATGTGTGCGGTCCAATGAGTGTCGAGGCTCGTGGTGGCTACCGTTATGTTCTCACCCTCATTGATGACTTGAGTAGATATGGGTATGTCTACTTAATGAAACATAAGTCTGAAACTTTTGAAAGGTTCAAGGAATTTCAGAGTGAGGTAGAGAATCAACGTGACAGGAAAATAAAGTGCCTACGATCTGATCGTGGCGGAGAATATTTAAGTCACGAGTTTGGCACGCACCTAAGGAAATATGGAATTGTTTCACAACTCACGCCGCCTGGCACACCTCAGCGAAATGGTGTGTCTGAACGTCGTAATCACACTCTATTAGATATGGTACGATCTATGATGTCTCTTACCGACTTACCGCTATCATTTTGGGGATATGCATTAGGGACTGCCGAATTCACTTTAAATAGGGCACCGTCAAAATCCGTTGAGACGACACCGTATGAATTATGGTTTGGAAAGAAACCTAAGCTGTCGTTTCTAAAAGTTTGGGGATGCGATGCTTATGTGAAGAAACTTCAACCTGAAAAGCTCGAACCCAAAGCGGAAAAGTGCGTCTTCATAGGATATCCAAAGAGACTATTGGGTATACCTTCTACCTACGATCCGAGGGCAAAGTCTTTGTTGCCAAGAATGGATCCTTTCTCGAGAAAGAGTTTCTCTCGAAAGAAGTAAGTGGGAGGAAAATAGAACTTGATGAGGTAATTGTACCTCCACTCTAACCGGAGAGTAGCACAGCACAAGAAGTTGTTTCTGTGGAGCCTACATCGGCTGGAGAGGAAGTTAATGATGATGATCATGAAACTTCAGATCAAGTTACTATTGAACGTCGAAGGTCCACTAGGACACGTTTCGCACCAGAGTGGTACGGCAACCCTGTCCTAAAGATCATGTTGTTAGACAACGGTGAACCTTCGAACTATGAAGAAGCGATGGCAGGCCCGGATTCCAACAAATGGCTTGAAGCCATGAAATCCGAGATAGGATCCATGTATGAGAACAAAGTATGGACTTTGGTGGACTTGCCTGATAATAAGCGAGCCATTGAAAATAAATGGATCTTTAAGAAGAAGACTGACGCGGATGGTAATGTGACCATCTATAAGGCTCGACTTGTCGCTAAGGGTTATCGACAAGTTCAAGGAGTTGACTACGATGAGACTTCCTCACCCGTAGCGATGCTGAAGTCTGTCCGAATCATGTTAGCAATTGCCGCATTTTATGATTATGAGATCTGGCAAATGGGCGTCAAAACGGCATTCCTTAATGGCTTCCTCAAGGAAGAACTGTATATGATGCAGCCGGAAGGTTTTGTCGATCCTAAAGATGCTAACAAGGTATGCAAGCTCCAGCGCTCTATCTATGGGCTGGTGCAAGCATCTCGGAGTTGGAACATTCGCTTTAATGAAGTGATTAAAGCGTTTGGGTTTGTACAGGTTTATGGAGAACCTTGTATTTACAAGAAAGTGAGTGGGAGCTCTGTAGCATTTCTCGTATTATATGTGGATGACATACTGATAATGGGAAATGATATAGAACTCTTGGAAAGTGTAAAGGCCTACTTGAATAAGTGTTTTTCAATGAAGGACCTTGGAGAAGCTACTTACATATTAGGTATTAAGATCTATAGAGATAAATCGAGACGCCTCATAGGTCTTTCACAAAGCACATACCTTGAAAAGATTTTGAAGAAGTTCAATATGGATCAGTCCAAGAAGGGGTTCTTGCCTATGTTACAAGGTGTGAGATTGAGTACGACTCAATGCCCGACCACAGCAAAGGATAGAGAAGAGATGAGTGTCATCCCCTATGCTTCAGCCATAGGCTCTATTATGTATGCCATGCTGTGTACCAGACCTGATGTGAACCTTGCCATAAGTTTGGTAGGGAGGTACCAAAGTGATCCCAGAGCGGAACACTGGACAGCGGTCAAGAATATCCTGAAGTACCTGAAAAGGACAAAGGACATGTTTCTCGTATATGGAGGTGCCGAAGAGCTCGTCGTAAAGGGTTACGTCAATGCTAGCTTCGACACAGATCCGGACGACTCCAAGTCGCAAACCGGATATGTGTATATTTTGAATGGAGGGGCAGTCAGCTGGTGCAGCAGCAAGCAAAGCGTCGTGGCGGCATCTACATGTGAAGCGGAGTACATAGCTGCTTCGGAAGCAGCAAAGGAAGGAGTCTGGATGAAGGAGTTCATCACCGACCTAGGAGTAATTCCAAGTGCGTCAGGCCCGATAACTCTATTCTGTGACAACACTAGAGCTATTGCCCTTGCGAAGGAGCCCAGGTTTCACAAGAAGACAAGACACATCAAGCGCCACTTCAAATCCATCCGTGATTACAATCAGGAGGGAGATATAGATATTTGTAAAGTGCATACGGATCTAAATGTCGCAGATCCGTTGACTAAACCTCTCTCACGAGCAAAACATGATCAACACCAGAATGCTATGGGTGTACGATTCATCACAATGTAACTAGATTATTGACTCCAGTGCAAGTGGGAGACTGTTGGAAATATGCCCTAGAGGCAATAATAAAATGGTTATTATTGTATTTCCTTGTTCATGATAATTGTCTATTGTTCATGCTATAATTGTGTTAACCAGAAATCATAATACATGTGTGAATACATAGACCACAACATGTCCCTAGTGAGCCTCTAGTTGACTAGCTCGTTGATCAATAGATGGTCACGGTTTCATGACCATGGACATTGGATGTCGTTGATAACGGGATCACATCATTAGGAGAATGATGTGATGGACAAGACCCAATCCTAAGCATAGCACTAGATCATGTAGTTCGTTTGCTAAAGCTTTTCAATGTCAAGTATCGTTTCCTTAGACCATGAGATTGTGCAACTCTCGGATACCGTAGGAATGCTTTGGGTGTGCCAAACGTCACAACGTAACTAGGTGGCTATAAAGGTGCACTACGGGTATCTCCGAAAGTGTCTGTTGGGTTGGCACGAATTGAGACTGGGATTTGTCACTCCGTGTGACGGAGAGGTATCTCTGGGCCCACTCGGTAAGACATCATCATAATGAGCTCAATCTGACCAAGGAGTTAATCACGGGATGATGTATTACGGAACGAGTAAAGAGACTTGTCGGTAACGAGATTGAACAAGGTATAGAGATACCGACGATCGAATCTCGGGCAAGTATCATACCGATAGACAAAGGGAATTGTATACGGGATTGATTGAATTCCCGACATCGTGGTTCATCCGATGAGATCATCGTGGAGCATGTGGGAGACAACATGGGTATCCAGATCCCGCTGTTGGTTATTGGTCGGAGAAGTGTCTCGGTCATGTCCACGTGTCTCCCAAACCCGTAGGGTCTACACACTTAAGGTTCGATGACGCTAGGGTTATAGGGAAATGGTATACGTGATTACCGAAAGTTGTTCGGAGTCCTGGATGATATCCCGGACGTCGCGAGGAGCTCCGAAATGGTCCGGAGGTAAAGATTGATATATAGGAAGTCCAGTTTTGATCATCGAAAAGTTTTCGGGCTCATCGGTAGTGTACCGGGAGTGCCGGGAGGGTGCCGGAGGACCCCCCGAGAGGGGTGTGACGACCAAAGGATTTCGTGGGCCCTTAGAGGAAGTGTGCCAGCCCTTTTTGGGCTGGTCAAGACCTTCTAGAAAGGCCCATGTGGCTCAAGATAAGAGATAGGGCTGAAAAGGATTCAAAAGGAAGAGATCCACCTCCCTTGTGGGAGGTGGACTCCTCCCTAGGGTCGGCCGAACCTCTCCTCTTTGGAGGAGGGGCCAAGGCAGCCCTCCCTCTCCCTCCTCCTATATATATGCAAGAGTTTGGGCTATTTTGAGACATGACTTCTTTCTCTCTCGGTGCAGCCCTACCCTTCCTCTTCCTCGTTCTCCGTAGCGCTTGGCGAAGCCCTACCGGAGTTCACGTAGCTCCACCGTCACCACGCCGTCGTGCTGCCGGAGCTCTCTCTCAACCTCTCCTTCCTCCTTGCTGGATCAAGGCGTAGGATACGTCACCGGGCTGCACGTGTGTTGAACGCGGAGGCGCCGTTGTTCGGTGCTAAGATCGGAATTCACCGCGATCTGAATCGCTGCGAGTAGGACTCCATCAACCGCATTCTTGTAACGCTTCCGCTTAGCGATCTTCAAAGGTATGAAGATGCAATCTCTCCCCTCTCGTTGCTGGTTTCTCCATGGATAGATCTTGGTGATCGTAGGATTTTTTTTTGATTTACTACTACGTCTCCCAACAGCAGACGCCTCCACTAAATCCCATGAGGTTTGAGAAGGAAAAAAAATCCAAAGGTGGAGAGGTGGAAAGAGTTTCCAAGTGGAAAGGAGGAATCCTACTCCTAATAGGATTGGAGTAGGACTCCACCTCCAATTTCAGCCAACTTTTGAGGGTTTGAGGCTGCCTCCTCTCCTCCCTCCCTCCTATATATACTAGAGGATTTAGAGGGGAAAGCTAACCCTAATTGCCACGTGCTCCCTCTAGTTCATCTAGATCGGTTTTCTTCTCTAGTCTAGTTCGGCGGTGCTTAGGCAAAGCCCCATCGGAATAGTTCCACCACCATCGCCGCCACGCCATCGTGCTGCTGGAGAACTCATCTACCTCTCCGCTCCCTCTTGCTGGATCAAGAAGAGGGAAATCGTCATAGAGATGTACGTGTGCTGAACGCGGAGGTGTCATTCGTTCGGCGCTAGATTGGAAGGACCGTGATCCAGATCGCGAGACGATTCGTGATTGGATCACGGGACAGATCGTGATGGTATCACGGGACGGATCGTGATTGGATCGCGAGATGGATCGTGATGGGATCGCGGGATGCTCGGCGATTTGGATCGCGAAGACGTTCGACTACATCAACCGCGTTTCTTAACGCTTCCCACTTAGCGATCTACAAGGGTATGTAGATCAACTCTCCCTCTCGCAGATGATCATCATCATGGATAGATCTTCCGTGTGCGTAGGAATTTTTTTGTTTCCCATGCAACGTTCCCCAACAAACATATGCATGCCACATCTGTGGTTGAAACGACATCCGATGCCCCTTCTCTCCTTGATTTTTTTTCTCGAGGCAACATAAAGCAATAGGTGTGTACTGCAAACATATGAAATTATTAAGGGTTCGCATGGCTTTTTTTATACATTAATTGAGTTTTATGTGCATTTAATGTACGTAATTCAAATATGAACTATAGCCCCAAGGTCAATGTTGGGCAGGGCCTCATCATATAAAGCACAAATATGTCGTGGTATTTTTAGTATCCACTTTGAGAGAAAGAGCAAGCATTATTAATAGCCAACAAAGGCATTTTGGAACAAAAAATTGTCACGTTACCATCTCAAATGGGCGTCTACAGCCCCAAGGTCAATGTTGGGCAGGGCCTCATCATATAAAGCACAAATATGTTGTGATATTTTTAGTATCCACTTTGAGAGAAAGAGCAAGCATTATTAATAGCCAACAAAGGCATTTTGGAACAAAAAAATGTCACGTTACCATCGCAAACGGGCGTATTATTTATAATTCGTGGACGTTCTACAGACCATTTACGTGCGGGCCACGTGTCGCTATCTGCATTGGCAAGGAGGTAGCATGCAGACATGTGTTTGAGTAGACAGGTGGCGTGCGAGCAGTGTCCTACGCACGCTATTCGGGGTGGTGTGTCCTTTGCCAGTCGTAAATACGTTTTAGACTGAATACCCGTATGCAAACCGAGCCTTCCCTACTAAGCCAAGCGGAAATCTCGCACGAAGGAATTTTTTTCATTGCATCATCACAAAAAGTTATGAATGATGACCCGTGTGCCCTTCCCGATGCTACACCTTGTACTGGTGCTAACTACTGAGGTTGCCATGTATGCAAAAAAATCTGATGTGGGAAGGTAATTAAGGATAGATATGAGTTTGGTGACCACATGAAGAAACAATGCCAAGCGCATGAACCTTGGCAAAACACTTAAATCAAGGAAACTCACCAATGCATGCAAGAGTTTAGTTGCTAAATCATTAAATGAAGGGACCTTAGCAACAATGCATTTTGGACTTGAGTTGCTAAGAAATTTAATACACTAAGCACCCCATGTAAGCACCGATTGATGCATTGGCAGCAGGAGTCAGGTAAGATTCGAATCTGTCATATCGGGTAAATTTTCATTTGTCAAATTGGAAACACTTAGATTTGTCCAATTTTGCAGGAACAAAATCACTATTACGGTGCAATTTTGCAACTAAAATTCAGTAAACATAGAGTTCACTCATAAATCAAGCATTGGTCTTTGTACAAAATAGTTCAACTCAACAGCTGAATCGAACAAACTTTTCCCCATTTGTTGTCAACCACATACTGAAATAGCTAGTTCAACTATATATACTAGCTAATTTAAAATATGTAGCACAGTTCAACCATATCTATAGTAAGATGAAATGAACAAAATAGCCCTAAATACTACTCCGGAGGGGCTTCGTGCTACTGCCAGAAGCCTTCTCCTCTGTCGAACACGTTCAGTAAGAGGCAGAGGAGGAGAAGCCTAGAGACAAGCTAGAGGAGTCGAATTCGTCGACTGCCGCTCCTCCCCTCTGGCACTCCTGCCTCCTCAAAGCGGCGGGACTTGGCGTAGATCTCCACATTCCGCGCCATAGCTACGGCGTCTGCTGCGGCCACAACAGCGGAGAGCCTCTTTCCGTGCTTGACCTGGCGCTCCTCCTCCTCATGTAGGAAGTTGATGTAGCGTGCTAGGCCACTAACACAAAATCCAAGTGGCTGTGCTTCGACGACAGCCTCCTCCTCCCGCCTTCAGGTCGCGGTGGCGAAGCGGGTGATGGCCCCGACGGCTGACCGTGGGCTGGCTGCCAAGGCGGACACTGGTGTGGTGGCGGCCAAGAAGGCAGCTGGTGGGGTGGCGAAAACGGCGACCAGCGATGGGGTGAGGGCCATGGCGGTTGCCGACAGCAGCTCGGGCAAATGTGGAGGAGCGTGTGATGGGTACCGTGCGCACAACCAACAAGGATGCCACACGCACTACATGCTTCCGGGTACTGCGCCGCCGACATGGTGCAGCCTCCGAGCTGGAGCTGCCCTTTGCGGAGTGGCGGAGCGACGACGACGGACAGATGTCATTGGCGATTGGGGAGAAGCAAACTTGGGAAGCTACGGGTAGGGAGGGGATGAATGATGTTGGAGATATGCCCTAGAGGGAATCATGTATGATGATATTTCCTATGTGTTTATGAATAAAGATAGTCCTTGGACATTATCAGTGATGTGTATTAACAAGTACGTGACTTGTTTGCGAGACTATGCATTGTATGATGACTATCCTAAATGGTCCCTGGTCGAAAGGGTTGTGTGGACGCGCAATCAGTTAGACTAGAATATAACACGGTGGATGGTCCGGTCTCACTGACCATGTAGCATTGGATGCTAGCCAGTTAATATGGACTCAGAAAGATCGGGTCGGATTCGGCGTAGTTGGATCCGATTTGAGATAAGGTCTGAGTTGGACAGACCCAACTATGAGACGCAGTGATAGGTCATTCGTGAGTCTCTAGTACAACATACGTTCTATGTCCTAATACCTGAGCTGACGCATGTACTCGGGATGGTGATAGACTTGCTTTGGGATGACCAAACGATACTCCGTAACCGAGTAGTTACAAAGGTAGGTTTCGGGCTTGTCCAGACCCATGCTGCGAGACATGGTCGAGCAAGATGGGATTTGCCCCTCTGATTAGGAGAGATATACTCTGGGCCCCTTGGGTGATCCGACCTGGATAAGCATGGCCATGCGATGAGGATTATGAGATAATCTGAAGTGTTGGTCGGATCCATCGGAACGAGAAAGAGCTCGTGCTACAACAAGGATGACCATGTCTCCTTGAGCACGACAACATATATCGTGTGGCAAAGGGAACAGAAGTGTGAATTACATGTTTGCCTAACTAGTTTCATCGAACACTTGGAGTCGGCACGCTTTGCTAGAGGCCGCTACCGACTGGCCGAGCTGGATGTGATCTGACTCGTGACCAAGTGAATGAGAACCTAAGGGGCCGCGTGCTTAAGGGAGGAACACGTGGGCTTTAGGATCCGTGTGAGGCCCAAGAATTGAGCCTTAACCGGATGCCTATGTATAGTGGAGGTGCGGCACACCCATCTGGTTGATCGCTTCGACGCCGTCATTAGGGCTTTGCATGTGTTGCAACTAGCCACCTCCACTCGTCGCCGAGCTGTGTGATCGGACCTAGCAGTCCGTCACACGGTGTTCCTCCTGCACGCACGGATACCGTTAGAGGTGGTGCACTTGCGCCGCTCCGGCCAACCTGTACGCGGGATCCAACGACCGGATGTTCGAGGGAGATCGAACTGGCTGTTCGAGGGAGATCGGACGAGGATGAGACGGACCACGCGAACGCGTTGCCCCAACCCTAGTTCTGCTGCACTGCACTGCGCGTCTAGTGGTAACGATCTGTGAACCATCTTCGTAGCATGTTCTTGGATGTTCTGCGTAGGAAAATTTTAATTTGCATGCGATGCACCTACGGTAGAATTGAACAAATGCGATGTGGAGAGAAGGACTGTGAGGGTTTATAAAGCAGGCGACCAAGGCGAGCCGGGCGGGAAGCTTGCGCGCGTTCCTGCATGGTTGCATGGGGTCGAGAAGCTTGTGCGTGTTCCTGCGCGGTTGCGCGGGAACGGGAAGCCCAAAAGAAACGATGTGCGCTCCTGAAGCATTGTGTGTTTGAGGCATTTCGGCGAGCCTCGCGTGAAGCTTGCGCAGGAACCTGCGCGCTCTCAAAGTGTGCACTGGAATCCTTGTGCGGCAATGCGGTGACAAGACGGGATGAAGGTGGGAGAAATGACAAGTACGCAGGCGGTTAATAATAAAAAAACCATTTGCGTTTTATTACAAACAAAACAGTCATTCTGTAGGCACCGTCGCAAATGAATGTATGCATGAGGCGGTCGATGCGGCCTCAGCTCACCGTGCTCGCGTCCGTGCGCGCCCGCTCTGGCGACGTCCACGCGCAAACGATCACATATGTTCGGGGAGCCATATGCAAGTAGCTGCGCCGCTCCCGACACCACCATGCAGTTAAGCACTGCAAAAACTGCCATGCGGTTGATGCATCCATTTACCTTCGTCTCTTCCACCTTCCGATCACACCACATAACACAAGAAGCATACCCACGGCGGCAAATAACAGAGAGAGGATGCACATCTCTTCATCGCTTCAACCTTCCCGTGCGGATCCAATGGCGGCTGCCGACGCCGAGCGGCAATTCACCACTATTGTCAAAGTGGACACACACATCAGGAAGACGGACCTCTCGATGGTGTACACCAACAACCTAGTCGTGGTAGTGAGCTCCATCAACACGTTGGAGCAACTACTTGCTGAGGATGACAAGTACAAAGTGGTCGGCTTCGACCTCGAGTACACCGGCGATCATGTAGGGCATGATTAGAAGGTTGTCGTCGCCTAGTTGTGTGTGAGCCATCACGTGCTCGTCTACCACTACTGCCTGGCCACAAGGCCTTGCGAGCGTTTTGCCAGGTTTGTCAACAACCCTGACTACAGGTTCGCAACTGTGGACACCACCAACGATCTAAAGGTGCTCAAGACTTCGGGCTTGTCCTGCTAGAAGCTTGTCAACATCCAAGGTCAGTACAGGGTCTGAGGCGACGAGAAGAAGAAGCAAAAGGACTATCTGGCTAACCTCACCACGGCCATCATCGACCCCTACTATAGAGACATGAAGGCTAAGTGCCACAAGGACAAGAGTGCCTGGCACACGGCCTGGGTGAACGAACTGGATGAAGAACACATCAAGTGAGCGGCCATGGATGCGTACACCAGCTACGAGATGTACAGGAGGATCATTGACATGAGGAAGTGCCTCCTTCCTGCAGATGGCGAGGGATAGCCACAAGCAGAACAGTGCCGGCAATCGTCGTCAGAAGAACAATATGATTTGGTGATCATCTACTTCTTGTAAATTTATATTGAGGAATGTACATGTGTTGTGTAATCACTTATTTAACTGTATGTTCAAGTTGGTTATGCAACAATAATGTTAGTATTCTGTGGACAGAGCATATATATGTTGTGCAAACAGAGCAAATCACATCTCATGCAACTATTAGTAGGAACCGTGTGCCCACAACACACAGGTTGTCAGGATGAGTCGTTTGGGTTATTTTTGGTGTTTCCACACAGGTCTGGTGAATGAACTATTTGCCGGGTACCCACAACACACACGCCTGTCAGGATGAATCGTTTGGGTTATTGTTGGTCTTCCCACACAATTCTGATGAATGAACTGTTTGCCGGGTATCACACATGCCTTCTTAAGCTAACTCGTTTGTGTTCCGCTGGATCAGCGCAAATAGTTTGTCCGAGTGAACCGTACGCCGCACTACGCACACGTATATAGTTTGTTAACTGTTTCTGTCATCTTTCATAATCACAAACAGTTCATAAGAACAAATTGTATGCAATGCGTCACACATGCAACTATTTTTTGAACCGTATTTGTTCATTCCTTCATCGCGCACAATTATCGTCATTGGCAGCGGAGCTTGAACTATACGTCTGCGATTGATGGATCGCACACAGTTTGATCGAAGGATCTCTGATTGATGTGTCTTCTTTAGACCATCCTGTAGTAATGGAAAGACCTCTTTAAGAATTGAAAGCATAAGCATGGAAGTAACCTTGGCCTATCTTGGTTTCTCTTATTAATTGTACTTTGTTGGTTATTTGAATTTTCGATCATAAGTCACACCTTTATACTTATTCTACTACATACACATCTACTCTCTCTGTTCCTAAATATAAATTTTTTAGACATTTCAATATGAGCTATATACGGATGATGTTTGGTTAGAATTGTACCTTTTTTATACCCAACCTGCAGCTTCAATGCCTCTTGAGCCAACACAAATATGTATCGTATCTGAAATATAAAATATGGGAAGCTTCCAATGAAAATCAATTCCACGCATGGACTATCAGCGTGAGGCCGTGAATAACAAAACAAATGCAGCTGCTATAGCAAATGCATATTGTAGTCCTCAAACACATAAAATAAAGGATGTTATAGTACAATGATTCCTGTTTTGCATTGCATCAAACACATGCTAGGAAAGTTGTTAGGAAAATCAATGCTTTGATAGTATACAAAAACAAACAATATGAGGATATATAACTGAGAAGAGAGGGTTGCCTATAGCAAATAATTGGGACGTCGTCCCGCATCAAGGCCGTCCTTGACCCACTTATCATCACAAGTGCCGTGTTATCAGCTCAAGGAACAACAACAAAAGCTTCTCCATGCCAACTGTTATGTTCCTAGACTTCTTCCTATATGAACCCAAAACTATCATAATCAAGAATCTCATCACCATCTATGAGAAATCTGTGGCACGTAAACAAAATTGGGTATAGATCTCACCGCGGTCCTCCTCTACACCTTGGCTGATGAATCCACACCAACCAGCAACGTGGTGCTGTGTATGGCATCTATTTCTTCATCGAGCCGCCTCGAGCGCCAAACAATATCAAGCAGGCACATACCGGGTATGCCTTCACGGCTGCCTGGAGCTCCCCTCGCGCCCGCCATCTCCCTCGCATTGCCATGGCGCTGGTTCGCCGCCAGATCGTCCGTGAGAGAGAGGTAGAGGGAAGCGCCAAAGCGGAGGGGCAGAAACCGAACGATCGCATGACCGGATCAGATGCTACATGCCTTCGTTATCCCTACAATGCTACACGGGCCTGCAACAACGCGCATACGACCCAATCAACCAGAACACTTCGATTTTTCCTCCAAAGTAGCCATCGATAGGACAGCTGGCCTAGTTAGCGAGACATCGCGCACATGAGTAAGATCTGACGACCCTGGACATTCAACACACGAAATCGAACGGTCAAAAATGCTGAGGTGTGAGAGGTCTCGGTTTAGATTCAGTTTTACTATCCTAATATAAATAGCAGCTCTATTAGAGTTTTTTTTTTGAGATTTGGCTCTACTATATTTGGTGTGTGGAGTTCGGAACCGTGCATTTCCGGAACAGACCCTTACAAGACGCTCAGCCTCTCGTGGACAGCCCATAATCTGTTGTCTGTCGGACCAAGCGGCCCATTCAGATGCATCCGGACCAACTAGGCCGAACTTTCCAGCTTTCTAGGGCTACCTTCTTCCCTTCATCTCCACTCCCGCACACTCGTCGGCTATCACTAGGGTTTACCCGATCCGCCTCACCCCACGCCGGCCACCAGCAGATCGCCTCAGCCCTACGCTCTCACCGCTGCCGACGATGGTGGGGTACGGGATCCAGTCGATGCTCAAGGATGGGCACAAGCATCTCTCGGGCCTCGACGAGGCCGTCCTGAAGAACATCGGCGCCGGCCGCGAGCTCTCCGCCATCACCCGAACCTCCCTTGGCCCCAACGGTGAGTGTCCTTCTCCCGTTCCCTGCATCTTTGACGCGGTTTGGTCCGTAAAGTTTGTCGTATCTCGGCGCTCGATCGATACGAAGGTTGTTAGTCTAGCAATGGTTAAGGGCGTGGCCGTGTGGCCCGTTTTGCTGTGATTTGCAGTTTTGTACAGTAACGTGGTTGATGCAGAGAAGCTCCACAGCTTTTCTTTTTTGGGTGCATTAACGATGAGTTGATTCTGTTTTAGGAATGAATAAGATGGTCATTAATCATCTAGACAAGCTCTTTATAACGAATGATGCTGCAACAATCGTGAACGAGCTTGAGGTCCAGCACCCTGCTGCTAAGCTCCTGGTGCTTGCTGCCAGAGCGCAACAGGAGGAGATCGGGGATGGGGCTAACCTCACCATATCTTTCGCGGGTGAACTGCTTGAGAAGGCTGAGGAGCTCATCAGGATGGGACTGCATCCAAGTGAGATCATCATTGGATACACTAAGGCCATTAATAAGGTATTTACCATCCAATAACTAGGCATTATATTGTTAATCCTGTCATATGATTGTGAGCAACTCCTGCTTTTGTCTAATCTTTGTGTTGTGCAGACGCTTGAGATTTTGGAGGATCTAGTTGAGAAAGGCTCGGAAAATATGGATGTAAGGAACAAGGAGGAGGTCGTGTTGAGGATGAAATCTGCTGTTGCAAGCAAGCAATTTGGCCAGGAGGATGTGCTGTGTCCACTTGTCGCTGATGTAGGCTAATCTTTGCCACCTTACCTGAGAGGAAACATTTTTTCCACATCAAGGAATATATACCACTAATAGTTGGTTTGTTTCATATGTTTATCATGTTTTTTCAGGCCTGTATCCAAGTTTGCCCGAAAAATCCAGCAAACTTTAATGTTGACAATGTTAGAGTGGCAAAGCTGGTTGGAGGCGGCCTGCACAATTCTTCTGTAGTCCGTGGGATGGTTCTGAAAAATGACGCTGTTGGGAGCATAAAAAAAGTGGAGAAAGCAAAGGTGAGCTCGAAATTGTACAGTATGTTAATGGTATGTTTTTGTCAATTATCTGTGTGTATCTGTTTTACCTACAATAATGCCATTTTCTTATGTATAAGTAGCTCCCCCATTTTATAGAGTACTAGCATACCATAGGTGCTGTCAATTCTTAACAGCCTATCTCCTTTTGTACCACTTTTAATGGATGGAATCAGACCACTCAGTATCTAGAATTTATTCTGCTATATGTATTTTCCCACCAAAAATCGATGTTCTCGGTAACTCAAAATTGAGCCTTTCTGAAGTTTTGCTTTTGAGTTATGATACTACTTTCTCTTTAATGTTGGTTGCTTATGTTATGTAAATGCCTTTTGTGGGTGTCATAGTATTTTCTAGCTAAGTTAAATGATATCCATCTTATCTTATTATTAAACATTTAAGCTTAGTTGGTGTTCTGTAGCTAAGTTTTACTCATAGCAACCCTGTGAACCTGGACAATCTTTATTTGCTTATGGTCTGCTCTGATCGTGGATTATTGTTTACTGTATGATTACATAGCATTGCATCATTCATGAAATCTCCAATTCCAACCGTGTCTTTGTGAATCGATTCACTGTAGAATGCAACCGTACATTATTGTACCATAATGCAGTCCTGTTATGCTTTTCTGTTAACCAAAGTTCATGCATTGTAATTTTTATTTGCTGTAACACCCGTTTCATGCATGTGTCATATTTTATGCATGATTTTTCAGGGTTCCTGCCATTGTTCTAATTTTGTTTCATTATTTAGGTTGCAGTATTTACTGGTGGTGTTGACACTTCTGCAACTGAAACGAAGGGAACTGTTCTTATACATTCGGCTGAGCAGGTATGTTTGTTTTATATGAGATAACCATCCATTTTTGTGTGTATACTCTGCTGGTTCACTGCACTCAGAAAGGGTTATACATAGTTTACTTCTGTCCTACAAACCTGTGTAGTAACCTTATAACACACATGCTTGTGATGTTGTGCAGCTTGAAAACTATGCTAAAACAGAGGAAGCA
Organism: Hordeum marinum; assembly: GCA_022496015.1. Taxonomy (NCBI): domain Eukaryota; kingdom Viridiplantae; phylum Streptophyta; class Magnoliopsida; order Poales; family Poaceae; genus Hordeum; species Hordeum marinum. The sequence goes on along the minus strand of CM039675.1, from coordinate 207,339,591 downwards.
AAGGTGGAGGAGCTTATCAAATCTGTGGCTGATTCAGGTGCCAAGGTTATTGTCAGTGGAGCAGCAGTTGGCGATATGGCATTGCATTTTTGTGAACGTTACAAGTCAGTATTTCGCTTCTTATATGACATGTCATCTTGGTTTAGTATAGTTTTTTCTTGTGAAACTTCCTTCTACAATTTGAGATAACCATTAATTGGAGGTTGTAATAGTGGAGGACATCTCAAATATAGGTTTGTTTTTATAGTACCATGATTTGGTCCTGCTTTACAAGTGATACTTATAGATATTCTGGTTTACAGACTAATGGTTCTGAAAGTTAGCTCAAAGTTTGAGCTTCGAAGATTTTGCCGTACTACTGGGGCAATCGCACTTGTAAGTTCTGGGTTCAAAATCTGTTTATTGAATAGCAATAGTAACTTTATCCTGATGCCTTGTGCTTTATGAAAAACAGTTGAAGCTTAGTCGACCAAATGCGGACGAATTAGGATATGCAGACTCTGTTTCAGTGGAAGAAATTGGCGGTGCTCGAGTATGTTTCATGCCTTTATGCTTTCTTGAGTAACATCACTTTTTGCTTCCTCAACGTGCCTGCTTTTCTTTATAGGTGACTGTTGTCAAAAATGAAGAAGGTGGAAATTCAGTGGCTACTGTTGTCTTAAGAGGCAGTACTGATAGTATCTTAGATGATCTTGAAAGAGCTGTCGATGATGGCGTAAACACGTACAAGGTATGTATGTGATGCAGGTTGAAACCAATCTCCTTGCATTGTTTTGTATTAGTAATGCTCCATTATCTTCTGATTTGTGAAATTTTATCTAACTGCTGGTGTTTATACCAGTCAATGTGCAGGGACAGTCGGATTATTCCTGGAGCTGCTGCAACGGAAATAGAACTGGCAAAGAGATTGAAAGAGTTTTCTCTGAAGGAAACAGGGTAACTATGTTTGTTCGGGACAAATAAATTTCATATATACATGTAAAAGGGCACATCTGAAACATGAGGTTGCAAAGATGGTTCTGTTGATCCTTGAACTGAGCAAATTTTATTGTCGCATGCATTTCCAGTACTATGCCAATAAATATAAAAGTCCTATTGTGCATCTTCTCCTGGTGTTTATTGGGATATAAGGATAGATGGAGTGGTTGCATCTGAAGTCCAGATTGGACCTTTTTGTTTGCATGTTTATGTTTATCTAGAACGTGCATTAATAAAAACATTTGTTTGTATTCTTCATTATACTCCCTCCGATAGTGTCAAAAAGCTTCTTATATTTTGATACAGAGGGAGTACTCCTGTAGGACTGACATTTGATATGTGAATCGTGTTCTTGCTATAATTATTTTTTGATATGTGAACCGTGTTCTTGATATAATCACTTTTTGTAGTTGGTTTATGAAACTGAATGTTACTTATACATCTTTCCCCTTTTTTACATGATCTGTGGGTCAATTATGCAGGTTGGATCAGTATGCCATTGCAAAATTTGGTGAAAGTTTTGAAATGGTTCCAAGGACACTGTCTGAAAATGCTGGACTTGGTGCAATGGAGATAATATCTTCCCTCTATGCTGAGCATGCTGCTGGCAATGTGAAAGTTGGCATTGACTTGGAGGAAGGTGCTTGCAAGGATGCCTCAATCATGAAAATATGGGATCTCTATGTTACAAAGTAAGCCTTACTCAGCATCTAGTTGCCAATAGGTGTGGAAATCCTGCTAGAAGCCTTTGCCTATGTGTTTATGCTGCTTGTAGCTAGTTGCATCTACCTTGATATGATGATAGCATATATTACCGGTTGGTGTCCTTGATACTGCAAAAATGCCATGTCAAGGTGTCTTGTACATAAATCTGTTCTTTTTTTATACCCAGTTCAATCATTTGTGTTGTCATCTACAATTATATGTTCCATGCTTTCGTGTCCAGTTTATTAATTTGTTTGTGTATTTAAAGTGCATAAGTAGGTTGTTTGGCCCCACTTAACTTTTTGCATCCAATCAGGTCTTTGGCTCTAAAATACTCAGCAGATGCTGTATGTACTGTTTTACGGGTTGACCAGGTAGGATTGTCAATCTTCTGTGTCATCTTCATATACAGAAAATTATGGTCCTTTATTCATAGGCTAATACTTATGTGGAACACAGATCATCATGGCAAAGCCAGCAGGAGGGCCGCGACCCCCCAAACAAGGTGGCATGGATGAAGATTAGTTTTTCTGTGCACTCCTGTTTCCTGTGTATCATGCTGTTGGATTTTCGTGCAGAAGACGGTCTCTGTTTCATCTTATCTAGGCTGCTTGGGTTTCACGGTTGGTGGCTCTGATGTCTTGCGGTGGATCTATGAGTTCCTCTGTGGTACTGTCTTACCGGTGTATCACATGATAACTAGAGAGACTTGTTCGCGCAGTTTATTATATGAACGAAAGCTTTGCTTGGAAGATTGGGTTTGTAAAATCCTGTTGTGTTAGACCTTTGCATTTAATTAAGATAGCTGTTTGTTTGAGTTTGTGGAAGGATGACATTTTTGCAGAGTGCTGCTGAAAAATGTGTTTGCCCGTCAGTCTGTTTATGTGAACATGTATTTTTTAGGTGCGGATGACTAACTTAAAGTGCTGTTGCTTCTAGGTGGTCTATAAATTGCAGCGGCAAACTGACAGGAACTAGCCAGGACGGTTGGTGTTCCTCAGAAATGAAACGCAAGAACAGCACAGTGAGGTCAATTTACTCAAATTTGGAAGTACTGTAGACACAGGGTGTGTTTGGTTTCAGAACAAGTAGAATGCCATGGAACCGTTCCACGAATGATTCATATTTGTGTTTGGCTAGAAGAGAGCGAGGTAGGATGGGACGGTTCCTGGGGACAAAACATGAAAGTTTGATTTACGCCGGACTTCATGAAGAAAGCCAAATTGACCATGATGGTATGGAGAGGCTTGATAGAGGCAGAGGTGTCCCGGTCTTTCGCCGAGGAGTAACTATTGTTTGGGAGGAGATATAACGTCTTAGAAATTGCTAAAATAATTTTGAGAGGTTGTTGAGCAGTTGCTAAACTGATTTTGAGAGGTTTGACCATGCTGGAGCATGATCAACGTGATGCAAAGGTCTAAATCTTGCAACTTGCAAGCAAATGAAGAAAAAGCAAGAACTAAGATTCCAATCTAGATATTGCGAATCAAGACGAAAGCTTTATTAGTTTTGTAACGTTTGTCGGACGCAAAGGAAGAACGTGAGTTGTAACTAAAGCAAACTTTAACCTAAACAAAATCCAAATCTAAAAGGCTATATTTATAAAGATAAAGAGATGTAATTTCATCAACCCTTGCAAGGTGAGATTAAAATCCCTCCCGAGTCATGTTCCTACAATGTGGACTCGAAAAACAACATCTAAAAAGGTATTTAAATACATGAGCCTGAATCAACTATAAGGTGGCACAACATGTATACAAAGCTACAAACAAAATTTATGGAAGGGCATTTTGTATATTTCATCCGGTTCCATGTATGTCATCATGATGGATTCAAAATGCCAAAAATCCACTGAAATTTTTGTTCTTGATCCCTGCATGCGTGTTTATTTCGACGCTTGATCATGCTATTATCCATGCTAGGCCATTCAGTCCTAAACAACACAAATGTATCCAATTTAGAAAGCATAATATTCTCATGAACATTAAAAATCTATATCTTTTATTTTTATCAATAAAAGAAATAGGTATTCTTGGTCCGTCAGGCTATTTTGTAGAAAACCCCTCAAGTTTCTGGTAATCAAACCGCAATACATATTAATTGATTTTTTTTTAAAATTCATATCTTTTAAATCCCAACTTCAAATTTAGTATGTTATATATAAAATTTGATTAGAAAAATATGTATAATCTGAATATGATATTATCTTATCTGTTAACCGTTTAAAAAATGTTGATGAAACCTTAATCAATAGCGCATGATCAGTCTTTCTTTCACCGGTGCCTATCCCAAATGAAAATGAACTCTTCGGCAAAACCAGAATGGGAAACGAAAACAATATCTATAACCACGCATGCACATCTCATCAAAATCTCACACACAAAAAATAGTTTTTTCATCATATGCCGAGAGAGACGTCTTAAGATTGACAACATACAAATGCATGTAATTGTGTGAACACTGAGGCCATCGTCGATAAGTGGAAAGAAGGTTAAATAGAAACATAGAAGGGATATCATGTGTTGAAATAAAGAAAATGGACCTATTAAAATTTGGAGTCATGGTTATTAGGTTAGGGAGTGTTTTTTTCATCCGTTGCAACGCACGGGCTCATTTGCTAGTCATTACCAAGAAACGGAAGTACCTGGTAATTTAATTGGGACACACAAGCTCTAGTAACTGGTCCAATATGTGTTGTAGCAGAAGCCATGGGTGCAACTGTGGGGATGTCCTTATCAAGGCTGCTTCGTCAAGCTCGTCGTTCGATTGAATGCGAGGCTTCAAACAGTGTGTGCTCAATTGCCGCGTCCGTCTGGATGCGATGCTCCTAGCAACGCGTGCTCAAGTGCGGTGGCTGGTGGATGCAAACTCCCGGCTACACACAACCGTGGCTTCCGGCCGACTGTAGGATCGATAGAAGAGTGTCTAGAGGGGAAGGGGGGGGGGTGGTGAATAGACTACTAGCAGGAATTTAAAAACTAACCTTTTCCCAAGTTAATTGGTTGGCAGATTTTAACAATTTTAGCAAGTCTAGCAAGTCTAACAGCCCTACACATGCATGTCTATAAATATGGCAGCGGAAAGTAAAGACATTGCATATGAAGTAAAGAGATGAGATAAGGAGATCAAACTCAATAGGAGACGCAAAGATTTTTCCCGTGGTTCCGATAGGTAGTGCTATCGTACGTCCATGTTTATGAAGTCTTCAACTCATGGAGGGTAACAGTCGCGAGAGTCGATGGAGGGCTCCACCCATAAGGGTCCACGAAGTAGCAACCTTGACTATTCCATAAAGGCTTCCGTCCGCGAAGGACTAGCCTCACTATGGGTAGATCTTCACGAAGTAGGCGATCTCCTTGCCCTTACAAACTTATTGGTTCACTCCACAACACGAAGTAGGAGGCTCCCAAGCGACACCTAACCAATCTAGGAGGCACCACCTCCAAAAGGTAATAGGCTCGGTAATGACGATGAACTCCTTGCTCTTGTGCTTCAAGATGATAGACTCCTCAACACACAAGCACTCTCTCACATATTTGGCTTGGTAGAAGAGATGGGATTGGTGGAAAACAACTTGGGGAGGCTAGAAATCAAGATCCATATGGTTGGAGTGGAAGATCTTGATCTCAACACAAGGGTAGGTGGTTCTCTCTGAGAAAATCTGATAGGATAGGTATGTAATAGTTCTGAGTGCTTCTCTGTCGAGTGGGTGGTGGTGGAGGGGTATATATAGGCATCCCCAAAAATCCAACCGTTACACACAATAAGTCAGACTCGATGACACCGATGTGTTAATCTCGGTGGTACCGAAGTGACCAAAAGGTGGCAACTTTTGAATCTCGGAGGGACCGATATACGAATCTCGGTTGCACCGACAAGGTGACCAACGGTCAGAATTGCCAAACTTGGTGACGCCGATTCAACATTCTCGGACGTTCCGAAAATGTGAACTTGCGTAACAGAAACTTGGCAGCCCAACTCGGTGGCACCGAAAGTAGTGTCGGCTGCACCGAAGGGTTAGGGTTTGGCTGGGTCTATCTAGGGTTTGGAATCTGTGGCACCGGGATAGGAATGTTGGTTGCACCGATTTTGAATGTTTGGCTATAGACAGACTTTGGTGGGAGAGTTTGTGGATGTTTTGGTGACTATCACTTGTGCACGTATGAGCATTTTGTTCACCAACAAAACCTTACCCCCTTTTAATAGTATTGGCTTTCCTATGGACTCAAAGTGATTTCTCACAAATGTAAAATGTAGAGTCCTCTTGCTTGAAGTTTGGCCAACCTATTTCCTTGCATCTTGGGGGTAATTCCACAATCTCCATAATCCTTTTGCCAACTCAACTCTTCATGGACTATTATCTGAAATACACTAGATAGAGGTGTTAGTCCAAGAGACAATGTATGTTGTCATGAATTATCAAAACCACCAAGGGAGCATGTTGTGTTTTCAATCTCCCCCTTTTTGGTAATTGATGAAAACATACAATCAAAGCTTCAAATAAAGATATGCATGGATGTAATGAAGACTTTGAGAAACACAAGACTTAAATTTGCTCCCCCTAAATGTGTGCAGTCCTTTAAAGGATAGTTGCTTTGGAATGCATGGGCACACATATAGATGAAGGGATATAGGAAGTCATGTGTATCTTGGCTATATGCATCAATATATATGAATGAAATGTATATCCTCGTTCAAGACTTCACTCTTGCAAACAATATGTGCAAGAAGCAGGAGATCATCTTGATCGAAGATATGATGCATATACTTACCTTGAGTTCTTGAGCATTCTAGTAGTAGAGACACACTTGAGAAAACAATGTTAGGAAACACAAGAGTATTCTACTAAACAAAATCAATAGAACTCAAAGGATACCAATATATGGAGAACATATAAGATGTGATAATCCTTAAGATTGATATGTCTCCTCCTTTAGCATTAATATTTTATATCTTTTCTCCCCTTAGATATGAAAATGGTAGTTCATCCTCTCCCCCTGAATCTCAGCATGTAGATATTGGGATTGGATAGGGTGAGAAAAGGTTCTCCTCTGTTCACTTTAGAATTTTCTCCAAAATATATTTTTCTCCCCCTACATTTGTATTCTCCCCTTGTTTATATAAGTGTGAACTTTTGATATTTTCCTCTCCCCCTAAATCATATCTTCCCCTTTGCATAAGCATGTAACTCTCCCTTTAGCATGAAGCTTTGATATTCTTCCCCTTTGGCATAAATTACCAAAAAGGTTAAACCTAGGAGTAGTTACAGGGATCATTGACGAGGAAGGGATCCTCGAGAACAAGGGTCATTGATAGTAGGGTTCATAGAAAAGAACTAAGAGAATCCTTTGGCTAAGGATCCTTGAATAAAGAATTCCCCCCCCCTAAGACTAGCTTGTTATTATCTTCCTTTTTTATAATAAAGGGGTCATCGAAGGAACAAGAATATCACAAAAACAGGTACCAATAAAAATATTAAGGAAGCACAGATTTAGAAAACAAATAAAATTGGTGACTCTGGGATAAATAAATCGATGGTACCGAGATTGTGTAGTGTAGCTCATCTGCAATTTCGGTAGAACCAAGTTATTTATATCAGTGTCTCTGAATGAGTGACCACGATTCTGTTTTCATAGCAACAAAAGAAATAGTTTCAAAAAGGAATGCGAAATTTTTACAAAGGATATCAAATAGATAAGGTTTGAGTGGTTACAAGAGATCATGCAAATAGAGAGCAAACCACACAAGATTCTTAACTAGATGATGGGCGGTGACTAGGTCACCTATATTAGAGTATATTGACTTAGGAGCCAAGCAAGAATAGTTGATCATAGGTCATACTCTACGTTAAGCTCATAATGGGGTTACCATTTTTGATTAAGCATTTTAATGTCTTCATATCACTTGAGTTGCTTTAGCCCATGACTTGGAGTAAAGCCTTTTCAAGGATATGAGTACATACCTTTGAGTGATGTTGATGATGTTGCTCGTAGGTGAACTTGTTGAGGATGCTCGAGGTTGATGAAGATCATCTTGAATTGGGAGCAATCGTTCTCGTTCTAGTTCACTAGTCACCTACAAAGGTTAGTCATGTAAGGGAGAACAATGGATATATCCAATTGACATGCTACCACTTAAGATTTTGCAACTAAGATCAAGTATATGTCAAGGATATGTTTTTGTTGTCTTCTTCCTTCCATCATCAAGAGGGGTTGTAGATACTTGGTAATGACAAGATTGCTTATTATTGGATTTGATGGCAATCTTGTGGAATGAAGTTCTTCCAAGTACCTACAAAAGGTTAGATGCAATACAAGAGATCATAGAATTCCATGGCATATGATAAGGAGTTACGGGAACATGGAAATAATAAGATAGCTCAAGCCCTTGCTTGCAACCGAGTGAGTCTAGCTCAAGTTTGAAGCATCAATGATGTTCAACTCACTCCTTAAGTGAAAAAATGTTTTCTCATCGAGTGGCTTGGTAAAGATATCGGCTAATTGATTGTTAGTGTGAACATGCTTAAGATTAATATCTCCTTTGGCAACATGATCACAAATGAAATGATGTCGAACTTGAATATGCTTAGTTCGAGAAAGTTGCACAGGATTATGACCAATTTTATTAGCACTTTCATTCTCACAAAGTAATGGAACATTTTTAACATAAATTCCATAATCCTTAAGCGTTTGTCTCATCCATAGTAATTGCGCACAACAAGATCCATAGGCAATATACATAGCTTCGGTAGTAGATAGATATACTGAGTTTCGTTTCTTGGAGGACCAAGACACAAGAGATCTACCCAAAAATTGACAAGTACCCGAGGTGGACTTTCTATCAACCTTGTCACCGGTGTAGTACGAATCGGTATAGCCAACAAGATTAAAAGAAGATCCCTTGGGATACCAAATGCCAAAGTTTGGTGTTTGTATCAAGTATCTCACAATACGTTTCACAACCAAAAGATGACACTCTTTAGGTGCAGGTTGATATCTAGCACACATGCAAACACATAATATCGAGATGAGATGCACATAGATATAGCAATGAACTAATCATAGATCGATAAACCTTTTGATCAACTAGTTCATCCTCCCTGGTAAGATCAACGTGTCCGCTAGTGGGCATGGGAGTTTTCATACCTTTGCACTCTTGCATGTTGAACTTCTTGATCAAGTCCTTGGTATACTTAGTTTGAGAGATGAAAGTTCCTTCTCTTGATTGCTTGATTTGCAAACCAAGAAATAATTTCAGCTCACACATCATGGACATCTCATACTTCTCGGACATCAACCTTCCAAATCTTTCACTAGATTGAGGGTTAGTGGAACCAAAGATAATATCATCCACATAGATTTGGCACACAAATAATTCACCATTAACTCTCTTAGTGAACAAGGTTGCATCAATTTTACCAATTTCAAAACCTTTTTCAATGAGAAACTTCGTTAAACATTTATACCAAGCACGAGGAGCTTGCTTAAGACCATAAAGAGCTTTGCGAAGCTTGTAAACATGGTTAAGTTTCTTAGGATTCACAAAACCAAGTGGTTGCTTAACATAAATCTCTTGTTCAATTTCACCATTTAAAAATGCACTTTTGATATCCATTTGATAAAGTGTGATATCATGGTCATTAGCATAAGCAAGAAGAATATGAATAGCTTCAAGTCTAGCGACGGGGGCATAAGTCTCACCGTAGTCCATACCTTCGACTTGCGTATATCCTTGGGCTATGAGTCGAGCCTTGTTGTGCATGACTTGACCGTCTTCATCTTGTTTGTTCCGAAACACCCATTTGGTTCCGATGTTGTGCTCATCTTCAGGCTTCTCCACGAGTGTCCACACTTCATTCCTTTCAAAGTTGTGAAGCTCTTCATGCATAGCGTTCACCCAATCCGCGTCTTCAAGAGCTTGTTCTACCTTCAAAGACTCAGTGCTAGATATGAAAGAATAATGCTCACAAAAGTTAGCTAGACGAGTTTTAGAGCGAGTGATTCTCCCTGTTTGTATATCACCAAATATTTGGTTTAGGGAATGGCTCTTGGTCACTTGAGCTCGAACTCGGGTCAGCTTCCGATTGTTGGATGGTGGAGCTTCTTCTTATTCATCATCATCTCCTTCATCTTCGTTGTTGTTGACGGTGTCGTTCCCTTGAGGTGGTGGTGAAGGTGGTTGTGGTGGATTTTCATGATGCACTTCCTCCTCTTCATCATCTCGTCATGTACCGCTTGTGGATGCCTCCATGACGTGTTGATGTTCACCTTGATGTGAAGTAGGGGCTTCCACTTGAGTTGATGAAATACTTTCCTTCACCTCCATGGGATGAATCTTGCCGATGGGTAGATCTAGAATAGCTTCCGAAGGGTCCTTATCACCTACATCATTGGTAATTGTTTGACTTGCGAACCATTAGATTCATCAAACTTCACATCTACCGTCTCTTCAACTTTTTGAGTGAAGTTTTTGTAGACACGGTAAGTGTGAGAGTTTGATCTGTAACCAAGTAGGAATCCTTCATGAGATTTAGGAGCAAATTTAGTACGACGATGTTTATCAAGAATGTAGCACTTTGAGCCAAATACCCGAAAGTATGTGACTTGGGGTTTGTTACCGGTGAGTAGCTCATATGCCGTTTTACCTAGAAGCTTGTGCAAGTAAAGTCGGTTTGTGGCATGACATGTTTCAATGGCTTCTGCCCAAAAGTGTCTTGGCGTCTTGTATTCGTCAAGCATCGTTCTTGCCATCTCAATGAGTGTATGGTTCTTCCTCTCAACAACTCCATTTTGTTGAGGTGTGTATGTAGCCGAGAACTCATGCGAGACACCTTCTTCGTCAAGAAAGGTATCCACATGGGTGTTCTTGAACTCCGATCCGTTATCGCTCCGAACCTTCTTGATCTTCACTTCAAACTGATTTTGCGCTTTGCGAGCAAAGTTCTTGAAGATCTTTTGAACCTGTGACTTATCATCAAGAAAGAATACCCACGTAAATCTGGAAAAATCATCAACTATAACTAGACCATAGGAATTTCCATCGAGACTCTTGTAAGCAATAGGACCAAAAAAGATCCATGTGAAGTAACTCAAGTGGTCTCCTAGTAGTCATGATATTCTTAACGACATGACTTCCAACTACTTTCTTTCCAGCTTGACAAGCACTACAAAGTCTATCTTTGTCAAATATAACATCTTTAACACCAAGTATATGATCACCTTTGATTTGCTTATCTAAATTTTGCATGCCTACATGTCCAAGTCTTCTATGCCAAAGCCAACCTTTAGAAGATTTCGCAATAAGACAAGTATGCGGTTTGGATCTCTTAGTGAAATCAACAATGTATAGATCACCTCTATGGAAACCAGTAAAGACCATTTTATGATTATCTTGACGAAACACTTGGCAATCTACTTTCGTGAATAACACATTGAAACCGAAGTCGACAAGTCTAGATACGGAAAGAAGATTGTATCCAAGAGATTCGACAAGCATGCCATTTTGAATAGAGCTATCATGGGATATGGTCACCTTACCAAGACCAAGTACCTTACCTTTGTAGTTATCCCCAAATGTTACGTACCTTCGTGGTCCATGGTTTGGTGTGTTTTGTTCGAACATCTCTCTATCTCCGGTCATATGATCGGTACATCCGCTATCGAGAATCCACTCTTTTCCCCCGGACATGTAATATTTAAGGTTTGCCATTAGAATTAGATTCTTCGTGATCTTCTCATACTCGATGTCGAACAACTCATCTTCATCACAGTAGCCATGTTCCACATTGTCATCATCAAGTGGGAAATCCTCGTTATAAAGAACAAGAGATTCGTTATAATTGTGATCATGACAATGTTCAAGTTTATGAATGAGAATGGCTTCAAAGATAATGTTGTTGATACTGGTGACATATCCTTTAGCACGCATAAGATCATGGAGCTCAAATAGCCATTTATCAAAGTTTGGATAACTAGGCTTCATTTTGTGAAAAGCAACAGTTTTATGAAGAATTTCATCAAGATTTCCCAATGAAAGATTTGGATATCGTTTCTCCAAATCAGTCCACAAGGTATAGGCACATGCAAAGTTCTTCAGTTGAGAAAGCACGAATCTTGGTAAACCTCTAACAATAAGATTGACAGTTCTTAGGTTACCAAGCATGTTAATTTCCTCTTCCTATGTGGGATGCAATTCATCAATAGGGAGCACATAGGGTTTTTCAATATATTTTGTCAAATGGAATTTATCAAATAGATCAATCATGGCATTCTTCCATTGACTATAGTACTCTCCATGAAGAATGGACACTCTACAACTCAAACTCTCTATAGTAGACACATCCATCTTCCTCCACGGTGATTAAACCGAAGCAATAGAGACCAAAGCTCTGATACCACTTGTAGGATCGATAGAAGAGTGTCTAGAGGGGGGGGGTGAATAGACTACTAGCAGGAATTTAAAACCTAATCTTTGCCCAAGTTAATTGGTTCGCAGATTTTAACAATTTTAGCAAGTCTAGCAAGTCTAACGACCCTACACATGCATGTCTACAAATATGGCAGCGGAAAGTAAAGACATTACATATGAAGTATAGAGATGAGATAGGGAGATCAAATGCAATAGGAGACTCAAAGATTTTTCTCATGGTTCCGATAGGTGGTGCTATCGTACGTCCACGTTTATGGAGTCTTCAACCCACGGAGGGTAATGGTCACGAGAGTCCACGAAGGGATCCACCCATAAGGGTCCACGAAGTAGCAACCTTGACTATTCCATAACGGCTTCCGTCCATGAAGGACTAGCCTCACTATGGGTAGATCTCCACGAAGTAGGAGATCTCCTTGCCCTTAAAAACTTCTTGGTTCACTCCACAACATGAAGTAGGAGGCTCCCAAGCGACACCTAACCAATCTAGGAGGCACCACCCTCCAAAAGGTAACAGGCTCGATAATCACGATGAACTCCTTGCTCTTGTGCTTCAAGATGATAGACTCCTCAACACACAAGCACTCTCTCACATATTTGGCTTGGTAGAAGAGATGGGATTGGTGGAAAGCAACTTGGGGAGGCTAGAAATCAAGATCCATATGGTTGGAGTGGAAGATCTTGATCTCAACACAAGGGGAGGTGGTTCTCTCTCAGAAAATCTGATAGGATAGGTATGTAATAGTTCTAAGTGCTTCTCTGTCGAGTGGGTGGTGGTGGAGGGGTATATATAGGCATCCCAAAAAATCCAACCATTGCACACAATAAGTCAGACTCGGTGACACCGATGTGTTAATCTCGATGGTACTGAAGTGACCAAAAGGTGGCAACTTTTGAATCTCGGAGGGACCGATATACGAATCTCGGTTGCACCGACAAGGTGACCAACGGTCAAAATTGCCAAACTCGGTGACGCCGATTCAACATTCTCGGACGGACCAAAAATGTTAACTTGCGTAATAGAAACTTGGCAGCCCAACTCGGTGGCACCGAAAGTAGTGTCGGCTGCACCAAAGGGTTAGGGTTTGGCTGGGTCTGTCTAGGGTTTGGAATCGGTGGCATCGGGATAGGAATGTTGGTTGCACCGATTTTGAATGTTTGGATATAGACAGACTTTGGTGGGAGAGTTTGTGTATGTTTTGGTGACTATCACTTGTGCACGTATGAGCATTTTGTTCACCAACAAAACCTTACCCCCTTTTAATAGTATTGGCTTTCCTATGGACTCAAAGTGATTTCTCACAAATGTAAAATGTAGAGTCCTCTTGCTTGAAGCTTGGCCAACCTATTTCCTTGCATCTTGGGGTAATTCCACAATCTCCATAATCCTTTTGCCAACTCAACTCTCCATGGACTATTATCTGAAATACACTAGATAGAGGTGTTAGTCCAAGAGACAATGTATGTTGTCATGAATTATCAAAACCACGAAGGGAGCATGTTGTGCTTTCAGTGACTTCTTTTTATCGTGATTGCCGCACATCGCCGTTGGTTGGTGTAGTGGCGGAGGAAGGAGGTCGTGGGAGTGAGTGGTTCCGCGTGGTCCACTCGATTTGGAGTGATTGCTCAGAATGACATAAACATGGAGTATGCCATTCCCTTGAATCAATTGGCCTTGGTTCCTTCGACAATCAAAACGTTGGAATGGGCTCTGGGGACAGAACCAACCTCCATTGTTCCACTTCGTGACAGAAACCAAACACACCCCTAGGATTCATCGCTAACTAGAATAGGGCGACTCAAGATTTACACCTAATACTAGATATGGTTAATACCAACCCCAAATGGGGCTTAAATAGCCAAGTAAAGTTGCAGGAAAGTGTAATAAAGTGACTAAGGTAAAGATATATTGTCGTAGGAGCAAACATGGACAATTAGAATTTAGGCAACCATTGGATGGAAGATATGCGGCTTCTAGGTGCATGTTGGTGTCAATTAGTGTGCCGCGACAGTAACCTTTGGATGTATATTGGACGACAGATGGAGCCTAAGAGACAAAAAGTGTTCTCAGTTGTCCTCATGGATGGAATTGTGCCTCAGAGTTGGAATTGTGGAAATATCTTTGGGATAAACATAGAGGCTTCCCGAGCAGTAGCTTTCTCCAACTGCCCTTAGGGCCGGAAATTGTGAAAATATCTTTTGGATAAACGTAGAGGCTTCCCAAGTCGATGTGGGGTAGGAAACTAGGTTGCCCAATATTTTATAACTTTGAGGGGATGAAGAGGAACACTCAAGAATACAAAGGGAAACACTCAAGACAAGATCCAATCACACATCCACTATGAAGGCAAACACACAAGATATCCAGAAAGGTATATGAACAACAAAGTAAAGAAGAATAGCAATGGTAAATTCTTTCTCAAATCCAAGAGGATATGAGGTCTTTATGGGTTAGTCTTCTCCAATTCACAAGAGGAAGGGAGGTCTTGGAAATCCCATGGGGTTCTTCTCCAAAGGAGGTCTTGATCTCCAATGGAGAGGGCCAAATTAGAAAAGCTCTCATAATGTATTCTAATATGCTTTTCTAACCCTAAATAAGATGTAGGGGAGAAGATTTATAGTGCTAGGAGTGATAGGAGGGGTGAGAGAGGGGATACATAGCCACTTGGCCGGTTTTGCACATAGGCGAGTACCAGATGTCCGGTCTATGGGTGAGATACCCAATGTCAGGTGCGTACCGGATGTCTAGTATGGATGCCATTGCCACTGGATAGGATGGGTCCGGTTTCCGATGACTACCAGATGTCCGGTACCACACTAGATGTCCGGTCGTTGGAGTTGGCCAGCCTTCGACCGCTCCTAGTTGTTCTTCCTCCAAGGGCACATAATACCGAGTGTTCAGACCGGATATCCCATGGCTGTAGCTCAGCCACACTTCCTCTTAACTCTCTGAAAGCACATTTTCTCCCTTGGTGGTTTTGGTAATTAATAACAACATATATGTCATTGAACTAATGTTTTCACTAAGCATGTTTCAGGAAAAGTTCAATGATGGGTTGGAAAAAGGATTTTGGAATACCCAAAGATGCAAGGAAATAGTTTGGCAAAGCTTCAAGCAAGAGGACTCTACATTTTACTTTTGTGAGAAATCACTTTGAGTCCATAGGAAAGCCAATACTATCAAAAGGGGGTAAGGTACTATTGGTGAACAAAATGCTCATACATGCAAAAGTGATAGTCACCACATACACCCACAAGCTCTTCCACAGAAGTCTATCCAAAGCCAAATTCACAAAATCGGTGCAACCAACACTTTCCACTCGATGCCAACCTCAGACAGACTCAGCCAAACCCTAGCCATTTGGTGCAACCGATTCCATTTCAGTGCCACCGAGTTTGGGTTGCCAACTTCCTGTTACGCAAATTCACAAAATCGGTACCACCGAGTTTGTTGAATCGGCATCACCGAGTTTGGCAATCTGACCGTTGGTCACATTATTGGTGCAACCGAGTTTTATGTATTGGTCTCAGTGAGATTCAAAAGTTGCTACCTTTGAGGCAACTCGATACCACCAAGATTGACACATCGGTGTCACTGAGTCCGACTTATTAGGTGTAACAGTTGGGTTTTTGGAGATGCCTATATATACCCCTCCACCACCACTCTCTCGCTGAGAAGCACTCAGCACAGATCCCCATTCATACCAACTGATTTTCTAAGAGAGAGCCACCTACTCATGTGTTGAGATCATGCGATCCCATTCCAACCATATGAATCTTTATCTCTAGCCTCCCCAAGTTGCTTTCCACCCAATCAATCTCTTCCACCAAAGCCAAACCTGTGAGAGAGTGATTGTGTGTTGAGGAGTCTATCATCTTGAAGCACAAGAGCAAGGAGTTCATCGACATTATCAAGCCTATTACCTTTTGGAGGGTGGTTCCTCCTAGATTGGTTAGGTGTCGCTTGGGAGGCTCCTACTTCATGTTGTGGAGTGAACCAAGAAGTTTGTAAGGGCAAGGAGATCGCCTACTTCGTGATGATCTACCCTGACTTAGGATAGTCCTCCGTGGACGTAGGCCATCATGGTATAGTCAAGGTTGCTTCTTCGTGGAACCCTCCGTCGGTAGAGCCCTCCTTGGACTCTCGTGACCGTTACCCTCCGTGGGTTGAAGACTCCATAATGTGGACGTACGATAGCACCACCCATCGGAACTACGGGAAAAATCACCATGCCTCCAATTGTGTTTGATCTTCCTACCCTTCCTTTACTTACATGCTTGTCTTTACTTTCCACTGATATACTCATAGACATGCATGTTTAGGGTGTACTTGACTTGCTATGAATGCTAAAATATGCCCACACTTAAAATTGGGAAAAAGTAGATTTTTATTTGGTCAAGTAGTCTAATCATCCTCTCTAGCACTACTTTCGATCCTACAAGTGGTATCAGAGCTTTGGTCTCCATTGCATTGGTTTCACAACCTAGGAGAGTATGGCGTCTAGTGAGGGAAATTATCACCGTAGAGGTCCATACTTCGATGGTACTAATTTTGCTAGTTGGAAGCACAAAATGAAAATGCACCTTCTTGGTCATAATCCCGCCATTTGGGATGTTGTTTGTGGTTGATTGCAAGGCGAATTCTTTGCGGATGGAAGGGAACCGGATCGCGAAGTGACTATGGAAGAATTAAAGATGTTGCAACTCAATTGTCAAGGATGTTACATTCTCTTCAACTGCCTATGCCCCAAAGAATTCAACAAAACCAACCATCTTGAGAATGCAAAAGAGATTTGGGATACTTTGGTTGATATGCATGAAGGTATCGAATCTATGAGAGAATCCAAGTTGGACGTTCTTCAAAGCTAGCTTGACAAGTTCAAGATGAAGGATGGTGAAGGAGTTGCTGAGATGTAATTTAGGCTAGCTCTCATCACCAATGAGATTGCCGACTTATGAAGCAAAGAAATGTCCCACAAATTCATCATCAAGAAGATACTTCGAGATTTGGATGATCGATATGACACCGTATGCACATTGATCCTAATGATGCAAAACTACAAAGATCTCAAGCCAGCGGAAGTGATTGGAAGGATTGTTGCTCATAAGATGACACTCAAGGACAAGGAAGACCTTCACCACAAGTCTAGCGGTGATTACATGGCCACAAGTGATGCTCCCGCAACTTCAAGCGACAACCTTGTCACAAATGAAAAGATAAGCCTCATGGTCAAGAAATTCAACAAGTTCTACAAGAATAGAAGCAAATATAGAAGCTCCAACTCAAGATATGAAGAGAAGCGTTCGTCAAGTCGTGGCTGAAATTTCTACAATTGTGGGAAGCCGGACACTACTCCAATGAGTGCACGGGTCCTTACAAAAGGAAAGAAGAGTCACCAAGAAGACAAAGCTCAAGAGACGAGTCACCTCGAAGAGAAAGAAGAAGTAGGGATGATCGTTATGAACGAAGACCCTCAAGGAGATGTAGGGACTCGGAGAAGAAGGACAAGTACACCAAGAGCTACTCAAGAAGAAGACATCAAGATCATGTTGGTGAATGGGTTTCTAGCTCCAAATCCGACAACCGCTCCGAGAGAAGCTACCACTCTAACTCCGACTATAGTCGAGATGAAGGTGTTGCCGGACTTACACTAGTGACAACCAAATGAAGGGAGTGGATGTTTTTTCATGGCTAAAGGCCCCAAGATATCACACCCGTGTATCTTGATTTCAATAGTGATGAGGATGACTTGTTAATTGAAGATGACTTGCTATTTCACAAATCTAGTAATGTTAGTCAAAATGAACTTGATAGTAATCACTCTAGTCTAGATAAGTCGTGTGATGATCATAAGTTGGAAATAGAACGACTAACTCAAGAACTAAACACTCTTAAGTTAGCTCATGAGTCTACTCTTATTTCAAATGAATCCTAGGGATCATAGTAATCATGATATCATTGATCATAGCATACATCCTTTGGTATGTGCAAAGGGAACTAAACAATGCATGAGTTGAAGGGTTACTCTCATTAGAAGGTGGGCATGGGTAGCTAATCCACTCTTCCTCCTTTTGTTCTCCGCTCTCCTCCTCATCTTCTTCATCTAATGAGCTCACAGTTTCGACAATTTCTTCTTCCATAGATTCTCGAATTTTTTTAATATCTTCCAAGGCAGCGAACATTCTCTCAATAATTCAATAATATCAGAATTGTATTCGTAATTCTCATAGCAATATTTAAGTATGGATTTTTTTCCAGATTTGTATGGAACATCATCATACTTTTCAAGCAAAGAAGCAATTTCATAAGCACCTTTAAAAGCAAAAGAATATTCTATTCATTCCACATCATAGTAATTATATATACCATTAGCATAAGAAGCCAATGTTTTATTATCATTAAAGTCACATTAAAAGGGAAGGTGAAGACCCTTAATCTTAGAGCAACAAGTATAATCACATTTCAAACATGCATCCCAAGCAAACGAACGCAAAATTATAATTTGACCCTGTAAGTGTTTCCCTTTTTGAGATACGTGATAATCCCTAAAGTAATCAAATTGATCCAAAGTGTGTCCCACTATAAATTATAATGACGATTCCCCAGGATTACCAAAGGAGTAATTAACACGTTTCACATAACGAGCATCGAGCGGTTTAGGAGGTTCCCCATCTCCATGAGTAGCAAGTATCACTAATATTTTTGGTGTTTCATGTTCCATATACATAAACAAAGATATAAAACAACTAATAGCAGAACATAAAACAACTAAAAACAAAAAATAAAATTTACTTAGTGGTAAAGCAAACAAGCACACATGAGAATATCAACCACTACGCTATTGCTCCCCGACAACGGCGCGAGAAAAATGTCTTCATAACCCACAAGTGTAGGGGATAGTTTGTAGCCTTCTTCCATAAGTAAGAGTTCCTAAAGGTATAATTAATACTTTCTTAAGTTCTATCAACCACCGATACAACTCTACGCATGCAAACACTTACTTTACCTAGAACAAGTATGAAACTATTTTGTCGAAATAAAACTAGAAGCAATTTGTAGGTGTAAAGATAGTTTTGCAAGATAATAAAGAACATGAAAATAAAAGTTAAGTTTTGTTTTAATGACATAACTATAAAATTAAATATAGCGATTGTGGAAAAGTGGTGACAAGATTTGCGAAATTGTCCTAGGCAATTGATAACGAGATCGGTAATCATCATTGAAGTTTTATATCAGGGAGAGGCATGAGCTAACATACTTTCCATACTTGGATCATATGCCCTTATGATTGGAACTCTAGCAAGCATCCGCAAATACTAAACATCATTAAGGTAAAACTCAACCATAGCATTAAACATCAAGTCCCCTTTACTCCCATATGTAAACAACCCCCTTACTCGGGTGTAAGCTTATGTCACTCTAGCCTCCCACTATAAGCGAATCATGAACATATTGCAACACCCTCTAGCGTTAATCTTTCACATGTGCGCCTCATGGAAAGCATCTTAGGACAACACCAAAATAAATCATGCAACTCCAACCAATCTAGATCATCAATCAACTCGACAAAAAGGAACTTCTCAAACGTCATAGGATAGCCACACATCATTGGATAATAATATATAGCATTAAGCACCATGTTAAAGTAGGGGGTATAGCGGGATGCGGGAGAGTGGACCTCTATAGGTAGATGTGGGAAGGTAATGGTGGTGATGATGACAGCAGTGAAGTTGTTGGTGTAGATCGCCAACATGATGGACGCCCTGGCGGCGCTTCTGCGCCACTGGGAGAGAGGGGGTAGAGACCCCTTCCTTCTTCTTCCTTTGCATCATCCCTAGATGGGAGGATGATTTTCCCTCTGGTCCATGGCCGCCATAGCTCCTGGAGGGCAAGAGCCCCTCCGAGTTTGGATCTCTCTCTTTTTCTCTCCCATTTTCGCGACTATTTTTTGAGCTCTTCATTGTGGCTTAAATATATGGAGATCACTCCGATCGACATGAAACTTTGAGCGGATTTTTATCACAGAAATATCTTTCTTGTGGCGGAAGGAGAGCCTCAACCGACCTAAGGGCTGGCCACAAGCCATCAGGGCACAACACCCCCCTGTTGGCTTGTGGGGCCCTAGGTCATCGTCTTGCGTTGATTTCGACTCCCAAAATCCACATATATGCCAAAAATATCCATACATTTGTATCGCGTTTAGACTTTGTTTGATATGGAATTTCTACGAAACAAAAAACACAAAAAACAGGAAACGACACTAGGCAGTGGGTCAATAGGTTAGTGTTAAAAAATAATATAAATTGGTAAATAATTAATCAAAAATTATCCTAGAATGATAATATAATATCATGGAACAATAAAAAATTATAGATAGGTTGGAGATGTATCACAAACTATCAAGTAACTTCGCACAAATTTTCATTCACTTGTTCTTCTTTATATTTGCTGTTATGTTTTGTTTGTCTCATAAAAATCAAAAATATTTATCTTTGCTAGTTACTCGTTTACTCCTTTGCTTGCTTTACTTGTTAGTTTACTTGTCTCGCTTGTTTTGCTTGCTTGAAGGTTGCTATCATGTCTGAATTTATCATTGAAAAAGATGATAAGGGTAAACTCCCAATGAGAACGCCCCCAGCGAGAAGTAAAGGACTTCATTGTGGTGAAGGGGAATATCATAGGGATAAGCGTTATCCAGGAATTCCTTAATTTTATGGGTGTTTTAATTTGCAAGGATACACCAATCCTTTAAAGAACTAAAAGTTACACTGATGCTGTCGGGCCTCTGGGACTGGGGGTATCCAGGCCCGTGTGCCTGCGGCCCAAGATGCAAGGACTGCCTTAAGCGTTGAGTGGCCCATCCACGAACTTCACGAGCAAGGCCCTCACGAGGGTCTATGCCTCGCGAGGCGTGCGACAACAACGCCACCCGAGACTTCAGGAGGCCTCTCCGCGAGGTTGGCCCCGACGCTCTCAAGAGGCGGATCCGACAAGGGTTGGTCAGGCAGGGCCTTACGGCCCTGCACTCGCACATAGGCGACGCATGCCGTGCCAGGCGGTGCCAGCAGGCACGAACGAGGAGGGTTTCTCATTTTGTGTTTGAGGAGTAGGGTCAGCCCGACGGGCCCCAAAGTGATCCGCAAAGGTTTTCTCTTTGCTGCAAGAGGACCAACACTGGGGGCTCGGCAGGATGGAGGTCACCCCCGAGCCCACGAGCGCGTCATGACAGGAAGCTTGGTAGGCAAAGACTACTTTTGTCAGGATAGGCCACAGTCTTGTCCCCCTTAAAATTAGCCATTGTGGCCACCCTTCCCGTCTTCCATTTTCGGGTGAAGAGGACCAGGGACAATATAAAAGGAGGGAACTGGCCATCATAGAGGGGATCGACCCCAGGAGGAAAGAACACGCCTTGTACTCATCCCCACCCCTGAGCAATCCTGAAAAGCAGGAGTAGGTCTTTACATCGCGAGGTGGCCCGAACCTGGGTAAACTATGGTGTTCTGAGTACGTCTTCCTTAGCTCGAGCCGTTAGAGAGTCGCCGTGAGGTTGCAAGGTAGAGTTGGGCAGGAGAGCGAGCACACCCGAGAGTTTGAACCTTTATGGGTCCCAGAAGCCCTGATTTTGACATTTGGCACGCCAAGTAGGGGTGCGTAAACGCTCTCCAGCTCCACCCCGGCTCCACCTCACAGGCCCAAAGGTTGACGCCCGCCGCGTAGGCGCCGAGCGCCCATCGCCTGACGGTTGCCACGGCCTTACAAACGTGGAAATCGCCGCTATTACTGGCCATGCTGCCCATGAGCAGTGCGACCCCTCACGCCCCCCGGTGCACCGAGGCAGCCATCCCGCCGTGCCCGTTTCGGCCTGCGTTCACCTGGGGGACCTGTACGCATAGGACGCGCTGCTCATGGCGAGTGAACTGCTCCGCCACTACTCAATGGAAAGAGGCAACGACACCTGGGAATACCACATCGCCGAGCTCGTTGCCGTCGCCAGGAGGGTCCTGGCGCCCTACCTCCCGCTTCGGGACGCGGTGCCAACAATAGGGTGTGCGCCTAGCGGGTCACCCCTGACCGGATCTTGGCCCGGCAGGCCCAGGCTGGGCCCGCCTCGTGTCCTCCTGCTTCTCTTCCGGGTCCCGGTGGCCGGCTTTGGGACGCCACCCGACCCCGACGACGATGCACCCGAAGGGGCCAGTGGGATGTTGTAACAACCCGGGACCGACACTCCAGAAGATTCCCCTTTTATTTCCATTCTTGTCGTGTGATTCGTTTGGTTGTCGCATTCATCATTGCATCATTCGCATCGTCTACATAGCATCATCACTCATTTTTTCAAAACTTGCATACGTGAGTAGCTGCCGGTTCTCTCCGTTTGTGCTGTCAACCTTTCGAGACCAACCACACACACACGTGCCCACAACATCGTTTAAAAACGTTTTTAAAGCACGCGAAAAATATTCTCGGATTGGGTCAAAAGTTGGTGTGCGGTCTTGTTTTATTGTAGGTAGACCGCGTGCCAAATTTTGTCGCAATCAGAGGTCATTTCATACCCCAACGATTGATCGTAGCGGCACCATATCGGTTTAATTGTCGGACATTTTCAGTATTGTAAAACCTGTCACGGGCCACCAACCTCCCTCTCTTCTCAAGCCAAGGCATTATACACAGCCCACCTAGCCTAGCTAGCCCCCCTCCGCTTCCGGACCGTCCGATTGGGATCCGAAGGTCCAAAAATAAAGCAAATCCCCTAACCCTAGATCCCTTTCATATTTAAGCAGCCTACCCTGCCCAATTTAGACCTAAAACCTATCCTCCATCGTTATCCGTGCACAGCCACTCCCGAGCCGCCGCCACCGCGCCTGTCTCCCGCCTCATGTCGGCCCGCCGAAGCCCATCGCAGGCCTGCCCGGGCATGAAGCCTGGCCGTCGTCCGTAGAGCCAGGAGCGTCCCACTCCTTCCGAGGGCCTCATCCCAGCACCCTCGCATCCACGTCTCCAACCCTGCCACCTTGTCGCACTGCTGCCACCGGTGTCCCGACACCGCAGGAGCACCGCCGACCATCGCATGTCGGACCCCGTGCCTTTCCTCTTGTCCCTTTGCTTCTCCTTCCCGCTCATCTCTCTGTGGTCATCTCTCCCTCGTAGGAATGCCATGGCTGCCGCACCGAAGCTCGTGCCTCTGTTTGCCGCTCGTCGCCGCTGTTGGGAACCGGCCGGATCCGATGGAGCTTGCCTAGATCCGCCCATTCTGCTGCCTTCCCGGCCTCTCCCCGCACTGGATCCCGCTGTGAGCCAGCCGTCGGTCACCTCCTGTGCGAGGAACACGATGGGAGGAGCTCCCGCAACGTGTGTTGACCGCTCGCTTGGGTCACGCCAGCAGCGCCTCACCTCCCCTTGCCCGGCCCGTCATCGCCCCACCTCTGCCTCTGCCCAGCTCCACCGCATGGGCCAAAGCCCACTATGGTGAGCCCAACCAACCCCCCTCTGTGTGCTATTTGATGCATGTGCGCAATATTGCTAAGTTGTGCCTAGTCAAACCCTAGACATATTCTAGATTCGGTCCATTAGTTTTTTTAATTGCAGGAAGTGCATGTTTTTAAATGCTCATAAGTAATTAACCGTGCATCGTATAAAATTATTTATATGTCTAAATGTGTAGAATTTCACGTAGAATATTTATATCCAGTTTTTGCAAGATGATAAAAATGTTTAAGATGTCATTTTCTATTATTTTGCATATTTGTTATGATTTGCATTGCGCATAAATGTTTAAGCGTGCATTCAATTTAATCAAACCCTATGTGTAAAATGTGTAGATTGATTGTGTGGCATTTTCATGCATGATAAAATGTTGGGTGCGATGTTTGCATTACATTTGGCATAAATAACTTGTCAAATCGGTTTATGTCATAACTCGCATAATTAATGGTGACGTTTTTCCTACATGAACATATGCTTATCATATATGATTTTGGGGTAGAAAAATCCATAGGAATTATCTGTGCATTTAGTTTTGTCTTTTGAGCAAGTTTGTGTGCATGCCATTTTGCCATGATGCCCTTTTGTTTATTTCGTGTGATTTAATCCATGCATATTGTTGGATCAGTTGCCAATGTGAGATATGCCCTTTGACATGTGCAGTAGCCCCTGGTCATTTTGCTTGCCATGATAATCCTTGTTTAGGTGTTGTTTTCTTGTTGCCAACATGCTATAAAAATATTGCTGTTTTGAAGGGTTTGAATATTTCTAAGTCTGGAATTTGTAATATTTTGTAGCTGTCTTGCCATGTGTTTTGCTAGTGATCTAGAATGCTTTTGTGGTAGGTGTAATGGAGTTATTTGTAGTTGATAATGTCCTATACCATGCTGTTAAATTTCATGCCATTATATGCCCTGTAACAAATAGGTCTATTGCTGCCAAGATGCCTTCGTGATAACAACTGCACTGTCAAAACTGCTATTTTCACTAAGTCTGAAATTGTTTCCAATTTGCCATGTTGTGATCTTCCTACCATGTGCTCCATGAATCTTTTGAGTATGATAGGTGAAGATGAAATGAAGTGTGTGTTATATGATACTACCCCATGCTTAGTGTGTGCATTTTAGAATCTTGTAGCTTGTTGTTTTCATGTGTGCAATATGCCATGTTGCTGTTTTTGGGCATATTTCTACTAAACTTGTGTTTGTTGTTGTGGTTGAATCGTAGATCCTTTTTGAACATGCCATATATGAAACTTGCTTAGAATTTCATGTAGAATCATATTATATTGTTGCATCCATGTTTTGAAGTGCTTGTGGTTATCATTTTCATGCATTTTGCATTCATGTCATGTTCATCTTGTGCGTGCCATAACTTTTAGACCGTAGCTTCGTTTGAGATGTTCCACATATGTAAATCGACTGGAATGACGTGTAGAATTGCGTGGTATACTTTATTTCGTTGTTTAACAAATATATAATATGGTTAGTTCAGATCTGGACCGATTTCAAAATTTACATATGGTTAGTAATTGATTGTGTGCGTTGCCATGTCATGCATAACATGCATCATATTTGGTTGTGTGTCATGTCATGCATTTGTTGTGGTGTATTATGTGTTAATTGTTGTTTTTTGGGTTGTTCCTTCTCGATAGAGTTCTGAAAGCGTTCGGAGTGTGAGGATTCGTTCTGCTACGTTGGCTCGTCTTCTTCATGGACTCATTCTTCTTTCCAAGCGGGATCTCAAGCAAGATGACACATTTCCCTAGATACCACTACTATCATTGCCATGCTAGTTGTCTCGTTTTCTATCGCTATGTCATGCTACCTACCACTTGTTTGACAAGCCTCCCAAATATGTCATGATAAGCCTCTAACCCCTCCACATCCCAGCAAACCTTTGTTTTGCTATGTTACCGCTTGCTCAACCCTTCTTATAGCGTTTCTAACTACAGGTGCAATTGCTTCCATGTGAAAACATGGACATTCTTTTGTTATATCACAATATTATTGCTATTTAATTTAATGCACATATACACTTGGTAAAGGGTGGAAGGCTTGGCCTTTTTTCTCGGTGTTTGTTTCCATTCTTGCTGCCCTAGTTACTTGTGAACCGGTGTTATGTTCCATATTGAGCGCTCCTAACATGTTCGGGGTGGTTATGGGGACCCCTTGATTTTCGTTTTAGGATAAAACTTGTATGTCAAGGCTCAACATTGGTACTACATTTGCTTAATAACTAATAAACCCGCATAGGGAGTAATTAACCCAAGGATTTTTAATCAACAACCCGGGCCAGTGCTCCTCATGATTGTTGGTCCAAACTAGAGCCATGTGCGGGGCCAACCCTGGACAACTCGGGAGATTTCTATCAAGCCAATGTACGTTGTGCTTATCCGGTCGTGTCCTGAGAACGAGATACGCGACTCCTATCGGGTTCGTCGACACGTCGGGCAGTCTTGCTGGACTTGTTTTTACCTTTCTTGAAAGTCTTGCGCGTGGGATTTTGATGACACTTCGGGCTATCTCGAAGTTGAGATTTTCCGTCGGGATTCCGTGAATATTACATATGATTCCGTGGTTGAGGAATTCCAACGCGGCGTGTGGTTAATTTATGATGGATGAGTTGGAGCACCCCTGCAGGGTTAAATCTTTCAAAAAGCCGTGCCCGCGGTTATGTGGCAACTTGGAAACTTTGTTTAACACTCGGTCATAGAAAACTTGAAGTAAACTCTAATAAAATACACCAACTATGTGCGTAACCGTGACTGTCTCTTCTCGTGAGTCCTTATCCGAGAGAGAACATGGTGGGGTTATGTTTGACACAAGTAGTTGTTCAGGATTACTTAGTGATCATTACTAGTTCATGTCCATTATTCATAGACCACCATACTTTACTTTCTGTGCCCATAAGTTAGCCACTCAAATAAATGCTTAGTTGCTTGCTGTAGCCTCACCACTTCACCATACCTCACCCATTAAGCTTTGCTAGTCTTGATACCCTTGGAAATGAGATTGCTGAGTCCCTATGGCTCACAAATTCCTACAACGATAGTTGTAGGTATAGGTAATGCGATGATTTGACGTGAGCGTGATGCTTGTTTGATTTGGAGTTCTTCTTCGTCGATCTAGGATGGGTTCCACGCGGCAGCCTGGGATAGCAAGGATGGATGTCATTTTATCGTTTGGTTTCATCCGTAGTCGAACCCTGCTCTTATGTATGGTGTTTGATTATGTTGTTGTATTGATGTGATCTTAATGTAGCTTGTGGAGAGTGCAAGCCAATTCCATATACTCATCTCTTTTGTACATGTACTTGTAATGATATCCATTCTTGCGAAATGACGAGATGTACTTCTATCCCTGTCGAGGCCCTCGTGCCAAAATAAGGATAGGATCACATCTTGGGCGTGACAAGTTGGTATCAGAGCCAGGTTCCAACTAGGACCCTCTTGATTGATCAAACTTGGCCAAGTCGAGTCTAGTGGAAAACTATTTTGAGTCTAGTTATATCGGAGAGTAGGATTCTTTTTACTCCTGTTCTATGCTCTGGTGAGGAATTACAACTTAGGAATTTTGATTCTACCCTCTTCTCACTCAATTTTTTTAGGATCATGCGGATATTTTGGAATCTATATGATGCCTATGTGATGGAGTTCTATACTTGGTGCCTCCTATTATCGAGGAGTAGGGCCCCGAGGGATTTTTGCACATCGTTACCATTCAATTTCCTTAGTATCTCAGGATGAAGGGTGTTCGAAATTTCTTTAATACTTCTCGTGGCGAGATAAGATCGGAGTCACCCAGTACCGAGGAGGCGTCTGGGGGACTGCCATGTTTGGTATCGTACTGTTTTCGAGGATCCGAGATAGATGGAGTGTCACAACCCTAGCAAGTTGTCCTAGGTTAGCATTATGTTTGCATCATCATTCATCATCATTGCATTAACTTGAAATGGGGAGAAGGAAAAAGAAACCTCAAGCACTTAATGAATTAAAGAAATTCAAGTTTAATGAAATTTTAACAAATCCAAAATGCCCATAAAAAATGTTCCCTATGTCTGATAATTAAGGACATGGATATACCAGGGACCATTCTAATTATTTGAACAATTTAAATAATTTAAATTAATGATTTAAGCCTTTGAAAATGATAAGTAA
Organism: Hordeum marinum; assembly: GCA_022496015.1. Lineage (NCBI taxonomy): Eukaryota > Viridiplantae > Streptophyta > Magnoliopsida > Poales > Poaceae > Hordeum > Hordeum marinum. The sequence continues at coordinate 207,311,845 of CM039675.1, read as the reverse complement.
AGCAAATATCATTAATTATGTTATCAAATTATTTTGGAACATTTTCAGAAAAGTTTGAGATAATCAAACTATAGTCTATAAAATACTTGGAGTATTTTTCAACTAGACTTTTATACCTGAAAGAAATAAACAAATGTTAGAAAAGAAAACAGAAAACAGAATAAAAAGAAAAGGAAGAAGAGCACATGGCCTAAGTGGGAGGCCCAACCCAGCCCGTCACGGGTGGGGAGGTCATCTCCCACCTCCCGCCAGTAGGCAGCGAGGTGTCGACCGCGCGCTCGCCGGCCTCCACCTCCTGCTTGCCACGGAGCTGGCTGCTCCCCTGCCTTCTCCTGCGTCTGGAAGACACGAGGAGCCTCCCTCGAGCCCATTCCCTCTCCTCCCTTCTTCCCTGTCTCTCTCTCGTTTCCCCTGCCGAGAGCCGCCACCGCCGGTCGTTGATTCGCCGCCGTCGCTGCCTCCCCGAGCCCGCTGACCAGCTCCCCGGAGTCCCTGTGAGCTCCTCTTCCTCCTCCCCGTGCTTCCCCTCTTTCTAGCGCTCCCTAGCTAGCTCTGGCTGCCGCCACAAGCTCGTTTCCGGCGAGCTCCGGTGACCCCGCAGCCTCCTGTGGCCCCTGTTGGATGCGGGCAAGCACGAGCTGCTCGCCAGTGGCCTCAGCTCGTTGAATGGGCGCGTGAGGGCAAACCCCGATGGTCGCCACCGTCCCTGTTGGTCACCGGCGCCAAGCCGTTGGCTAACTCCGGCGGGTTTGACCCCAGTGGGCCCTGGCTTGACCCTATGGGTCAATGACAGGTGGGCCCCGGTCCTGTTTAGTTTTAGGTTAATCAGTAATTAGTTTAATCATTTTTTGTTAGTTAATTGTGTCAGTGAGAGTGGGCCCTACTAGATTAATTAGTCAGGATAATTAATTAAAACAAAATTGTCTAGTAATGAGTCAATGATAGACGGGCCCCACCGGTTAGATTTAACATAGAGCGGGTCTGTTGACCAGCTGGCATCAGGATGACGTCAGGCTGATGTCATAATCCCATTTTCTTATTTAAAAATAATTCCAGAAAATGTTTAAAATTTTGAAAAATCATATAAAATAATCTGTAAGTCAGATGAAAATAATTTATATATGAAAATTTATCAGAAAAATCCAATGATCCGATGGTGCTATTCCCCTGCATGTTAGAGCAACCTAAATAGGTGAACATGGACATTTATCATTAGGTTAATATATGGAATTTGAAAGGAGAACAACTTTGAACCTATATTCAAATCTATTTTAAATTGACATGATCACTAGTTACATTAGCTCACCCATGCATATTACTATGCCATGATCATGCATCATATTGTTGCACTTGCTTGTATTGAATGCTCTTATCGGCGTTGCGGTAGGCACTAATCCGGAAGATACTACCCCCTATCCCGACGAAGGAGAGAACTCCTCCGCAACTCAGTAAGGCAAGCAACCCCTTTGATCATTCCGATAACATCCCACTCTCTCGCTTCTGCTCTTGTTTATTGCATTAGGACAAACGGTCACATGTCAGTCATACACGATAGATGATCCTATTCCTATGCATGACCTGATCTTGTCATAGTAAATAGCTAAACCTTGCAACCTAGCATACCTGGTAGATGCTTGTGCCATGATGTGCTTAGCTTACTTTGCCTGCTATGCTTGCTATGCTTAGAGTTGAGTCAGGTCTAGTTCATCTGGGTGATGAACTGAGTGAAACAGTGTTGTCCGATGTGATGAGCTCATACTAAATATGATTTGGTAAAGGTAGCAATGAGAGGCTATGTAGGAGTACATAGTGGGTTGTCTCATTGGGACCATTCTTAGGAACTGGGTTCCGTGTTTGTGATCCAAGACTAGATACTACCACATGCTGGGCCGTGAAATATGACCCCGCTCGACTCATCAGTCACTTAGTCCTTGGTCCAGGTATTGCAAGTAGTTTCTGGTGTTTATAGCATGCTGGAGGCCGTGCGTAGCGCTGACCCTCGGGGTGGGTTACGACGCGGTAGGCAGTGGCACGGTGTACCAAGGGTCACCCGAATGGTGCGCTTGGGAACCCTGCGCACATCGTTTGGGGCCGTAGAGGAAACTTCGACCGGACTTCCGTGCGGGTTCTGTCTCAAATAGGCGATAGCCTGGACTAGAGGTCTTATGTGATTGACGGTCGTGGCCAACTCCCTCGCTGGGCATCCGCTTGAAGGTTGCCGAGGTGCATGGTTTATGGCACACGGCGATAAGTGGCGAGAGCGTGTGTGAAGAAGTACACCCCTGCAGGGTATGAAACTATTCGAATAGCCGCATCCTCGGATATGGACTACTTGGAGAACTTATGTTGTTCATAGATAATCAAATGGATACTCCTAAAAATATCAAGACAAGTGTGAGTACCGTGGATGGCACTCTTCTGGAAGGGGAAGGTGGATCCTTGGTGGTGTATTGTGATGGAGATAGTGGACTCGTGTGCGATAACTAAAACTGTAAGAAAGAGTTAAAACTGAGTAGTGTAGGTTAGCCATGAGTCTAAGCTGGCATTGCTGCATAAACTCCACCACTCCCCCTTGTTGACACATGAGCATAAATAGACTAGGTCTGTTTTAAAGAATTGCTGAGTACGATTGTACTCATCCTTGCTTAATTAATGTTGCAGAAGAAAACCAGGACCCATCAGGTGGGTTCTTTCTAGACGTTGACGATGCCGAATAGCTGGTGTCCCAACTACGATCTTGCCCGTGTGGTGGGCTGTAGATAGTCAGGCTGTGTGCCTCTTTTCTATCTTTGTCGTGTGTACTCAGACAACTTAAGTTTTCGCTGGCTTGTATGACTTTGTTTGTATGACTTGAGTGTCGGGTCATGTGACCCCTATCTGTAAGAACATATTATGCAAGGCTTGTCTGAGCCTCTTAAATAAAAGTCATGTTGTTGTATGGTTATGTTGTGATGCCATAGTTGTATCTATGCATATCGGGCATGTCGTGCATACGTGTGACGTGCAATGGTATGTATGGGATCCGACACCTAGTCGTGTGCCTTTAGTATTACTCTTTATGGGAAACTGCCTCTTTGTGCTTCCACCGAGCCATGGTAGCTTGCTACTGCTCCGGACACATTGATTGACTGACATGTATCCTTCCTTGCTGCTGTGTCCGTCCCTTCGGGGAAATGTCTCCCGGTGTAATGGAGTCCCGGTAGCCTGCTACGACTCGTCTACGTGCAGTGATGGCATTCGTGTCTCATGACGTAATGGAGTCCTTGTAGCTTGCTATGACTCGTTTACACACACTTGAGGCCGACACCTGCATTGCTGGGTTATGTATGCCTGTTTCCATACGGATGTGCCACTTGGGTTCTATGACTAGTCATGTCGGCCCGGGTTCTTTGTTGCGTGATTGCCAGCGACATGTTCACATACGTGAGCCAAAATACGCAAACGGTCCCGGCCAAGGTAAGGCTGCAGCCGAGGAGTTTACCGTGCGTGAGGCCGCAAAGTGATGTGACTTGTTACAGTATGGAATCATATGACTTAGGATCGGGGTCCCGACAGCGTTGGTATCAGAGCCTGACAGACTGTAGGACTACCAAGCCAAACCGGTTGAAGTTGAGTCTAGAAACACTATAGATAAGTAGGGGAATTGATTGTGGAAGGGAACGTAAGGCTCTTTTTACTCCTCTTCCCAAGTTATTCTATGCTGGGTCATTCTCATCTCTTCTACGGGGATAGGAACTAGGATTCTCATCTATTGCTTAGGATGACGAGTTACTAGCCATGGACCAATAGCTAGCTTGTTTGTAAGTGAGTGCAGTTATTCAAGTATTGTTGGTGTGTTGATGTGACAAACAGATGGAGAAGAGATTTGAGTCTAGATAGTCGAGTGGTTATGCCTTTCCAATCTTTTCAATTGTCTCAAAATTTTTCTTGAGCAATTACAGCCGTTATGCTGTCCAATTTCTGCTAGGATCTCTAATGTCCTTGCATCATTCTCTGTTTCAGATGCCCTCTCGTCCTTTCCGTCAGGTGGTCCGTTTGACCAGGTGCATCGATGTGCCGGGTCACACGACCATGTTGGTTAGAGTTATGATGGAGGCTGGATACCGCTGGTACCTAGAGTACACAGTGGAGGAGCAGTATCGAGATTTCAACCAGAGTCAATATCTGTGTACTGTTAGGATATATCCTTCATATCCTGGAGCTGCAGAGCCGCTTCACTAGACTCATGGATTGGGAGTTATCATAGATATGGTAGTTCAGGAAGCCGCATACACCATGCTGACTATCATGAGGTTTCACCATGGTCTGCTACAGAACACGAAGTTCTGCTATGTTCCTGCTTCCATGGGGGGAGAGGATGGATATCTTAGTGCAGCCTACTTTGATCATTCTCATGAGGACCCTAGGCTGCAGATGACTTCTCAGATGTTGGAGAACAGGGATCGTGATGCACGTGCTCTTCGCATGGAGCTCTATGCTACCCGTGCCCGTCTTTGGACAGCCTTGACGCAGTTGGCACCTGTCGTGCAGACAGGCTATGGAGATTTGGAGATGCTGACCCCATCGCGGACTCATTTGCCAGCACACGTAGACTGGCCTGATGTTGGAGGCATCACCCCTCTTCGAGGACCGCTGTTGCCGCCGACAAGGGGACCAAGGCCACATCCGTGTCCTTATGGTTTCCAGGGATCCCAGGCTAGAGTGTTTCCAGATCCTCAGGTTCAGCTCCCAGGTCACGGGGGTAACCTGTACGAGGCATTCTATGGCGATGCTTGAGTGCGTGGATGTTAGTCCTAGTATGGTAGTAAGGTTGAGAGTTGAGTTCCGGAGGTGTAGATAGATAATGTATAGGAAGCTTGTAATGCCTCCGATGAGTTGTGTCATCTCTCCGTAGTTGCTTTCAGCTTGGGCTTGTACTGAACTAAGTCGTGGTGTGTATGAAACCTAATGTTCATATGGTAGTTGCTTTACCATGTTGATTGGTGTTTTTCCTACATGCCATGTTGACCAGTACATTCCTTATCTCATGTCTTAGAGTTGATGTTCTCTATGTCTAAGCTGTGGATTGTTTCCCCAGGATGGTGGCAACTAGGAACAACCCCGTGCCTGCTCCTGAGCAGGGTGAAAGTAGCCAGCCAAGGCAAGAGGAGCTGCCACATGCACCATCCCTGGCAGAGGTGATGCTAGAGGCTGAAAGGAATAAGAGGGAGACCAATAGGCTGTTGGAAAGAATTGAGAAAAACACAACTCGTGCTCCCCGCAATGATCACCACGATGGAGTATCACTTGGTGACTTTATCAAGCTGTGTCCGCCCAAGTACCGTCATTCGATCGACCCCCTCGATGCGGATGACTGGCTGACTAGTATGTTTCGCAAGATACGGGCTGCTAATGTGTCTGAGGCCAACAGGGTGTCTTTCGCCACCTACTTTCTGGAGGGACCTACCAATCTGTGGTAGGAGAGTTATGAAGCTATGCGTCCCCAGGGACCTGCACCAACCTGGGTAGAGTTCAGCGCCGCATTCCGTATCCATCACATCCCCGAAGGGCTGATGGATCGCAAAAGAGAGGAATTCTGTGCCTTCACCCAGGGCAGATTGTTAGTGGATGCATACAGTTGCGAGTTTGGTAATCTTGCTCGCTATGCTCCAGAGGAAGTCTCAACTGATGCTAAGAAGCAGGCTAGGTTCCGCAAGGGACTTAATGCTGAGCTTCGCCGAGATCTTTGCTTGCACGAGTGCACCACCTTCCAGGCTCTCGTCAATAAGGCCATCAATGCCGAGTCCGGACAAACTGACTATGAGGCCATGAGGAAGCATAACCGTGACTTCAACCCTGCATCGGGATCAAACCCTAACAAACGCCGAGTGTGGGTGCCCAATGCAGCTTTGCCGCCAAGATACACCGTGAGGCCATCCTTCCAGGCACCTCGCCCAGTTCAGTTCAACCCTCCAGTCAGAACATTTGGAGGTCCGCCTACAAATGTTGCACCTCGTGCCACCGTGGTATGCTACAAATGTGGAGAACTGGGGCACTACTCTCGTGAGTGTCCCCAGAACAATGCTAAGCCCGCTGGACGTGGAAAACCGGGAAAAGCTTTCTATGTGAAGCCAACTCCTGCTCGTGGACGAGTGAACTATGTGTCTGCTTAAGAATCCCTTGAGGATCCTGATGTTATTCTAGGTACGCTTCTTGTTAATAGCCATCCAGCATCTGTTCTATTTGATACTGGGGCATCTCATTCATTCATCTCAGAAAGTTATGCATAGTTGCATAACATGTCCTTCTGTGACATGCCCACTCCTTTAGTAGTTCAGACTCCTGGTTCAAAATGGCAAACATCTAGAGTGAGTCATGACAATGAAATTTTGGTGGATAGACTAGTATTCCTAGCATCCTTGATAGCTCTTAAGTCTTCGAACATCAATATCATTCTAGGTATGGATTGGATGAAAGCCCACTATGCCAAGATTGATACTCATTCTAGGAATGTTCAACTTACACATCCATCGGGTGAGATAGTTAATGTCTCTACTCGAACAACCAAGCGCCAACTCTATTTCCTAAATGCCAGCCCTCTTCCAGAGTTAGAAGATATTCGGGTAGTCCGTGATTTTCCGGATGTCTTTCCAGAAGAACTGCCAGGTATTCCACCTGTCAGAGATGTTGAGTTTGTGATAGAAGTTATTCTAGGGACAGTCCCAATAGCCAGAAGACCTTATAAGATGGCACCCTTAGAACTGGCCGAGCTAAAAACCCAACTCGATGAAGCTTTGAAGAAAGGTTTCATCCGTCCTAGCTCTTCTCCCTGGGCTTGCCCCGTCCTCTTTGTTAAGAAGAAGGATGGATCGGATCGGATGGTTGTGGATTACCGACGAGTGAATCTGGTCACTATCAAGAACAAGTATCCGCTCCCCAGGATCAACGATTTGTATGATCAACTCGCTGGATCCTCTGTCTTCTCCATAATGGATTTGAGGTTGGGATACCATCAAATTAGAATTAAAAACGGGGACATTCCAAAAACGGCTTTTGTCACTCGTTATGGCCAATACGAGTACACCGTTATGTCCTTCGGTTTAAGCAATGCCCCAACCACCTTCTCTCGTCTGATGAATTCGATCTTCATGGAGTATTTTGATAAATTCATCGTGATTTACCTCGACGACATACTTATCTACTTGAAGAACGAACAAGAACATGCCGAGCATCTAAGGCTAGTATTGATGAAACTTCAAGAGCACCGCTTATATGCCAAATTCTCCAAGTGTGAATTCTGGTTGCCGGAAGTGACCTATCTAGGCCACGTGATCTCTGGCAAAGGTATTGCTGTCAATCCCGAGAGAGTTCAGGCCGTCCTTGATTGGGCTCAACCTGAATCGGTTAAGCAAGTTTGGAGTTTCCTTGGCTTAGCGAGCTATTGTCGCCGCTTTGTTGAGAACTTCTCCAAGGTTGCGAAACCTCTGACTGAACTCCTCAAGAAAGATAAAAAGTTTGAGTGGACCCCACAATGCAAGCATAGTTTTCAGGAGTTGAAAAGACGACTGACCTCTGCTCCCGTTCTGGTGCCACCAGATTTTTCTAAGGACTTTATTATCTACTACGACGCCTCGCGACAAGGATTAGGTTGCATTCTCATGCAAGACCGTCATGTGATTGCATACGCATCTCGACAGTTGCGTCCACATGAGGATAATTACCCAACACATGATCTTGAGCTTGCAGCTGTAGTCCATGCACTAAAAACATGGCGACATTACCTTCTGGGTAATCGTTGCGAGATATACACTGATCACCAAAGTCTGAAATATATTTTCACCCAGCCGGATTTGAATCTCAGGCAAAGACGGTGCGTAGAGTTGATTACAGATTACGACTTAGGGATAACTTACACCCTGGGGAAAGCCAATGTCATGGCTGATGCACTAAGTCGTAAGTCTTATTGTAACAATATGATGTTACAACAAGGTCAATCGCTTCTCTATGAGGAATTCCGGAAGTTGAACCTTCACATTGTTCCTCAAGGATTCCTATCCAACCTGGTGGCGAAACCTACTCTTAAGGATCAAATCATAGCTGGCCAAAGGCGTGATAAGGGAATTTCCCGCATCAAAGAGAACCTCGTTAGCGGTCTCGCTAAGGAATTCTCTATAGATGATCAAGGTGTAGTGCTCTTCCAGGGCCGTTTGGTGGTTCCTAAGAGCCAACATCTCAGGCAGCTGATTCTTAAGGAGGCTCATGATTCTCCTCTCACAATTCATCCGGGTAGTACCAAAATGTATCAGGATCTACGCCAGAGGTTCTGGTGGAGTAGGATGAAGAGAGAAATTGCTCAGTATGTTGCTAACTGCGACGTTTGTCGTCGTGTGAAAGCAGAACATCAAAGGCCTGTTGGCACCCTTCAACCTTTAGCTATTCTTGAATGGAAATGGGATAAGGTCGGTATGGATTTCATCACCGGTTTTCCCAGGACCAAGAGAGGGAACAATGCTATATTCGTAGTCATTGATCGCCTCTCCAAAGTGGCTCATTTTCTTCCTGTTTGTGAAAGCATTACTGCTAGTCAGCTAGCGGAGTTATATGTTTCTCGAATAGTTTCTCTTCATAGTGTTCCTTTGGAGATTAACTCAGACCGCGGAAGTATCTTTACTTCTTGATTTTGGGAAAGTTTTCAAACCGCTATGGGGACTCATCTATCCTTTAGCACTGCCTTCCACCCTCAATCAAGTGGTCAAGTTGAGCGAGTCAATCAAATTCTCGAAGACATGCTCCGAGCTTGTGTTATATCTTTCGGTATGAATTGGGAGAACTACCTTCCTTTTGCTGAATTTGCATATAACAACAGTTATCAATCAAGCTTGGGCAAAGCCCCTTTTGATGTTCTCTATGGACGAAAATGTCGAACACCTCTTAACTGGTCAGAAACCGGAGAGAGGCAACTCTTTGGTCCGGACATGATCCAGGATGCAGAGGAGCAAGTTCGCATTATTCGTGAAAAGTTGAAAACAGCCCAATCCTGTCAAAAGAGTCAATATGACCGTCATCATAAGTCTGCGACCTATGAAGTTGACGAGAAGGCTTACCTTCGGGTTACACCTCTGAAGGGTACCCATCGATTCGGTATCAAAGGCAAGTTGGCTCCTCGTTACATTGGACCTTTTCGCATTCTTGCTAAACGAGGAGAGGTTGCCTACCAGTTGGAACTTCCACCGCATCTTTCCAAAGTTCATGATGTCTTCCACGTCTCGCAACTCAGGCGTTGTTTTTCGGACCCTGTCCGAGAAGTGGACCACGAAGCGCTTGATCTCCAAGATAACCTTACATACCGAGAATACCATGTTCGTATTCTCGATCAAGCTGAGCGTACCACTCGATGTCGGAACATCAAGTTCCTCAAGGTTCAGTGGTCGCATCATTCTGAAAAGGAGGCGACATGGGAAAGAGAAGATCATCTTCGACTAGAGTACCCCACGCTCTTCCCGACGACTTCAAAATCTCGGGACGAGATTCTTTTGAGTGGGGGTGAGTTGTCACAACCCTAGCAAGTTCTCCTAGGTTAGCATTGTGTTTGCATCATCATTCATCAGCATTGCATTAACTTGAAATGGGGAGAAGGAAAAAGAAACCTCAAGCACTTAATGAATTAAAGAAATTCAAGTTTAATGAAATTTCAACAAATCCAAAATGCCCATAAAAAATGTTCCCTATGTCTGATAATTAAGGACATGGATATACCAGGGACCATTCTAATTATTTGAACAATTTAAATAATTTAAATTAATGATTTAAGCCTCTAAAAATGATAAGCAAAGCAAATATCATTAATTATGTTATCAAATTATTTTGGAACATTTTCAGAAAAGTTTGAGATAATCAGACTATAGTCTATAAAATACTCGGAGTATTTTTCAACTAGACTTTTATACCTGAAAGAAATAAACAAATGTTAGAAAATAAAACGGCAAACAGAATAAAAAGAAAAGGAAGAAGAGCACATGGCCCAAGTGGGAGGCCCAACCCAGCCCATCAGGGGTGGGGAGGTCATCTCCCACCTCCCGCCAGTAGGCAGCGAGGTGTCGACCGCGCGCTCGCCGGCCTCCACCTCCTGCTTGCCACGGAACTGGCTGCTCCCCTGCCTTCTCTTGCGCTTGGAAGATGCGAGGAGCCTCCCCCGAGCCCATTCCCTCTCCTCCCTTCTTCCTCGTCTCTCTCTCTCGTTTCCCCTGCCGAGAGCCGCCATCGCCGACCGTCGATTCGCCGTCGTCGCTGCCTCCCGGAGTCCGCTGACCAGCTCCCCGGAGTCCCCATGAGCTCCTCTTCCTCCTCCCCGTGCTTCCCCTCTTTCTAGTGCTCCCTAGCTAGCTCCAGCCGCTGCCACGAGCTCGTTTCCGGCGAGCTCCGGTGACCCCGCAGCCTCCTATGGCCCCTGTTAGATGCGGGCGAGCACGAGCTGCTCGCCAGTGGCCTCAGCTCGTCGAATGGGCGCGTGAGGGCAAAACCCGATGGTCGCCGCCGTCTCTGTTGGTCACCGGCGACGAGCCGTTGGCTAACTCCGGCGGGTTTGACCCCAGTGGGCCCTGGCTTGACCCTATGGGTCAATGACAGGTGGCCCCGGTCCTGTTTAGTTTTAGGTTAATCAGTAATTAGTTTAATCATTTTTTGTTAGTTAATTGTGTCATTGACAGTGGGCCCTACTAGATTAATTAGTCAGGATAGTTAATTAAAACAAAATTGTTTAGTAATGAGTCAATGACAGACGGCCCCCACCGGTCAGATTTGACCTGGAGCGGGTCTGTTGACCAGTTGACGTCAGGATGATGTCATAATCCCATTTTCTTATTTAAAAATAATTCCAGAAAATGTTTAAAACTTTGAAAAATCATATAAAATAATCTGTAAGTCAGATGAAAATAATTTATATATGAAAATTTATCAGAAAAATCCAATGAATCAAATGGTGCTATTCCCCTGCATGTTAGAGCAACCTAAATAGGTGAACATGGACATTTATCATTAGGTTAATATATGGAATTGGAAAGGAGAACAACTTTGAACCTATATTCAAATCTATTTTAAATTGACATGATCACTAGTTACATTAGCTCACCCATGCATATTACTATGCCATGATCATGCATCATATTGTTGCGCTTGCTTGTATTGAATGCTCTTATCGGTGTTGCGGTAGGCACTTATCCGGAAGATACTACCCCGTATCCCGACGAAGGAGAGAACTCCTCCGCAACTCAGCAAGGCAAGCAACCCCTTTGATCATTCCGATAACATCCCACTCTCTCACTCCTGCTCTTGTTTATTGCATTAGGAAAAACGGTCACATGTCAGTCATACACGATAGATGATCCTATTCCTATGCATGACCTGATCTTGTCACAGTAAATAGCTAAACCTTGCAACCTAGCATACCTGGTAGATGCTTGTGCCATGATGTGCTTAGCTTACTTTGCCTGCTATGCTTGCTATGCTTAGAGTTGAGTCAGGTCTGGTTCATCTGGGTGTTGAACTGAGTGAAACAGTGTCGTCCGATGTGATGAGCTCATACTGAATACGATTTGGTAAAGGTAGTGATCAGAGGCTATGTAGGAGTACATAGTGGGTTGTCTCACTGGGACCATTCTTAGGAACTGGGTTCCGTGTTTGTGATCCAAGACTAGATACTACCACATGCTGGCCCTGAAATATGACCCCGCTTGACTCATCAGTCGCTTAGTCCTTGGTCCAGGTATTGCAAGTAGTTTCTAGTGTTTATAGCATGTTGGAGGCCGTGTGTAGCGCTGACCCTCAGGGTGGGTTCCGACGCGGTAGGCAGTGGCACGGTGTACCAAGGGTCACCCGAATGGTGCGCTTGGGAACCCTGCGCACATCGTTTGGGGCCGTAGCGGAAACTTCGGCCGGACTTCCGTGCGGGTTCAGTATCAAATAGGCGATAGCCTAGACTAGAGGTCTTATGTGATTGACGGTCGTGGCCAACTTCCTCGTTGGGCATCCGCTTGAAGGTTGCCGAGGTGCATGGTTTATGGCACACAGCGATAAGTGGCGAGAGCGTGTGTGAAGAAGTAAACCCCTATAGGGTATGAAACTATTCGAATAGCCGCGTCCTCGGATATGGACTACTTGGATAACTTATGTTGTTCATAGATAATCAAATGGATACTCTTAAAAATATCAAGACAAGTGTGAGTATCATGGATGGCACTCTTCCGGAAGGGGAAGGTGGATCCTTGGTGGTGTATTGTGATGGAGATAGTGGACTCATGTGCGATAACTAAAACTGTAAGAAAGAGTTAAAACTGAGTAGTGTAGGTTAGCCATGAGTCTAAGGTGGCATCGCTGCATAAACTCCACCACTCCCCCTTGTTGACACATGAGCATAAATAGACTAGGTCTATTTTAAAGACTTGCTGAGTACGATTGTACTCATCCTTGCTTAATTAATGTTGCAGAAGAAAACCAGGACCCATCAGGTGGGTTCTTTCTAGACGTTGACGATGCCAAATAGCTAGTGTCCCAGCTACGATCTTGCCCGTGTGGTGGGCTGTAGATAGTCAGGCCGTGTGCCTCTTTTCTATTTTTGCCATCTGTACTAAGACAACTTAAGTTTCCGCTGGCTTGTATGACTTTGTTTGTATGACTTGAGTGTCGGGTCATGTGACCCCTATCTGTAAAAACATATTATGCAAGGCTCGTCTGAGCCTCTTAAATAAAAGTCGTGTTGTTGTATGGTTATGTTGTGATGCCATAGTTGTATCTATGCATATCGGGCATGTCGTGCGTACGTGTGACGTGCAATGGTATGTATGGGATCCGACACCTAGTCGTGTGCCTTTAGTAGTACTCTTTATGGGAAACTGCCTCTTTGGGCTTCCACCGAGCCATGGTAGCTTGCTACTGCTCCGGACACATTGATTGACCGGCATGTATCCTTCCTTCCTGCTGTGTCTATCCCTTCGGGGAAATGTCTCGCGGTGTAATGGAGTCCCGGTAGCCTGCTATGACTCGTCTACGTGCAGTGATGGCATTCGTGTCTCGCGACGTAATGGAGTCCTTGTAGCTTGCTATGACTCGTCTACACACGCTTGAGGCCGACACCTGCATTGCTGGGTTATGTATGCCTGTTTCCGTACGGATGTGCCACTTGGGTTCTATGACTAGTCATGTCGGCCCGGGTTCTTTGTTGCGTGATTGCCAGCGACATGTTCACATACATGAGCCAAAAGACGCAAACAGTCCTGACCAAGGTAAGGCTGCAGCCGAGGAGTTTACCGTGCGTGAGGCCGCAAAGTGATGTGACTTGTTACAATATGGAATCATATGACTTAGGATCGGGGTCCCGACATGGAGTTCCAAAGCCTCTAGTTATGTGTTGATGGATGGATACAATTGGAGTGTAGGGCTTGTTAGTTGTTTGAGATATTTTGCCTCCCTGTATCCCCAACACCCGATTGCATAACCAAAGATTTAGGAAGTTCCTAGGTGGGAATTCAAGTAGGTACGTAGGATTATCTTTTCAACAAGTGCATAATGGGTATGTATTTGTTCTGGCTTGTTTTGTAAGCCTCATCCTTTGTTTTGTTGGAGTTTGGTAATTTGAGTTGCTTCAGTGTTAAGTGGTGATTTCATATCTTTTCTAAGTAGTGTTCTCATATTTTATGGGAATGCTATTCCTTTTGTTCAACTGGAGTTGTCATGAAATTCTTTTCAACCGGTGCGCTCCTCTTCAAGATATTCAATCATCTCCAATATTTGCAAGATCAATCCTCATGTTTGTTTCCAGAGTTCTTTTCATCCGTCCTAAGTTGTCTTTCTTTTTCCCTAGCCTCCCGCCCTTTTTCTTCAATGATTAAATTCTAATCCAAGTGCCTTTTCTATTCATGTGATGCTTTCGCTATCTTTTCTTTCGTTGTTTCCGATGATTCCTCGTGAAGATTCGGATCCCTTTCAGTTCGGCAGGGGGCGAGCTCGCACAAAGAGCTGGTCTGGTAAGCAACGCACGGGGATTGTTTACCCAGGTTCGAGCCGCACGGGTGCGTCAAACCCACTCCTGCTTGGTTACATTCATCGTGTTCTAGGGTTCCAGCAACAGGAGCATCATGAATGGCTGCTACGTGAGTTTGGTAACCTCTAGTTGTCTAACTGTCGGGCTGTCCGGTTTTTTATCTGCCCAACTGTCCAAAAAAGCCCTCCTCTCTGTAACGCCCTAGGCCTCCTTTTATACCTAAGGGGATCCCAATAGTGGCATATAGTGTGCACATGGGATGCACAATGCTACAGTGCTATCATACCTAACTCTAACGGAGTAGGACAAGAGCATTCAATGCACCGTCAGGTGCCTCAGTCCGTCTGTGGAGGGGACGGGGGTCCATCCCATCGGTGCCGCTTAGCTCCCTCCAATGTCGACGCCACGACACGCGTCCAGGTGAATCGACACCCAGCCCGTGTGCTGGCGGTGCTCGCCGGGGCCTTGCTTTGCCAGGACCTTGCCTTGCCGAGGGCCGGAGGCTCTATAGCCCTCCCGACAAAGTCTTGCTGGTAGACTTGAGTCTTCTGTGCTGGTGCTTGACAAGTCTTTGCTAGGCCTTGCCGCTAGGGCGGGTACTACTGCCCGTGCATGAGTAAAGGGGCACTAGATGGCCAAAAAACTCTAGTGCACCGATAGGAGCCCCCGGGCCTGGGCCATACATGTCGCGAGGCATTGTTGGGATAGGCCCAACCAGTGCACGAGCATGCGAGGCAGGGCCTTGCAGTTGTGATCATTGCGTGTGGGGATCCCGACTCATAAGTCGTGATCATCAAATGTATGTGCACAGTGATCCCAGAGATCAATGCTCACTGAACACACAGAAACTAAATAACAAGAGTCTTACATCCATTACATACCGGTTTACTCAAATATGGCCGTCATGGCCAAGTCTTCATATGATTGCAGCGGAAATCTCCAATGATAGCATGAACCCATGCCATCTGCCTTGACCCTGCAGGCATTCTGACTGGGAAGCGTCCTAGCTCGCATGTCTGTCACCAAGGTAATCTTCATCATAACCTGATCTTTCATGCCTGGCCAATAAAATAACTAATGCCAAGCCAATGAGTACTTTGAATATACTCGCAAGCAACCCATGTTTGGAACGAGGCAATAACAATGCATGATATAGCACTAATAGGTAAATTTTGCAGAAATCTAGTTTTGAGTGCAATGACATGATCAAGTAACTTAAGTAAGCATGCATCAACCATAGACAGGTGTTCATAAGAACACTTCATAGTCATCATCATAAGTAGGGGGTTGGACGTCTCATGTTCAACCATCACACCAAGTTCTCAGACTTGTCTCATGTACCGTCTGAACATCTCATGTACAGTCATTGTGCCAAGTCAACCGACTCGACTCAAGTATCATCCTTGTCACTACACACACACACACCAAGTTTGCGAAAACATCTGAACGTAGTTTAAGAAGGACCTCCAACTGTCCATGACCGCGGACACGGCTATTAGAATAGTTTTACACTCTGCAGAGGTTGCACACTTTACTCACAAGATCCGGGGAACTTCCATGTATTCCACGACTCGTGGTATATTACATACCCGAGTTAAGCACCCGAACAATGCCTTTCCCCTAGCGATACTAAACAAGGAGTCCACTCGATTGGTACCCAGCCCTCATGATGTACATCATACGAGCCTCACTCTAGATCGTACCATCCATGAGGGGACCAACGGTGTGCCCGATGCTTGTAAAGACATTGCATGATCGTCCATTCTGGTACGACCCCGTATCTAGAGTGACCAGGCCACTCCTGCCACTAGTAATGTGGGCTCCTTGCCAGTACCCACCAAGGTAATCAACAAACCCCTTCCCATATAGGGGTAGAGTGGTTGCGCATGTAAGATTGGGACGGTCATCAGACCTTAAATCTAATCCGTTTTCGAAAACACACATACTCACTTGCTCCGGTATACCACTTCTTTCTCAAGTGGTCACCCAATTCATCATCATCTCCCTCGAGCATTAGTGGCACCCGATGGGGTTTCCGAAAAGTCTTTGAAATCATTTGTGTTCCCATCACCATGCATAATCCCGATCCCACTTGCGTAGCATCTACTAGCATCCTATTTACACCCACCCGCATAACCCTCATAAGGTGGTAGGGTCATGCACGATGCAAGTGTCAACGGCAAAAGTATCGGAAGCAAGCCACCGGAGGGGTCACTACTCCACATGATCAAATATGACAAAAGTAAGGTGCTCTATGTCATGCAATGAAAATGGTTTCTTAACAGGGTCAAAGGGATGCTTGCCTGGCTTAGCAATGTCTTCGAGGTATTCACCCACTTCTTGTCCACTCCGAGCATTTCCTCTACTTTGTCAACTATCATCGGAAACAACCGCAATAAGCAACACAACAAGCAGAAAATAAAAGTGCTCTATAAATAGGAGTTTTATTTCTCTAGGACTCCTCCGGTCATGAGAAAAATAACCAAGGAGGTTTTGGTGGATGTGGGTCAAGGGGGCATTTTGAATGGTGGGAATGATGGAAATGATGATCCTTCAAGATGTCAACAGAAATTATTTTCATAAAAATGAGTGGAGGCACTCATAAAATAGGGCATGATTTTAGAAACATGTGGGAAGTGGTTTCACTGGATTTGGAGTTGGTATGAATTTCCTATGGATTTGCAAAGATGAGATAAAAGGAAAAGTGGGCTATTTAGTGGATCCAACAGAATAGGTGCATGGTAAAAATGTTCATCATGGCTAGAAAAATAGGGTACGACACTTAGAGTACCTATAAATTGGAATTACTCCATTTGGAGATTGTATGGATGCTCTGGGAATTTTACAAGGTGGCTCTCCAATAGTTCAAATTTAAATTTAAATTTGAACAGTAGAGAGAAGTTTGTGGGAAAGATATGTAGGATATATTTTTGGATATAGGAAGATTTTAGGAACCTCTAGGATTTTGACTCACCGGATTTGGAGTTAAAATGAATTAGTTGTGAATTGTTTCGTCTAACAGAGAAAGGAAAAAGGAAAATGGACCTATACCTAAATGGGTCAGAACCTCTGGGCCGCGCAGCACACCGGCTCGGTAGTGACTGGGCCGGCCCAGCAGTCCAGTCGCATGGGGCCCCGGGGCGATGCCGAAGGCGCCTTCCTGATGATGCGCTTTCGCCACAGGGAAACGGAACCGCGCGGGAGACGTGACCACTTAACCCGACAGGCGGGCCTGGTCGCCAGTCGCTGCCGCTGGTAGGTGGGCGCCACCTGCCAATGTTGTCCCCTTCCTCCCGCTCGATTGAAGGAGAGACAAGGGAGGCCATGGCCGATCGCGTGCCGACGCCCGTTCCGGTGGCTTCGGTCACCTCCGGCGGTGCTTCGGCCACCGACGTGCTTAGGGCGCTGAGCCTCATGCGCCTAGGATGCTATCAGGCCCTAGGGAAGTCGGGGCCAAGCGCAGCATCCACCATGGCGGAAGATGGCGATGGCCAAGATGGACGCGGGGCTATGTCCATTGGGAGGAAGAACTAGAGCATGGGGAAGGTTCTTGGAGATGCAGGGGGTGCTCTGGTGTGGATCATAGGAGCAGGGGAAGGCCATAGTGGCCGAATTTGAGTGGAGGCCACCGGCGGAGCTTTGGCCATGGGGACGGAAGGAGGTCGAGGGAGAGAGAGTGGGCCAGTCAGGGGGTCTACGGGAAAGAGGGAAAGCGAGAGAGCTCGAGAGGGGCACGGGGGGAGGCCTTATATGGACGAGCCGAGGTCCACCATGGACCGAGTTCTCGGAGGGGCTCGGGCAAACTCTACTGGGCCCAGAGGAGGGCAAGGGAGGAGGGGGCCCACCGTCCAGCGTGTCTAGGATGCCGAGGTGACCTCGGGAGACACGACCACAACGCCCAAGGCTGTCGGGGCACCCATTGGGCGGCAACTACAGTGCGGGTGCACACTGTAGCACGCTCTGGAGCACCCCTTTGGCATGCCAGTGCATGCCCTTTGCCTCCAGGGCATGCCCTAGTGTGTCCACTAGTGTCTAGGGGAATCTAGGAGGGTAAAACAAAGTGTTAAATGCATTGGATGCTGCCTGGGTTCCTTGGTTGAGAAGGGAAGCTGAGAAAGAGAGGAGAAATTGCTGTCCAGAGGGGTAAAAAGAGAGTTTTACCAGGCCAATCATTGATCTATGGATATGCCAAGTTTACTAGGGGTAAAAGGGAACTACTAAGGGATCTGGTAAAATTTTGAGCCCAAGGGGAAGAGTAAAAGTGGTCAAAATAGTGAATCCTAGAATACACTAGAAGGTGATTGATGGAGTTTTGGGAAAGCAGAAGGCCTCCACTTGCTGTGGGTTTTAATAGGATAAAACTATGGGTAAAAATAGGAGTGATCACAAGTTTTGAGCTCATTTGAGAAAAATTGGCAATACAAATGTTGTCAACCCTAGAAATGGGTAGAAATGGATTTTCTTAGATCTGGCTATGCAAATCCACCCCCTTGATGCACCACTTGATGTGGTGACATATTTTAGGGACTATAATATGCTCAAAAAGTTTGGGGCCCAATGGGGAAACTTGGCAATGTAAGATTACCAAATTCTTGAAATCAACAGAAATGGTTTTGAGGGGATTTGGACAAGTTAATCTGTTCTCCTTGATGCACCATTTGGTGTGGATGCATTATTGGACGATTATATCTTGTCCACAAAGTTTGAGCTCAATAGGAGGAAGTTGGCAATGTAGAGTTGCTCAAATTTGAACATGGACAGAGATGGGTTTGGGATATTTTGGTGAATCAAAACAATTGTGATTGATATGACACTTGGCAAGATGACCACATATATCATATGTGAAATTCTAGATTTTTCTAGGATTTAATTGAGAATATTTCTTATAGAAACATTTCAAAACCTTGAAACAGACAGATATGGTTTTGAAGGGTTTTATTCAGTATTTTGAACATGATGATCTGTTGAAAATCTTATATATGGATAATATATGTCCACTGAGTTTCCCTAATTTTTCTCAAATATTTATAAATCATTTAAATAATTTTTCCCTATGAAAACCATTTCTGGTCTTAAGAAAAAACATTTAAATAAATTATGAAAATAATCTTTTAAAATAATATATTGTGGTTTTGGGAAGTTATATATATAGAAGGTTCCAAATAAAGCATTTGGGGAGAAAGGATCCCCCCAATTTGGGGACTTGCAGTGCAAATCTCAAATCAAGGGTTTTTGCAAACCTAATTTGAATAAAACCTTTTTGGCCAAAATAATATTTTGTAAAAATAGTTAAGGCCTATACACCTAGCATGATTATTGGGCAAGAGTTCTAGGTCAAGGAAAAGAGTTTTGAGAGTACGAGAGAGTTTTATGAATTATAGAGCACTAGCAAGCAAATCAAACAAACAAGCAAATAGCACACAATTCAAAAATTCAAGTGCACTCAAAAAGTTTTAATTGGCCCTAATTTTTGAGTCATGATAATTTAGTCATGAGAGGCAAAACACATGGTGTGACATTGTGCTCGCTTCGCTTCCCCATGATGCCCATTGAATGTGGGTAGTGGGATACGTGCGCGGCGCGGCCGCCGAGTTTTCAATTACCGTGTCAGGTCTTTTTCGCCACGCGCGCTACATGCATAGTGGGGAGTTAGAAACATGTGCTTGTGATTTAAAGTCCCTGAGAAAAGGCAATAACAACGATGCCATGCATTGGGGCGACGGGGCGGTTGCTGTTTGCCCCGTGATCGAGGGCGCCGCTATTGGAGGAGGTGGGCGGCGTCCTTTGGAGTGGGGGAGATCCAGCCCCTACGCTTCCTCCTATAAATTGGGGACAGCGGGGGAGGAGCTCATCCATCCTTCTTCTGCCCTTCGAGTGCAAAACTCCCCAGTCCGCCTTCCCCCTCGTCTTCTCAATCTTCAGGCAGCGCCTGCCCTTCGCCATGTATAGGGGGTGGGGGCGACCACCTTCCTCGGCTGCGAGGATGATCTCTCGTCGGAATCATACCGCCGCTTCAGCTGCGGAGGCGGAGGGAGGCTTGAGTTCGCGTGGTGGAGGAGGTGCGAGGGGCCATGGCCACCGCGGAGGCCGAGGCCGGGGGAGGCGGAGCGCTGCTCCACCCCCTCCTCCGACACCAGACATCTCCATCGAAGAGGCCCACGCCGAGGGGACAGCGCTGGACTTTGTCCTCGAGCTGGGCAGTCCCCTCCGGAGCCATCTGTGCCTCCCATGCCTCTTCCCTAGGGCGATGGAGGATGACCAGCCGCCCTTCCTATGCCTACGGGTGGCAGGGTGTTGCAATGGCGCGACGCGCATGGACGCTGAGTACCCAGCGCACCGCATCATGTTCCTTATGCGTGGTTGGAAGACCTTCGCCCGTGCCCACAATCTCTAGGAGGGGCACGTTCTTCATTTTAAAATGATGGAGGCCAATACGCTCTCCATCAAGATTTATGGGAGCTCCGGCATCCGCCTTAGCTACTATGAAGAGAGCGCGAGTAGTGCCGAAAGCCTGTCCTCCGGCAAGAGTGACGGGGAGGACAGCGGCGAAGACAACCGTGATGAGTCCCGTCTTCGGGTGATCAAGTCGGAGCCCGAAGATTTGAGCTCGAACTGACCGCCGACTGCGCCATCATCGCCAGCCTCACGCCTCTCCCCCTCCCGGCAAGATGACCTTGCCGGGTGCTTCAGTCCCGGGCGCTGCCTCATCTTCCAGCTGGGTCTTCCGACAGGCCCGTGGACTTCGGCTTCTGGGGTCCACCCCCCTTTCCGCCCGCTCTGGACCTCTCCTTCGTGCAATGCTGGTCCAGGAGGGGCTAGGTTCTTGCCTGCCCATCTGGCAGCCCTGCTCATCTACGCAGTGCTGGTCCAGAGGGGTCAGGCCGGGCTTCTGCCAGGGGCTTCTCGCCATCTTTTTCTTCTTGTAATTTGCCCGTAGGGGAGAAAGTCAAATAAAGATGTTCTTAGAGGAAAAGTGATATCTTATGTAAATTTCACAATATTTGAAAAACTGTAGGTTATCTTCCTTGCTAAACTGATTCTGTGTATGGAATTTTCCCTACGCCCTTTCTGGAAGAATCTTGCCGACGTGTGTAACCCTACCGCAAGCGCTTTGAGGAACAGATCTTTAGCAGCCTTCTAGCGGTGCCACTGCAGGCAAGATACCTTGGCGTCCTTGGCACGGCCGTCCAAGGCGTCGGCCTTACTCGAAAACGGGATAAGGGCGCGAGCGCTGTCACTTGGATCGTTGAGCGGACTCGAAATGAAACAAGGAACACAACAAATCTACTTAAGCCGTTGAGCGGTCCCGAACACACTGAGGGTGCATCCAATCGTGGCAAGGTTCCCACGCGTGTAGGTTTTCCATACAGAAATTGAAATCTCTCAAGGAAAATAACTTTACGGCAAGGATTCACATGGGGTTTTTGCAAGTTATCTTTTTGTTGCCTTTCTCCTTCCGACAAGTTTTTTTGGGACATCGCTCATAGGTATCCATACTATCATTCTCCCCCGGCAAAGCTGCACGCGAGGGATCCTTTTGTCCTTTGGGAAAAATAAAGAAGAGAAAATATGATATGGAACCTTGGCGGTCCGTTAGTCCTTGCCGGGATTAAGTGCAATGCAACACTTCAGATAAACATGCACATAAGTGAACACGAGAATCAAACATGATTGATGAATACTTATCTTTATTTAACTATGCACAGGGTCTGAGCCTGGCTTTGTACCAAGGATTACATGCTTCAGCGGCAAGACTTGTACAAAAGGTGGTTGCCGGGAGGCCCGACAACTGTGCCTCATGGGTAGAACTTGCGAAGGTGTTCAATATTCCAGGAGTTGCTCACTCGGATGCCATCTTTGGTCTCCAGGTAGACTGCACAAGTCCTGGTGACTCGTACCACCCGATATGGGCCTACACACTTCGACATCAACTTGTTTGAATTCTTGGCGGACTGAACTCACCGAAGAACAAGGTCGCCTTCCTCAAGACTTCTCGCATGGACCTTGCGGCTATGGTAGCGGTGCAAAGCTTGCTGGTAGCGTGCAACTCTCACAGCAGCCTGGAGACGGTCTTCCTCAAGGAGCGTCATGTCGTCTTGCCACAACTCCTCTTGCTCAAGCTCATCATAAGCGAGCACTCGAGGTGACCCTTATATGAGTTCCATGGGGAGAACTGCCTCCACCCCATATACGAGGGAGAAGGGGTTCTGGCCGGTAGCTCGATTTGGTGTCTTCCTAATTGACCAAAGAACCACCAGCAACTCATCAATCCAATGCCTTCCGCACTTGCGCAGCTTGTCAAAAGTTCTTGTCTTGAGGCCTCACAACACTTCAACATTATCCCTTTCTGCTTGGTCGTTTCTCCTTGGGTGGGAAACAGAAGCAAAACAGATTTTGCTACCAAGGTCTTGGACATATTGCATGAAGGTGCGGCTCATGAACTATGTGCCATTGTCAGTGATGATCCTGTTGGGAATACCAAAGCGGCATACTAGTCCTTTGAAGAACTCGATGGCTGATTGTGCTGTGACCTTTCTCACCGCTTTCACTTATGGCCACTTTGTGAACTTCTCGATCGCAACGTAAAAGTACTCAAAGCCCCCGGCAGCGTAGGGAAAGGGGCCCAAGATGTCGAGCCCCCAGACCGAAAATGGCTAGGAGAGAGGGATTGTTTGAAGGGCTTGAGCTGGTTGATGTAGTTTCTTCGAATGAAACTAACATGCTTCACACTTGGTTACTAACGCAGTTGCATCTTGGAGGGCAGTGGGCCAAAAGAAACCATGCCGGAATGCCTTTCCGGCAAGTGCTCTTGATCCTATGTGGGAGCCACATATGCCTCCGTGTATCTCTGCCAACAGCTCCAGTCCATCCTCCCGAGAAATGCACTTGAGTTTCACGCCATTCGATCTCTTTCTATACAGGACGTTGTCTATGAACTGGTACATATGAGACCGGCGGGCTACTTTCTCCGCTTCCTCTTGTTCCTCGGGGAGCTCTCTTGTTTGAAGGAATTGGACAATGTGTTGTGCCCATGCTGGAGCCTGGGGCTCGACAACAAGGACTAAAGGCGTATGCTCTATTGGGGTAGCATTTGCCTCGACGGCAAGGGCCTGAGGGCTTGTCGGAGTCTGCTACGCCCCGACAAGCCTAGCGGGAGCGTATGCTTCTACGACAAGAGCCGGGGCCGTGTCGGAGCATAGTACTCACCGACAAGCCTGCTGTTCCCTCTGACAACCTTCTCGCCGATGGCTTCGGGGAGCTCTATAGGGAAATACTTGTCGGAACTTAACTTTCTTCGCTTCTCTTGTCCAGTTGATGGTGTCACGGAGGGCTGAGTTAGTCGGAGCACAAAAGTTCCCGGTTCCATAGGTAACTTAAGGGCATCACACTTCGACATGCCATCGGCAACGCCGTTCTCTACATGTGGAACATGCTCCATTTGTAGGCCGTCAAAACGTTCTTACAACTTCCCCACTTTATCTACATAGGCTTCCATCAACAGACTCTGGTAATCTTTGTTCACTTGCCTGACGACAAGTTGAGAATCACTTCTGACAATAAGTTTCTTGATCCCAAGGTCTGCCGCGATCCTGAGACCGGCAAGCAGCCCTTCGTACTCAGCAGTGTTGTTCGTTGATCTCTCCCGAGGAAAGTGCATCTCGACCACATATCTGAGGTGCTCTCTAGTGGGTGCGACAAGCAGCACTCTGGCACCAGCGCCTTGCAGCGAGAAAGCTCCATCAAAATACATGATCCATTCTCGATCAGTCTCCTTGCCGGGGAGAGTTGACTTTGGAATCTCTTCATCGGGCGTTGGGGTCCATTCTGCAATGAACTCCGCCAAGGCCCTACTCTGAATGGTCGAAATGCTTTCAAACTTAAGACCAAAGCTTGATAATTCCAGGGCCCACTCCACAATCCTGTCGGTAGCTTCTGGGTTTCGCAATATCCGCTATAGCGGGAAGCGGGTGACAACGGTGATCTCATGTGCTCGGAAGTAATAACGCAGCTTCCTCGAGGCCATAAGAAGGCCTAAGAGCAATTTTGGCAAGCCAGAATACCTTGATCTAGCCCCCTGCAACAAGGAGCTTACAAAATAGACTGGTCGCTGCACTACTTTCTTCTTCTGGACTATCTCTTTCAACTGTGTAGATCCTTCTTTGCCGGCACCAGGTCCTGCTGGGGAATGTCCTGGCTCATCGCTTGGCGTCCCTGCCGTTGCCTCTGCTTCTTCGTCAACTTCTCTTTCAGCCACTAGCGCAACACTCACCACTTGATTCGTTGCCGCTAGGTACAGTAGCAACGACTCTTGTGGTTTTGGCGCGACTAGGACTGGCGGAGAGGAAAGGTACTTCTTCAAATCCTATAGCACTGCCTCGACTTCTGGAGTCCATTTCATTGGACCTGCTTTCTTCAAGATTTTGAAAAAGGGTAGGTCGCACTCGGCAGATTTTGAGATGAACCTACTCAGAGCAGCAACACAGCCGGCAAGGCGTCGCACATCCTTGACTCATCTTGGTGCCTCAGTTTGCTCAATTGCTTTGATCTTGTCGGGATTTGCTTCGATTCCTTGTTGAGACACAAAGAACCCGAGAAGCTTGCCGGATGGGACGCCGAACACACACTTCTTAGGGTTGAGCTTCATGTTGATCTTGCGCAGATTTGTAAATGTTTCTTCTAGGTCTGATATGAGCATGGACTTATCCTTGGTTTTGACCACTATGTCGTCTATAAGCCTCCATATTTCTATGTAGCTGGGGCTCAAAACCAATCTGGACTGCTCTTGCAAAGATAGAATCAGCACTTTTCAACCCGAAAGGCATACACAAAAAGCAGTACGTACCACATGGGGGTGGTAAACGCGGTCTTCTCTTTGTCTTCCTTGGACATAAAAATCTGATGATAACCGGAATAGGCGTCAAGGAAAGATAACAGATCGCAACCGGTGGTGGAGTCCACAATCTTGTCGATGCACGGCAAGGGAAAAGGATCCTTGGGGCAGGCTTTGTTGATGTCTATAAAATCAATGCTCAACCTCCATTTACCGTTTGCCTTGCGCACTACAACCGGGTTGGCCAACCATGTCAGATGGAGTACTCCTCTAATCAAGCTAGCTGCCTCTAATTTCTTGATCTCCTCGGCAATAAATTGTTGCCACTCCAAAGCTTGCTTCCGGACCTTCTGCTTGACAAGCCACGCGTGTGGGCAGATGACAAGGTGGTGCTCAATGATCTTCCTAGGAACACCGGGGATATCAGATGGTTGCCATGCAAACACATTGACATTCACCCATAAGAAGGCGACGAGCGCGCTTTCCTATTTGTCATCAAGGGTGGAACTTATGGTGTAAGTTCCACCCATGCCATCCTCCTTGGCGGGCACCTTCTTGGTCTCTGGTGGGGCAGCCTTGGACTTTTTGGTATTGCCGATGGAGCTCTCTGGCACATTGTCAACAATAGGGCAACACCCTGAATCGGTGCGCTTGCCGGACTGTGCGCCTGAGGCCTTGCCGCTCTTCTTCCCCCCGGGAGCTTCAGCGACAGGAGCAAGTGCCTTGGTGGCAGGCGCTGCGACTGCCCTCCGATAGAGTTGGTCGGCGCAGATAAGTGCACTTTTCTTGTCAGAGTTGATGGTAATGACACTCATTGGGCTGGGCATCTTCAGCACGTTGTAAGCGAAGTGGGTGGCCGCCATGAACTTGGCCAATGCTGGACGAGCGAGAATGCCGTTATATGGCAATGAGATCTTGACAACGTCAAAGTCGATCTTCTCTGTTCTGAAGTTGATATCACTGCCGAAAGTCACCAGCAGCGTGATCTTGCCCTTCGGCTGAGTTGACCCCTTGGAAAGCATCTGTCGACTCGAGATCTTCATTAGGAATTTGCAGCCTTTGGATGACACCGGGTGATATCAGATTCAGGCTAGGCCCACTATCAATCAACATCTTCGTCACCTTGAGGTTGCGGATCATTGGCGAAACCAACAACGGTAAGCATCCTACCGTAGTTACGTGATCCGGGTGGTCCTCGGCGTCGAAGATGATAGGAGTGTTGGACCATTTCAGAGGTTTCTGAGTAATGATAGAGGGCTCTGCCGCTTTAACCTCGCGCACCCACTGTTTGAGTTGGCGGTGAGAGGAGTGTGACGAGGCGCCTCCCTTTATGCACATCATCTCTGTAGCCTTCTGAAACTCATTCCCACTGGATTCACCGTTGTCTTCGGTGTCATCATCCTCTTCTTGCTTGTCCCGACCACAGGCAAACCGGTCCTTCTGTTGCTTGGGCATGCCGCGGCGACCTCCTCAGCCAACACGCTTCTTGGCGGACCCCTCAGCACCATGCTGATCCTTCTCCTTGTCTCGCCTCTCATATTCGGCCCTCTCCTTCTCGGCAAGCTTCTCAACTTGCCGACAGTCTTGGAGGTCGTGGCCTTTGGTGCAATGGATCTTGCAATACTGCTTGCCAGAGTCTTCTGGCTTGCCGGCAGCCACCAGGGCATGGCAGGAGGGGCACCTGGCAACATCGTTGCCAGTGTCATCAACCTTGCCTTTCTTGGCGACGCCGGGTTTGCTGGATGCCTCGACGTCAAGCACGTTCTTGCCCTTGCGCTTCTTGTTCCGTCACCGTCCCTTCTTTGCCGGGATAGCAGTATCCTCATCCTCAAAGTCGACCTCTGTGCCGGCATCTTCGCCGGGGAGTCTTCTCCCTTCTTCATCCTGAGCGCACTTGTTTGCGAAAGCATAAAGCTCGGTGACGTCCCTGACTCTGTTCATCGCCAGCTATTCCCGCATCCTGTGGTTGCGCACGTTCTGATGGAACATGCTGATAACATCAGCAGGGTGAACGTCTGGGATGTTTTGGTGCACGCGGCTGAACCTCTGGATGTACTTGCGCATAGTTTCACCTTCCTTCTTGGGGATGATGTGCAGATCGCTCTCCTGGCCAGGAGCTTGGTGACCTCCGGTGAAGGCGCCAACGAACTCGTGACACAGGTCCGCCCAGAAAGCGATGGACCCCTCCGGCAAGTGCATCAGCCATGACCTAACGTTGGGATTAAGCACCAACGGGAAGTAGTTGGAAAATATCTTGTCATCGCGGCCCCCGATAGCCTGCACCGCAATGGTGTAAACGCTCAGGAACTGTGACGGATGGGTCTTGCCGTCATACTTCTCCGGGACTTCTGGTTTGAACGTGCGAGAGTTGGGCCATCGGACTTGCCGCAGCTCATGGGTAAACGCTGGACAACCCACCTCGTAAGGTAGGCTGACAAGGTACCCCAACACAAACTTATCTATAGTGGGTCCCACATGCCTGTCCGACTGAAGGCGCGCTTCCCGTCGTTGCTCGATCGCGGTTCAGGCTTCTTCCTTGCCACGTTCCCGAAGAACATGACGCTGATCGCGACGCGTCCATGGGTCAGACGACGCCATTGAGTAACCGTCGTAGGTGTCAGTCCGTCGGGTTGGCGACTGGCAATGCTGTCGCGGAGGAGAGTGCGCTGAGGTCGCAACGACTCCGAGCACTTCACCGCTGGTCTGAGGCGGCCCTGTGGGCCAAAGCTTATCTGCACGACTGAGGAGGCTATGAATGGTGGCTCTCCATTCGTCGAGCTTCTCCACAGCAGGAGGGAAGTTTAGGAGTAGTTGCGCTCGCGCGATCGCTTCCTCCGCCGTGGATGGCAGCATGCGGCGCAAGGAACGCGAGGTGCTCTAACTCCTAACCGTGTTAGAAGGAGCACCGCCACGGTCTCGTGTCGGCACGCCACTCCCACTCGCATGCTGGCGAGCAAGCTGGTACCACGCATCTTGGGAATGATGCGTAGGAGCTTTTCCGTGGGGACGTTGAGAACTATGGGTGCCGTGGCGCGACTCTCCACGCGCGTCCTGAGAAGGTCGCGACTTAGGTGCCGGTGTGGGTGCCCTGGAAGATACTCTTCCGCCCCCGGAGTTCGCCGTACCACCCGCAGGCGGTACCACTCCGTCCTGAGACCTAGGGGCATGGGAGTTCGCACCGTCGCCATGGGCGTCTCCGCGGCGAGCGTCGCCTCTTGCTTGGCCTTGGTCACCGGAGCGTCGTGGAAGTTCCGAACCTCCGCCTCCTCCTCCTCCACCCGCGTCTATGCTGTCTCCTGTCCGCGCAGATACAGGGATGGGGGATGTGGATGGGCCAACTACTGTCAGGCCCCTCTTCTTGGGGGCCATGGCGATGATGAAGCTAGGGCGCAGATTACCAGAATGGGTTCACACCACTCACGCGCCCCCTACTTGGCGCGCCAAAGATGTTGTGAGAATGAACACCTATGGGATCATGGGGATCCCTTTCGGTTCGGCAGGGGGCGAGCTCACACAAAGAGCCGATCTGGTAAGCAGCGCACGGGGAGTTTTTACCCAGGTTCGGGCCACACAGGTGCGTAAAACCCTAGTCCTCCTTGGTTATATTCATCGTGTTCTAGGGTTCCAGCTACAGGAGCGCCATGAATGGCTGCTACGTGAGCTTGGTAACCTCTAGTTGTCTAACTGTCGGGCTGTCCGGTTGTCTAACTGCCCAACTGTCCAAAAAAAGCCCTCCTCTCTATAATGTCCTGGCCTCCTTTTATACCTAAGGGGATCCCAACAGTGGCGTACAGTGTGCGCACGGGATGCACAGTGCTACAATGCTATCGTACCTAACTCTGACGGAGTAGGACAAGAGCATTCAATGCACCGTCAGGCGCCTCAGTCCGTCAGTGGGACGGGACGGGGGCCCGTCCTATCGGCGCCGCTTAGCTCCCTCCAACATCGATGCCATGACACGCGTTCAGGTGAATCGACACCTGGCCTGTGTGCTGGTGGCACTCGCCGGGGCCTTGCCTTGCTGGGACCTTGCCTTTCAGGGGGGGCGGGAGGCTCTATAACCCTCCCGGTAAGGTCTTGCTGGTAGTCTTGAGTCTTCTGTGCTGGTGCTTGACAAGTCTTTGCTGGGCCTTGCTGCCGGGGCGGCTACTACTGCCCATGCATGAGTAAAGGGGCACTATATGGCAACGTGGATCTCTTTGAGTGGGCCCATAACCCACAGGTTTTCCCCCTAGGATCTTACGTGGCTCTTCCAATCTTTTCTGAGATGTTCTCAAGTTCTCTTCTAATATGACATAAGAATGAGTTTCATCAGTCATATGCCTTCCCGAAGATCGCTTCTAAATCATTTTCATTGTTGGCTCTACCTTCTTTATTCATTTGTTTCGGAGTGTCTCAGTAATTCTTGCTGGTGTTTCTCGCCATCATGCGTAGCGTCAAAGTCCGAAGGGGAGTTTTTCTTAAATCTTTATCCGTTCATTGAAGATTGTCATCTCAGCTTCGTGCTATCTTCTCGATTGTTGTCAATCATGAGTAATTCCTCCCATATCTATCTGGTGCATTCGGAGTTGTTTTCATTCCTCCACCCTCCGAAGGCCATCATTTCTGAAGATTCCTTTGTTCTCAGCTTTCAGCTTTCGTTCTCAAATTCTTCTCAATTGTTGTCTCTTTGTTCATATCTCAATTATTCTGGTGCCTTGTGAAGTTTTCTATTAGGTGGATCATGCTCTCTTCGTTCTCCTGCTATTCCATTCATTTTTAGTATCCTCATTCGTTTGTGAATTCTTACCGGTGTTCTCGTTCAAGAGTTCTTCAAGTTTGTGATCTCTCTCTCTCTTCAATTGTTTGCAAGAAGAATAAGTGGTGTGTGAAATCCGTTGCTAGTTATCAATTTAACTTGATGAAGGATAAGCATAACATAATTCTTATTCTTGTTGGTGAAGGTGATCTCAGTCCTTCTTCCGGAGTTGTTCATGATATCAAATTCTCGATTCTAAGTTGTTCAGCTTTCCTTTTCCGGAGTTCCAAGTTTTCTCAAATATCTCTTCATGAAGCTTCATCTAAAGCATAGCAAGGACTCAATCTTGTCTTTTTGCAACCTTCAATTCTTTTCTACCATCCTTTCATTCCGGAGTTCATCCCGATGGTTTTTATGGTGGTTTGTTTAGGATGTAATTCTTCTTGAATTGTTCTTCAAGATTCTTGTTGGAGGTGCTCAAGTGTTCTTTATCTTGGATTTCTAAGTTCAATTCCTTCTCCATTGTCTTTTGAGATGGTGTTATTAAATTCTTGATTACGAGGAGTCACGAAGGAAAGTTGTCAAGTACGAGATAAGTAAACCCATCATGTCTTCTCAGAGTTATCTTGGGTTCGATTTCACCTAAAGCATTTCCTAAGGATGTTGCAATCATGGTGTCACAAATGATCCAAGTTTTCTCCTCTTCTTCTTGGTGAAAGAAGCTTTTCATCTCTGTTGCTCCCAAGCAATCCTTTTTTTGTTAGTGGCCGGTTGTCACCTCATAATTTTGGGATGTTTTCCATAAGCCCACAAGAAGCTTGTTCTTTTCGTTGTTGGTGTTCCAACAACTCTATTCAATCTCTTCTTCCTAAATATGCTTTCCAAATTCAATTATGGTCGAAGTTGTCATTTTCTTCTCCGTTCGTTTCTTCCCAATGATCTAGCTTCTATTCCTTCATTCCGGTGGCATTGTGATGTTGCTCTCTTTGATCTATCATCTCGTTTTGTCAAAGATCACGTTCTTTCCATGCTTTCCAATTAGTCAGAGTGTTGTGTCCTCTTTTCAAGTTCTTTCCATCTTATCAAATTTTGCCCTCTATCCTACCGAAGTGCTGCCCAAATTTCTTTTGAATTCTTGCTTGTTCCTCATGTCGTTCTTCATCTCTTTCCAATCTTCATGTTTCATTGGTTTCACTCGTTTCTAAAAGAAGAAACTAAGGTTACCTCTTGCTCTTTCTCTTCCCCTTCTCATTCTTAGATCTCAGGACGAGATCCTCGTGTAGTGGAGGAGAGTTGTAACAGCCCGGGACTGACGCTTCAGAAGATTCCCCTTTTATTTCCATTCTCGTCGTGTTATTCGTTTGGTTGTCGCATTCATCATTGCATCATTCGCACCGTCTGCATAGCATAGTCACTCATTTTTTCAAAACATGCATCCGTGAGTAGATGCCGGTTCTCTCTGTTCGTGCCGTCAACCTTTCGAGACCAACCATACATGCACGTGCTCAGGACAACGTTAAAAAAACGTTTTTAAATCGCGTGAATTTTTTTCTCAGATTGGGTCAAAAGTTGGCATGCAGTCTTGTTTTATTGTAGGTAGACCGCCTACCAAATTTCGTCGCAATTAGTGGTCATTTGATACCCCCACGGTCGACCGTAGCGGCACCGTATCGGTTTAATTGTCGGACGTTTTCAGTATCGTAAAACTTGTCATGGGCCACCAACCTCCATCTCTTCTCAAGCCAAGGCACTCTAAACTGCCCACCTAGCCCAGCTAGCCCCCCCTCCGCTTCCGGACCGTCTGATCGGGATACGAAGGTATGAAAACGGAGCAAATCCCCTAACCCTAGCCCCTTTCCTATTTAAGTAGCCTACCGTACCCAATTTAGACCTAAAACCTAGCCCCCCTCATTTTCCGTGCGCAGCCAATCCCCAGCCACCGCCACCGCGCCTGTCTCCCACCTCGCGTCGGCCCGCTAAAGCCCATCGCAGGCCCGCCCGGGCCCGAAGCCTCGGCGTCGACCGTAGAGCCAGGAGCGTCTCGCTCCTCCCGAGTGCCTCGTCCCAGCACCCTCACATACATGTCTCCAACCTGGCCGCCTTGCCGGACTTGCCAGAGCCTTGCTGGACTGCCGCCGCCGGGGTCCCGCCGCCGAAGGAGCACCGCCGACCATCGCAGGCCGGACCCCGCACCTTCCCTCTTCTTCCTCTGCTTCTCCCTCCCTCTCATCTCTTCATGGTCATCTCTCCCTCACATGAATGCCATGGCTGCTGCACCGAAGCTCGTGCCTCCGTCCTCCGCTCGTTGCCTCTACTGGGAACCGACCAGGTCCAATGGAGCTTGCTTAGATCCACCCATTCTGCTGCCTTCCCAGCCTCTCCCCGCGCTGGATCCCGCCGTGAGCCAGCCGCTGTTCACCTCCTGTGCGAGGAACACGATGGGAGGAGCTCCCGCAACATGCGTTGGCCGCTCGCACGGGCCACGCCAGCAGCGCCTCGCCTCCCCTTGGCCCGGCCCGTCATTGCCCCAGCTCTGCCTCTGCCCAGCTCCACCGCATGGGCCAAAGCCCACTATGGTGAGCCCAACCTACCCCCTTTGTGTGCTATTTGATGAATGTGTGCAGTATTGCTAAGTTGCGCCTATTCAGACCCTAGACAGATTCTAGATTCGACCCATTAGTGTTTTTTAATTGCAGGAAGTGCATGTTTTTAAATGCTCATAAGTAATTAACCGTGCATTGTATCAAAATACTTTATCTGTGTAAAATGTGTAGAATTTCGCGTAGAATATTTATATCCCATTTTCACAAGATGATAAAAATGTTTAAGATGCCATTTTCTATTATTTTGCATATTTGTCATGATTTGCATTGCGCATAAATGTTTAAGAGTGCATTCAATTTAATCAAACCCTATGTGTAAAATGTGTAGATTAATTGTATCGCATTTTCATGCATGATAAAATGTTGGGTGTGATGTTTGCATTACATTTGGCATAAATAACTTGTTAAATCGGTTTATGTCATAACTCGCATAATTAATGGTGACATTTTTCCTACATGAACATATGCTTATCATATATGATTTTGGGGTAGAAAAATCCATAGGAATTATCTATGCATTTAGTTTTGTATTTTGAGCCAGTTTGTGTGCATGCCATTTTGCCATGATGCCCTTTTGTTTATTTCGTGTGATTTAATCCATGCATATTTTGGATTAGTTGCCAATGTGAGATATGCCCTTTGACATGTGCACTAGCCCCTCGTCATTTTGCTTGCCATGATAATCCATGTTTAGGTGTTGTTTTCTTGTTGCCAACATGCTATAAAAATATTGCTGTTTTGAAGGGTCTAAATATTTCCATGTCTGAAATCTGTAATATTTTGTAGCTGTCTTGCCATGTGTTTTTTGTTAGTGATCTAGAACCCTTTTGTGGTAGGTGTAATGGAGTTATTTGTAGTTGATAATGTCCTCTAGCATGCTGTTAAATTTCATGCCATTATATGCCCTGTAGAATATAGTTTTGTTGCTGCCAAGATGCCTTCATGATAACAACTGCAGTGTCAAAACTGCTATTTTCACTACGTCTAGAACTGTTTCCAATTTGCCATGTTGTGAGGTTCCTACCATGTGATCCATGATTCTTTTGAGTATGATAGGTTAAGATGAAATGAAGTGTGTGTTATATGCTACTGCCCCATGCTTAGTGTGTGCATTTTAGAATCTTGTAGCTTGTTGTTTTCATGTGTGCAATATGCCATGTTGCTGTTTTTGGGCAGATTTCTACTAAACTTGTGTTGGTTGTTGTGGTTGAACTGTAGATCCTTTTTGAACATCCCATATATGAAACTTGCTTAGAATTTGATGTAGTATCATATTATCTTGTTGCATCCATGTTTTGAAGTTCTTGTGGTTGTCATTTTCATGCATTTTGCATTCTTGTCATGTTCATCTTGTGCGTGTCATAACTTTTAGACCGTAGCTCCGTTTGAGATGTCCCACATATATAAATCGACTGGAATGGCATGTAGAATTGCATGGTATACTTTATTCTGTTGTTTAACAAATATATAATATGGTTAGTTCAGATCTGGAACGATTTCGAAATTAACATATGAGGTCGTTTCAGAAATACTATAAGTTGTTTCCGACCTCATTTAAGATGCCTAGGTAGTGTAGTTTACTTATGATTCACCTCTTGCCATGTTTAACTATATTTAATATTGTCGTGTACCTAAACGAGAGTCAAATAAATAACGGATCGTGGAGTTTCATCAATATGCAACTCGTTGCATATTGAGCTTCACTTAATGTGTAGTAATTGATTGTGTGCGTTGCCATGTCATGCATAACATGCATCATATTTGGTTGTGCGTCATGTTATTCATTTGTTGTGGTGTATTATGTGTTAATTGCTGTTTTTGGGTTGTTCCTTCGCGATAGAGTTCAGAAAGCATTCGGAGTGTGAGGATTCATTCTGCTACGTTGGCTCGTCTTCTTCATGGACTCATTCTCCTTTCCAAGCGGTATCTCAGGCAAGATGACACATTTCCCTGGATAACACTACTATCATTGCCATGCTAGTTGTCTCGTTTTCTATCGCTATGTCATGCTACCTCCCACTTGTTTGACAAGCCTCCCAAATATGCCATGATAAGCCTCTAACCCCTCAACATCCCAGCAAACCTTTGTTTGACTATGTTACCGCTTGCTCAGCCCTTCTTATAGCCCTTCTAGATACAGGTGCAATTGCTTCCATGTGACAACATGTACATTCTTTTGTTATATCACAATATTGTTGCTATTTAATTTAATGCGCATATACACTTGGTAAAGGGTGGAAGGCTTGGCCTTTTTTCTCGGTGTTTTGTTCCACTCTTGCCACCCTAGTTACTTGTGAACCAATGTTATGTTACATATCGAGCACTCCTAACATGCTCAGGGTTGTTATGGGGACCCCCTTGATTTTTGTTTTAGGATAAAATTGTCTGGCAAGGCCCAATATTGGTACTACATTTGCCTATTAACTAATAAACCTGCATAGGGAGTAATTAACCCGAGGATTTTTAATCAACAACCCAGGCCAGTGCTCCTCATGAGTGTTGGTCCAAACTAGAGCCGTGTGCAGGGTCAACCCGGGTCAACTCGAGAGATTTCTATCAGGCCACTGTATTCTATGCTTATCCGGTCATGTCCTAAGAACGAGATACGCGGCTCCTATCGGGTTCGTCGACATGTCGGGTAGTCTTGCTGGACTTATTTTTACCTTTCTTGAACGTATTGCGCGTGGGATTTTGACGACACTTCGGGCTATCTCGAAGTTGATATTTTCCATCAAGATTCCGCAAATACTACGGGTGATTCCGCGGTTGAGGAATTCCAATGCGACGTGTGGTTAATTTCTGATGGATGAGTTGGAGCACCCCTGCAGGGTTAAATCTTTTAGAAAGCCCTGCCCGTGGTTATGTGGCAACTTGGAAACTTTGTTTAACACCCGGTCGTAGCAAACTTGAAATAAACTCTAATAAAATACACCAACTGTGTGCGTAACCGTGATTGTCTCTTCTCGTGAGTCCTTATCCGAGAGAGAACAAGGTGGGGTTATGTTTGACGCAAGTAGGTGTTCAGGATCACTTAATGATCATTACTAGTTCACGTCTGTTATTTGTAGACCACCACACTTTACTTTCTGTATTCGTAAGTTAGCCACTCAAATAAATGCTTAGTTGCTTGCTGCAGCCTCACCACTTAACCATACCTCACCATTAAGCTTTGCTAGTCTTGATACCCTTGGAAATGAGATTGTTGAGTCCCTGTGGCTCACAAATTACTACAACAATAGTTGCAGGTACAGGTAATGCGATGATTTGACGTATGCATGATGCTTGTTTGGTTTGGAGTTCTTCTTCTTTGTCGAGCTAGGATGGGTTCCAGGCGACAGCCTGGGATAGCAAGGATGGATGTCATTTTATCGTTTGGTTTCGTCCGTAGTCGGACCCTGCTCTTATGTATGATGTTTGATTATGTTGCTGTATTGATGTGATCTTGATGTTTCTTATGGTGAGTGTAAGCCTATTCCATATACTCATCTCTTATGTACATGTATTTGTAATGATATCCATTCTTTCGAAACAACGTGATGCCCTTCTATCCCTGTCAAGGCCCTCGTGCCAAAATAAGTATAGGATCGCATCTTGGGCGTGACAGATTTTCCGTGCTCACCACAATGTGCGCACTCACGACACGGAGGACTGCCAAGCGTTCGGGCCTTCCCATAGCAGCGTGCCACCCAGCACCTGGGTCGTGGCGCATGTTGCGAAGGCGGCTGCTGTAGTGGCAGGAGGGACAACCATAGTAACAATCCCCACTAGGGCTGGCGTGAGTAGCCTCGTGGAGACGGCGAGCGTGATCGGCCTCAAGAGGATGCTTGGCATGGGCGGCCCCATGGGGCACGCCCCCAGGATAGCACGATCTTGCCGCCACAACCACAGTTGTCCGGGGGAGTGGCAGCAGCTCGTGTGACGAAGATCAGGAGCCTCGCATCGTGGCCTGCATCCTTGGCGGAGTCCAAGCCCCCTTGTCAAACCGCTAGCTACAACAGCTCCCTCGCTTATGAGCAACTCTCTCCACGAGCCGGAAGCCGCATGGCCGCTCAGGTGGTGTCTGGACGCCGTCTCCTTCAACTCCAGGACAACCTCAAATCCATGGCTATCTCGGGCACGATCCCCTTGTTGTGTACTCCCATCATCTGCAACATATCTGTCACCAAGACCGTCATCGACGGGGGCGCCGGACTCAACATGCTCTCCACGGAAACCTTCAAGACTCTCTAGGTGCTCTACAGTCAGCTGGCACCCATTGGGCTATTCTCCGGTGCCACCAGCAGCTCCACTGTCCCCCTGGGGCAGGTCCGCCTCCCCGTCACCTTTGGCACACATGACAATTATCGCACCGAGATCATCGACTTTGACGTAGCATGCATCGTCCTTTCGTATAACGCGGTCCTAGGATACCCGGCCCTGGCCAAGTTAATGGCGATGATCCACCATGGTTATAACACCCTAAAGATGTTGGGCCCTAATGGCGTTATCACCATCACCTACGATGAGAGGAATGCGGTCCGTTCCCTCAAGCGGGCCTACCAAGCTGCCGCGGACGAGCATTACGATGACAAAGGGAGTGTTGGGCATCGTGAGGCCGTGCCCCTAAGGAAGTAGCAACTGCTGCCCATCCAAGTTCCCGCCAAGGCGAAGAATGCGGTGCCTAATGCCAACGCCGTGGGCCCCATGCCCGATGCCGGTGTCGGCTTCCTCCTGGCGTAGGAAGGCATGCCCAACACCCCCCTTAGGCTGGGCTTGGGGGCTTCCACTTGGGAAGCGTCTGGCTCAGCTGGTATGACAAGGGGGTGGGGGTGCTCGGGCACCACTGTGAGGCGTGCCTCAATGCGCGCCCCCACAAGCAAGGAGCGTGGCGCCAGACGCCAGGGTCACAGGAGTTCATCGACCGAGAGATCGACAAGCTGTGGAACGAACATGCCATGCGCGGCACGCGTTGCCCAGAATGCCTCGACGGCCAGGCTGTTGCCCCCAGGAAGAGCGGCATGGAGCACATGGGCGTCCACATCACGGGCCTTGACAGAGCCGAATCCCAGGGCTTCTTCGGCCTTCACGCGTCGCCACCGACTACGTCTGCATGCCCTCTAGCTTGGTAAACATCGACATCGCCTTCCAAAGGATGGCGTAGTTCATGATGGCGCCTTGCGAGACACCGGGACCCCACGAGCCCTCAACGCCTCACGGCATGCCTCATCAAGCGGCCTGATGCTTCCGCAATAGCAGAGTTGCGAGGTGACTTTTTGGTTTGTTCGAATCAAGTGCACATGCATCCCCCCTGTATTTTGCATTACCCCCAAGCTGGTACTCCCTTCTTATGTAATGAAACTGGTTAACCGTCATTGAGATTATGTCATTTGTTTAAGGCTTGAGCTTTAATGTCTCGCAATCGTCTGGGATTGGCGCACCGCTGCAACCGCCCCTTCGACGGTTCTATGAATGGGGGCTGGATACAACAACTTTTCTAGGACTTGTCCTCACAGTGTCAAGAAATCTAAGTGACCGAGCTATGGCTCACGGTCTGCCCCTGTACAAATCACCTCACCAAGGTCCTTAGTGTCTCGCCCTGCCGGAGAATGGTCACGCATGGATGGTGGGAGTGTGCCTCGGCTCGCACTGCCGCAGAGCAGACGCTTCGCCGCCCCTGACGCCGCGCTCTGGTGGCTACGTGACACGTGAAGCACCCTTGTTATGGGTCATGGGATTGTGCAATAGCGCCAAAAGCTAGGTGCAAAACCGCCCGAGGAACGAGGAAGGAGTTCCTGAGCCCAACACTTGGAACGCCCGACCCCTCCTTTATCGCCACCCGTGACACTCTCACGTAAGAATGAGCTAGGGTTGTACACACCTCGGAGCCTCCCGATGCGCCAGGCTTTGGCCTCAGGAGGACTCCCGCCCACGCCCAAGTGGAAGCCCCATCCTCCGCACTGGCGGAACGGTCGAACCGCCACCATGCCCATGCCCAAGTGGAAGCCCCATGCTCCATGCTAGCGGAAGGATTGAATCGCGATCATGCCCACGCCACCGTGGAAGCCCCATGCTCCGTGCTGGCGGAGAAACAAATGGAGAACCCCCCAAGGTCATAACAACCTGAGAGTGAACAACCCTTGCCTCGGTAGCCGCAGGCCTTCTCCACAACATGCACCCACCAGCCCCACCTTGGGCCTCACACGCGCGAGGGCTGGGCACTGTGTCTGTGCTTGGGTCAGCCCTAGTGGCACTTGAACCCAAAGTACTGGGTTCTGGCTTGTGGGCATGCCCACGCGCACGTCACCCAACCAAGGCACTTGGTGTCTGTTCTCCTCACGGGGCGCCCAAGTGCAAATTGGTAAGCACGTGCCGTTCAAGACCAATTATTTTCGCACAGGATTTCTCATGGGGGCGGATCCCTCAAGGATCCCGTGAGGCGAGCCCAAGCAAGCTCCTAAGCATCGCGCATAAGTACCCTTCATACCAATGCTAGTTGGAGCACAACTGGGGACAGGGCCCTAGCAATGCAGAACGTCAGGGTGATCTCAGAGAGGTATACAAGACTACCAAAGAGTGCTGAGAAGAAACTTGTTTTTGACCAAAAATAGCGTTCGACTTAAAGCATGAAGGACATAACCAATTTTTACACACCCCCACAGGGTCATCTTGGTTCATTGCAGGAAGGGAAAGACATCGTAAAAACAAGAAGAATTGGGCTCTCGCAGCACCCCCCCAGCTCTGGCGCCACCGCGCCTAGTCAAAGTTCTCCACTTTGACGTGGGCGCCCGGGGAACCTTCGGAGTCGCGGCCGCTCTCGCTTCCCCGTTAGGCGGAGCTGCAGCTGCCATCGGCACCGGAAGGGCTGCTGCTGCCATTGCTGTCGCCCTCCATGCAATAATCCAGGCGATCGCCAGCCTTCCCGAAGATCTTCATGAAGAGCATGGCGGCCCCGTCAAACTTGAAGTGGAGAACAAGCCCTTATTGCAAGTTGCGGGCGAATGGTAATGACACCCACCCACACTTCGATAACATGAAGCCGAGAGAATTGAACTTCGTCACCACCAAGGAAGACCCATTACAATAGTCGTCTGGCTGCAGCCACAAGCCCATGGGTGCGCTCCTCCATTTCTTCTACGAAGGAGTCCAAGAGCCAGAGCCAGGTGCGGGGCTTGCTCTCAATCCTTCTGGTGAACTCATGGACCGCGTCGACAGAGTGACCCAATGGCCGGGTAACCACACCATATCTTTGGCCCCGCCCGCGACCAACTCGCCCATCGGGCCCGCGCCCGCGGGCAGAGCTCCTATCAAGGCTAATCAAGCCGACGCGGGTCACTAGTGGAGGGCTCCAGTGCCCCTAGAGAGGCGCCTCGAGCGCAGCAACAGGGGCACGAGGACTCCCACTCCCCGTGCCAGCTTCGACATGTCCGCCCCCATTGCCGCTTTTTCCTTCTCGATGGTGGATAACCTCTTCGCAGGTCTCGTCACTTCTACGATGGCGAGCGGGGATGGAGGGCAAGAGTGGGGAGGTTGGGATAAGGTACCCCTCCCCTCTCCCTTATATACAGCCTTTGGTGGATGCCTAGCCTGCGCCTCCTTCGCCTTTGTTAAGCTGGCGCAAGGTTAGGAGGAGCAATGATGGCCCCACGCCACGCACAGGCTTTATGTCAGCACTGGATGGTTACCGAGGCTTCGTGGGGAGTGGAGGCGCCCCATGCCCCGTCATGCACAATGTGTCGCGCCTGACTCCCAGACGGTTGGGGCCCGCGAGCTGCTCTGCTACCACCCGATGGATGTTTGGTATGATGCCTAGCTAGACCGCATCACTGAGCTCGTCACCACCACTAGGGAAGCTCCAACACCCTCACACTCACTCCTCCCTCCACCGTCTCGCGTCGGGGACGTGGCACATGGAGCACCTCCGCTGCCTACCCTACACGACGAACCGTTTGAGCCCCGTCGCGAGGCAAACCCGCGCGACCAGCCTAAGGGAGTGCCTCCGCAAGCGCAAGATGAAGTCAGTTGCCAGATCATCCGCCATGCACTGCCAGACATGCGAGTTATCCTCAAGAAGCAGTGCCAGCATCAGGACCGGGTCGTCTAGGATGTCAAAGCAGTCGGGCACTATAACTGAGCCTCCCTCGCCCGTGACATCTCCACGAGCAACATGGGATGCCGAGCCTTCACTAGCGAGCTATGCTGAGTGGTCTGCCTTGTCAAGTCAAGACGGATCTACCCCCGCGCTATGACGGTGCTCCCGACCCCACGGAGTTTGTCCAGCTCTACGCACTCAGCATCGAGGCGACGGGCGGTGACGACAAGGTCATGGCAAACTAGCTTCCTATGGCCCTCAAGGATGGTGCATGCTCCTGGCTCCTGAACCTGCCCGAGGAGTTGGTATCTTCGTGGAGTGACCTCTTCGAGGTGTTCACCGCCAACTTCAAGGGCACTCATGATCGCCCGTTCTCCGTCAACGACCCGCGGCGCATGAAGCAGTGCCTCAAGGAGACCCTATTGATTACCCACAAATATAGGGGATTGTTTGTAACCTTTTTGATAAGTAAGAGTGTTGAACCCAATGAGGAGACATGGGTAGAATTAATACTCTCTCAAATTCTATCAACCACTGATACAACTCTACGCACGCTAATGCTTACTTCACCTAGAACAAGCATGTAACTAGTTTGCGGGAATAAAACTAGAGGTACTTTGTAAATGTAAAGATAGTTTTGCAAGATAATAAAGAAAGTGAAAATAAAAGTTAGGTGTTGTTTTAACAAAAGAAAAAAAAGTAATATAGAGAGTGTGCAAAAGTGCTTATAGGATTTGCAATATTGTCCTAGGCAATCGATAACTAGATCGGTAATCATTATTACAGTTTTATATGAGGGAGAGGCATGAGCTAACATACTTTTTGTACTTAGATCATATGCACTTACGATAGGAACTCTAGCAAGCATCCGCAACTACTAAAGATCATTAAGGTAAAACACAACCATAGCATTAAACATCAAGTCCCCTTTACTCGGGTGTAAGCTTTAAACAACCCCCTTACTCAAGTCCCCTTTACTCCTAGTCGTAAACAACCCCCTTACACAACCATAGCATTAAACATCAAGTCCCCTTTACCACTATAAGCCAACCATGAATGTATCGCAAAACCCTCTAGTGTGAATATTTCACATGTGCGCCTCATGGAAAGCGCCTTAGGACAACACCAAAATAAACCACGCAATTCAAACTAATCAAGATCATCAATAAACCTATAGGAAAAAATAGAACTACTCAAACATCATAGGATATCCACACATCATTGGATAATAATATATAGCATTAAGCACCATGTTCAAGTATGGGGTACAACAGGATGCGGAAGAGTGGACTGTTGTAGATAGATGAGGAAAGGTGATTGTGGTGGCGATGACAGCGGCTGATACGTCTCCAGCGTATCTATAATTTTTGATGATGTCATGCTATTATATTATTTGTTTTGGATTTCTTATATGCATAAATATGCTATTTTATATTATTTTTGGGACTAACTTATTAATCTAGAGCCTAGTGTCAGTTTCCGGTTTCCCCTTATTTTTGAGTATTGCAGATATGGAATATTAAACAGAGTCCAAACAGAATAAAATCTTTGGAATGATTTTTTCTCGAAGGAAAGAGATCTACCAGACTTGGAGTGCACGGCAGGGCCTCTACCAGGAGGCCACAGGCCAGGGGGGCGCGACCACCCCCCTGGCCGCGCCTGTCAGGCTTGCCACATCCTGGCAGGTCTCGTAGCCCTAATCTTCGCCCTATAAATACCCAAATATTCCCCCAATACAAAAGGGATCCACGAAAATACTTTTCCACCACTAGAAGCCTCCATTCCCGAGAGATCTAATCTTGGAGCCTTTTCTAGTAATCTGCCGGAGGGGGATTCGATCACGACGGGCATCTACATCAACTCCATTGCCCCTCCGATGATGCATGAGTAGTCCACCACAGACCTATGGTTTCTTAGCTAGATGGCTTCTTCTCTCTCTTTGTGCTTCAATACCATGTTCTTCATGATCTTCATGGAGATCTATCCGATGTAATACTCAATTGTGGTGTGTTTGTCGAGATCTGATGAATTGTGGGTTTATGTTTAGATTATCCATGAATATTATTTGAGTCTTTTCTGAATTCTTATATGCATGATTTCATATCTTTGCAAGTCTCTTTGAGTTATTGGTTTGGTTTGGCCGACTAGATTGGTAATTCTTACAATGGGAGAAGTGCTTGGGTTTGGGTTCAATCTTGTGGTCTCCTCACCCAGTGACAAAGTAGGGGTAGCGAGGCACGTATTGTATGGTTGCCATCAAGGGTAAAAAGCTGGGGTTTTCATCATGTTGC
The DNA here is from genome assembly GCA_022496015.1 of Hordeum marinum. NCBI lineage: Eukaryota > Viridiplantae > Streptophyta > Magnoliopsida > Poales > Poaceae > Hordeum > Hordeum marinum. The sequence continues at coordinate 207,269,300 of CM039675.1, read as the reverse complement.
CAGAGTTTATCCCTCTACATCATGTCATCTTACCAAATTCGTTACTCTGTTCTTCATGAACTTAATACTCTAGATGCAGGCAAGAGTCGGTGGATGTGTGGAGTAATAGTAGTAGATGCAGAATCGTTTTGGTCTACTTGACACAGACGTGATGCCTATATGCATAATCATTGGCTTGGATATCTTCATGATTATTTGCTTTTCTATCAATTTCTCGAAAGTAATTTGTTCACCCACCGTGATACTTTCCTTCAAGAGGGAAGCCTCTAGTGAAACCTATGGCACCTGGGTTTACTTTCCATAATATATTTTCAGATCTATAAACCAAAAATTCCAAAAATACCTTGCTGCAATTTATTTAACTTTTACTTTCCGCAATATTTTTCATCTATCTCTATCAGATCTAATCCTTGCAAATAACGGTGAAGGGATTGACAACCCCTTTATGGCGTTGGGTGCAAGAGTTTGATTGTTCGTGTAGGTGCATCCATTGGTGACTTGCTTGTTCCTCCTACTGGATTGATACCTTGGTTCTCAACAACTGAGGGAAATACTTATCTACTTCGCGGCAGCACCCTTTCCTATTCAAAGGAAAACCAACGCATGGTCAAGAGGTAGCAAGAAGGATTTTTGGCACCGTTGCCGGGGAGGATACACATCAAACGTACAAAGTACCCATCACAAACTCCTCTCTTGCATTTACTTTATTTGAAAGTTTCCTCTCGTTTTCCTCTCCCCCACTTCTAATTTTTTTCCAGAAAATATCAAACAGATTTGCCTTTTTATTCGTCCTTCTTCCGTTTGCCTTTTTGTTTGCCCGTGTGTTGGATCGCTTGAAATTATGGCTAGCCTTACCGCTATAGTTAGTACTCCCAAGAATGAAGTTCTTAATTTTAAGCAAAGGGAGGGAGAAAACTTAAAAGATGCTTGGTATAGAATTTGCAATGCTCAAAATAGATCTATTTGTAAGCAATCTACTACCATTCTCCTTCACAACTTCTATGTGGGTATTTCTTTGGAATAGATATGTCCTATATACCATCATGGGAGGAAATTTCTTGGGAAGTCATACCTTTGATTCTTATAGTGCTATGATAAATTTGGTAGGTTCACCTCCTATCATGGTTAATGAAACAATCTTGACTTTGGAACATGTGATGCGAAGGCTTGATATTATTGAAAAAAGGTTGCTACTATTGAGCTTATTGGAAACTTGGATAAAAACATTCATAATCACATTACTCAATATGGATATAAGGTAGGAGTTACTTTAAAAAACCTAAGGTAAAAAGAACCCATAGTTAATGAAAAATTGGATCAGGATTCCTTTAGAATTGGCAAGCTAGAGGACATTATTACCAACTTGGGATCCGCTTTTGCCTTGGTTCAAACCACTCCAAATCCTTCTCCTCCTAAAGCTGCCATGTTTTTTTATGTTCCTAAAAATAAGGGTGAATCTTCTAGTAAAGGAGATGAAGATCTTAAGATGATAAGTGTTCACCCTAACCTTTTCAATATTGTTAAGGAACCAATTGCTAGAATTGAATATCTTGACTTCTTGCCTAGGAAAATTATTATTGATAATAAAAATGGACCTCCTAGGGCTCATAAGTGTGCAATTGAGGAGTTGCATACCAAAGATGACAACACCTATATCTATTGTGTTTTGCCTAGCTAGGGGCATTAAACAATAGCGCTTGTCGAGGGGCAACCCAATTTCATTTTTATGTTCTGTTTTCTTATGTTTTGAGTGTTTCCCACATTATTACTTCTGTAGTAATTGTGTTTTGGTGTTTTTATTAGTGATTGAGCCAACTAAGACCTTTGGGATGGTCTATGGTGGTTGTTGATTTGATCTTGCTGAAAAACAGAAACTTTTGCGCTCAGCCGAGGAATTTTATAATTTTTTCAGAGCGTCCAATAAGTCTGAAAGTTTTACACAGGATTTATATACAAATTTACCAGGTTTTCCAATTTTTTTAGAATTGTTTGAGTTACAGAAGTATACGAAGTTTTCAGATTGCTACAGACTGTTCTGTTTTTGACAGATTCTGTTTTCTTTGAGTTGTTTATCTATTTTGATGTATCTATGGGTTGTATCGGGGTGTAGGAACCATGGAGAAGTTAGAATGCAGTATACACCAATATAAATAAAGAATGAGTTCACAACAGTACCTAAAGTGGTGATTTATTTTCTTATACTAACGGATCTCACGAGTTTTCTGTTGAGTTTTGTGTTGTGAAGTTTTCAAGTTTTGGGTAAAGTTTTGATGGACCATGGAATAAGGAGTGGCAAGATCCTAAGATTGGGGATGACCAAGGCACCCAAAGTCATATTCAAGTATGCCAATGATCCTAAGCTTGGGGATTCCCTGGAAGGCATCCCCTCTTTCGTCTTCAATCCATCGGTAAATTTACTTGAGGCTATATTTTTATTCACCACATGATATGTGTTTTGCTTGGAGCGTCTTGTATGATATGAGTCTTTGCTTTTTAGTTTTACACAATCATCCTTGCTGGACACATCATTTGAGAGGGACACGCTGAATCGTGAATTTATTAGAATACTCTATGTGCTTCACTTATATCTTTTGAGATAGGAAATTTTGCTCTAGTGCTTCACTTATACCTTTTTAGAGCACGGCGGTGTTTGGTTTTATAAGAAATAATTGAACTATCGTACCTTAGTTATATTATTTTGGGAGTCTTTAAATTTCATGGTAATTGGTTAGGTTATGAATTTATTCCTAATATAATAGCCATCCAAGAGGGATATAATAAAAAGTTTCATATAAAGTGCATTGAATACTATGAGAAGTTTGATTCCTTGCATATAGTTTTGAGATATAAGGATGGTGATATTAGAGTCATGCTAGTGATTAATTATGGAATGGTAGAAATACTTGTGTTGAAGTTTGTGATTCCCGTAGTATGCACATATGGTGAACCGTTATGTAACGAAGTCGGAGAATGATTTGTTTATTGATTGTCATCCTTTGTGTGAGGGTCGGGAGCACGTGATGGTTAACTCCTACCAACCTCTCCCCTAGGAGCTTGCGTCTAATACTTTGCTTCGATAACTAATAGACTTTTGCAATAACTATGTGAGTTCTTTATGACTAATGTGAGTCCATGGATTATACGAACTCTCACCCTTCCACCTTTGCTAGCCTCTGTAGTACCGTGCAACTTTTGCCGGTGCATTAAACCCACCTTCCTCAAAACAGCCACCATATTACCTTCCTCAAAATAGCCACCATACATACCTATTATGGAATTTCCATAGCCATTCCAAGATATATTGCCATGCAACTTCCACCGTTTCGTTTTTTATGACATGCGCCATCATTTTCATATTGCTTTTTCATATAGAGTCATATTTTGTCCTAGGTTTCGAGTTGTAATTTTTGAGTTGTAAGTAAATAAAAGTTTGATGATCATCATTATTAGAGCATTGTCCCATGAGAGAAAAGGATGATGGAAGCTATGATTCCCTCAAAAGTTGCGATGAGACTCTGGACTTTATTAAAAATATAAGAGGCTAGTGAAGCCCAAATAAAAAAGAGGCCTTATATGCCTACCAAAATAATAAAAAATGAGAGAAAGAGAGAAGGGACAATGCTACTATCTTTTTCCACACTTGTGCTTCAAAGTAGCACCTTGGTTTTCATGACAAAGAGTTTCCTATTTTGTCACTTTCATATAACTAGTGGAATTTTTTGTAGTGTACACCCACTTAGTTTCTTTTTGAGCTCTCATACACTTATAGCTCTAGTGCACCTGTTGCATGGCAATCCCTACTCACTCACATTGATATCTACTGATGGGCATCTCCATAGCCCGTTGATATGCCTAGTTGATGTGAGACTATCTTCTCCTTTCTTCCCAACCTCCACCACATTTTTATTGCACCTATAGTGTTATATCCATGGCTCACGCTCATGTATTGCATGAGAGTTGAAAAGGTTTGAGAACATAAAAAGTGTGAAACAATTGCCCATGTTAATTCAAAAGAACACGATTGCCTTGTTAGTATGCTTGAAGTATTACTGTTTTTATGTCAATATTAAACTTTTGTTTTGAATCTTATGGATCTGAATATTCATGCCACAAAAAAGAATATTACATGGATAAATATGATAGGTAGCACTCCACATAAAAAATTCTGTTTTTATCATTTACCTACTTGAGGACGAGAAGGAATTAAGCTTGGGGATGCTGATATGTCTCCAACATATATATAATTTTTGATGATGTCATGCTATTATATTATCTGTTTTGGATGTTTTATATGCATTAATATGCTATTTTATATTATTTTTGGGACTAACTTATTAATCTAGAGCCCATTGCCAGTTTTTGTTTTTTCCTTGTTTTTGAGTATTGAAGATATGGAATATTAAACGGAGTCCAAATGGAATAAAATATTCGGAGTGATTTTTTATGGAAGGAAAGAGATCTACCAGACTTGGAGAGCACGGCAGGGCCTGTGCTAGGAGGTCACAAGCCAGGGGGCGCGACCACCCCCCTGGCCACACCTGGCAGGCTTGCCACCTCCTGGCAGGTCTCCTAGCCATAATCTTTGTCCTATAAATACGAAAATATTCCCTCAATACCAAAGGGAGCCATGCAAATACTTTTCCACCGCCAGAAGCCTCCGTTCCCGATAGATCCAATCTTGGAGCCTTTTCCGGTAATCTACCGGAGGGGGATTCGATCATGGAGGGCATCTACATCAACTCCATTGCCCATCCGCTGATGCGTGAGTAGTCCACCACAAACCTACGGGTTCATAGCTAGTAGCTAGATGGCTTCTTCTCTCTCTTTGTGCTTCAATACCATGTTCTTCATGATCTTAATGGAGATCTATCCGATGTAATACACTTTTGCGGTGTGTTTGTTGAGATCCGATGAATTGTGGGTTTATGTTCAGATTATCCATGAATATTATTTGAGTATTTTGTGAATTCTTATATGCATGATTTCATATCTTTGCAAGTCTCTTTGAGTTATTGGTTTGGTTTGGCCAACTAGATTGGTAATTCTTGCAATGGGAGAAGTGCTTGGTTTTGGGTTCAATCTTGCGGTGTCCTCACCCAGTGACAAAGTAGGGGTAGCGAGGCACATATTGTATTGTTGCCATCAAGGGTAAAAAGATGGGGTTTTCATCATGTTGCTTGAGTTTATCCCTCTACATCATGTCATCTTGCCTAATGCGTTACTTTGTTCTTCATGAACTTAATACTCTAGATGCAGGCAGGAGTCGGTCGATGTGTGGAGTAATAGTAGTAGATGCAAAATCATTTCGGTCTACCTGACACGGACGTGATGCCTATATGCATAATCATTGCCTTGGATATCTTCTTGATTATTCGCTTTTCTATCAATTGCTCGACAGTAATTTGTTCACCCACTGTGATACTTTCCTTCAAGAGAGAAGCCTCTAGTGAAACCTATGCCCCCTGGGTCTATTTTCCATAATATATTTTCATATCTATAAACCAAAAATACCAAAAATACCTTGATGCAATTTATTTACCTTTTACTTTATGCAATCATTTACATCTATCTCTATCAAATCTAATCCTTGCAAATAATCGTGAAGGGATTGACAACCCCTTTATAGTGTTGGGTGCAAGAGTTTGATTGTTTGTGTAGGTGCATCCATTGGTGACTTGCTTGTTCCTCCTACTAGATTGATACCTTGATTCTCAAAAACAGAGGGAATTACTCATCTACTTCGCTGCATCACCCTTTCCTCTTCAAGGAATAACCAACGCATGCTCAAGAGGTAGCAGTGAGAAAGTTGTTGGGTGTAGATAGCCGTCACGATGGTTGCCCCGGCGGTGCTCTGGTGCCACGGGGAGAGAGGGGGAGAGAGCCCCACTCCTTCTTCTTCTTCCTTGGCCTCCTCCCTAGGTGGGAGGAGGGTTACCCCTCTGGTCCATGGCCGCCATGGCTCCCAAAGGGTAGCAGCCCCTCCGAGATTGGATCTTTCTCTCTGTTTCTCTCCTATTTTCGCATATGTTTTCGGACATCTTCAATGTTTCTCAAATATCTAAAGATCTGTAACTCCAATCGGGCTGAAACTTTGAGGGATTTTTATCGCGAAAATATGATTCTTGCGGGCAAAGGAGAGCATCAACCGAATTAAGGGGGGACCACAAGACATCTGGCCATGCCCCCTGGTGGCGCTGCCGGTAGGCTTGTGCCTTCCTTGGGCACCCTCTTGCGTAGATTCTGACTCCCAAAATTTACATACATTCCAAAAAAAATCTCCATAATTTTTTATCGCGTTTGGACTTTGTTTGATATGGAATTTCCGCGAAACACAAAAAAGGAAGTGGCATTGGGCACTGGGTAAGTTAGTCCCAAAAATATTGTAAAATGTTGCCAAAAGTATATGAAAGTTGTAGAATATTGGCATGAAGAAATAAAAAATTAAAGATACAACTGAGACATATCACCTATGCAAGTACATTCAGCACTAAAGCCAGGTGCGCAACAATACCCTACGCGCCTCTGACAAAGCCATCATCATGGCGTTCACCAACGACATCAATGATGTCCTGATGTGCGAGAAAATCGCCATCGACGACGGCTTAAGCTCAACCTTGGAGTTGTTCAACATCGCCGACAAGTGCACCAAGGTAGAAGAGGACCGCCTATTCATCCACAACGACCCGGACGCCGCGCCCGATGATGACAAGGCCAAGGGCAAGGAGCCTAGGCTTAAATGCCCTTCCATGCTTGCGGAGGAACCTGAGCAGAAGCGTGGCCGCGACCACGACGCTCCCGAGAAGGACTGTCGTCCATTCTACATCTACCATATCATGCGCACTCACAGCATAGAAGACTACCAGGAGCACAAGTCCCTCCACGAACGCGTCGGCCGACGTCCAGACCATAACGACCGCAGATCCGCCCGTGGAGGTGGCTATAGTGGCGATAGGTGTGATGGCCCTAGCGGCAACTCGCGCCAAGGCTGGCAGGATCAGCCTCACGAGGACGGCTGGCGCAACCAGCCTCGCGAGGGCGCATGGCGCGAACAGCCTTGCGAGGTGCGCTCGTTGGACAACACCGCTCTCCCGCCGCTGCCGCCTCCTAGGAGGGGTGACAATAACCTGCATGACAAGGGCGCCGATGGCTATTAGGATCCTCGCACGGTCGCCTGCATCCTCGACAGGCACATGCTCCCTCATTGAACCACCTATTCAAGCAATTCTCACGCAAAGTGAACTCCTCCTTGGGTCCCTGGAAGGCTGGAAAATACAAGCGATTGAGCTCTCTCTCGCGGGCCTGGTCTCGTGCATGTCACCTCCTGGGGTCCATGGTTTCTCACCCTTCCTAAAATGGTTGTGTGTGATCGAGCGAGGGCGTGCCTCATTTTATATAACTATTAGTTGGGTGTTTCCCAGAGCCCCGGGCGTCGTGCACCCGATGGTTTCTACCTTGATCATCACATGGGGGAACTGGACACGACGTCGGTGCTCGGGTCCGTTCGTGCAACATTGGTAAACCCGATTGATCGAGCTCTGTCTGTTGGGCCAGACCCACACACGTCACCTCCTTGGGTCCTCAATGTCCGACCCCTCCATGCGACGGCCTTGGGACGGCCGTCCGACGCACGTCGCCCCCACACCACAGGTCATATGTGTGCTATTCTAGGCGCAACCCGCCTGTCGGACGATGAAGGAGCTCCTAGGGCCCGTGCCTGGAGCATGTGACATCTCTGGAACTACGCTCATGACCAGCTCATGTAAGAATGAGGTGGGGCCGTACATGCCCCGGAGCCTCCCATTGTGCCACTCCATGGCCTCGGGAGGACTCCTGCCCACGCCCAAGTGGAAGCCCCATGCCCTGTGCTGGTGGAATGAACTGTCAAACCACGACAATGCCCATGCCCAAGTGGAAGCCCCATGATTCGTGCTGGTAGAATGAACCGTCGAACCGCGGCTATGCACAAGTCCAAGTGGAAGCCCCATGCTCCGAGCTAGAGGATGGTCAATTAAGAGGCTCGCCTCCCTCCGAGTCATGCACTCATCTGTTTCCTTTTGGTCCTCACACGAGCATGGATGGACACGATGCCTGCACGAGGGGTAACCCAGTAGCGCTGAAACTCCAAGGGACTGGGCCCTGGCTCATGCGTCACCCCACCAAGGCCATTGGTATTTGGTCTCCTTGTGCGACACCGAAACGCAAGATAACGAGCGTGCGTTGCTTGAGATAAAACTATTTTATGCATAGTACCTTAAGACGGATCGAATCACTCGAGAGGCATCGCAAGGTGCCACTGGCAAACAAAAACCTACTCGCATTTCAGAGAGCTAACTATGAGAACCCTTAGAAGAATTCCCATCATGCTAGCATTTTCCCTCAAGCGGGCTGCTTGCGCGTCAAGGTGGGGGGGGGGCATCTTTGAGCATCCTGACTCAGGAACCTTCACTAGTTCCCATAGCCTCTCGCCTCCTATTTTTGTTCAGGCACCACGACCTGGCATTCCAGCGATGTCTAAGGTTTTATGCGCGGGGCTGGTCTATGCCGACATAGAGCACGGAAGCAAGCAAGAGAAAAACAAGCACGAAAAGGAAACCCGTGGGTCATAAAATAGTCATTACAAATATGAAAATGTTTTGTGCATTAAACCATGGTTTCACACCTACGTGGGGCAGAAACAATCTATTGTAGGACGATAAATGGGGGCTGGTCGCCAGGCTCTTCGTCTCCGCCATAGGAGAACTTCCTAAGTAGCGCGCCCACATGGCCTTCCATGGTGGCCTCTAAAATGTCGTTAGATTCTTTTGGGACCAGTCCAATAACCTCGTTGAGATCAAAGACGGGGTTTTGGAGAAGGAGGTGGCTAAAGATGCAGGTTGACACCAAGGAGAAGAGGTCGCGATACTCTTCCTCCAAGATGCCATCCATGTTCCGAGTCACGTCCTCGAGATCCCCCATGACCCTGGACAAGAGCTCGACATAGCCGATGCCAGGGGTGGCAAGAGGAGTCCCAAACTACCACCTGCATATGGAACCAAGGGCCTCGTGGGCCCTAATCTCAATGGAAAAAAAGGTGGTCATGTCTGCCACTCCTTTCGCGTCGCCATCAGCGTGGATCTTCTTCACCCTAGCGTCTAGTGCAATGTTGTCATCGGAAATGCGCCGGGTGTGAGTCTCCTTAGCCTCGGCCACTTTGCGTTGAAGTGCCTCAACACACTCATGTTCTGTGGCCTGATTTGTCGTAGTCTTTGATAGCTCGGACTCATGGTGCACGAGCTTCGCCTCATGAGCCTTGAGGTCGTCCTCCCACAACTGGGTTTGCTACGCCTGCGTGGCCTACTCATTCATGCGCGCCTTCAGGCTGGCTTGTATCTCTTCGCAATGCTTGGTTGCTACCTGCGCCTCAGCAAGCATGCCCCCCAGAGCCGCTTTCGCCTTGGTAGCCTCAGCGGCCTCCCTTTAGCCTCAGCAAGAGCGTCCGTGGCCCTTTCCAGGGCCTCTTTCGCGGCAACATTGAGCTGACGCCACCCTGTGGTTAGCTTTAGGCGCTCCACGATAGGCCGGGTTTTGGCATCCCAGAGGCCTGCCCCGAGATGGACGAGTGCGGCTTGGGCCTAGGTCAAGGCCCCGTGCTTGAAAAAAGTGCAACATTCCATAGGAACCTTGGCCTGGCAGGGGAGCGGCGCCACAGCACTTGCTGTCGCCATGATTCAAATGGCCTCGGCGCTTCTGCTTGCGGTGCTGACAGCACCAGCCCCCCCCCGCACGTGGGCGGCTCCTGCAGCACGCTCGGGGGGATCCTCATGTGAGCCTCCTGGGCCCCAGGAGTGGGCGCACCCGAGGGCTATCCCGAGGAGCACGTTGTGTTGTGCCCTACCACAGGGGCGGGAGTGGTCGACGCAGACTGGGAAGTCTGTCCTTTCCCTACGGGCAATGCCAACGTCGCCTCGGCAGGCGGCGTCGAGGGCTGATCAGTCACGACCTTGGCACGCGAAGCAGGAGGATGGACCGTCGTGTCTTTAGCAATAGTCCTCCCTCATCGCGCTGGGGAAACACTGGACGTTGTCCGAGCACCTCCGTGCTAGAGCATAGCAGTGGCTCGGCAAAGCGCCCCCACCCATGCCAATGCCGTGGCCGAATGTCAACACCGCCTTCTGGGCAGGGGTCACCTTCGCCCTAGAAGTCACTATCTTCCTCTTCTCCCTTGCCACCACACTAGAGACTGAGCACGTGAGGGGTTAAGCCACCACAGACGAATCACAGACACACAACAAAGAACGGGGAGAAGCACTTATTCGTCCCCTTGTGGCCCAAGCGGGCTGCCCTGGTGCTACTCGAGGGGCACTCAGGCAGTCCTCGACAAGCCCCGCCTGGACAACCTCCTTTTGGAGGACCTGAGATGCCCCCTAAAGAGGTGTCGCCGCCGCAAGAGCGTCGTCCGCTTCGCCTGCAGGGGCTCCGTCACTAGCGCCGATGCGCTCACGAGGCCAGGCTCCATTCCCGCACCATCCCAGTAAGACGGGGGACGTAGCTTGAGGCCGCTCCTCGGCGTCATCATCGTTATCCTGAAAGCCCCTTAGGGACCGGTGGTGAGGAGGAGCCGGGGCCCGACCGACGTCTTCTTCCTCCTCTGTCGCCTATGAATCCTCGCCGCTATCACTTTTGCTGGTGGACGCCACCGCGATAGAGAGGTCCCCATGCAGGCCGGTGCTATGGCTTGGAATAAGGCCCCATTCGTCAAAGGCGGACATGGCAGCCACCAGGGCCTCCTGGTCATCGTGGTTGTACAATGGGGACATGGCCTCAGGAGGACCCTCAGGGATGGGCCCAAGCAGAGCTTCTAGGGTCACGTCCAGCTCGTCAAGCGTCAGCCCGGGAGCATGCAGCCTCATCGGGTCCCTTGAGCCGGCGTACTCACACACGGGCCACGAGTGTGCCTAGAGTGGCATGATCCGCAGGCCCGGGAACTCTTTGATGATCATCACCCCCATAAGTTGGGCCGCCCAATGTGCGGTGATCTGCTCCAGGGCGAGCTTGGCCCTCGGGTCGGTAAGCATTCTGTGGCCCCACCAGAGTGTCTGCTTAGACCACGCTGTGTGGGGCACTAAGAGCGGGCTGACCTAGCACACATCCATGAAGACCCAGCTGTGTGGATAACATTCCACCTTCTTCCCAGCCTTCAGGCAAATGCTCATACCCTTGACGTCGACAAAGGATACACACGTGAAACGTTGGTCCTAAGTAGTAAACCACAAGCTGAAGAAGTGGCGGAAGAGCACCACCGAGGGCGTCACGCCCACGAAGGCCTCATAGTAGAAAGCAAAAATGGCGAGGAGGAGGATGGTGTTGGTCCTAAGCAGTAAACCACAAGCTGAAGAAGTGGTGGAAGAGCACCACCGAGGGCCTCACGCCCACGAAGGCCTCGTAGTAGAAAGCAAAAATGGCGAGGAGGAGGATGTTGGGTTGAAGATGGAGGGCCCGGATCCGATAGTGGGCGAGGATGACATAGAATAACTCGGAAAATGAGGGGCCAGCCCAGCAATGACGCTATGGAGGAACACGGGGTATATGGAATACCCCAGGATGCTCCGCGCACCTGAGCTCGGTCTGATCTTGGTTGGCCGCCCATCGTTCAGGTCACCCACTATCATTGGGTGCACTAGGCTCAAGCTATCCTCTGAGGCTATAGAGGAGGGTGAGAGAGCTGGCGCAAGGTCAGGGGGCTCGCTGCCAGAGCCACGACTTTTGCCTTCTTCTTGACCGGCGCCATCAGCGTGCTATTAACACAGATTATCTTGAGAGGTGCCATGTTTGAAACCAGATATGAAGGGAGCAAGGCGAGGTGGATGTAGGGGAGGAGAAGCAATGATGGCCCCACGCGCATGCAAGCTTTATGTCAGCCGAGGTAGATGCCAAGGTGTCACGTGTAGGTGGAACCGCCTTGTGCTCCAATGCGCGCCACGGATGGCGCTTGTCCCGTAGGCGGTTATGAACCACACCATCTCCCGTCTTCACCCAACGAGCGGAGCGGAGCACGCCGCCGGCCGGGGGATGCTATTGGCCCTCTTGGTTTGGTGGTACCCAAGCGCGTCTACCTGCGACCCAAGACACATCACCTATAGTGGGCCCATGGTGGTCCACCCTGGGACTTCACTAGCAAGACCCTCACGAAGGCCCCCGCTTTGCGTGGTGCATGACAGCAAGCATCGCCGTAAATCTCGTGGAACCCACCTCGCGAGGTCGTCTCCCGAGAATGTCGCCGAAGCCTTCACGGGGGCAATGCGTCGAGAGCGGCTCCATGGGGCTCCAGGAGCCGCACTAGCAGGCGCGGATGGAGAAGGTTTCCTGTTTTGTTTTGAGGGGGCAAGGCAAGCTTGCCGGTTCCCAAAGCGTTCCCTTTGGCGAAAGAAGACCAAGTGTGGGGGCTCGCCAGGACAGAGGTCATCCCTGAGCCCACCGGTGCATCACAACAGCGAGCTTTCGTAGGCGGAGACTGCTTTTGTTAGGATAGACTACGACCTTGTCCCCCTTCAAACGGTCTGTTGGGGCAACCCTTCCCGCCTTGTGATTCCAGGGGAAGAGGACCATGGCCGGTATAAGATAGGGCATGCCTACACCATAGGAGGAGGATAGGAAGTAAGAACACACCCTTGTAACTTCTCATCGGTCTAAGCAATCAAGACAAGCAGGAGTAGGGTCTTACACCTCAAGGTGCCCCGAACCTGGGTAACTGTCGTGTTCATGTTCTTCTTCCTTAGCTTGTGCTCACCACAACACTGCCGTAGGCTCACGAGGTAGAGTAGGGCTGGTGAGAAAGCGCACCCTTGAGTTCAAACCTTCTTGGGTCCCCGAAGCCCCGATTCCAACACCTAGAGGGCATCCCGAAACACTTTTTCTACCGCCACATGCCTCTATTCCGCAATGATCACATCTGGAGCTCTGTTCCGGCACCCTACCGGATTGGGGATCGATCATGGAGGGCCTATTCATCAACCATGCCGCCCTCATGATGATGTGTGGGTAGTTCACCATAGACCTACGGGTCCGTAGTTAGTACCTAGATGGCTATCTCTCTCTCTTTTTGATCTTCAATACGATGATCACCGCATCTTTGCTTTGAACTATCCGAAGTAACTCTTTTGTGCGGTGCATTTGTTGGGATCCGATGAATTGTAGGTTTATGTTCATATTATTCATGAAAACTATTTGAGTCTTCTCTGAAATTATTTTGATTCTTATTTGCATGATCATTATAGCTTCGTAATTCTCTCGGATATATTGATTTTCTTTGGCCAAGTAGATTGATATTTCTTCAGTGAGAGGGGTGCATTGTAGTGGGTTCAACCTGACGGGTGTGGGGACCCCAACTCATAAGTCATGATGACCGAATGCACCCCTCACGGGTGTACAGTGATCAATGCTCACTGATCACACATAAGCCGAATAACAAGAGACATACATCCATACTTAGCGTCTTACACAAATAAATACCATCAATGTCAATTCTTACATAGGTAGGGCCATGAAGGCTGAATAACAGACATAAACTTGCAGCGGAATCCTCGAAAGATAGCGTAGGCACATGCCACCTGTCTTAACCCTACACGCATTCTGACTAGGAAGTGTCCTAGTTCGTATGTTCGTCATCAAGGAACTCTTCAAATTATTCCTACTCTTCCATGCCTGTCCAATTAAATAACCAGTGGCAAGACAATGAGTACTTTGAATGTACTCGCAAGGAACCCATGTTTTGGAACTAGATATAACAATGCATGATATAGCACTAAGTAGGTAAGTTTGCGGAAAGCTAATTCCGAATGCATTGACATGATCAATTAACTTGTAAAAGCATGCATCATGAGGTAGAAGGTATCCATGTGAACATGTTATAGATATAAATATAAATAGGGGTTGAACATCTCATGTTCATTCACCATGCTAAGTCATCGGTCTTAGCTCAATCATCAACTTTGCCACACACACACACACACTAGGTTTGCAAACAATGGATGTAGCCCAAGTGCGGTCAGCAAACTATCCTTGACCATGGACATGACTATTCTAATAGTTTTACACTATGTAGAGGTTGGACACTTTACCCACAAGACTTAGGAAACTTCCATGTCAAGCCACGACTCGCGGTAATGTTCATACCCGAGGTAAGCACACTAACCATGCCTTTCCCCTGACGATACTAATAGAGAGTCCACTCGCTGGGGCCATGCCTCATGTTGTCCATCATAAGTATCATCCACGAGGGCACGGAACGGTGTGCCCCGTGTTTGTGAAAACAACCCATGACCGTCCTTTGAGACACAACCTCGTATCGAGAGTGACCACGTCACTCCCGCTACTAGTAATGCAGGCTCTATTCTAGTACCCAAAAAAGTAATCAACAAAGCCCCGTCTCACAACGGGTATCGTGGTTTTACATGCAAGGTTGCACTACTAGAGAAAACCTTATACACAGAACCTTAGCAGTAGCGCTGGATAAAAGAGGCGCAACTACTACATAACAGTAGCACGCGTCAAGAAACGGCGCTACTGCTAACTACTTAGCAGTAGTGTGTCTGCACGTAAAAGCACTACTACTATAATTCCCACACTGTTGCTGGTAGGCTAGGAATAGTAGTAGCGAGTCTTCAAAGAGAACGCTACCACTAAGTCCCTTGTAGTAGCGCGTTTCCTGTATAGAGCGCTACTGCTAAAAAAATAAAAATAAAAGGAAAATAAATAGAAAAGTAAATTAAAATGAAAGAAGTAGAAAAAGGAGACATGAAAAAAGAAAGCATAAAGATAAACAAAAGAAAAAGAAAAATAAAGGAGAAAGGCATAGCAGTACCGCTTGTTGCCACAAAGCGATGTAGTTACGATAGTAGTAGCGCATTTTATAAGACCACACTATAGCTACATTACTTAGATAGAAAGAAAAGAAAAAGGAAAATAAAAAAACTACTTCCTATAGTAGTAGCGCGTTTTGGTAGAAAGCGCTATAGCTAACTTAGCTATAGCACGTTTTGCCAACCAGCGCTACTATATATTGACATAACCCCGCGCCGGCTCAAAATTTCGCTAAGTCATTTCCCCAATTCCCCAATCAATCTCCTCCATTGCCGCCCTTGCTCCCTCCTCGCCATCGTTCCCTCGCCAGCCCTGCCCCACTGGAGCCACGCGGCGTCGCCGCCGCCGCAGCCGTGCGCCCTCGACGCCCCTGCCTTCCTTGCCGCCACTGCTTTGAGGCTCCTCCTCGTCGCCAACGGAATTCCCTCGTCCGCTCCTTGCCGCCCTGCCTCCCTTGCCACCACTGCCTCCTTCGCCGCTAACGGAGCTGCACGCCCTCACCACCCTGCCTCCGTCACCTAGCACCTCCCCTCCATTGTCTCTCCCCTCTCTGTAAGCCCCCCACCCTCCCCCACCCCTCCTCTCTCTCTCTGCCTTTATAGGGTTCATAATTTTTATTAGGACAAAAATTGACTTCTAGGGTTCATAATTCTTATTACGACAAAAATATGTAAAGGTTCTAGGTTTCTAGGGTTCATCCATCTATATGTGGTTTTTGAATTGAGTTTGAGAGAGCATGAGATTTGTGTAGATTTTCTTGAAGTGTCAAACACTAGAAGATGAAAATTTGAAGTGGTCATGTTACATGCAAATTCCTCAATAGTGTTTGCTCATGTACATGTTCTTAAGTGGTCCTATTATGCAACATTGAAGTGCTTTGATTGTGCCCAAGTGGACTTCTGTTGTTTGCCAGGAATGATTCCGAGTGGCCTATGTTTTGCCGGAATGTTGATTCATTTCTGTTTCGGCAAATTTCAGGTGCTCTATTTGTCCAGTTTGTAGCAAAGGTCATGCCAAAATTTTCCATGAATTTCGGCATGACTTGTGCTACAAACTAGGACATATCGAGTGCCCGGGATTTGCCGCAACGGGAATGAATCAACATTCCTGCAAAACATTGACCTTTTTATGTCATTATTCATTTTATTAGGTCTAGAATTAATTGACTATATTTAATCATAGGAAACATGGCTAGCAACAATGAAGGATAGGGTTCTAGTGATTGCAACATCTTCGTGGCGGCAGACGCCTATTTGAACCTTATCGATGAGCAACGGTTGTTGCAGGGCCCACCTATCACATCCGAGACTGAGACCGACATCGAGACCGGGGCCGAGACCGGCGCTGAGACTGACACCGGCACCGATACCGGCGCTGAGACTGACACTAGCACCGAGACCGGCACCAAGAATGGCACAAGACTGGCGAAGCCGGTATAGAACCGAAACCAAAGAGGGAACGACGCCCAAACCAGTTCATCACTACTAGACTGGTGGTCACGGAGGTGGACAATGACAATTTTGAGCCAAAAGAGCCTGCGGAAGCGCGCACGTGCTTCGGCAATCAAATAGGCTGCATCCTACGGGCAACCGCCACCATCAACGATGTGAAACTATGGAAGATACCAGATATGAAGCAGTCCCTCCTAACGAAGCTGCACAAGTGTTCTTGTTCCTAGGACGGGATGAAAGCAAATATAAAAGTCTAGATAAAGACCCGACAATGAAGAAGATAAACAGACGCGTCATGGGCAAGTTTAGCGGCGTGTTTTCCGCTTGGAAAGTAAGGGTGAAAGCAAGGATCATCGACAAAAAGGAACCCTACTCCGAGATTGTAAAGGATAATCCCACAATTACGGAAGAGCAGTTTGAAATATTCAAGGTGGCTTGCATTGCCGAAGCTGCCAAAGGAAAGTCAAAGTACATGAAGGGGCTTCAAGAGAGTAACATGGGGTGCCACCACCTCTGAAGCCGTGGTTACACGGGGAAGAGGTCCATATGGGCCAAGGTGGATGCGGAACGCGAAAGTCTAGGCATCCCAGACCCCTTGACGGAGTTCACCATCCCGCAGGAGCGTGATGTCCTCAGGGCCCAACACCATTGGGACCCAATGAAGAAGGTTTTCGAGACGGACACGGTCACGACAGAGTTCATGAGACTGTTGGTAATTTTTAGCTTCTGATCAATTTGACTACACGTTTAGTCATATTTGTGAACGATCCTTGTTCCTTTTGTAGAGAGAGCAACACAGGATCGTGTCCGAAAGCGACTTGCCGTCAGAGGCGTTGGCGAGGCCCAAGTGGGACAACCCATTCAAGTGGGCCTTGAACATATTGAAAGGACTCTCGGTGGACACTCGGTCATCGTATGGACGCATGCACGGCGTCGGAGACGGCGCCACGTGGAAGAAGTACTATCGTGAGACCACGGAGGAGAGAAAGGAAAGACGGAGGTTAAATGAAGAAAACATCGACAAGAAGGTTGCGACTGCGGTCACAGCAGCGGTACCTACCACAAAATAGGAGATTGCAGCTTCGTATGGTGTCTTGGTTCCAGATATCGTCAGTTGGGGTAGGCAAAATCCAAATAAAGAGGCAGCGGACTTTCCCCTATCCAACTTCTTCGGGAGCAGCTCGACTAGCATTGCACCAGCACCTACTCCTGCATCGACTCCCGCACCTGCTCATGCACCTGCTCCTACATCTGCTCTTGCACCTGCTCCTGCACCGGCTCCCGCACCTTCTCATAGCAGCCCGTCCTCTGTCTCGGACGTGCTCGGCGGTGCTTCATCTTTGGCTGAGCTCGACGACCTCACGGTACCTCTCACACCAGCCCTCTTCAATAAATGTGTAATCTCCCATTTCCATTGACTTTCGGATGTCTCACGTCGCAGACATGTCTTTGCAGGCTGACATTACCCCATGCACCATATTGTACACCATCAGCGGCCAGAAGGTGGATGTGGGGAAGGCGACGATAGTGAAGCCGAAGGAACACTTGTTCCACAGCCGTCCGATCCCCCCTGACGTCTTCAAGGTTTCCGTGGCCAGTGTCAAAGGCCACGAGAATTTGGCTCCTCCGGTACTAGGGGGAGCCGACTACGAGACCCCATGGAGGCTTGGCGATTGCAAGAGGTGGGCCCTGTTGTGGCCAAAGAGTCTACTTCATCTGGAGGCGGACGGGAGCACACCCACGACCACACAGCCTCAACAAGGTATGAACATCAACACCCCACCTACCCAATTAGCATCGCCTGTCATGCCGGGTGATAGCGGACGGGGTGAGGAAGAGGCTCCATTAGTCACTGATGATGTCGCCACCACCAAAGAAGCAATGCATGATATCGATGCCATCGATGAGGATGACGATGACACTCTACAGTATCTCAATACTAGCGCCTATGACGACGGAGGATTAATGGCTCAGCAGTATGAGTACTCAAGGTTTGAGCGCCATGAGTCAGTGCCTGAATTGCCGCCTCCGGAGGCTGAACGTTTTATAGATGACCTTTCAGTAGAAAAGAAGCATAGGAAGAGAGTGAGGAAAGCCAACAAAGTTGCTTCTATGATCCAGCCGCCTCCGCAGCCTCGGGTTCAAGACCGTATACCTGTCATGGGTGCGGCAAAATACCATATCCCCGGTGAACCAATCCTACCTAAGGCAGCATTAGAGGCCATATACGACAATCTCAGGAGACTTCATGACGACGTGCTGCGAAGAGAGAAAAGCCCGATCGCCTTGCAAAAGCCAGGATACCCGCTCTACATGGTTAACATGCCACAACAAAGATTGTACATCGACACATTCCCCGTAGAAAAGTTCTTCCTTCGATTCGATTACATCTTCGACATGTTTCACGTGAAAAAGCTAGATTTTACCTTTGTCCTCCTTTTTGCCTTGCACATGAACTACATCATCAGGATTGAGCAGATACCTGATATCTATGTCGCTGACCCGTACTTCATGCACGACAACTTCTTGGTAGTCTGCAAAGAGCACCGTGAATACGCGAGTAACTACATTGCCGATTTCATGGTCGGCAATAAACACAAGGAGATGATTCTCGTGCCTTATCATCCCATGTAAGTCATCCACGCGGATATCCTTCCTTCGATTTCAATCATTTCATTTGCACGCGTGGATGCTAATTTGAGGTGTACTTATTTTGCGCAGCGACGGGCGCGTCGTCCTCATCATACTTTACCCCCGAGTCTCCCATGCTCTTTACTTGGACTCATCAAAGAACATGAAGAAAAAGGATTACACCCACATCAAGTCTGTTCTCGATAGTGCTATCTTAACATACGACGTACGGGGTGGAGAGATCTTTGTTAGGAAGACAAGGAACCGCGCGCCCTGCTTCAGCCATAAGACTGACTTCTGTTGCATCCAGCAACCGAGTGGTACTATCAGTGATGGATTCTATGTCCTCCACCACATGCAGGAGTTCAAACGGGATCAGCAGAACCTTCGCATGTCGCCTAGATCCGGCGATGCCCATATTCTGCAATGGGTAAAGAACCTAGGAGATATCCCGGATCATCGACTCCGAGCTGAGTTCTATCACATCCAGCGTGAACTTTCCCAAATCATCATGAAGGAGGTCCTCGAAAAAATAGGGATGTTCTCTAAAGAAGGGAAAATGTTGTGGGAAGACGTCCGAACACGCGTAGTCGCTCAACATCTCGACGTGAAGCCTTTCACTTCGCTCGGGGACTATCTCCCTGACTTGCATGGATGGTACGACATGTTGGAGTGATTGACGATATATGACAATGTGTCCGTTTAGTCCATACTTTCTCTATGACGAAACTTTGAGTTATGCACGATGAAACTTTATTAGTGATGTAATTAAACCGTTCTCCTCAACTAGCGAAGATCACTCTAGTTAGGGCATTTTGGGTATGATGAACTTTTTATGCTTATGATATGTTGCTTCTATTTTTTCCAAGTCTGTCTCTTTCTGTTGCTCAACTATATATGTTTCATATCATCAACTCATGTGACGATGCAGGTGCATAGATCATCGATGGCGAAGAGTGCTACGCCAGGAGTATACGACGAGTGGCCGGAGTGTTAGGCCTAGGTGTACCGGTTTCCGATTTCCGAGCGACAATGAGTAGTTAGTTTAGGTTCACGCTAGTGCGAGAGAGGGATACAAACCGACACCTCAAGAAGTAATACATTATGTATGATGAGACATGTCATGTAACTTGTATAGCTATATCATGATTATGACGTGACGACATGATTTGTGTTGGATGATATGATGAGACTATTATGTGTATTATATGATGAGCATATTACGTGTTTATGATATGATTGGAATACTGTATGAAACCTGTACGGAAACATCACAAATACGTAGCAAAAAAATGATATGAGAAAATATAGTAGTAGCGCTCTTTAGCGCTAGGCAGGAAAGTGCTGCTGCTAAGTAGGTATAACAGTAGCGCGTGTCAAAACACGCTACTGATACACTTAGCGGTAGCGCTGGTACAAAAAGCACTACTTCTAAGTAGGTATAGCAGCAGCGCATGTCAAAACGCGCTACTGATAAACATTAGCTATAGCGCCATATCAGTAGCACGGTCACCCACGCTACTGATACACCAAATACCCGCACTACTGCTAGGGTTTTTCCAAGTAGTGTTGGAATAATGGTCGCAACTTACCCCAATCCGTTTTCGAAAAACCACACACTCACTTGCTCCTATATACCACTTCTTTATCAAGTGGTTACCTAGCTCAACATCATCTCCCTAGGGCATTAGTGGCACTAGATAGGGTTTTCGAAAAGCCTTTAAAATCATTTCCTTTCCAACACCATGCATATCCCCATCCCACTTGCATAGCAACTACTTAGCATCCTATCTACTTTCCACCCGCATAACCCTCATAAGAAGGTACGGTCATGCATGATCCAAGTATTAATGGTAAAAGTATCGGGGCAACCACCGAATTGGTCACCGCATCATCATGTTCAATATATAGAAAATAAAGTGCTATATGCCATGCAATGAAAATGGTTTTTTAAGATGGTCAAAGGGATGCTTTCCTGGCTCAACAAAGTCCTCGGGGTCTTCAAAGTCTTCAGGTCTAACTCCCTCGTCAACAACGCAATCTATCGTCGCCATAATAACATGCAAAATAAGAATCACAACAAAAAGAGCACATAATCCAATTCTAAAATGTCACACCACTCTGTAAAATACTACGATAGAAATTAAAAATATTTGTCCTTTTTTTGAGGCTAAAAAAGTTTGGAAATCTACTTTAACAGAGGCTAAAAATATTTAAAACTAGGTTTTAAATAAAACCACTACATAAAAAAATTAAAAAATTTCACAAGTGGTATCATTAAATAGTATAAAATATTGCAAGATTTATGGTGGAAGAATATTATTTGGATTATTATTTTATCCTCTGGAAATTTTGGAAAATGCCAGAAAACAGAAAAAGAAAAAGGTGTCATAGCCCTAGAATTTGGTTGCATTAATTATATTAGTTGCATCAGTGGCATTCATGAATGCATCTATTCATTTTCAAATGAATTTTAAGTGAGGATTAATCAAGCCTCAAAAGGGAATTTTTCGTCGAAAGTGCAATTTAAAAGTTGGCTCAAAGAAGTCCAAGAAAATGTCCCTGGAACTGCAAGAAAATATTGACATGAGGTAAAATGAAAATCAATATTTTGTGAATCACACACACATTTTATCTGGGGCATTTGAGTTAGTCAAATGATTATTTTACTTGGATATATATTTATTATATACTAAGTATATATCCAATAATTCTGGAAATTGTTGTGTGGCACTGGAAAAATCCATATAGCTCACATGCCATTTTCCAAAATTTATTAAAGTGGTTTGATATTTTTCCAAACCAGAAAAAATGATAGAAAATTATAAAACAGAAAGAAATAGGAAAGGCAAGGAACCTCTCCTAGCTTACCTATAGCAGCCAAGCTCACCAGAGCCCACCTGCTAGGAGGTTCTTCAAGCTCCTGCCAGTCGGAGCAGCTGCGTGCTCGCACGCCATGGCCGTGGAGCCACCTCCTGCTTGCCAGTGTCACGACCAAGGGTCGGACGGTGATTGTCGTTGGCGAGTAGGGTAGGGAGGATCAGAGCAAGGGGATCGAAGCAGAGCAGAGAGGAAGCGAGACAGAGCTAGAAGATGACAAGAGGAATGAGAGGTTCAGAATATTCGTATTTTTCAACTTGCTGCTCTCGCAGCACACCCGTTCGCTTATATCCTGCGAATATGTTACATGGTCCAACGGCCCACTCTCACACGCCACAAGTCGGCCCAACTACTAGCTGCTTTCAAATGTTCCCTCCCTTGTTCCGCGCCTCAGTTATCCCTATCGCCAGTGCCTCACAGCTTACAAGACCTGCCCCTGAAGAACCAGCTTGCCCCCAAGCTGGTGCACTCGGGAACCGAGTTTTGAGCACATAGTAATCCTCCCAGGTCACGGACGAAGCTGGAATTGTAGCCCATTTTACCAGAATCTGTACAAGTGCTGCATTTCCCTTCTTGACCAGACGCCAATCGAGGATTTGTTCAGGTATAACACCTGGAGCAGACAAATCCACAGGTACCGGCAAGGTGGTAAACACCAGTGTGTGATCTGGTACATGTCCTTTCAACAGAGAGACATGGAAGACCGAGTGCACCTGACTCCATCTTGGTAGCTCCAGTCTGTACGCTCCACTGCCCACTTTGTCCAGAATTTTGTATGGTCCAAAGTATTTGAGAGCTAACTTTTGACAAGGCCGATTTACCACAGTTGATTGAGCATACGGATGTAACCTCAGATATACCATGTCCCCAATTGCAAACACTCTATCCGAACACTTCCGATCAGCAAAATGTTTGTAATTGCATTGCGTTCTCGTCAGATGATCCTTCAGAGCAGCAGTGTGTTCCGTGTGTGTTGCCAGCCATGAATTAACATCTTGGTTGTGAGAAACAGGATGTCCCAACAATTGGCCCATATTTGGAGCATGGCCGTATAAAGCTTGGTAGGGTGTAAACCTAGAGAGGAGTGATATGAGGAGTTTTACCAGAATTCAGCTTGTGGCAGCCAAGTTGCCCACTTCTTTGGATAATCATGAACTGCACAGTGAAGGTACATCTTCAGGCACTGATTAACTCGTTCTGTTTGGCCATCTGTTTGCGGGTGATATGCTGTGTTCATCTGTAGCTCAGTACCCCAAACCCTAAAGAGCTCTTTCCAAAAGGAACTAGTGAAGATCTTATCTTTGTCAGACACTATAGCAAGAGGTAGGCCGTGTAACCTGACGATGTTGTTCAAGAACACCTTGGCCACTGAAGCAGCTGTAAATGGGTGTTTTAAAGGTTGAAAGTGGCTCACTTTAGTAAAACGATCCACCACTACCAAGATAGCATTGTACCCCTCGGACTTGGGCAACCCTTCAATAAAATCCATGTTGATTTCTTGCCAGGGACTGTCAGGCACAGGCAGAGGCTGGAGCATTCCTGGTTTTTTGCAGAGTTCATGTTTTGCCTGCTGGCAAGTTGCACATTGTTTGACAAAGGTTTCCACAACAACTTTCATCCCTTGCCAACTGAACATTTGTTTCACTCTGTGATATGTTGGTAGAATACCTGAATGTCCACCTACAGGACTAGAGTGGAATGCTTGGAGCAGCTTGGTTTGAAGACCAGAATTTGCTCCCACCCATATTCTATGGTCTTGCTTCATCAGACCTTCATGCAACTGAAAACCAGGACAAGAATCTAGGTCAACTGTTAGTTTTTGTAGAATTTTAGTGGCAAAAGGATCTACTGAGTAAGAGTTCAGAATTTCTTGCACCCAGACAGGTTTGCTGGTAGAAACATTCTGAATGGAAAACACATGGGCCACTCTAGATAAAGCATCAGCAGCTGTATTTTCCACCCCTTTTTTGTACTGTATAGAGAACTGCAAACACACTAGCTTAGTCATTGCTTTTCTCTTCAAATCTGAAGTTAAATATTGGTCCCTCAAGTGACACAAGCTTTGATGACCAGTTTTGATCACAAAAGGGGCTCTAGATAGATAAGACCTCCATCTGTCAATTGCCATCATGGTTGCTAGAAATTCTTTCTCGTAGATGGAATTTTTCTAATTAGTGACCCCCAATGCTTTACTGTAGAAAGCAACAGGATGGTCTTCTTGTGACAACACAGCACCCACTCCAGTGTTACATGCATCTCTCTCCACAGTGAAAGTTTTGTTAAAGTCAGGCAGGGCCATCACTGGTGTGTTGATCATAGCCTCTTTAAGCATCTGAAAAGACTGTTGAGCAGCATCAGACCAGACAAATGCTTGTTTTTCTTGAGCAAAGCAGTGAGAGGTTTTGCCAATAAACCATAATTCATGACAAACTTCCTGTAGTACCCTGTCAAACCCAAAAACCCTCTTAATTCAGTGACATTGGTTGGAATGGGCCATTGTACCATTGTCTCAGTTTTTGTAGGATCTGTAGCTACCCCTTGATCAGAAATTATGTGCCCAAATATTCCAAGGAGTTCTGAGCAAACACACATTTAGCTTCCTTGACAACTAGTTGATTCTCCTTGAGTATATCAAACACTGATTGCAGATGTTGCAAATGATCTTCAAGTGTGAGACTGAATACTAATATGTCATCCATAAATACCCGCACAAATTTTCTATTTGGCCCTGCAAACATGAAATTCATCACACTGAAAAGTTCCTGGAGCAGTAGCTAACCCAAAGGGCATCACTCTGAATTGAAACTGTCCATGGTGTGTTTTGAAAGCTGTTTTGAACTCATCCTCCTCCTTCATTCTTATTTTGTGGTATCCAGCCTTAAGGTCCAGTTTAGAGAACCACTTACTCCCTCCTAACTCATCTAGGATTTCATCAATAACAGGTATAGGAAATTTATTTTTGACAGTGACTGCATTCAGCCTTCTATAGTCTACACAGAATCTCCATGTGCCATCCTTCTTTTTTACCAGTAACACAGGAGCAACAAATGGACTCATACTAGGTGTGATCAACCCAGCATCTAGCATCTCCTTTACCTGTCTTTCTATTTCATCTTTCTGAAGTGGTGAGTACCTGTAAGGTCTGCAATTAACAGGCATTGCATCAGGTACCAAATTAATGGTGTGGTCAAAAGCTCTGTGAGGAGGTAAGGATTTTGGTTCTCTAAAAATTCCTTGTTTCTATCCAACACTTGTTGTACAGCTGGAGGGACTTCAGTTATAGGTGCCATAGCAATTCTGTTTAGCAGAGCAATAGCCCACACATCATTCCCTTTTTCCCACTTCACTAGTTGTTCTACAGATATTTCCTCCAGGTGATCTTGTTTCACTGGTAGAACCCCTTGTAATTTGATCTCCTGTCCCTTGTACTGAAACTGAATCCACTTAGCAGCCCAGTGACATTTCATAACACCGCATTGCTCTAGCCAGTCCATGCCTAGGAAGATATCATGACCTCCCAGTGGTAAGACTTGCATGGCACTGCAGAAGCTGCGCCCGTGAATCCACCAGGTTAAAGCAGGAACCACTTCAGTACACTTGATGATATGCCCATTGGCCACTTTCACAGGCATTGGGTGCTCTAATTTTTCTGCAGTGACAACAAATTTGTCCAATAATGACTGGTCCACAAAAGTGTGAGTGCTTCCTGAATCAACTAGGATTAACACCACTTTATTTCCTACCAATGCTCTCAGTTGGATTGTTTTAGAATGAGCTGCCCCAGACAGAGCTGTGGCTGATATTGTGGCACATTCTTCACGTCCTCCATCTACCAGAGCATCCAAAACTGCATCAGAGATGATCTAATGGGAATCAACTATTTCAGTAGCCTTCAACTGAGCAGCTCCTGCCACTTGTTGATGATAAACATGCCCTGGAACAAACTTCTCTCCACACTTATAACACAATCCATTTGCACGCCTGTACTCTTTCAGTTGTTTGGCTTTCCACAAGTCTCCGGCTGCCAACCGAGAACGGTTGTCTGACTTGCCATAAGTAGCCTTGGGATAAGTTGGTTTGCTATTTTTCTGTTGCATCAACAAACCTTCTTGGACAGAAGCATACTGTGCTGCCACTTGAACAATATAAGGGATTTGAAACTCTACCACTGATCGAAGCTCATCCTTGGGACCCATGATAAACATGGTTACCAGAAATGTCTCACTAAGAGTAGGTTCATAGAGTCTAACTGTATACACCAACTGCAAAAACTGTTGTTTATACTCTTCCATTGTCCCACACTGTTTCAACAGCATCAGCTCCTTCATCTTTTGTCTGTATACGTACACATCAAATTCCAATAAAACCATAGTACATAATTGTTCCCAGGTGTGAAAGCCACTTGTCTGCTTGAATGCTTGGTACCAGTGAACTGTGTTATCAGACATATGTAGAGTTGTAGAAGTGACTTTGAAACTATCCAGAATGTTATACAAATTGAAAAACGCCTCGCACTTGTCCAATCATATCCTGACCTCTGTGCCATCAAACCTTGGAAAATCCATCTTCAGCATCCACTGCCGTTTGCTTGTATTCTCCTCACCAACAGGCATCACAGGTTGCTGGTGAATAGGAACGGTGTCAGGATACCTGAATAGGACGTGGTGGAGGTCGCCTAGGAAACTTCGGGCTTGCTCCCAGGATTCCATCTGACACCTCCAAAGCAGTTGGAGACGATGCCTCCACTGTACCATGTTGCTTGTGCGCGTGGGCGGTGTGAGCTTGACCCTGCTGCACTACCCCCAGGGTGTCGCATGAGAGGTCGACCTTGACTTGAACCTGGTCCAGCCACGCGGACTGCTCTGACAACTTGGCGTCGAGGGCCTTGAGCTGCGTGCATATCCCATCGATGGTGTCCAATTTGTTTTGTGTGGCGCATAGCTCCGCGAACTCCTTCAGCATCCTCTCCTGGAACGCCTCCATCTCGTCCGCGAGGAAACGCGACTGCTGATTGGGCTTGAATGTCGTTGTGGTCGCCGAATTCTCCCAAAATCAACCCACCTCAAGTCGGGAATTATGCAGATCGAACCCTAAGGTGATCTGCTACCGTCTCCTCGGATATGCCGTGTACGAATCGGGGAATTTTTTTTGCGGCACGGCAGCGAGTCGCGGTCAAGGCTCTGAATACTAGACTGTCATGACCTAGGGTTGGACGGTGATCATCGTCGGCGACTAGGGTAGGGAGGAGCAGAGCAAGGGGATCGGAGCAGAGCAAAGAGGAAGCGAGACAGAGCTAGAAGACGATAAGAGGAATGAGAGGTTCAGAATATTCGTATTTTTCAACTTGCTGCTCTCACAGCACACCCGTTCGCTTATATCCTGCGAATTCGTTACATGGCCCAATGGCCCACTCACACACGCCACAAGCCGGCCGAACTACTAGCTACTTTCAAATGTTCCCTCCCTTGTTCTGCGCCTTAGTTATCTCGATCACTAGTGCCTCACTGCTTATAGCCAGCTCCAAGGCCTCCCCGTTCCTATCCTCCCCACCCACGAGCCGTGCATGACCCCCTTGCATCTCCCCCCGTGCTCATCCCCTTCCCTAGATCTCTCTCTAACCCGCCAGAACACCGGCCGCCGCTGCTCGCAACCACTGAAGCCACCGGCCAGCCCTCGCCTTCCCAACCTGGCCATCATCTTTGCCTCGTCGCCCTCGACCCCTTCCGTCGAAGAAATCAAGGCTAGAGACCCCGCAACATCGTCACCATCGCCATTTCCATCTCCGGACGTCGACGCTCCCCGGCGTTGATTCGCCACACGCAGACCCTCCCAGACCTTGCCTTTGCCTCGAGTGGAACTGCAGTGAGCCTCTTCTTCGAATCCCCCTTCTTCACGCGTCAATTCTGAGCTCAATCGCCGCCCCATTGCTGACCGAGCTTCCTGCCGCTCAGGCTCATCGCCGGCGCAGGTCCGGCGACCATTTGGTCACTCCGGGATGCCCATCGTGCTCACAACCCCTCATAGAACCCTTTTAGCGCCTTTCCCCGCTCATGTGCAAGCTATAGCGGCGAACCACAAGCGCCCGAACGCCGGCTGCCGGAAATGAGTTCGTCGCTGTCCATTGCAGCCACCCCAGCTTTGACTGAGGCTAGCATCGGACGCGCCATGACGCCAGCTCTCCAGAGAGCTCAGCCATTCGTCGAACGGTGCCTCGTGTTGCGTTTCGAAGCCACCTTGCCACGTCTGGCCTCACCAGCGCCTTAACGCCGGCGGGTTTGACCCCGCTGAGAAGGTTTTAACCCTCCCCGGGTCACTGACGGGTGGGCCATCACCTTGGCTTCATTAGTTTATCTTTTAATTAGGTTAATTACTCCGTCTTAATTATATGGGTCACTCACAATGGGCCCACTTCCTGCTAATTAGTAATTAGGTTAATTTAACCCTTGTTAAACCGCTGAGCCACTAACGTGTGGACCCCACATGTCAAATTTGACTAGACCACCCCCGTTGACCTAGTGATGTCATCCGGATGTCATGTTGACGCAATATATACTTTATGGAATTATAAAAAATTATAAATGATTTATTATATTTCAGAAATTTTTGACAACTTCTAAAAATGATAGAAAATAATCTGTAACTCAGATGAAAATAATTTATATATGAAAAATGATCAGAAAAATACAATGAATCTGTTTATGCCATGATAATGCATGTTTGAGCAAGTTAACATCACCAAGTAGGACATTTTATTATTAGGCAAATGTATGAAATATCATTTGGAGTTGGAATTCAAAGTTGTTTGAATTCCACTTCAATTAACTTGGTTAATTATCCATCTTGGTCAATTCAGTACCATAACATGCCATATCATACATCATGTTTGTTGCATCACATTGAATGTGTTCCTTCTTCCTATTTGCTGGTGTTATCCCTTCTCTATAGACGATGGTTCTGATGATGTGCTCATTGACATTGATGAAGAGCTTTAATATCTTCTGACCTATCAGGCAAGCACCCCGTTGAGCATACTGATATGAACACACTCTCTCGCTCTTGCTCTCTTTTATTGCATTAGGACAATCATGATTCAACTGTTATGTGTTCTCGGTAGTTGAACTCATTCCTTTGCATGACCTGTGTTTGCCACAGTAAATATAATAAACCACTTAGCATGAGTAGCAACTGCTTGAGCCTTGTTGTGCTTACTCATCCATGCTTGCTCATTGTGCATGCTATGCTTAGAGTCGTGTCGGGTCTGATCCATCTGGGCGATGAATTGGAATGGTGGTGAACATGTCCTACTGTGTGAGAGCTAAGTGTGTGAACACGATTTGGTAAATGTAGCAATGAGAGGCCATGTAGGAGTACATGTCGGGTTGTCTCGTTGGGACCGTCTTTAGGAGCTAAGTTTTGTGTATGTTATCCAAGACAAGATACTACCGCGCATTGGGATCCTTAATTGACCCTCTCAAGTTATTAATCGCCTTGATCTCTGTCCAGGAGTTGCAACTAGTTTCTAGTGTTTGTAGGGTGTGCTCGCGGCTGCGCATAGCGCTGATCGGAGGGGTAGGCTATGGTGTGGTACATGCACTGCTGGCCAGGTGTACCAAGTGTAAAACCATCCGTCGAGGTGGGCTTGGGAACCCTGTACACATTGTTTGGGGCCATACTGGAAACTTTAGCCGGACTTCCTTGCGGATTCAGTCTCAAATAAGCGATAAACCTGGACTAGGGTCTTGTGTGTTTGACGGTCATGGCCGAGTCCCACGCCAGTGCTTCCTCTTGAAGGTTGCCGAGATGCATGACATGCATATGGTGATAAGTGGCGAGAGCGTGTGTGAAGAAGTATACCCCTGCAAGGTGAATCAATTTGTGCGAATAGCCACGTCCTCGGATATGGACTACTTGGATTGCTTATGTGGTACATAGACAACTTCAAATGGATACTCTAAAATACGCAAGATAAGTGTGAGTTCTATGGATGGCCTTCTCGTAGGGAGACGGGAGTGGATCCATAGTTGTGTATTGATTTGGTGAATATGTGGACTCGTGTGCGCTATCCCACCTCAAAGAAAGCACTTTTAGTCGTAGTACAGGTTAGCCAAGAGTCAAAGCTGGCTTGCTGCAATAAACTCCAAACCCCCTTCATTGATACTGATGCATATGTAGTTAGTTCTGATGTAAGCCTTGCTGAGTACCTTTGTACTCATGTTTGCTTAATTTATGTTTTTGTAGAGGAGACACTAGTCTCATTAGTGATTATTATGACGTGAAGTGTGATGTTGACCGAATTAGCGTGGGAATCCCAGACAGAGGTCTGGTTCCTTTGGTAGGGTCGTTGTAGCTTTTCAGGCTCCTCCAGCCACTTTTAGTAGATGTCTGTACCCAGACATGTTTTGCTTCCGCTTGTTGCTTGTATGACTTGAGTGTTAGGTCATGTGACCTTGTTTGTAATATCACATTATGTTGGCTCCTATGAGTCATTAATGAATACTTGAGTCATAGAGTTATGTTGTGACGCCATGTTGTATCAATGCATATTGTGCATATTGCGTGTATGTTTGAAATGCATTGGTATGTGTGGGATTCGACACCTAGTTGTGTGTCTTTAATAGTACTCTTAACGGGGAAATGCCTCTTTGTGCTTCCACCGAGCCTTGGTAGCTTGCTACTGCTTCGGACACATTGATTGACCGGCATGTATCCTTCTTTGCTGCTGTGTCTGTCCCTTCGGGGAAATGTCTCGCAGTGTAATTGAGTCCTTGTAGCCTGCGATGACTCATCTACGTGTAGTGATGACATTTATGTCCCCCGACGTAATTGAGTCCTTGTAGCTTGCTATGAATCGTCTACACGCGCTAGAGATCGACACCTGCATTGTTGGGTTACATATGTCTATCCCTGTACGGATGTGTCACTTGGGTTCTACGACTAGTCATGTCGACCCGGGTTCTTTGTCATTGGAATGCTGACAACACGTTCACATACGTGAGCCAAAAGACGCAAACGGTCCCAGCCTAGGTAAGGTGGCAGCCATGGAGATAACCTTGCATGAGGCCGCAAAGTGATGTGATGTTATACAGGCTGGGTTCTGATCGCTTAGGATCGCGGTCCCGGCAGCGTTGGTATCAGAGCTTGACTACCCGTAGGACTACCAAGCCAAACTAGTCGATGTTGATCCTAGAACTGCTCTAGTTATATAAGGGAATTGATTGTGGCAGAGAACGTAAGGCTCTTTTTACTCCTTTCCGCATGTCCTTCTTATTATGAGTCACCCTCTTATTTTCTACGAGGATTAAAACTAGTCTTTCTCATCTATCCATCAGGATGACGAGTGACTATGTTGGAGACCTATAGGAAAGGTGTTGTCTTCCTGGATCAATGTCTCCTTAAGAATTTAGTGTTATGTTGTTAGCTTCATGCAGGTTGCCTCATATTTCATGCCCGTATAGTCGTTATGCTGTCTGAGTTATCCAAGGTTTCTAAATTATCTGATGCAATTGCAAAACTCTTCCATATTGAGTCAATGTCTTTTAGGCCAGACTAAGCACACTAATTATTATGTTGGGGTACTCCATTACCTTGGCGTGTTTGTTGAAGTGTTTGGAAACCATGTTGTTTTAGTGAACCGCCCAATAGTCTAGTTGTGTTTGTGTTTCTAGTGTGATAATTCTGGCCATCATTATCGAAAGCATCCTGTGATGCCACTTAGTCAGTAGGTACTCTATTTATGGGTTCATGAACCCAAGGATCATTCAGCTCACTCCCGTTGATAGTATATGCTCGTCCCTTTAGGATATTAGTGACCTTTGTGATTGTCCTCAAGGTTTGTTGTACATCATTCTTCCAATACCATGAACCAGTTATGGCAGGAGTTCTTTGTGAACGAAAAATCACAACATGAGTGATCATGATGAGTTCTCCATTCCATAGTCGTGACTCTGCCAACCCTACTCTTCTGCATGGGTTATCCGGAAGAATTGTGTTGAACTTGTTTGACATGCTAACCTATGCATCTACAACTCAGGAAATTTATGTGCTCTTGAGTTGCCCCTATTTATTTGTATTCCGACCTTCATCTATCAATGGATAGTCAAGAGTAGTTGTGCGTCCGTATTCATCGATGCCTATTATTCTTGTGGTCCGTCAAGTCATTCTATTTTGGAATGACTAGGAGAAGCAAACTCTAGTACATCATCCAATTCTTGGATTTGGTGAAAGTAGTTGTATTCCATTCATCAAAATGTCAATCCAGCTTTTGCTCTGTTCTACCTCGAAGTATTACCCCCTTCAAGTCAAGATTGTCATGGGAATTGCACCACCTCTTATGATTTCTTGGTACAATGATACTTCGTGCCATCATCATTCATTCCTCGGTCTCTATGTTGTTTGTAACCAGAATACCGACAAGTGAATCATGATGTGTGCAATCAATACTCCTAGCAATTTTGTTGCTTGATAGTTAATGGACATTAATCTCATTCTTAGTATGATGGTCATTGAGTTGTCATCCTAAGATTGACTATGCTACCTAGTCCATCTTTCATGGTGCACCCTTCGATCAATGAGTTAGGATTGCATCAATCCTTTGCTCTGTTGATCACATCATCTCGGCCTGAAAAGCTAGACTGTTCCCGAGATCAATAACATATCAGTGGATCTTGATTTTCTAAATATCTTCTCGGAAGTATTACCAAGGTGTTCCTTGACCGTTATGTTGAGTTCTTGATCAAGTTGGTTTTTCTATTAACCACCCCTTCTCCAAGAATCTGTGTTGGATACCCCTGAACTAGTTGATTAAGCTAAACAATAACTTGGAGAGTTGGAAGATAAAAGCTTTGCTTGATTTAGTTATTTCCAACGGGATATCTTGTGTGAGTGTCGAAGAAAGATAATGTTTTCACCGGTTGATCCTTGTGATCAATTGTTGTCTCTATTGTGTTGTCCAATTTTGATTTGATTATGGGCTATTGTCAAATCAAAATCAGAACCAAAGATTTTCCTAATGTTGTTTACTCGTGGATATTCCTCGAGCATTCACAATTATATCTTTTGGCCTGACCAATGCTATCACCTGGTTCTCATAGTTGTGGAATTCCATCCATTTGGATATCTCGGTGAATTGTTGTTGAGCTCATCGGCAACATTCTTGCCTGTTCCATGATTCATGTGGTACATTAAGTTAGTATTGGAAACTTTTGTAGGCATTATCTTCAGGTCTTGCACCCAAAGTATGTGTATGGTGTAAGAAGTGACTTCCTCTAATTCACATGTTCCTGATGCAAATTGCCACCATGAATTAAGCGAAGTTAATTTTTCTTCCTTTGTAATCATCCCAAATCAGTCATGCACGTGCGAAGTGTTCTATGGGTTGGTAGACTTGCAACCTCCAGTCCATATGTAACTCCTAGCACACCAAGCCACCTATTGATATGTTTAAGGAAAAGATGTTCCTTCCTAAGAGCTGATCATTCGACTTATGCAAGGACTTCACTACCTCCAATGATGGTTCCTAACCCGAACTCGGTGGTGTTTTGTTGTAAGATGTCCATGTGGTCATGCTTGTCTTGGACAGTGTGTTCACATGTATCTTGCAGTCCAGCTCATGTTTTGGAGTTGGCTTCCGTAGTTCATTTCCCGAGAATCTCGCAACATCATCTCGTCGATTGTGTTGCAAGCTTTCTTTTCAGATATGCTGAGTCTGAAACACCCAATCCCCAACCAGATCTGAATCTCAGGCAAATATGATGGTTGGAACATTTCCCAAGAATTATGATGTTAGTCTCAATGTAACACGGTAAGGTGAGGTATGGCTAACACACCAAGCCAAAAGACCTATTGTTATAATATCTGATATCAACAACACCAGCCACTTCCCCATGGGGACTTTGTATGACTTATTCTAGAAGTTGTTCCTCATGGACCCTTTTATGCTCGTGAAGTCTGACCTTTACTTGATGTTGTAGATACCAAATGTTATTTATGTTTGGGTTACGCTAGTACATCAACAAGAACATTAGAAGCGGAGTGCTAAATGTCTCTCGGTTGATCATCCAGGTTTTGCTTCCCTCGCATAGCTAAGGTGAAATCTGAGAAAGTGTTTACCTTCCTTTGCATCTGCATCCTCCACCACTATTCATCACGGTAGTATGATGTGGTTCCAGAATCCTTTGCATGGATGTTGATAAAACCTAGATGAATATGGAAATGCTCAAGTTCTTGAAAGAACGCTTAGACACTAACTTATATCCTCGGTATCATTTGGAATGTGCCTTACGACTGCCGAGTTGCTATATAACTCTAGTTTCCATTTAGATTTGAGTATGCCATTCTTTCGAATTCCTTCAAACGATCATTGTGAAATTCCTTAGACTGGTATGAAGAGTTTCAATGATCTTTGTATCAAAAGTAATTCTCTTTTCCACTTAAGGGTAATCCTACGAGTCACCTTTTCTAAGGTGCCCGTTATGGTATGAAGGGCAACAACATTCTCGCTACTTTGAAACCCATGCTCCATCCTAGCTAAAGCGTGGAATTGTTGCCTGCCAATTGAATCTTCGTTATCTGCATCATTCCATCATTCCCGTTTTGTGTGTTTGGTGTCTTAGCTTAAGAGACGTTCTTATGTCTCATTCTATGAGTTGATCCTGAGTTGTTCGATCTCTGAGAAGATCGATTATCTTAGAGTTTCCGTTCCTTGTCCTTGTGTTGGGTGAAGATCTCAAAGGTAAATATGACAAGATCAGCATGATGTAATGAATAAATATCTTGAGAAGGAGAATTGGATCGTGAAGATTGTGTTAGTTTATGTCTCCTCCATCCTCTTACTCCACGCCTGAATCTCGGGACGAGATTCTTGTTTAGTGGGGGTGAGTTGTCACATCCCTAGAATTTGGTTGCATTAATTATATTAGTTGCATCAGTAGCATTCATGCATGCATCTATTTATTTTCAAAATAATTTGAGGTGAGGATTAATCAAGCCTCAAAAGGGAATTTTTTTGTCGAAAGTGCAATTTAAAAGTTGCCTCAAAGAAGTCCAAGAGAATGTCTCTGGTATTCCATGAAAATATTGACATGAAGTAAAATGCAATCGATATTTTGTGAATCAAACAAACATTTTATCTGGGGCATTTGAGTTAATCAAATGATTATTTGACTTGGATATATATTTATTATATACCAAGTATATATCCAATAATTCTGAAAATTGTTGTGTGGCACTGGAAAAATCCATATAGCTCACATGCCATTTTCCAAAATTTATTAGAGTGATTTGATATTTTTTCCAAACCAGAAAAAAATGACAGAAAATTATAAAACAGAAAGAAATAGGAAAGGCAAGGAACCTCGGCTAGCTTACCTGTAGCAGTCCAGCCCACTAGAGGCCACCTGCCAGGAGCTTCTTCAAGCTCCTGCCAGTCGGAGTAGCTGCGTGATCGCACGCCATGGCCGCAGAGCCACCTCCTGCTTGCTAGCTCTGACGCCTCCCCGTGCCTATCCTCCTCGCCCACGAGAAGTGCACGACCCCATGCATCTCCCCCCCCATGCTCATCCCCTTCCCTAGATCTCTCTCTCTCTCTCTCTCTCTCTCGCCTGCCAGAACACCAGCCGCCGCCGCTCGCAACCACCACGGCCACCAACCACCCCTCGCCTTCCCAACCGGGCCATCATCTTTGCCTAGTCTCCCTCGACCCCCTCCGTAGAAGAAATCAAGGCCAGAGGCCCCGCAACATCGTCACTGTCTCCA
Source organism: Hordeum marinum (assembly GCA_022496015.1). Classification (NCBI taxonomy): domain Eukaryota; kingdom Viridiplantae; phylum Streptophyta; class Magnoliopsida; order Poales; family Poaceae; genus Hordeum; species Hordeum marinum. The sequence goes on along the minus strand of CM039675.1, from coordinate 207,233,748 downwards.
TTTCTGTCTCCGGCCGCTGAAGCTCCCCGGCATCGATTCGCCGCACACAGACCCTCCCAGACCTTGCCTTTGCCTCGACTAGAACCGCAGTGAGCCTCTTCTTCGAATCCCCCTTGTTCCCGCATCATTTTCGAGCTCAACCACCGCCCCATTGCTGACCGAGCTTCCCTCCGCTGGAGTTCGGAGCGGCACCCTACCATGAGATCACTGGAGTCCCGAGGCGGCAGAGATCTAATTGGATCTAAGCGTGGGGAGGTCAGGAGATTACATGGGTAGTGCAAGGGCTCCATGAGGAGGAGGAGAGAGAGACCAGATGGGAGAGGAGGCTCAGGGAGTCCTATTTATAGGGGAGCAATGGTGCACCGAGAGTGGGTGCGTCGGCGAGGTTGCAGCCCATGCTAGAGGGCATGGGGGCGAGTGGGGGCATGTCTCGGGCGTTCATGGCGTTGGTATACGGGCGAGGGAGGCAAGAGAGAGAGAGAGAGAAAGAGAGGCGCGAGTTAGCTTGCTCACTGGCCGAGCCAGGCGACGCTCGACATGCGTGGGAGGAGGGAGAAGGAGGAGGAGGGAGGAGGGGGCCGATTGTTTCCCGTGTCGCGGACGTCAAGCCACCCTCGGGGGACACAACGGGGAGGCTCGAGGCTGTCGGGGGAGGTGATTGGGGGGCGGCTATAGTGCGGGCGCACACTGTAGCCTACTCCAGAGCACATGTATGGCATGCCACGGCATGCCAATGGCATTCTTGGCACGGCCAACCCTATCCAGTGGGTCCAGGGGGAATAAACAAGGTGTGGGTGGCCTTGCATGCTATGAGGGTTCACTAGAATAGAGAGGATGTGGACAGAGAGAAAGATTCTTGTTGTCCAGGAGGGGAAATTGGGGGTATTACTCCACTTAATCATTGACCTGAGCCATGGGTTTCTTGCTGCAGGAGAAGGAGAATACATCAATGTGGAGTTGTGATAAAAATTTGAGGGCAAGGAGAAGGAGAATAGTGGAAGGGGGTCAAACAAGGTTATCACTAAACAACCAAAAGGTTTTTCATGTTGATTTGGGAAAGTAAATAAAGTTTACTTTCCATGAGTTTTAACAGGATAAAATGGGAGGTAGAAATAAGATTGATCACAAGGTTTGAGATGGTTTGAAGAAAGTTCACAATGTAGGCATTGCAAACCCTAGAAATTAATAAATCAAGTTTCTATAGATCCAGGCATGCAATTCTATTATCGTAAATGCACCACTTGGTGTAGTATTATTATTTAGGGATTAAAACATGCCCACAAATTTTGGGGTCAATAGGAGAAACTTCACAATTTAAAGTTGTTCAAATTTGATTATGTTCAGAGAGAGTTTTCAGATATTTTGGGGAATCAAGTCAATGGGGATTGAGATTTAACTTTACAACATCATCACATATAGCATCGGTGACTTGCTATAACTTTCCTGGATTTATTTGAGAATGATTTTTATAGAAATATTTCAAATGCTTGACTTAACCAGAAAGGGTTTTGGAGTGTTTTTCCCATTATGTTCAACATGACCATGTGTTGAAACTCACATATATGGAAAACAAATGTCCACTGAGTTTCCCTAATTTTTCTCAAATATTTTGAAAGTATTTAAATAATTTTTCCCTATGACATACCATTTCTGGCCTAAAGAAAATGCCTTTAAATAAAATGGTAAGATAATCTTTAAAATTGATATTTGGTGGCTTTGGGAAGTCTTATATATAGTAGGTTCCAAATAGAGTTTTTGGAGCAAAAGGATCCACCCAATTTGAGGACTTGTAGTACAAACCACAATTCAGGGTTTTTTGAAAACCTAATTTGAATAAATCCTTTTTGGCAAAAACAATACATGATAAAGATAGTTTTGGGTACCATACACATGGCATGATCATTGGGCAAGATGTTTGTATCAAGGAAGTGAGTTCTAGAGGGAAGAAGATCTTCGAGTGCCAGAACACAATCAACCAAACAAGCAACCACCAAACAATTCAAACAAGCACATGCACTCAAAAAGTATTAAATGGTTCCAAATTTTATAGATCCGTAGCATAGCATAGTGATACAAGCATAGGGTGTGACAGACATACTCCCCTTACAAGAATCTCGTCCTCGAGATTCCTAGGCTAAGCGCTAAAAAGATAACAGAACTCTGATCTAAGGTAGTCTTCATGCTCCTAGGTTACTTCCGCTTCTATGTGATTGCTCCATTGTACCTTGAAGTACTTGATGGTGCAGCTTCGGGTGCCGCGGTCTGCTTCATCCAAAATATGAACTTGCCTTTCACGATAACTGAGGTCTTGTTGAAGGTCGATGGCTTGATGATTGACATCCTTGTAGAGGTATGGGCAGTTAAGAACTTGGAGGCACTTCTAGAGTTGTGACACATGGAAGACGTTGTCCACATCCGATAGCTCGAAAGGTAGTTCTAGCTGGTAGGCAAGTTGTCCTTACTTGTTGGTGATCTTGAAGGGGCCGATGTATCTTGGTGCGAGCTTTCCCTTGACGTGGAAGCGCTTGGTTCCCTTGAGAGGAGTGACTCGGAGATAGACATGGTCTTCAACATGAAAACTCATGTACCGATGGTGGGAGTTGGTGTAGCTTTTCTGTCTTGACTTGGCAGTCTCTAGGAGTTCTTGAACGAGTTGAAATTTCTCTTCTATTTCGCGGAGGATGTCTGGTCCAAAGACTAGTCCTTCTCCGGTCTTCGACCAGTTGAGGGGAGTACGACACTTGCGTCCATACAACACCTCAAATGGTGCCATTTGAAGACTTGACTGATAGGTGTTGTTGAAGGAGAACTCGGCGAAGGACATTCAATCTTCCCACTTGGCTCCATATGCTCAAACACAAGCATGAAGCATGTCTTCAAGTATTTGATTCACTCGCCCCGTTTGTCCTCCGGTCTGGGGGTCAAAAGCAGTGCTGAAGGATAACTTGGTTCCTATGGGTTCTTGGAATCTATTCCAGAATCAGGTAAAGTGGATACCACAGTATGACATGATCTACTTAGGAACTCCATGGAGGCTAACGATCTGGTTGATGTAGAGGTTGTCCAGTTGGTTCCTATTTTAGGTCGTTTTGACAGGGATGAAGTGGGCTACCTTGGTTGGATGGTCGACAATGACCCAAATGGAATCATGTCCTTTGCTAGACCTAGGTAATCCAGTGATGAAGTCCATCCCAACTTTATCCCACTTCCATTCAGTCACTTTGAGAGGTTGCAATAGTCTAGTGGGTCGCTAATGCTCAACTTTGAATATCTAGCATATGTCACAGTTAGCAACAAAGGTTCCTATTTCTCTCTTCATGCCATGCCATCAAAATCTTGCTTTGAGGTCTTGGTACATCTTGGTTCCTCCAGGATGGATGGAATATGGAGTGTCATGAGCTTCTTGCCAGATCAAATTATTGAGCTCAACCTTTTTGGGTACGCACATGATCTTCCCAAACTATACAACTCCTTGTTCATCCACTGAGAATTGTGGGGCCTTGCCTGCCTTGATCTTCCTCTTGATGCCTTCAATATTGTCGTGTCCCTTCTGAGCTTCCTTAATATCATCCATCAATATAGAAGATGCTTCGAGGTTGGTCAGGAATCCAGGTGCAACTAGTTCCAAGCCGAAGCTTTCAAGCTCTTCATACAGGGCGGATAGCCTTCCCTTAATCATAGAATTCAAGGAGAGCAATCCTTTCTGCTTAAGGCGTCTGCTACCACATTAGCCTTTCCAGCGTGGTATTGAACACTGAGGTCATAATCCTTGATTAAGTCCAACCATCTTCACTGCCTCATGTTCAACTCCTTTTGAGTGAAAATATACTTCAATCTCTTGTGGTCTGTGTATATCTCGCATCGCTTTCCCAGAAGGTAATGTCACCATGTCTTCAAGATCGTGGGTAGCGTACTTTTATTCATGAGGACATAGCTGTCTGGATAGATATGTTATGACTCTGCCTTCCTGCATCAGAACACCTCCAACCTCGGTGCTTGATGCATCACAATATATCACAAACTCTTTGTGAATAACGGGGGTGGCCAACGCTGGGGCTGTTGTCAATCTCTTCTTGAGCTCTTGGAAGTTTTCTTCAAACTTCGTCGTCCATTCGAACTTCTTGTCCTTCTCAAAAGCTGAGTCATGGGTCTGGCAATGCTCGAGAATCCTTCGACAAACTTGCGGTAATATCCCGCAAGTCCGAGGAAGCTTCTGACCTCCTTCACATTGCTTGGGGATTGCCATTCAGTCACAGCTTCGTTCTTGGTAGGATCCACTAACAGTCATTCTGTCATCAATACATGACCCAAGAATCCAACTTCATGTAACCAGAATTCACACTTGGTGAACTTGGCATAAAGTTGGTTCTGTCGAAGCTTTCCTAGGACCAATCTCAAGTGTTGCTCATGCTCTTCCTCTGACTTGGAAAAGATGTGTATGTTGCCAATGAAGACGACCACAAACTTGTCCAGGTACTCCATAAAGAACTTGTTCATGAGGTACATGAAGTAGGCAGGGGCATTGGTTGTCGGATTTCGCACTCCAGAAAACCCTAAGAGCTTCGAACTCAGGGCGTGTGCAAAGATCCCTACCAGCTCCGGCCTCAAGCTCACCACACGACAACCTAGCCTCGCATACTCACTCAATCATGGGAAGAGGACTAGCACATGAGGATTTACCCAGCTTCGGTCCGCTGCGAAGTGTAAAACCCCACTCCTGCCTTTTGGTGGGTTGCCTCATGAGGAGGTTTGTGGATGAACTAGTACATCGGTGTGCAACCTCACGAGGATGCTTGAGTGGTGTTCGATCTGTACCTCTGTGATCGCCTGTTCTACAGAGCTTTCTAGCCTTTAGTGGTCCAGGTCCTCTTTCCCTATCGCAATCACGGGAAGGGATCCCACAACGGCCAAATTTTAAGGGGGACAAGGAGTACACCCTTACCCTGACGAAAGGTGGTCTTCACCTACAAAGTAGCCGGTGGTGATGCAGTGCTGGGCTCGGCAATGACATCCGCCCTGTTGAGCCCGTGGTCTTGGTATTGTTCCGCAGAATGGAAACCTTTGGGGCGCTTTGGGAACCTGATAGAGGCGAAGTTGTCCCTGTCTTTCGATGAGATGGTGGCTATCGTTTTTGGTGGAGTAGACTTTGACGATCCGACTATGAACGTGTGATGACGCCGCGCCTTAACAATCACTAAACCAACTCCGAGAGGTTATTGACCACGCCGGAACACGATCAACCTGACCACGAGGGTCTATTTCCCGCACGAAAACGAAGAACAAGCAAGAAACTAAGATTGCAATCTGGATATTGCGAATATAAGAGGAAAGCTTTATTGATGAAGTGGGGTTCTGTGACGCCTTTATCTGGTCGTGGAACACAAAAAAAGAACGCGAAGTTGCAGCTATGGCAAACTTGTAATCTAAACAAAACCCAACCCTAAAACGACGCCTTAAGGGATTTATATATGGGGGAATAGAGGGGAATTTTGTGGCCCCTTGGAGGAGAGGTCCGAAACCGACCTTAACTCAGTTTCCCCATACATACAGACTCTAAAAACAACCTATAATATGGTATTTTGAAATTACATGGGCCTGGCCCAACAATAAGGTGGCGCAACACCTATATTAGCCTAGGGACGAATTTTATAAAGTAGCATCATGCATATTTCGTCCAAGGCTTCTTGCTCCCATTATGGTGGCTTCAAAGTGCGAAAATCATCACTTGAAGCTCCATTGTTCTTTCCCGCGCGCGCACCTTCTTCTCCACGCTTGATCCCGCTCCAATGGTCATCCTTCTTGTCCATTCCAGGTTGTTCATTCATAAGTAAAACAAAAGTATCTAATTTAGGCAGCATTATATGTTCATGAACATTAGAAGGATTTGCAAGAAACGAAAGTACCTGGTAATTCAGTTGACGTGCGCGAGCTCTAGTAATTGGTCCTGTATGTATAGTAGTCGGAGTTGTGGGTGTAGCATTAGCAGGGATGTCCTCATCATCCTCCCCTTCTTGAACTAAAGTCATCCTCGATGGAAGCTCATCTTCCTCACCCAAATAAGGCTTCAAATCTGCAATGTTAAAAGTGGGGCTAACCCCAAACTCTACAGGCAGCTCAAGTTTATATGCATTATCATTTATTTTCTCTAACACCTTAAAAGGACCATCAGCGCGTGGCATTAGCTTTGACTTGTGCAAATCAGGAAATTTATCCTTACGCAAATGTAACCAAACAAGATCTCCAGGTGCAAAGACAACATGTTTTCTACCCTTATCTCCAACAATTTTGTATTTAGCATTTATACGCTCAATGTTTTCCTTCATTAACTCATGGATCTTTAATATCAATTCAGCACGTTCTTTAGCATCAAAATTAACCTTCTCCGAAGATGGAAGAGGCAACAAATCAATAGGTGCACGAGGTAAGAAACCATACACAACTTCAAAAGGGCACATCTTAGTGGTAGAATGTAGCGAACGATTATAAGAAAATTCAATATGAGGCAAGCATTCTTCCCACATTTTCATGTTATTCTTCAAAGAAACCCTAAGCATAGTAGACAATGATCTATTGACTACTTCAGTTTGGCCATCAGTTTGGGGATGACATGTAGTACTAAAAAGTATTTTAGTCCCCAACTTAGCCCATAAACATCTCCAAAAGTGGCTAAGAAATTTAGCATCACGATCTGAAACAATTGTATTTGGCACACCATGCAACCGAATAATTTCACGAAAGAACAAATCAGCAAAATGAGCATCATCATCACTTTTATGACATGGTATAAAGTGTGCCATTTTGGAAAATCTATCCACGACAATAAATATGCTATCCCTCCCCTTCTTAGTTCGAGGTAAACCTCAAAAAAAGTCCATAGATATATCCTCCCAAGGAACACTAGGTACGGGTAAAGGCATATATAAACCATGAGGATTGAGTCGTGACTTAGGTTTTTGACATGTAGTGCAGCGAGCTACAAAATGCTCAGCATCCCGTCTCATCTTTGGCCAAAAGAAATGTGTAGAAAGTACGTCCTCCATCTTCTTCACGCCAAAGTGTCCCATTAATCCTCCTTCGTGTGCCTCCTGTAACAACAAAATACGAACGGAGCTAGCAGGAATGCATAGCTTGTTAGAACGGAACACAAATCCATCATTAATAACGAACTTGTTCCATGTTTTCCCTTCTTTACAATGCTGCAACACATCTCTAAATTCAGCATCATGCACATATTGATCTTTGATGGTCTCCAAACCAAATATTTTAAAGTCAAGTTGTGAAAGCATAGTATAACAACGAGACAAAGAATCAACAATAACATTTTCTTTACCCTTCTTGTGTTAAATGACATAAGGGAAGGTCTCAATGAATTCAACCCATTTAGCATGTCTACGGTTCAGTTTTGCTTGACTTTTAATATGTTTCAAAGATTCATGATCAGAATGTATAACAAATTCTTTGGGCCATAAATAATGTTGCCATGTTTCCAAAGTCCGAACAAGAGCATATAATTCCTTATCATAAGTAGAATAATTCAGACTAGGCCCACTCAATTTTTCAGAAAAGTACGCAACAGGTTTACCATCTTGTAATAACACACCTCCTAACCCAATTCCACTAGCATCACATTCAAGCTCGAAAGTCTTATTAAAATCAGGAAGTTGGAGTAAAGGAGCATGTGTTAACTTATCTTTCAAGACCGTGAAGGCTTCTTCCTGTGCGGTATCCCAAGAAAAAGGCACGTCCTTCTTTGTAAGCACATTGAGAAGCGCAGCAATGGTGCTAAAATCTCACAAAACACCTATAGAAACCAGTGAGGCCAACAAAACTCCTCACTTGTGTGACTGTTTTGGGCTGCGGCCAACTCTCAATAGCTTCACTCTTGGCTTTATCAACTTCAATTCCCTGTGGAGTAACAACATAGCCAAGAAAAGATACTCGGTCGGTGCAAAAGGTGCACTTCCCAAGATACCAAACAAACGTGCATCACGTAGAGCAATAAAAACAGCACGTAGATGTTCCAAATGTTCCTCCAAAGATCTACTAAAAAATCAATATATCATCAAAATAGACTACCACAAATCGTCCAATGAAAGCACGTAAAACCTCGTTCATTAATCTCATGAAAGTGCTAGGTGCATTAGTTAACCCAAAAGGCATGACTAACCACTCATATAATCCAAACATAGTTTTAAATGTTGTTTTCCATTCATCTCCCAATTTCATACGAATTTGATGGTATCCACTATGCAAATCAACTATGGAGAAAATTTGAGAACCACTTAATTCATCAAGCATATCATCTAGTCTAGGAATAGGATGACGATAACGAATAGTAATATTATTAACGCCTCTACAATCCACACACATGCGCGATGTACCATCCTTTTTAGTCACTAGAATAATAGGAACAACACAAGGACTAAGGGATTCACGTATATAACCTTTGTCAAGCAGCTCCTGTACTTGACGCATAATCTTCTTTGTCTCCTCTGGATTGGTATGGTATGGCACAAGGTTGGGTAGGGATGCACCGGGAATTAAGTGAATCTGATGCTCAATCCTGTGAATAGGTGGTAATCCCGGTGGCACGTCTTGTGGGAAGATGTCAGCGAACTCCTGCAAAATGTTAATGACAGCAGGAGGCAAAGAGGAAGGCATGTCCTCGAATGAAAATAATACCTCTTTGCATACAAAAGCATAGCAAACAGATGTAGCAACATCCAAATCATTAATATCAGATTTAGTAGCAAGTAAACACCAACTCTTCAATTTTATTTCGGATGCAACATTAGATGATGGTTTATTATGCTTATGGTGTTGCTCAAATTCCTGTGCTACAATCTGATTTTCACTCTTGTTTTTCTCCTGTTTTGCTTTACTAGCTCTAGCAATGTCATCTTTCATAATATGTTCCGGAGACATCGGAAGCAAAGTGATACGTTGATCCTTATGAACAAGAGTATACTGATTTGTCCTACCGTGGTGTACAGAATTTTTATCAAACTGCCATGGCCTACCAAGTAGAACAGAACATGCTTGCATGGGTACCACATCACAATCCACATAATCAGAATATGTAGCAATGCTAAAATGCACATGAACAGTACGTGTTACCGTAACCTTGCCACTATTGTTGAACCATTGGATGTAATAAGTATGAGGATGTGGTCTGGTGGTTAGAGACAGATTCTCCACCATCTCCATTCTAGCCAAGTTATTGCAACTCCCTCCATCAATGATGACACGAACAGAACGCTCCTTCACAACTCCCTTTGTGTGGCACAAGTTGTGCCTTTGATTTTTCTCAGCCTGTGTAACCTGCACACTGAGAACACGTTGAGCAACTAAACTTTCACACTTTTTAGCATAATCAGCAGCCATGTAGTGTGTCTCTGGTTCTGCATCCTCGCCACCCTGTTCTTCACTTGCAATGAGAGCCAAAGTCTCCTCATCATAATCACTAGCGTACGCATATCTACCATCCTCAGTAACAATCATTACACGCTTGGAAGGGCATTCTCTCGCAAAGTGACCTCCACCCTTGCAACGACGGCATATAACCTCATGTGTTTGCCCTGTGGATGCAATAGATGAAGAAGAGCTCTGTGCAGGCCCAGAAGGTGTGCTCTTCGCAGAGGGTGGAGTAGGAGCCTATTTCCTGGTATCGCGGTTGGAGTTCGAGGTGGAAGTAGGTGGTGTTGCAGCAGGACGTGCGGAAGTAGAGGAGGTACGTGTCGTCCATGATGAAGTGCGACCTGCAGAAAAAGTAGTTCTCGCCATTGCATGTCGATCCTGCACTTCACATTCAGCTTTGCAAGCAAGATGAAATAAACGAGTGAAAGTGTTATACTCCTTATACTCTAGAATAGTCTGAATCTCTCTATTTAATCCACCCACACAACATGCAAGCATAGCTTCATTCTCCTCAACAATACCACATCTAATCATGCCAGTTTGTAATTCCCAATAATATTCTTCTATAGATTTTTTCCTTTTCTTAAACACTGCAAATTTTGAAGCAATTCACGTTGATAATAAGGTGGCACCCAATGATTACGCATAGCAGTTTTCAAAGCAGCCCATGTACTTGGAATATTAGCATGGTGTATTCTACAATCTTCTGACCACCAAACACAAGCAAAACTAGTGAATGAACAAACAGCAGCAACAACACGTCTATCCTCAGGAAATTGTAAGCATGTAAAACGGTGTTCTGTTTCTAACTCCCATGTAAGATATATATCAGGAACATATCTACCCTCAAACGTCGGAATATTTAATTTAAGTTTAGGGAGATGGTCATGATCCCGTACCTGAGGGGGGGGGGGTGCAGCCCTACCGTTACGGTTGTAGCCATGTGGTCGACCTGGTGCGTATCGTGGTGGTTGCCCCTGATGTTGATCTGGAGCAACCTCTCCCTCATCATCATAATCACCATCATAATCGTCAACCTGCCCAATGACAGTAGCAGCAGGAGCCACAGAAGTAGCAGCAGTATCAATAGTACCAGTATGTTGGGCTTGGCCAAGAGGCACACATCACGCTCGTCGTTCGAAAGGGATAGGAGCTGCAGCTAGCGGTGGTAGACGGGCAAGCACCTCATTGAACTTGGCGTTCATCTCGGTGTCGAATGTCTTCTCCAAACCATCGAGCTTCTCCATGGCCTCTACAAAGTTGGTCACGAAGTCTTGTACCTGGTCAGCCATCATTTGCTGAAATTTATCATAGAGCGCTTTGTTGGTCATGCTCTCCCAGTCGCTCCCGTCGTCATGTGATCCTGACATGGTTAGCAGAAATAGGAAACACACAAGAATATGAAACCTACAGATTACTGGGACGTGGTGGTGGTGGTGGTGGTGTGTCACAAATCCTTTAAGCGAATCTCAAATTCTTACTAGTTCTTACCCAGCACCAGACGGTGAGCGGCAACAGTTGTAGTCAAAACTCTCAAAGATTGGATAGAGCGATTACCAGGTGGTGTCAAACACACGACGTAGATGTATGTGGAGCTGGGATGGCTTATAATATGGTAGAAAAAAGGGTTAGCAATAATCAATTCAGAGATGCAAGGTTGAAGAAACGCTCAACGACGGTACTATGCTGGTCCTAGGCTAGACCGTACTAGAGACGCGAGCCTAAAACACCAACAAAATGAAGACGCTACACGTAATCAAGGGAAAAGCACACTCTGATTTTTTTTCCATTTTTTTGGCGCCTCTTTTTTTGCGCTCTTTTTTTTGCTCAAAAAATCACTACAATGGCGAGTGTCTCAAAACTCTTCCCACGTCATATAAGCAAGATGGGCACGAAATTTGTTGGACTATTTTTTTTCTGGAGCAATTCAGGGGCTGCGACGACCAAAATTTTTGACAAAAATCACTATGATGGCAAGTGTCTCAAAACGCTCCGAAGAACCTAAAATCAAGATAGGGAAAAATATTTTCGGCCAAATTTTTTTTGGGCCAAAACATGCTCTGCAAAGTGTGCCAGACTTTTTTTCCCGACACCTACGCAGGTAGCAAAACACGAATCCGAAATCAAAAGGATCTCGAAACTAAACCTAAAATGAGCTAGACTCGGATTGGTGGCGGATTTGTGGTGGTATATATGGACACCAATGGATAGTGATGGTGGGTGGTGATATATGGCAACGGTGATGATGGTGGTGGTATATGGCAACTATGAAGAGGATGCAGTGGCGACGTGACAACCTGTGAATAGAACTCGAAACTCTAAAGGACTAGACACTAAGACCAGCAACTCGACACGACGATGTAACCGCAAATTCAACAAAGCAAAATTAGTCCAAAAACTAAGAGGCGAAGTTGTCCCTGTCTTTCGATGAGATGGTGGCTATCGTTTTTGGTGGAGTAGACTTTGACGATCCGACTATGAACGTGTGATGACGCCGCGCCTTAGCAATCGCTAAACCAACTCCGAGAGGTTATTGACCATGTCGGAGCACGATCAACCTGACCACGAGGGTCTATTTCTTGCACGCAAACGAAGAACAAGCAAGAAACTAAGGTTGCAATCTGGATATTGCGAATATAAGAGGAAAGCTTTATTGATGAAGTGGGGTTCTGTGACGCCTTTGTCTGGCGTGGAACACAAACGAAGAACGCAAAGTTGCAGCTATGGCAAACTTGTAATCTAAACAAAACCCAACCCTAAAACGACACCCTAAGGGCTGTATATATGGGGGAATAGAGGGGAATTTCGTGGGCCCTTCGAGGAGGGGTCCGAAACCGACCTTAACTCAGTGTCCCCATACATACGGACTCTAAAAACAACCTATAATATGGTATTTCGAAATTACATGGGTCTGGCCCAACAATAAGGTGGAGCAGGACCTATATTAGCATAGGGATGAATTTTATAAAGTAGCATCATGCATATTTCGTCCAAGGCTTCTTGCTCCCATTATGGTGGCTTCAAAGTGCAAAAATCATCACTAGAAGCTCCATTGTTCTTTCCCATGCGCGCACCTTCTTCTCCATGCTTGATCCCACTCCAATGGTCATCCTTCTTGTCCATGCCAGGTCCTTCATTCATAGGTAAAACAAAAGTATCTAATTTAGGCAGCATCATATGCTCATGACATTAGAAGGATTTGCAAGAAACAAAAGTACCTGGTAATTTAATTGACGTGCGCAAGCTCTAGTAATTGGTCCTGTATGTATAGAAGTCGGAGTTGTGGGTGTAGCATTAGCAGGGATTTCCTCATCAGAACCTGCATACGTCCTTGCCACCTTTGCACCAAAGAGGAAACTGTCTCCTCTGCGCGCGCTGGTACCTGCCGGGCCCGTCTTGTGTCATCCTTGACCTCCCGTGGCTGAGCACCACATAGAGATCTTTGCCGCCCAAGAGGGGACTAGTGAGGCCTACTCCCTCTGGGAGCCTTGGCTTTGTCATCCTTGCGAGGAAGGGGCCCTTGCGAGGGCCTTATTTCTGAATGGGGCCGCGCTGGTCTGTACCACGCTGTTGAAGTGGGCCGCACCTTGGGCCGTAGGCTGGTAGGTCTGGGTACCCCCGTTCCCAGAACACCAATAGCAACCCCCGGGATCAAGGCGTGCTCGAGTTGCCTTTTAGGCGATGCCATAGAAGATGACCGGAAGCGTCGGGGGCCCCAACCGCGTGCGGGCCAGGATTGACACGCGACGCTCACCGAGACGCTGACGCCTCTACTCCCCAAAGTCGTCGAGAAAAACCCTGAGCTAGGCCAACGCGACGCCTACATGCCGCACCGGCCAACATTGCCCTTCCTTGAATGATGTTGTCTCCTTGTGTTTTCACCTCTCGGGCCACACGGATGTGACCCAACGAGGGCGGGTGAAGTGACATGAAGCAGGGCCGCACGCTGACTGAGTCCGTCATGCAAAGCCCAAGGAGCGCATGGAGCCTCCACTCCCAATGGCTCCTTGACAGCCGCTCCGTCTGACCAACAATAGGTGCACATCGCAGGGCTTTGATTGCCCGGGATGGGGAGGGGTGCCGGTTGGCCTCCACGCGGTTATAAATGGGTGGAGGGGCGGAGCCCCCAACTCATTCTTACTCCTTGCTACCCTGCCTTCATCATTTGTTTCCTTGCTTATGACTCTGATGAGGAGCTTTTCTTCTGTCGGGAAGGGGAAGGCCTGCCAGGCGGGGCCGGACCATCAGCCTTGCAAGAGGGTCCGGGGCTGCCCTCGTAAGTACTCTGAGGCGTCAACGGCGGTGCCCCGTGTGTGTGGTCGTGCCTCTGCGTGGGCTGGTGAATCTGCTGGCGCTACCAGAAGCGGTGGTCGCGGTGGCTATGGCCGAGGAGGGAGACCCACAGAAGGTGCTCGTCCACTGCTCCCGTGGGCTAGCATGGCCTATGCGGGCCAGGAGTTCCTGGTACTAGTGGAGAGGCCAGCGGTGTCATGATTGCAGCTTCCGTGCTTCTTCGTGGAGGCACTGCAGGTTAGTGAGCTCATAGGTCTATGGCTACAGGCCGACGGTTGTTATAGAAACGTGTTCTGGGTGGAGGTTGAGGTGACTCTCACAGGCCACGCCTTCTTGAGCCGCGAGTGGCAGGCCTTCGCCTACGCCCATGGTCTGGAGGGGAGGCTCACACTCCTCTTCAAGCACGACGGTGCCACGATGCTTTTCGTCAAGATCTTCGCGGAAGGCGGCAGACGCTTGGTGTGCTACCCGGAGGGCAACAGCAACGGCGACCTTGGAGATGAGCTTGCCCTTGGAGACGATCGTCATGCTTCCAGCGGAAGTGACACCTCCTCCGAGGAGACCCCGAGCGACGGTAGCTACGACGCACGGCTGTGTCGGTGCGTTCGGACTTCGTGGCCGGGGGGAGGCGTAGCCAGCCGCGACGGCACTGCTCCCCTGCCCGCGAAGCGGCTAAGCCAATGCTCCACCATGGGCCCATCGAGGAAGAGGAGGACTCCGACAGAGCGCTGGCGTGCCGATGCCAGGACCTCAGGAGTGGAAGCCCCCGATGGGGCTCCTTCACTTTCTTCTCCCTTTCCTTTCCCTTTAACCAAAAATCATGGGGGCCCCTCCGGGCGTGTAATGAGCTTCCATGCTTGCGCCCTTGCATCAGTACTCTTATCATGTATTCCGGTCCATGTGTTACTGTTAACTCAGACTTCCTGCTGGTCGTGATTAGGGTACTTAGCTCGATGCGTTCGCGGAAGGCTTCTGTGTCAGGCAGGTCTGGCAGTGTCACCTGGGGAGCTTGGAGGTCTTGGGGGGGGGGTCCTTCTAGCGAGTGATATAGGTTGGGAGCCCTTTCAGCACTCTATGTCTGCGGGGCCTAGTCTCGCGCATTCCTCGACCACCGTTGGGGCTTCCAGATCACCAGGACAAGACCAAGGGGCGAGGCCTCGACCACCGTTGGGGAGTATGGATCACCAGGACGAGACCAACGGGCAAGGGGATATATGACCAGTAAGGCTCCCGAGGTGCGTTGCTCAGGAGCCCCCTTGACGCTCAAGCAACACTCTACGTCGGCAGGGCCCGACCCGCGCATTCCTCGACCACCGTTGGGGCGTCCAGATCACCAGGACTAGACCAAGTTGTGTGGCCTCGACCACCGTTTGGGCGTCCGGGTCACTAGGACAAGACAAAGGGGCGAGGGGCTACGAGATCAGTGAGAACCCTATGGTGCATTGCTCAAGAGTCCCCATTTCACACTCAAGTGACTCCCATACCTTTTTTGCCAGTTCCTTCCCCGGGAGGCGTGAGCCTCTGGAGGCTCCAAGACAGTGTGTCGAGCCGTAGAAAAGCCCCCGAGCGAGGGTGAGGAGACACACGCCCGCTAGCTTCCTCGAGAGCGACGCGAGGACCAGGGCATCCCAGGCCTTGGTGAGGTGCACGCACCGTTCCCCATAGCCCCCGCTCACAGGGTGCAAGAGGGACAAGCTATCAGGTGCTCAACCCGAAGAAAGAAACTTCAAGATAGAAAATCGCAAGGAGAAAAATCCCCACCCTTTTTTCTTAAAATATGGTTGAAAAGCCCAGATTTTCTTAAAATCGCAAAGAACAGTTGCGTCTGGCACCTAGGCTAATATTCGTATTCATCTCCTCCGGCGCGGAGCATAGGGAATCCACATTGCATGGGCATAGTCATTGGAGGACAGTGTTGTCCACCAGCGCGGAGCATCGGGCTTGCACTTGGGCGTGGGATGGAACTAGGGATGGCAATGGGGACAATCCCCTATGGGGATACCCATCCCAATCCCCATCTACTCCCCATACCCCATCCCCATCCCCGTTTACATGACTGGGGACAAAATTTCCCCATACCCATGCCCCACGAGGGAACGAGGCCCCATTAGTGTCCCCATCCCCATGAAGAAATGATCATATACATAATATGATAGAATATAATCAAGATATAGACATGGTGTTGTCCTTGTTCTACTAATACCGATCTTGGTCGTACTAACTTCTTGGTCATGGTGGCAGTTGAGGTGAGGATGTGAGGTAAGTTTAAGGTTTTCCTCATTTTTTTGTTTTCGCAAGTTTGTTTGTAAATATTTGAAGCTTGACCACAATGTCACAGTTAAAAAGTGGGCCCATGATGGGTATTGGGTCTGGGGAATAGGATCTCATCCCCATCCCCATTGTACCCTATGGGGAATAAATTGGTTCGGTAAATATCCCTATGGGGAAGTTTTTCGCCCATCCCCACCCCCTGATAGACGAAATCCCCATGGGTTTGACGGGTATGGGGCCCCATTGCCATCCCTAGATGGAACCCCTCTGCGTCCTCGGGGGGCTACGGGCGTATACCCACTCATTATTACATGAGAGTGTCACGGGTTGGTCCTGGGGGTGTATAGGGAGCTCCATGCGTCTTGGACATCAAGCCGACTACTAGAGCCCAAGCCTGGCGTGGCGAAATGGAGTCGGCTCCAGACGGGCCCTAGGTGTAACAGCCCGGGACCGACGCTCCAGAAGATTCCCCTTTTGTTTACATTCTCGTCATGTGTTTCGTTGGTTGTTGCATTCATCATCACATCATTCGCATCATCTGCATGGCATCGCCACTCGTTTTTGAAAACTTGCATCCGTTCGTACTTGCCGGTTCTCCCCGTTCGTGTCGCTGACCGTTTCGAGACCAACCACACATGCACGCGCCCGCGTCATTTATAAAATATTGTTTTTAAAGTGCGTTGAAAATATTCTTGGATTGGGTCGGAACTTGGTGTGCGGTATGGTTATATTGTAGGTAGACCACCTGCCAAATTTTGTTGCAATCAGAGGTCGTTTCTTACCCGAACGGTCAGGCGTAGTCGTGCCGTCATCGGTTTATCGTCGGGCATTTCGGTATTTCAAAACTCTGTCATGGGCTGCATGTCTTCCCTCTATTCTCATGCCTTGCCTCTCTGCACAGTGCACAAACACCTCGCGTGTTCGATAGCTTCCCCGAACCCGAATCGTCGAGTCGTGACCATTGGATCCGGATCAACCCCGTAATACCGCAACCATCATCGGTTTTCCAATTGGACTCCCTAACCTTTTTATGTCAATCGTACGATCTAAATCGGAGGGTCCAATAGCCCCTAGCCTAATCTCATGTCGGTATATAATAGCCTAACCACAAAACCTAGGCCTCCTGTCCCATCCATCCCCTCAAGCACCACCACCCTCCTCTGTTTCCATGCCCAACCAACCCCAGCAGCCTCCGACATCTTGTTCGATCACGAATGGATTGAAGCAACCCTCTCTCTCTGTCCCATGGACGAGCGCGATGATATCCGAAGCTCGTTCCCCAAGCCGCCTCGTGCATGTGCCCCGCATTCGAGGAGCTGCTCTAGCTACATCGCTGCGTCCCAGAGCGCCTCCCCGCCGCCTCGCTCGTACATGTCGTCGGCCACATGAGGACCGCCGAACGCCACTAACCCAGGTCACCCCTCGCCCCTGCCTTCTTCCTCCTCGCCCCTATCTCCTACCCTCCTTCTCTTCCTAACTCTCTCTGTCTCTCTCTGAGGACAGGTGCCTCGCCATGGAGGCAAGTGGAGCTCCGCCCGATTGCCTTGTCGGCGACCTCCAAAGCCATGCAGTGCTAATCGCCTCGATCTCCTCCTCACGACGGCTTCGTTCTGCAGCCTTCAATGGAGCTCTGCCAGGAGTAGTGCCCTGCACTCACCCAGCTGCCTCCTCTGTCGCGTGGATCAGCATCCGCTCGTGCATTGGCTGCATGCAGCACAGCACCAGCCACAAGCCAAGCCAGGTCGGCCTCTCTGCCTCCCGTCTCCCCCAGGCAGCTGTAGGTCCAATGCCATGCCTCCGTCCCTCTGCTTCCCTTCTCCCCTTCTCTGTCGATTTCTCCCTCTCACTATGTGGGGACCCCGACTCATAAGTCGTCGTCACCGAATGCACATGTATAGTGATCCCAGAGATCAATGCTCACTGAACACACAGAAGCTGGAAAACAAGAGTCTTACATCCACATTTAACGTCTTACACAAATAATTACCATGATGGTCAAGTCTTACATAAATAGGTAGGGCCACAAGGGACAAACTCTTAAATAGAACAACCAGTGGAAATCTTGGTCGAAAGCGTGAACCCATGTCATCTACCTTAACCTACAGGCATTCTGACTGGGAAGCGTCCTAGTTCGCATGTTCGTCTCCAACGAACTCTTCAACATACTCCTGTTCTTCCAGGCCTGGCCAACTAAATAACTAGTGGCAAGCCAATGAGTACTTTGAATGTACTCGCAAGCAACCCAAGTTGTGGGACAAGGTAATAATGATGCCTGATATGGCACTAAGTAGGTAATTTTGCGAAAAGCAAATTTTAAAATGCAATGTCATGATCAAGTAACTAGTAAGAATGCAACAACAATAAGTAAGTATCCATATGAACACGATACCAATATCATCATAAGTAGGGTCTGAACATTTCCTGTTCATTCATCATGCTAAGTCATCGGACTTAGTTTAATTCCCTTGCTAAGTCATCGGACTTAGCTCATGTGACCACCTTGTGACAAACACATCCATACTCACACCGAGTTTCATGAAAACATCCGGACGTAGTCTAAGAAGGACCTCCAACTGTCCATGACCACGGACGTGGCTATTCGAATAGTTTTACTCTCTGCAGAGGTTGCACACTTTACCCACAAGACTCGGGGAACTTACGTGTCTTCCACGACTTGCGGTGTAAAACATTCCCGAGGTAAGCACCCGAACAATGCCTTTCCCCTAGCGATACTAAACAAAGAGTCCACTCGATTGGTACCCAGCCCTCACGATGTACATCACACGAGCCTCGCTCTAATCGTACCATCTATGAGGGGCCTAGCGGTGTGCCTGGTGCCTGTAAAGACAGCGCATGATCGTACATATCGGTACGACACCGTATAGAGAGTGACCACGCCACTCTTACCACTAGTAATGTGGGCTCCTTACCAGAACCCACCAAGGTAATCAACAAAGCCCCATCCCATAAGGGGTATCGTGGTTGCGCATGTAAGGTTGGAATGGTCAGCAAACCTTAGAACTCTCCGTTTTCAAAAAAACACACTCATTTTCTCCGGCATACCACTTCTTTCTCAAGTGGTTACCCAATTCAGCATCATCTCCCGCGGGCATTAGTGGCACCCGACGGGGTTTTCCTCTTTGAAATCATTTCTCTCCTTTCCATCAATATGCATAAATCCCATCACACTTGTGTAGCATCTATCTATATCCTAACTACACCCACCCGCATAACCCTCATAAGGTGGTAGGGTCATGCACGATGCAAGTGTCAATGGTAAGAGTGTCCAAAATGACCCACCGAAGGGGATCACTACTTCACATGATCAAATATGGGGAAATTAAAGTGCTATATGACATGCAATAAAAATGGGTTCTTATCATGGTCAAAGGGCTGCTTGCCTGGCTCAACAGAGTCTTCACGGTCTTCGAAGTCTTTGGGTCCAACTTCTTCGTCAACAGCGCAATCTATCGTCGCGATAAAATAACGATAAAAAAATAAGCAACACACAAAAACAGAGCACTCAACTACTTATTAAAAATGCTAATCTATTCTGATAAATACCCAATGTCATACTAAAAATATTCTCCTGGTTTTGTTGTGAAAAAGATTTTGGAAATTAATTAACAGAGGCAAAAAGGTGCCTACATATATGTTTTAAAATAAAATAGTACTGAAAATATTTTCAAACATTTTTACAAATGGCACTAATAAATTATATGGATTATTTCAAGAATTTAGGTGAAGGAATTATTGGATTTGGACAAGTATTTTATTCTGTGGGATTTTTGAAAGTTTACAGAGAAAAAGAAAAAAAGGAAGGGCTAGTGTGCCCCTCGGGCTAAAAGTGCCCGACCAAAACCGGCCCAAGAAGAAAGCCGGCCCAAGCAAGGATCCGCGCGCGGCATGTTTGATTTAAACTTGCCTGCAAGCCGGCCTGCCAGTGAGAGAGGAAGGGGCGAGGGGATGAAAGGTGGGCCCCACCTGTCATCCCTCTCCTCACGACAGGGGCAGAGGAGGGGCTCACCGAGGGCTACGGGCCGCGGCAGCCGGAATGGAGGGCACCAGCGTGCTCCTTGGGGCGTCGCGCGTTGGTGGGTGGTCGAGGGGTCGCCGGGGGAGAGGGGAACGCTGGCAAGGGGGAAGCTCGATGGCGGCAGCAAGGGTTTGGGTCGGGAGAGGGCTCCCGACCGCGGGGGAGAGCGCTCTGGGCACGGGGAGGATGCGGAGAAGAGGGAGAGCAAGGAGAGACAGGCAGGAGGAGCGGGGAGGCCTATTTCTAGGCGGCCGCCGGTCCGCCATGGGCATGGTGCACCGGCGAGCACGGGGTGCTCGCCATAGGCCACGGGGGAGGGAATGGTCCTGTTTGGGGACATTGTGGGTAAGATCTAGGCTGGGGGAGAGAGAGGAGAGAGAGGTGAGGGTGCGCGTGTGTGAGAGCCCGCTAGTTGGCTGAGCCGCATGGCACCGGGCATGCGCGTAGGATCCGTCGGAGAGAGAGAGAGGAGGGGGCCGACCAGGAGGAATGTTGCGGACGCCCAAGGGGGCAGAGGGGACAAGCTGGGGTGGCCCGAGGCGGTCGGGGTTGCTCGTTGGCCATTGGCTATAGTGTGGGTGCGCACTGTAGCGTGCTCCAGAGTGCAAGCTCTGCATGACAGGGTATATTTTTAAGCCCCCTGCATGTCCTCTTCTGCCTGGGGCATTTGGAGATGCCCAAAGGCTAGGATGAGCTAGGGGAGGGCTCTGGAGACGCATTAGGGGAGAAGGAAAGGGGGGAGAGAGAGAAAAGATGTTGTCCAGGAGGGGTAAATGGGATTTTCACCACCTTACACTTGGGCTCTGGCCATGCAACTTTTACTGGAGGTGAAATGTTTCCATAGGAGGCTGTGGTAAAAATTTGGGGCCAAGGGTAAATGGAAAAGGGGTGGAAATAGTGATTTTACTAAATCACCAGAAGGTGTTTGATAGAGTTTTGGGCAAGAAGATTTTACCAACTCACTGAGATACTTACCAGGGTCAAAGGCTAGGTAGAAATGAGAGGTTTCACCAAGTTTGAGCCCAAGGGGAAAAAGTTGACAATGGAGATTTGATAAACCCTAGAAATTAGCAGAATCAGATTTCTGTAGATCCATGGATGCTAGGCTTTTACCCTTGATGCACCACTTAGTGTAACATCACTATTTGGCCATTAGAGCATGCCCATAAAGTTTTAGGCCAAGGGGAGACACATATATATGGAAAATATATGTCCACTGAGTTTCTGTAAATTTTCTCAAATATTTTCAAAGCTTTTAAATAATTTTTCCCTAAGAAAAACCATTTTTGGCCTTAAGAAAAAGCCTTTAAATAAAATGTTAAAATAATCTTTAAAAATATTATTTTGTGGTTTTGGGAAGTCTTATATATAGTGGGTTTCAAATAAAGCTTTTGGGAACAAAGAATCCACCCAATTTGAGGACTTGCGGTGCAAACCTCAATTCAGGGGGTTTTGTAAACCTAATTTGAATAAATCACTTTTAGTAAAAACAAAATTTGATAAAAATAGTTTGGGCACTATTCACATGGCATGATCATTAGGCAAGAGGTCTGGAACAAGGAAGTTGAGATATGAAGTGAAATGGAACCTAGTAGTGCCAAATAACACAATCATCAAGCAAGCAAACAAATAGCAAACAAGCACAAGCACTTTAAAAAAGTTTTAGTTGGCTCCAAATATTATAAACCGAAACATAACAATGTGGTACAATCACAGGGTGTGACAGACCTTCCCCCGTTACAAGAATCTCATCCCCGAGATTCCTGGGGTAAGCGCTAAAAAGATAAGGGAACTCTGATTTAAGATAATCTTCTTGATCCCAGGTTGCTTCCTCTTCAGTGTGGTTGCTCCACTGGACCTTGAAGTACTTGATGGTCACCGACACAAAAGTTCATTTCTTGGCGGTGGGAGTCGTCTTGGCTCTTCTGTCTTGATTTGGCGGCCTCCAGACGGTCTCGGACGAGTTGAACTTGCTCTTCAGCTTCACGGAGGATGTCTGGTCCGAAAACTAATCCTTCTTCAGTCTTTGACCAGTTGAGGGGAGTACGGCACTTGTGTCCATACAATACCTCAAATGGTGCCATCTAAAGACTCGACTGATAGCTGTTATTGTAGGAGAACTCGACGAATGGTAGGCAATCTTCCCACTTGGCTCAATATGCCAAAACACAAGCATGGAGCATATCTTCGAGTATCTGATTTACTCGTTCCGTTTTTCCACCGGTCTGGGGGTGAAAAGCAGTGCTGAAGGAGAGCTTGGTTCCCATAGCTTCTTGAAACATCTTCCAAAATCTTGAGGTGAACTGGGTGCCATGGTCCGATACAATCTCCTTAGGAACTCCATGAAGACTCACGATACGCTCAATGTAGAGGCTGGCTAGCTTGTTACCGTCATAGGTGGTCTTGACAGGAAGAAAACGGCTACCTTGGTCAAGTGGTCGACAATGACCCAAATGGAATCATGCCCCTTGCTAGACCTTGGTAAACCCATGATGAAATCCATCCTGACTTTGTCCCACTTCCATTCAGGCACTTTGAGAGGTTGCAGTAGCCCAGTGGGTCGATGATGCTCGGCTTTAACTCTCTGGCATATGTCACACTTGACCACGAACGTGCCCATCTCCCGTTTCATGCCATGCCATAGAATCTTGTCTTGAGATCTTGATACATCTTGGTTCCACCAAGATGGATGGAGTAGGGAGTGTCATGAGCTTCTTTCAAGATCAAGTTCTTGAGCTCTTCTTTGTTGGGCACGCAGATGCAATTCCCGAACCATACGACTCCTTGCTCATCCACTGAGAATCCTGGGGCCTTGTCTTCCTTGATCTTCCTCTTGATGCCTTTGATGCTCTCGTGTCCCTTATGGGCTTCCTTGATATCATCCATCAAGGTAGGCTTTGCTTCGAGGTTAGCGAGGACTCCTGGTGCAACCAGTTCCAAGCCAAAGCTCTCAAGATCTTCATACAGGGCGGGTAGCCTTTCCTTAATCATGGCATTCACGGAACAACCCTTTCTGCTTAAGGCGTCTGCTACCACATTGGCCTTTCCGGGGTGGTACTGAACACTGAGGTCATAGTCCTTGATCAATTCCAACCATCTTCGCTGCCTCATGTTCAATTCCCTTTGAGTGAAGATATACTCCAAACTCTTTTGGTCTGTGAATATTTCACATCGCTTCCCCATAAGGTAATGTCTCCATGTCTTCAAGGCATGAACCACAGCTCCTAACTTGAGAGCATGAGTTGCGTAGTTCTCTTCATGCGGTCGTAGCTGTCTGGATAGATATGCTACAACTCTGCCTTCTTGCATCAGAACACCTCCGAGCCCGGTTCTTGATGCATCACAATATATCACAAACTCCTTGTGAATATCGGGGGTGGCCAAAATAGGGGTTGTGGTCAATCTCTTCTTGAGCTCCTCGAAGCTTTCCTCGCACTTAGCAGTCCATTCAAACTTCTTGTCCTTCTTCAAAAGTTGGGTCATGGGTCAGGCAATGCTTGAGAATCCTTCCACGAACTTGCGGTAATAACTCGCGAGTCCGAGGAAGCTCCTGACTTCCTTCACGGTGGTTGGGGTTTGCCATTCTGTCACGGCTTTGTCACGCCCAAGATGCGCGCCTATCCGTTTAAGGCACGAGGGCCTCGCAACGGATAGAGGCGCATCTTGCCATTAGCAAGAATAGTATCATCACAAATACAATACTTAATGAGAAGAGTATACAAGTTGGCTTACACTCGCCACATTCTAACTTACAAAGTCACTCAAATCATAGCATCGAGTTGAACACAAGGTCCGACTGCGGACGAAATCAAACGATAAAAGAAGTTGCAAATGATACTATCAAGCTGTCCCAATGATCACGGCCAGGTCCTCTACTCATCCAGATATGTCACGTACATCCTGCCTCTCTCCTCATCATACTCCCACTGGAGCTGAGTAAGATCATCCTGCACGAACTCATCTGACCCTGCACCTGGATTGTTGTAGTAAACTGTGAGCCACAAAGGACTTAGCTATCATGTGGCCGGGTACCAAGACTATTTAAGCTTTAGGACGGAAGGGTGATGTTTAGTTTGCAGCAGCACTAGGTATTTTATGGTGGCTAGCTTAGGAAACATTAAATAAATATGACTGGCCTACGTAAATGATCGAATCTAGAATGATCTCTAAGAGATCCTGAACACTTACTTACGTCAATCATAACCCCACCGTGTTCTCTCTCGATTCATGTTCACGAGCAGAGATGATCACGGTTACTCACACAGTTGGTGTATTTTAATTAGAGTTTGCTGCAAGTTTTCTATAACCGGGTGTTAAACAAATATCCAAGTTGCCACATAACCGCGGGTACGACTTTCCGAAAGATTTAACCCTGCAGGGGTGCTCCAACTAGTCCATCACAAATAACCACACTCCATGGGAATAGTCTCGAACGCGGTTCTCGCGATCATCAAAGAAAATTCCAAAGGAGGCCAACACCTCGAGTAAACCCGAAGAAAGTCAGACTCCTCACGCAAGACATTCGATAAAGGTAAAACAAATCCAGCAAGACCTCTCGACGTGTCGACGAATGCGATAAGAGCCGCGTATCTCAGTCTCAGGACACGACGGATAAGCTACGCGTACGGAGGCCTGATAGAAATCTCCCAAGTTGCCCTGGGTTGGCCCCGCACAGTGCTCTAGTTTGGACCAACACTCATGAGGAGCACTGGCCCGGGGGTTGATTAATTATCCACGGGTTTGCAAGACCCTATGCAAGTTCATTAGTTATTAGCAAATGTAGTACCAAAGTTGGGTCTTGCCAGACAAGTTTTAATCTCAACTGAATAATCAAGGGGGTCCCCATAACAACCCCAAGCGTGTTAGGAGCGCAAAATATGGAAAACATAACACCGGTAACAAGGAACTAATGGCGGCACGAGTGGAACAAATCACTTAGCAAAAGGCCAAGCCTTCCACCAATACCAGATATATATGTGCATTAAATTAAATAACAGAATTCATGGTGATATCCAATCCATGTTATCACATGGAACAATCTGCAACTAACAACTCTATAAGAGGGCTGAGCAGCGGTAACTTAGCCAATCAACGGTTTGCTGGGATGTGGAGGTTAGAGGCTGGCATGCAACATGGGGGCTGATATCATGTGGTAGGTAGCGCACTTGTAACGATAAGAACGAGAAACTAGCAAGCAAAGATAGTATTGGGATCCGGGTATGATCATCTTGCATGTTGGTTCTTCAGCGGAACAAGTAGCAAGATCCTCGTAGTGGTACTCTCCAGGGTCCTCGAACTCAGTTTCGACACTCGCGTCTACCCAACAGAAACAGCAAATAAATAACCAACCAAGCTGCAATGTACAACCAAGATGATGCATGATCCATTAAATGAAGTTTTATAACATGGCGATTCTAAACTAGTCATGTCTCACATGTAAAGGTGTTAATTAATGAATCTGCACAGAACCTCATGTTAAGTTATTTAGACATGCATGAACATGGCAAATATGTATGCAGCATGCAAAATCGATGAAAATGCATATAAGGATCGCAAGAAACAGAGCTGCGGTTCTCGAGATACGCTCATGACAAGGCACGAGGCAAAACACCAGACCACCAAATACCTGGGCTAATTCTTGGCATTCCAAGGTAGCCACTGGATAGGTGATGAAAAATCAATCACAATAGGCTCAAGAATCACTCAATTCCATGGAGTATATCTCCCACAACTCACAAAACAAAATAACACCAAATCTGCCACAAACAGCAACATAGCAATTTGAAAAGCTCTCAACTAGAGCTAGAGGCACCCTACAGCCACAAACAAGATATGAACATAAATTACACCACACACACACCAATACATCCAAAAATCAGCAAAAGAGCTACACATCACTATGCATGGAGCTGTCAAGTAGGCATGATGGAACAGGTTTTAGGGACTTAGTGAAAATTCCAGTTTTCTGGAATCTGGGTTAATAAAGTAGGAAGTTGACAGCACTGGTTAAATATGCTAGCAAGCTCCAAATGTCATGAAAATTAACAGGATGGTATATTGCAACATACACTACTATTAACTAACACTGAGCACGAGCAAATAACAAGCAGAGCACTAGCTACACCCCACTCTACATGGCAAAACAATAACAACAGATTCTCCAAACTGTTAGTTCCCACTAAACAGGATGAACAATAACAGAAAGTAGCCAACTAAACAGCATGGTTCCCACTTATCTAGTGACTTGACATGAATAACAAAAATACTGGGACATTCCCAACAACTTTGACTAACAAATTCATGTTGGCAAGATCTTGAAAGCATGCAAGGATTAAGTCATATGAAAAAGATAAAAGGGATCACATATTAAAAATGCAGTTTTGTCAAGTTGCCCCAAAGTCAAATCTGACTTCACAGATGCATTCATGGGTGGATTCTACCCCAAAATCAATACTCATACCTATGTGCCTGCATGGAGCAAAAGGGAGCAAAGGGGGGTCGAAATTTGACCATCCAAGGCCATGGTGACCTATGCCACTCCCTAAACTTGATGTAATTGTCACAAAATTGCTATGTGCTCCAAGATACATGTTGAGAGAGGTTATTTAGCATGGTAGGGACATGATACATGGCATAGCATCAAGAACAAGAAGGTAAGCAAGCTAGGAGAGGTAAAATGATCATATGCACATAAAATGGAACCTACACATGCATCTCTACACTTAAGCTCACACCCATCCACAAACATATGAATAGTCACCACACACACACCAAGCAACATATCCACATGTGCACATGCACATGTAGGTGCATACACATGTACATACACACATGCACAAGCACTCACATACAAGGTGCACCACACACCCAACACACACACACAAACTCTCTAGCACACCTACACATGTATGTGTGTGTGAAACACACAACACAAACATACATGGCACCACACCATGTAGTGCTCTACCTCCACCTACAACAAACCACACACCACCACACACACTCTCATGTATGTGCATGCACCAAGCACATACACACACACACCCTACACTCACATACACTCACACACATGCACACACATGCACACCACTCTAGGCACACACACAAATACAAGTGCAATAACACACACACTAAACAACCTACACAGCCACACCCGGATCTGGTGTAGCCACACCAGATCCCAGCCACACACACACACACAACAACACACACGCGCACTCACGGGATCCGGCCGACGCACCGGATCCGCACACCACACAGCGCCGCGCGCCAATGAAAAACAAGAAACCTGCGGCGATGCTGGGGATCGAACCCCCGACCTCGCGGTCGTGCCCGCGCTCGCTTGCCGCTACGCTACGCGCGCGGTTGCTACTAGTAAGGGGGCCTTAGCCCTACTGAACTAACCCCGCGTACTGAACCTGACGAAACTGACGGCACAACCCGAGAGCAGCAAGACGCGCAGCTTGGCATGACACACACTACGCATATACGCAATGGACTACGGATCCAAGAATGGGGATGGATCGGGCACTTGACATCCTACCAAAAGGACACGGAGTCCATGCTCAAGTGCCACAGGGGGCACGAGCACGAGCTCAAGGCGGAGCTCAGATCGTCGGCATAACGGATTTGCGACCACGGGCGAAAGAAAGGGGGAAGAAGGCGCCAAGGAGGAGCATGCTCACCTAGGGGGACACGGGGACTCGCCGGAGTCGAGGAAGCGGAAGAAGACGCGCATAGGGGAAGAAGAAGCCGCGTCGGGTCGGAGCGCAGCGCCGGGAAGAAGATGACGACGGGGAAGATGCTCCAGCGATGCTGCCGCGCCCCTAGCGCCTGGGACGGGGCGCGAGCACCTTGCTGCGGCCCTTGGACATGGCGACGGGGACACGTCGAGGACGGGGAAGCGCCGGCGATGACGCCCTTTGCTGCTTGCTCTCTGCACCCGTAGCAAGCTCTCTCTGAACCTTCTCTATAGGGAAAAAGAAGAAGGAAGAAGATGGGGAAGGAGAGGCGGCGCGAGGGAGGAAGGAGAAGGAAGAGGAAGAGGGGAGTCGGGGCTAGGGCTTGGCGCTCCATATAGCCATGGAGGCGCACTGGAGGCCGTCAAATCGTGCCACCTTTTGACGTGGATAGCACGGATGCGCGCCGTACTGACAGAGGAAGGAGGGACCGGACAGGCGAGCGCTGCCGTCGCTGGGCCTCGTGGGCCGGAAGCCCACACACACACGAAGCCACAAGAATAACAGAAGGCCTTCCCTTATTAAAATAAAACAGCCACCTCAAAATAACCCCCATGCCATTTAAAAAAAAGGTTTTAGCCAAAACAAAAATACTTTTGAGAAGAAGAAAATATGCCCATATTAAATAAAATATTAGGTTGATTTTATGAACAAGTTATTTTATTAATATATTAATAAAACAGCCCCTGTTTAAATA
This sequence comes from Hordeum marinum, assembly GCA_022496015.1. Classification (NCBI taxonomy): domain Eukaryota; kingdom Viridiplantae; phylum Streptophyta; class Magnoliopsida; order Poales; family Poaceae; genus Hordeum; species Hordeum marinum. The sequence goes on along the minus strand of CM039675.1, from coordinate 207,205,295 downwards.
GTTTTCAAAATCCAAACATATTCAACTATCCAAGGTTTCACTCCCAATATTAATAACAACAAAAGGGCCACCTCAGGGACATTTTTAAAAGATTTTTAAAACAACTTAAATCTAGTCATATATTTGTTAAAAGAAGAGAGGGGAAGATGGGGTGATGTTGAAAGATGGAAGAGAGGGGGAAGACGAGGGTTTTGCACACATGGACTCAACCATACACAAACCACCTCACAACACAAGCATATCACAACACAAGTCACAAACAATCACACAAGGGCACATGAACCCAACATGGCAATTATGAAAGAAGGCATGATGAAGAAATGATGGATGCCATGATGCATGAATGCAATTCAATCACATGGGACAAGGTGCACATCAACACATAGCTCATGACACAAGGTTCATGCATATGGTTAACATGCCAAATAAGGTAGGGACAGCACTTGGGATGTCACAACTCTCCCACACTACAAGAGGATCTTGACCCGAGATCTAGGAACAGAAGAAGTCTGGAAATTTGGAGCGGAGCAGGTCCTCACGTTCCCAAGTAGCTTCTTTGTCGGAATGATGAGACCACTTCACCTTGAGGAACTTGATAGACTTGTTGTGAGTCTTACGCTCAGTTTCTTCAAGAATTGCAACTGGGTGCTCACGATAAGAAAGATCAGCTTGAAGATCGATGTCTTGGAGGTGAATGGTTCGCTCCGGAGTCTTGAAGCATTTCCGGACCTGAGAAACATGGAAGACATCATGCACGTTTGCGAAATTTGGAGGAAGCTCGAGTTGATATGCAAGACCACCTCTCTTGTCCACAACTTCTAAAGGACCAACAAAACGAGGAGCCAACTTCCCTTTGATTCCAAATCGCTGCGTGCCTCTCATGGGGGAAACTTTGAGATAGACAAGATCATCCACTTGGAAGGAAACATCCTGATGTTTGCTATCATAATAGCTCTTATGACGGGACTGAGCTACTTTGAGGTTCTCGCGAATGACACGGCACATTTCTTCTGCTTCAGTGATCATGTCATTGCCCAATATCTGACGCTCACCGGTTTCGGACCAGTTAAGCGGGGTACGACACTTTCCGCCGTAGAGAATCTCGAACGGGGCCTTGCCTGAACTAGCTTGGAAGCTATTGTTGTATGAGAATTCAGCATATGGAAGGCAGTCTTCCCACTTCATGCCGAACGATATCACATAGGCTCTGAGCATATCTTCAAGAATCTGATTGACCCTCTCAACTTGACCACTTGTCTGCGGATGGAACGCCATGCTGAAACAGATCTTAGTACCCATAGCAGTCTGGAAGGACTCCCAAAACTTGGAAGTCAAGAGGCTTCCACGGTCAGAAGGGATGAGCTGAGGAATACCATGCAAAGAGACTATCCTTGACGTATACAACTCTGCAAGCTGAGCTACCGAGATAGATGCTTTGACTGGCAGGAAATGAGCAACTTTTGACAGCTTGTCGATAACCACAAAGATGGCATCGTTGCCCCTCTTGGACTTAGGGAACCCAGTTATGAAATCCATCTCCACATGATCGAATTTCCACTCTGGGATAGGCAAAGGCTGAAGAAGACCTGCTGGACGTTGATGCTCCGCCTTCACTCTGCGGCAAACATTGCACTCGTTGACAAATTGAGCGATTTCCCGTTTCATACGAGTCCACCAGAAGGTCTGCTTGAGGTCCTGATACATCTTGGAACTGCCTGGATGAATGGATAGAAGAGAATTGTGTGCTTCGTCCATGATAACCTTTCTAAGATCACCTTTTGGAACAACAAGACGGTCCTCAAAGAACAAAGTATCTTTGTCATTGACACGAAAGCACTTATACTTCAGAATGCTCTTGGCCACACCTTTCTTCACTTTCTTCACCATAGTGTCTAGCAGCTGCGCTTGGCGAACCTGATCTTCCAGAGTCGGAGAGACTTGAAGATTGCAAGAAATCCTTGCGGAATCATTTGAAGGTTGAGCTTGCGGAAGGCTTCACAAAGCTCGGGTTGAAAAGGCTTCAAGATCAGACTATTGCAGTACGCCTTACGGCTGAGCGCGTCTGCAATGACATTTGCTTTCCCAGGAGTATACTCAATGCTTGGGTTGAAGTCTTCAAGCATTTCCACCCAACGAGATTGCCGAAGATTGAGATTGGGTTGAGTGAAAATGTACTTCAAGCTCTTGTGATCGGTGTACACCTCAACTAGTCTACCCAACAACAAATGCCTCCAAGTCATAAGAGCATGCACAACTGCCGCCAACTCAAGATCATGAGTGGGGTAGTTCTTCTCGGTAGGCTTCAACTGACGCGAGGTATAGGCCACAATATTCTTGTCTTGCATAAGAACACCACCAAGGCCTTGGAGAGAAGCATCACGGAAAACTTGGAAAGTCTTGGACTGCTCCAGAGGAACAAGAACTGGAGCTGAAGTCAGTCTCTGCTTGAGCGTATTGCACGCCACATCACACTCAGGAGACCAAACATACTTGACACTCTTCTGGAGGAGATTGGACAAAGGCTTAGCAATTTGAGAGAAATTCTCCACGAATCTTCTGCAATAACTGGCAAGCCCGAGGAAACTCCGAAGCTGCTTGACGTTCTGAGGAGGTTCCCACTTCAATATTGCTTCAACTTTCTCAGGGTGCACTTTAATTCCCTCGGCAGAGATGACATGCCCGAGGTACACCACTTCATTAAGCCAGAACTCACACTTGGAAAACTTGGCATAAAACCGATGTTCCCTTAGCTTGTCAAGCACAAGGCGGAGATGCTCTGCATGATCTTCTTCTGTCTCCGAGAACACCAGAATATCATCAAGATAAACCAAGACAAACTCATTCTTGAAAGGAGAGAAGATGAAATTCATCATCCTTGAGAAGGTTGGAGGAGCATTCGCAAGACCAAACGACATCACGGTGTACTCATAAGAGCCAAAACTCGTCCTGAACGCGGTCTTGGGAATGTCTTCTTCACGAATGCAGATTTGATGATAACCCATTCGAAGATCCAACTTGGAGAAAACTTTGGCACCCTTCAGTTGCTCAAACAACTCATTGATGTTGGGAAGTGGGTACTTGTTTCTGATTGTCTTCTTGTTCAATGGCCGGTAATCAACACAAAGACGATTCGTGCCGTCTTTCTTCTTGACAAACAAAACTCCACAACCCCACGGAGAAGAGCTTGGCCTGATCAGACCCAGACGTTCTTGCTCATCTAGCTGCTTCTTCAACTCTTTCAGCTCTTCGGGGCCAAGTTTATACGGGTGCTTGCAGACCGGTTCAGTTCCAGGCTCGAGATCAATCACGAACTCAACTGGCCGGTGCAGAGGCATTCTTGGCAATTCTTCTGGAAAGACATCTTCATACTCACAAACCACTGGAATTTGAGAAATCGCCGAGATTTCACCCTTCTCATTAAGAGCAAAGAGACGGATTGTGTCATCGCGAGCCACGAAAATAATCACGTCTTCTGAAGGATGAGTCAGCTTGACTTCTTTTGCTTTGCAATCAATATGAGCCTTATTCATAGCCAGGAAGTCCATGCCCAGAATGAGATCAATATCAGAATTCCCAAGAACAATTGGAGAAGCCAGAAAAGAATAATTGCCCATCTTGATAGAAACATCCGGTGCCACTACATTGGAACTCATCAACTGGCCTGGGGACACAACCCAAAAAGGACTAGGCAGAACTACTGAATTGAAATCATGCTTCCAAGCAAAAGGTTTAGAAATGAATGAATGCGATGCACCAGAATCAAACAATACTTTAGCCGGAAAATCATTAAATGAGAGATTACCCATAATCACATCATTGGCCTGCTCTGCTTCAGCTGCATTCACCATATTCACTCTGACTGACTTGGGATTATGCTTCACCATAGCATTGCCTGGAGGCTTGACTGGAGGAGGAGGCGGAAGGCACCGCTGGTTGCACTTGTTTGCATAGTGGCCCTTCTGACCACACTTGTGACAAGTCACCTCAGAAAGCGGATGAACATTGCCTGGAGGAGGAACAAGAACTGCCTTGGATGCCTGGTTCTTCTGCTGGAAACCTGGGTTGGGTGGGTGGGAAGAACCACGACCACCAAACTGCTTCTGCTGCTGAGGAGGATGAAACGGAAGAGGATTTGGCGCCCAATACTTCTACTGCTTAGGAACCATCTGAGAGCCGAAAGAATAAGAATATGAATCCCTTGAACGCTTCTTGGAGTTCTCCAACTTGAGCTAAGCTTCTTCAATCTTCAAAGCCATGTTGTAGAACTGATCAAACTCACGAGGCTCTTGAAGAACAAGGCCTGGCAGAAGCTCATCCTTGAGACCACCTCTGAACTGATAGATCATAGCCTTATCATCTGGAACATCTTGCTTGGCATAACGAGCTAGATTCTGGAACTCAATGTTGTGCTGGTAGACTGACTTGGTTCCCTGCTTCAGGTGCCTGAACTTCTCACGCATCTCCTCGACAAAGCTTGTCGGAATGTAATGAGCCCTGCAGTCACGACGGAAATCGTCCCAAGTAAAAACACGATCGCCCCTGGAATCCTTGTACTGTTGCCACCAATCAGCTGCCTGACCCTTCAGCTGGAATGATGCAAACCTGACAAAGTCCTCTGGCCTGACATTGCTGCACTCAAAATGCTTACTCATATCACGAAGCCAATCATCAGCATCTAGAGGCTGCTCACAACAGGTGAAAGTCTTGGGTTGGTTGACAAGGAACTGATTGAGTGTCGCAAACTGCAATTGACTCTGAAAATTGCCTTGAAAACCCTGCTAACCCTGCTCCCTTTCTTGCAACAGCCTGAGCAACATCTGAGTGTTTGCATTGGTTGCGGCCATCACAGCTTGCCAAGCTTCTGGAGGAGGAGGCGGTGGCGGGGGTGGTGGTGGAACATTAGTCTGCTCCTCACCACGACCCGGATTGCTGCGAGTTGGTGGAGCCATCCTGAAGATGGACAAAAATGCATCAGCACGTCATTGATAAGATGAAACATAGGCTGAATCAAATGCTTGAAAGAATTGAACAACACACATAGCCTTCCTACTGAAAAATTAGTAAGAATGCTTCTTCGGATCATGATAACATCGTTAGACATAATAAGCTACTTGCAATAACACAACAAGTATTAAGCTAAGCACTCGGAACAAATGTACATGCCCAATACATCTGGAGAACATGATCCTTGATGACTACAAGATTTCCCACCTATGAACTTACGAAAACTTTCTTGTTTATGCGATTCGGGTTGCGGAATCAGGAACCTGCCCTAGGCAATCAACTGCGACTGCATCCGCAACCTTCCACATCATAATTCAAGACATTTCGCAAACTCATCTAATCTCGAATCCTCGAACTCACAATGATACTAAAACGCCTCCCCAGTACTGGGTGACTCCGACCTTATCTCACCACGATAAGTATTGAAGCAATTTCGAACATTCTTCGTCCTGAGATATCAAGGAAGCTGAATGATAACGATGTGCCAACATTCGTCGGAGCTCAACTCCCCGGAAGAAATCAAGTCAGACAGGAGGCACCAAGACAGAACCTTGTCACATCGGCATCATATAGATTCCAAAATACCCGCGTGATCCTAAATTTTTTTTGAGCGAGAAGAGGAGTAGAATTAAAATTCCTAAGTCGGAAACCTCACCAGAGCATAGAAGAGGAGTAAAAAGAATCCTACTCTCCGATATAACTAGACTCAAAATAGTTTTACTAGACACAACTCGGCCAAGTTCGAACAAGCAAAGGCTCCTATGGTCGTATGGCTCTGATACCAACTTGTCACGCCCAAGATGCACGCCTATCCGTTTAAGGCACGAGGGCCTCGCAAAGGATAGAGGCGCATCTTGCCGTTAGCAAGAATAGTATCATCACAACATACAATACTGAATGAGAAGAGTATACAAGTTGGCTTACACTCGCCACATGCTAACTTAAAAAGTCACTCAAATCATAGCATCAAGTTGAACACAGGGTTTGACTACGGACGAAATCAAACGATAAAAGAAGCTGCAAATGATACTATCAAGCTGTCCCAACGATCACGGCCAGGTCCTCTACTCATCCGGATATGTCACGTACATCCTGCCTCTCTCCTCATCATACTCCCACTGGAGCTGAGTAAGATCATCCTGCACGAACTCATCTGACCTTGCACCTGGATTGTTGTAGTAAACTGTGAGCCACAGAGGACTCACCTATCATGTGCCCGGGTACGAAGACTATTTAAGCTTTAGGAAGGAAGGGTGATTTTTAGTTTGCAGCAGCACTAAGTATTTTATGGTGGCTAGCTTACGCAACATGAAATAAATATGAGTGGCCTATGTAGACGATCGAATCTAGAATGATCTCTAAGAGATCCTGAACACTTACTTACGTCAATCATAACCCCACCGTGTTCTCTCTCGATTCATGTTCACGAGCAGAGACGATCACGGTTACTCACACAGTTGGTGTATTTTAATTAGAGTTTACTGGAAGTTTTCTATAACCGGGTGTTAAACAAATATCCAAGTTGCCACATAACCGCGGGCACGGCTTTCCGAAAGATTTAACCCTGCAGGGGTGCTCCAACTAGTCCATCACAAATAACCACACTCCGTGGGAATAGTCTCGAACGCGGTCATCATAGAAAATTCCAAAGGAGGCCAACACCTCGAGTAAACCCGAAGAAAGTCAGACTCCTCACGCAAGACATTCGATAATGGTAAAACAAATCCAGCAAGACCTCCCGACGTGTCGACGAACCCGATAAGAGCCGCGTATCTCAGTCTTAGGACACGACGAATAAGCTACGCGTACAGAGGCCTGAGAGAAATCTCCCAAGTTGCGCTGGGTTGGCCCCGCACAGTGCTCTAGTTTGGACCAACATTCATGAGGAGCACTGGCCCGGGGGTTGATTAATTATCCACGGGTTTGCAAGACTCTATGCAAGTTCATTAGTTATTAGCAAATGTAGTGCCAAAGTTGGGTCTTGCCAGACAAGTTTTAATCTCAACCGAATAATCAAGGGGGTCCCCATAACAACCCCAAGCGTGTTAGGAGCGCAAAATATGGAAAACATAACACCGGTAACAAGGAACTAATGGCGACACGAGTGGAACAAATCACTTAGCAAAAGGCCAAGCCTTCCACCAGTACCAGATATATATGTGCATTAAATTAAATAACAGAATTTATGGTGATATCCAATCCATGTTATCACATGGAACAACCTGCAACTAAGAACTCTATAAGAGGGCTGAGCAGCGGTAACTTAGCCAATCAACGGTTTGCTGGAATGTGGAGGTTAGAGGCTGACATGCAAAATGGGGGCTGATATCATGTGGTAGGTAGCGCACTTATAACGATAAGAACGAGAAACTAGCAAGCAAAGATAGTATTGGGATCCGAGTACGATCATCTTGCCTGTTGGTTCTTCAGCGGAACAAGTAGCGGGATCCTCGTAGTGGTACTCTCTAGGGTCCTCGAACTCAGTTTCGACACTCACGTCTACCCAAGATAAACAGCAAATAAATAACCAACCAAGGTGCAATGTACAACCAAGATGATGCATGATCCATTAAATGAAGTTTTATAACATGGCGATTCTAAACTAGTCATGTCTCACATGCAAAGGTGTTAATTAATGAATCTGGACAGAACCTCATGTTAAGTTATTTAGACATGCATGAACATGTCAAATATGGATTCAGCATGCAAAATCGATGAAAATGCATATAAGGATCGCAAGAAACGGAGCTACGGTTCTCGAGATACGCTCACGACAAGGCACGAGGCAAAACACCAGACCACCAAATACCTGGGCTAATTCTTGGCAATCCAAGGTATCCACTGGATAGGTGATGAAAAATCAATCACAATCGGCTCAAGAATCACTCAATTCCATGGAGTATAGCTCCCACAACTCACAAAACAAAATAACACCAAATCTGACACAAACAGCAACATAGCAATTTGAAAAACTCTCAACTAGAGCTACAGGCACCCTACAGCCACAAAAAAGATATGAACATAAATTACACCACACACACACCAATACATCCAACTATGCAATCAGCAAAAGAGCTACACATCACTATGCATGGAGCTGTCAAGTAGGCATGATGGAACAGGTTTTTAGGGACTTAGTGAAAATTCCAGTTTTCTGGAATCTGGGTTAATAGAGTAGCAAGTTGACAGCACTGGTTAAATATGCTAGAAAGCTCCAAATTTCATGAAAATTAACAGGATGGTAGATTGCAACATACAGCACAATTAACTAACACTGAGCATGATCTAATAACAACCACAACACTAGCTACACCCACTCTACATGGCAAAACAATAACAACATATTCTCCAGACTTAGCCATTTCTAAGCAGGATGAACACTAACAGAAAGTAGCCAACTAAACAGCATGGTTCACACTTATCTAGTGACTTGACATGAATAACAAAAATACTAGGACATTCCCAACAACTTTGACTAACAAATTCATGTTGGCAAGATCTTGAAAGCATGGATGGATTAAGTCATATGAAAAAGACAAAAAAGGCATCACAGCATAAAAATGCAGTTTTGTCAAGTTGCCCCAAAGTCAAATCTTACTTTACAGATGCATTCGTGGGTGGATTCTACCCCAAAATCAATAGTCATACCTATGTGCTTGCAAGGAGCAAAAGGTAGCAAAGGGGGGTCGAAATTTGACCACCCTAGGCCATGGTGACCTATGCCACTCCCTAGACTTAATGTAATTGTCACAAAATTCCTATGTGCTCCAAGATACATGTTGAGAGAGGTTATTTAGCATGCTAGGGACATGATACATGGCATAGCATCAAGAACAAGAAGGTAAGCAAGCTAGGAGAGGTAAAATGATCATATGCACATAAAAGGGAACCTACACATGCGTCTCTACACTTAAGCTCACACCCATCCACAAACATATGAATAGTCACCACACACACACCAAGCAACATATCCACATGTGCACATGCACATGTAGGTGCATACACATGTACATACACACATGCACAAGCACTCACATACAAGGTGCACCACACACCCAACACACACACACAAACTCTAGCACACCTACACATGTATGTGTGTGTGAAACACACACACACAAACATACATGGCGCCACACCATGTAGTGCTCTACCTCCACCTACAACAAACCACACACCAACACACACACTCTCATGTATGTGCATGCACCAAGCACATACACACACACACCCTACACTCACATACACTCACACACATGCACAACACTCTAGGCACACACACACATACAAGTGCAAAAACACACACACTAAACAACCTACACAGCCACACCCGGATCAGGTGTAGCAACACCAGATCCCAGCCGCACACACACACACACACAACAGCACACACGCGCACTCACGGGATCCGGCCGACGCACCGGATCCGCACACCACACAGCGTCGCGCGCCAATGAAAGAACAGAAACCCGCGGCGGTGCTGGGGATCGAACCTCCGACCTTGTGGTCGTGCCCGCGCTCGCTTGCTGCTACGCTACGCGCGCGGTTGCTACTAGTAAGGGTTGCTACTAGTAAGGGGGCCTTAGCCCTACTGAACTAACACCGCGTACTGAACCTGGCGAAACTCACGGCACAACCCGAGAGCAGCGAGACGCTCAGCTTGGCACGACACACACTACGCATATACACGATGGACTACGGATCCAAGAATGGGGATGGATCGGGCACTTGACATCCTACCAAAAGGACACGGAGTCCACGCTCAATTGCCATAGGGGGCACGAGCACAAGCTCAAGGCGGAGCTCAGATCATCGGCCTAATGGATTTGCAACCACGGGAGAAAGAAAGGGGGAAGAAGGCACCGAGGAGGAGCATGCTCACCTAGGGGGACACGGGGACTCGCCGGAGTCGAGGAAGGGGAAGAAGGCACGCACAGGGGAAGAAGAAGCCGCGTCGGGTCGGAGCGCAGTGCCGAGAAGAATATGACGATGGGGAAGACGCTCCAGCGATGCTGCTGCACACCTAGCGCCTGGGACGGGGCGCAGGCACCTTGCCGCGGCCCTTGGACATGGCGACGGGGACACGTCGACGACGGGGAAGCGCCGGCGATGACGCCCTCTGTTGCTTGCTCTCTGCACCCGCAGCAAGCTCTCTCTGAACCTTCTCTATAGGGAAAAAGAAGAAGGAAGAATATGGGGAAGGAGAGGCGGCGCGAGGGAGGAAGGAGGAGGAAGAGGAAGAGGGGAGTCGGGGCTAGGGCTCGGCGCTCCTTATAGCCATGGAGGCGCACTAGAGGCCGTCAAATCGCGCCACCTTTTGACATGGACAGCACGGATGCGCGCCGTACTGACGGAGGAAGGAGGGACCTGACAGGTGAGCGTTGTCGTCGCTGGGCCTTGTGGGCCGGAAGCCCACACACACACATGAAGCCACAGGAATAACAGAAGGCCTTCCCGTATTAAAATAAAACAGCCACCTCAAAATAACCCCCATGCCATTTAAAAAAAAGGTTTTAGCCAAAACAAAAATACTTTTGAGAAGAAGAAAATATGCCCATATTAAATAAAATATTAGGTTTATTTTATGAACAAGTTATTTTATTAATATATTAATAAACAGCCCCTGTTTAAGTAGTTTTCAAAATCCAAACATATTCAACTATCCAAGGTTTCACTCCCAATATTAATAACAACAAAAGGGCCACCTCATGGACATTTTTAAAAGATTTTTAAAACAACTTAAATCTGGTCATATATTTGTTAAAAGAAGAGAGGGGAAGATGGGGTGATGTTGAAAGATGGAAGAGAGGGGGAAGAAGAGGGTTTTGCACACATGGACTCAACCATACACAAACCACCTCACAACACAAGCATATCACAACACAAGTCACAAACAATCACACAAGGGCACATGAACCCAACATGGCAATTATGAAAGAAGGCATGATGAAGAAATGATGGATGCCATGATGCATGAATGCAATTCAATCACATGGGACAAGGTGCACATCAACACATAGCTCATGACACAAGGTTCATACATATGGTTAACATGCCAAATAAGGTAGGGACGGCACTTGGGCTGTCACAGGCTTCAATCTTGGCAGGATCCACTGACAATCCTTCTGTAGTCAATACATGACCCAAGAATCCAACTTCATGCAGCCAAAGTTCACACTTGCTGAATTTGGCATAAAGCTGGTGCTCTCGAAGCTTTTCTAGGACCAATCTCAAGTGTTCCTCATGTTCTTCTTCAGACTTGGAGAAGACAAGTATGCCATCAATGAAGACGACAACGAACTTGCCCAAATACTCCATGAAGACTTTATTCATGAGGTACATGAAGTAGGCAGGGGCATTGGTTAACCCGAATGACATGACCGTGTACTCATACAGGCCATACCGGGTTACAAATGTCGTTTTCGGAATGTCTTGGGGTCTGATCTTCAGCTGGTAGTAACCAGACCTGAGGTCGATCTTGGAGAACACCTTGGCTCCGTTCAACTGATCAAACAGGTCTTCAATCTTGGGGAGTGGGTAATTGTTCTTTATCGTGACCTCATTGAGGGAACGATAATCGACGCAAAGTCTGATAGTCCCGTCCCTTTTTGACACAAATAGAACAGGCGATCCCCAAGGAGAGCCACTCGGATGAATAAATCCTTTTCTGAGCTGCTCTGCCAGTTGCTTCTTCAGCTCAGCCAGCTCTTTGAATCCCATCCTATAGGCTTTCTTATAGATGGGCCTTGATCCGGGCATAAGCTCAATGATGAACTCAATGTCGCGGTCAGGAGGCATTCCGGGCAGCTCATCAGGAAACACATCCGAGTATTCACATACCTCTGGCACTTGATCCAACTCAATTCCTGATAGACAGTTATCCTGAGGGGCTTGAGTGGAGGCAGGGTTGAGAACATACTTGACTTCCACTCCTTGGCTATTGGTCATGGTAACAATCCTCTTGGCACAGTCTAACAAGCCTTGGTGCTTGGTCAGCCAATTCATGCCAAGGATGATGTCCAAGCCTGGTGAATTCAGAACTATAAGGTCCGCTAGGAAATCTACCCCATTAATGTCAATCTTCACTCCCTTACACCCTATTCCAGACTTCATAACCGAACCGAGGGTTTGTATCAACTTATGGCTACCCAAGGGTGTAGGCTCCATGCCACTCTCTAATGCAAAATTTTGGGTGACAAAAGAATGTGAAGCTCCACAATCAAACAATACTGTTGTTGGGGTTGAGTTGACGAGGAACGTACCCAGTATGACATTTGGGTCTTCCTAGGCTTCCTCTGCGGTGACGTGATTCACATGGCCCTTGCCATTGTTGGACTGGTTGCGGGGAGCGGGGTTCCTTGGTGGTGCTCCACGGGCTTGCCCTTGAGCTGGCACATTGGGGCGCGATGCATCCGAATTCTTGTTGGGACACAACCTAGAGATGTGTCCTGGCTGACCACATCCAAAGCAAGGGACTTGTCCAGGGTTGTTGTTGAAGTTTCTGCCATTGTTGTTGTTATTTGGGTTGTTGTTGTAAGCTGGCCTGGGATTGGCATACTGCTGAGGCTGGTAGCTCGGACGAGGTGCAGGAGGTCTAGCCTGTTGTGGCTGATAGGTTGGCTTGCCTAGGGCTGGTTGCCAGGAGCAAGGCTTCTGGTTGCTTGAGCTACCCTTGCTGATCATCTTGCGCTTGCGAGTGTCGTCTATGGCACAACGCTTGTCTTCCAACACGAGGGCCTTGTTCACCAAGTCAAAGAAATTACGACAGTCGCAGATGATGAGCTGATACTACAGGACCTGTTGAAGTCCTTCCATGAAGCGTTCCTTCTTGGCAACCTGTGTGCTGACATCTTCAGGTGCATACCTTGACAGCAGGTTGAACTTCTACAGGTAATCCCTGACAGAGCCACTTCCTTGCTTCAGCACTCGGAATTCTCTCTTCTTGATAGCCATGATCCCAGAAGGAATATGGGCAGTGCGGAATCCTTCCTTGAAGTCGTTCCACATGATCAAACGCTCTCCTTGCATGACCTTGAATCCATCCCACCAAGCTCGGGCGGTACCTCCAAGGCAACGAGAGGAATAAAGCACCTTCTCCCGATCCTCATTGCAATTGACCAGTGCAAGGAGGTCCTCGATGGTGCGGATCCAGTCATCAACATCCAATGGTTCAACAGTTTCGGTGAAGGTTGGGGGCGAGTTCCTCATGAACTCAGACAGCATGGAGCGGCCATTGCCGTTCCTGCCTTGCTACTGGTTGTTCACGAGAGCCTGAGCCATCTGCTGGATAGCAGCATTGTTCGCTTGGCGTTCCTCCCGGAGAACTTGGAGAAACCGAGCTATGATCATGTTCTCCGGTGGAGGTGGTGGCGGGGGAATGTTGCCTTGTGGCTGCTCCTGGTGTCCTCCAGCGTGAACAGCCCCACCAGCTCCCTGTTGTTGGCTTGAGTTGTCGGCTTCAGGGTTGGTGAAGGAGCTATTGCGGGTAGCAGTCACCATCCTGTTTGGAGCAGCCGAGTCAAACAACTGGGATTGACAAGAGGATAAGCAATAACGGAAAAGCGTGCCTAAGGGGGTCGGTCAAGTGCAAGTGTGTTAAAACAAAGGTCGAAAGACCAACACCATAGATTAAGATAGATGATGGATTCGCTTACATGTTGCCTGAGGCAAAAGCACGAGTTGCATCGGAACACAAACAACAAAACAAACAACAAGCACACATGGTTTCATATGAACCATTACGCGGACTCGACTTCGCATGAGGGATACATGACTGATCCTACCCTAGGGGTTCTCGGACTCAGGTGGTGGAGTGCTCGGTCTCGTAGTCACGCTCCCCTGGGTCTTCCTCCTGTTCATCATCTGAACGGGCATCGTTCCCGGTCAAAGGGGTGGGGGAACGAGGAGGTCCATCCCGACGACGCTTTCCAAGCGGATCGGTGAAGAGCTCACGGTACTCCTTTGCACTCATGCAATGATGACGTGTAGGTGCATCACTAGCTGGGGGTACTCCTCCTCGATAGGCGATAGCTGGTCATCCCTCGGGGCTCCATCCTTCTTGATCTTGTCTGGCTTCATCTTGGCTTGTCGAAGTAGCGCTCGGGTGTGGTGAAGTTCCTCGCGAAGTTTCACGGACTACTTCATTAGGTAATGGACCAGGCTATCAGCGGAGAGGCTGAAGTAGGTCTCGAACCTGAGTGGTGTGCCATCTTCCTTGGTCGGAATAAGCGTCCAACTCTTGCCAAAGTCATCCTTCCTGAAGGGAAGGTAGCGAGTAGCTGGCTCGTCAACCATCTCTGGAATGATGTGTCGAAGGTGTAGGAGTACCTTGCGTGCAGCTATCTCGACTGCGAGTATCAGGGTCTCCATACGTGGTCCTTCAAAGAACCAACTAGTCGGGGAGTCGTTTTCCTTTATGACCACATCCACATGGTACTCCTTCGTGACGGCATCTACCCAGTGCTCGTGGTAGAGGAAAATGGGTGGTTGGCAAAACTAGCACTTCTCCAGGCTATCCCCAAGGAGTAAAGGAAAGCCGGATGTCAGGAAGGCTTTGGGTACGACGGCCATCTACAAAGGTTTGAAAGGAGGAGAGTCAGCAAAGTGTTGTGTGAAGAATAGGAGAGGTAAATAGTGCATAATTCCTAAGTTCCAATGGTAGGTGTAGTTTTGAAAACGACTTTTATCCTGTCTAATGTCCATGCTAACTAAGGGCTTCCTATAGTGAGGATGGCTCTGATACCAGCTCTGTGGGGACCCCGACTCATAAGTCGTGGTCACCGAATGCACGTATATAGTGATCCTAGAGATCAATGCTCACTGAACACACAAAAGCTGGATAACAAGAGACTTACATCCACATTTAATGTCTTACACAAATAATGACCATGATGGTCAAGTCTTACATAAATAGATAGGGCCACAAGGGCCAAACTCTTAAATAGAACAAGCAGCGCAAATCTTGGTCGAAAGCGTGAACCCATGCCATCTGCCTTAACCTACACACATTCTGACTGGGAAGCGTCCTAGTTCGCATGTTCGTTTCCAACAAACTCTTCAACATACTCCTATTCTTCCATGCCTGGCCAATTAAGTAACCAGTGGCAAGCCAATGAGTACTTTGAATATACTCACACGCAACCAAAGTTGTGGAACAAGGTAATAATGATGCATGATATGGCACTAAGTAGGTAATTTTGCAAAAATAAAATTTTAAA
Source organism: Hordeum marinum (assembly GCA_022496015.1). Classification (NCBI taxonomy): domain Eukaryota; kingdom Viridiplantae; phylum Streptophyta; class Magnoliopsida; order Poales; family Poaceae; genus Hordeum; species Hordeum marinum. Next base: position 207,190,074 of record CM039675.1, on the reverse strand, counting down.
ATGCAATGTCATGATCAAGTAACTAGTAAGCATGCATCAACAATAAGCAAGTATCCATATGAACAAGATACCGATATCATCATAAGTAGGGGTTGAACACCTCATGTTCATTCATCATGCTAAGTCATCAGACTTAGTTTAATTCCCTTGCTAAGTCATCAGACTTAGCTCATGTGACCACCTTGTGACCAACACATCCATACTCACATAGAGTTTCATGAAAACATCCGGACGTAGTCTAAGAAGGACCTCCAACTGTCCATGACCGTGGAAGCGGCTATTCGAATAGCTTTACACTCTGCAGAGGTTGCACACTTTACCCAAAAGACTCGGGGAACTTCCATGTCTTCCATGATTCGCGGTATATAACATACCCGAGGTAAGTACCCGAACAATGACTTTCCCCTAGAGATACTAAACAAAGAGTCCACTCGATTGGTACCCATCCCTCATGATGTACATCACACGAGCCTCACTCTAATCGTACCATCCATGAGGGGACCAATGGTGTTCCCGGTGCCTGTAAAGACAACGCATGATCGTACATACCGGTACGACCACGTATCGAGAGTGACCACGCCACTCTCGCCACTAGTAATGCGGGCTCCTTGCCAGTACCGACCAAGGTAATCAACAAAGCCCCATCCCATAAGGGGTATCGTGGTTGCGCATGGAAGGTTGGGATGGTCAGCAGAACTTAGAACTCTCCGTTTTCAAAAACACACACTCACTTGCTCCGGCATACCACTTGTTTCTCAAGTGGTTACCAAATTCATCATCATCTCCCGCAGGCATTAGTGGCACCCGACGGGGTTTTCAAAAAGGTCTTTGAAATCATTTCTCTCCTTTCCATCAATATGCATAAATCCCATCACACTTGCGTAGCATCTATCTACATCCTAACTACACCCACCCGCATAACCCTCATAAGGTGGTAGGGTCATGCACGATGCAAGTGTCAATGGTAAGAGTGTCGGAAACAACCCACCGACAGGGGATCACTACTTCACATGATCAAATATGGAGAAAGTAAAGTGCTATATGACATGCAATAAAAATGGTTTCTTATCATGGTCAAAGGGCTGCTTGCCTGGCTCAACAAAGTCTCCAGGGTCTTCGAAGTCTTCGGGTCCAACTTCTTCATCAACAGCGCAATCTATCATCGCGATAAAATAACGATAAAAAAATAAGAAACACACAAAAATAGGGCACTCAACTACTTATTAAAAATGCTAATCTATTCTGATAAATACCCAATGTCATACTAAAAATATTCTCCTAGGGTTTTGTTGTGAAAAATATTTTGGAAATTTATGAACAGAGGTAAAAAGATGCCTAAATATAGGTTTTAAAATAAAACAGTACTAAAAATAATTTCAAACATTTTTACAAATGGCACTAATAAATTCTATGGATTATTTGAAGAATTTAGGTCAAGGAATTATTGGATTTGGACAAGTATTTTATTCTATGGGATTTTTGAAAGTTTACAGAGAAAAAGAAAAAAGGAAGGGCTACTATGCCCCTTGGGTTAATAGTGCCCGGCCGAAACCAACCCAAGAGGGAAGCCGGCCCAGGCGAGGAGCCACGACAGGTTTGTTTTAAACTTGCCCGAGGGCCCGGCCTGACAGTGATAGAGGAGGGGCGAGGGGATGACAGGTGGGCCACACCTGTCATCCCTCTCCTCGCGACAGGGGCAGAGGAGGGGTTCACCGGAGGGCTACGGGCCGCGACGGCCACAATGGAGGGCACCGGCGTGCTCCTAGGGGCGTCACGCATCAATGGGTGGTCAAGGGTCACTGGGGAGAGGGAAACGCCGGCGAGGAGGAAGCCTGACGGCGGCGGCAAGGGTTTGGGTCGGGAGAGGGCTCCCGACCGCGGGGGAGAGCACTTTGGGCACGGGGAGGACGCGGAGGAAGAGGGAGAGCAAGGAGAGAGGGGTAGGAGGAGCGGGGAGGTCTATTTATCAGCGGCCGCCGGTCCACCGTGGGCGCGGTGCGCCATCGAGCACGGGGTGCTCGCCACAGGTCACGGGAGAGGGAATGGTCGTGTCTGGGGACTTCGTGGGTGAGGTCTAGGCCGGGGGAGAGAGGAGAAAGAGGCGGGGGTGCGCGCGCGTGCGATCCCGCTTGTTGGCCGAGCCGCACGGCGCCGGGCACGCACGTAGGAGCCGCCAGAGAGAGAGAGAGGAGGGGACCGACTAGGGGGCGTGTTGCGAACGTAGAGGGGGCAGAGAGGACAAGCTGGGGTGGCCCAAGGCGGTCGGGGCTGCTCGTTGGCCAGCGGCTACAGTGCGGCTGCGCACTATAGCGCGCTCCAGAGCGCGAGCTCTGCATGCCAGGGCATATTTTTAAGCCCCCCGCATGTCCTCTTCTGCGTGAGGCATTTGGAGATTCCCAAAGGCTAGGATAAGCTAGGGGAGGGCTTTGGAGAAGCCTTAGGGGAGTAGGAAAGGGAGAGAGAGAGAGAAAAGATGTTGTCCAGGAGGGGTAAATGGGGTTTTCACCACCTCACACTTGGGCTCTGGCCATGGAACTTTTACTGGAGGTGAAATGTGTCCAAGAGTAAATGGAAAAGGGGTGGAAATAATGATTTTACTAAATCACCAGAAGGTGTTTGATAGAGTTTTGGGCAGGAATATTTTACGAACTCACTCAGATACTTACCAGGGTCAAAGGCTAGGTAGAAATGAGAGGTTTCACCAAGTTTGAGCCCAAGGGGGAAAAGTTGACAATGGAGATTTGATAAACCCTAGAAATTAGCAGAATCAGATTTCTATAGATCCATTGATGCTAGGCTTTTAACCTTGATGCACCACTTAGTGTATCATCAGTATTTGGCCATTAGAGCATGCCCACAAAGTTTGAGGCCAAGGGGAGACACTTCACAATGCAAAGTTGCTCAAATTTGATTCTGGAGAGGGTGGTTTTGGGATAATTTCAGGAACCAAACCAACTTGGATTGAGATGGAATTTTGCAAGATCATCACTTATGATAGTGTTGACTTGCTGGAATTTTCCAGGAATTTATTGAGAATATTTCTTATAGAAATATTCCAAAAGTTTAATTTGAACAGAAAGGGTTTTGAGGGGTTTTGCCCATGATTTGATTATGCCCTTGTGTTTAAACTCATATATATGGAAACTATATGTCCACTGAGTTTCTCTAAATTTTCTCAAATATTTTCAAAGCTTTTAAATAATTTTTCCCTAAGAAAAACCATTTCTGGCCTGAAGAAAAGGCCTTTAAATAAAATGTGAAAATAATCTTTAAAAATAATATTTTGTGGTTTTGGGAAGTCTTATATATAGTGGGTCTGAAATAAACCTTTTGTGAAGGAAGAATCCACCCGATTTGAGGACTTGCAGTGCAAACCTCAATTCAGGGGTTTTTGTAAACCTAATTTGAATAAATCACTTTTAGTAAAAACAAAATTTGATAAAAATAGTTTTGGGAACTATTCACATGGCATGATCATTAGGCAAGAGGTCTGGAACAAGGAAGATGAGATATGAAGTAGAATAGAACCTAGTAGTGCTAAATAACACAATAATCATGCAAGCAAACAAGCACATGCACTTTAAAAAAGTTTCAGTTGGCTCCAAATTTTATAAACCCAAACATATCAATGTGCTACAATCATAGGGTGTGACACACCATCTCTCTGTTCTCCTTCTCGTGCCCACGCAGGAGCTGTAGCCATGGCGCCTCAGAATCCCCTTAGCCACTAGTGCCTCGCCCGTGACCTTCCCTGCACCGAATCCAGCCCGGATGCCCCATTCCTGACCTCCAGCACTGCCCCCAATGCCCAGGCTTGCCTTGCTCAACGCTGCTGCGAGCAGAGCAAGTCCGGTCTGGTTTCAGTCAAGTATAGATAACATGCTCGGTTGCCGATTGTGTTTCGTTCAGATCCGCGAAAACGTTGGTTCATGTTGCAAACTCCATTGCCTTGTCAAAATCTGTTCGTAGTCTAGCTGGTTATAAGCCTGGTTCTGTAACCAGGAGATATAGGGTTTGAGTCCCCATAGATGCATATTTTGTATGCATTTTGTCTTTGCAGCACATCAGTTTTGGCTTATGTTTTAGTCTCAATGTTTGTCACAAGCAGATGTCTAGCCTAGCTGGTTAGCGTAGGCACACAGCAACCAGGAGGTCCTGGGTTCAAACCAGGTCGCCCCCATTTTGGCTCTATTTTCTTTGTTTTGCAGATATATTTAAAAACTGCTCAAATTTCAGTAAAAAATGTTGTATTTTGCCAATTCATATAAACTTAACCATGCATCATATGAGGACATGCTATATATGAATATTCCTCAGTTTTATGTCTACTTTCAAATTATGCAACTTTCATCCATGTTTAAATTTTTTTAAGTTGCTCTTTTCATGCAATTTGCGTAAATGTCATGCTAAAATGATTTATTAATCAACTAATTAACCGTTGCTCCGTTGAAAATGTTTTACATATGTAACTTGGCTAGAAAAATGTGTAGAATCTGATGATGCCATTTATTTTGCTGTTTAACAACTCTAAAATGGTGATTAGGGCAGAAAAGTACTAAAATCTTAATTTGCATATGAGGTCATTTCGGAAATACTATAAGTTGTTTCCGACCTCATTTAAGATGTCTCGATAGATAGCTTACTTATGTTTCACCTCTTGCCATGTTTAAAAACATTTAATTTTGATGAGCACGGAGTGAAATAAATAATTCGAACGTGGAGTTTCGTTAATATGCAACGAGTTGCATATTGAACTTCACTTAATTTGTAGTGGTTTGTTGTGCTTGCCATGCCATGCCATGCATTGCATATTAAACCGAACATGCATCATATTTGTTTGCGCATCATGTCATGCATATGTTGTGGTGTATCTTGTGTTGATTGTTTGTTTCTGATTGCTTCTTCTAAGTAGAGTTCCGAAAGCGTTCAGAGTGTGAGGATTCGTTCACCTACGTTGGCTCGTCTTCTTCATGGACTCTTTCTTCTTCCAAGCGAGATCTCATGTAAGATGACATATTTCCCTGGATACCACTACTATCATTGCGATGCTAGTTGTCCTGCTTTTATCGTTATGTCTCGCTACCTACCACTTGTTTGTCAAGCCTCCCAACATTGCCATGAAAAGCCTCTAACCCTCCACCTTCCTAGCAAACGTTTGTTTGGCTATGTTACCGCTTGCTCGGCCCTTCTTGTAGCCTTTCTAGCTATAGGTGTAATTGCTTCCATGTGACAACATGGACATTCTTTTTTCATCACAATATTATTGCTATTTAATTTAATGCACTTATACACTTGGTAAAGGGTGGAAGGCTTGGCCTTTTGCTCGGTGTTTTGTTCCACTCTTGCTGCCCTAGTTTCTGGCCGCCCTAACATGCAAGGCCCAACATTGGTACTACATTTGCCCAATAACTAATAAACGTGCATAGGGACTAATTAACCCGAGGATCTTAATCAACATCCCGGGCCAGTGCTCCTCATGATTGTTGGTCCAAAAACTAGAGCACGATGCGGGGCCACCCCAAGGCAACTTGGGGGATTTCTATCAGGCCACTATACGCGTCGCTTATCCGCTGTGTCTTGAGAACGAGATATGCGACTCCTATCGGGATCGTTGATGTCAGGGGATGACCCCTGGGTACCACAAAGACGGCGAGTCGGATGGGGTGTCTGCCCGCCTAGGCCGGCTGCTTTGACTAGCACCCATGACCGGCTGCTCTGACCAGCCGACTGCGCCCATCAGCTGGTAGCCCGGAGCCAACTATGACATCCCATCGAACACACGCGGACCAGACGGACATATCCCGTGGCGGTGCACTAATAGGGAGCAGTAGTGCACACTACACGTGTCGCATAGTACTACCTACAGTGTAACCCGTGCCCTGGACACTGACTTATAAAGTGCACCAGGGGACAGACTTAGCTTACTTCACAAGCTACATATGGCTTGACGTGTAAGCTACCCATGGTAGCTTACACCTCAAGCTGCTTGGGATGTAAGCTACCAACTGTAGCTTACATCCCAAGCTACCCACTCATGCCTATATAAAGGCCTCATGCCCACCACACATGGGGGGTTCACTCTCACGTGCTCACACATACACACACATGAGGCAAGAAACCTTATGGTTCTCCTCTCCCATACATCTCCAAGAGCAACCATGTACCAGATATTCCACAGATATACAGATATGCAGGAGGAGGTGTATTATCTCTCTAGAGAGCCTCGAACCTAGGTAAACCATTGCATGCTATTCGCATACCTGTCCCGGATCATCCACGACAGCCTTGCTCTCACCTCGATAAGCCACCCCATTGCATCAGCCGTCTCGCCCGTCCCCCCGTGAGAAAACGACAACAGTTGCCGCTCATCGTGGGGGAAAGTTGCTGTTGGAACCACGGTCCGGGCGGGACCCTCTTCGTCATCACCATCGCGGCGTCGCCGCTATCTTTCCGGGGCTAAACTTCAACACGCCCCGGGGCGAATGCGTGCGATGTCGCATCCTCTCCATAGGCCTGGTCATGACCGACCGCTCCTCCAACCCCGTGCGTGCCGCCACCAGCGGTTCACGACCATGGTTGGTTGTCGCCGCGTCTTGCTCACACCGGCGCTGCGCCAGGCCATCATACTCGCGCCGGCACCGTGCGCCGACTGCCGCTCGACTCCTCCAGACTCCAGACTCGCTGCTGCCCTCCTTCGTCCACAGCGGCGCGACATCACGCTGTCCCGCCTCTAACATGCTCAGCGCTGCCAACCGTGTCGCGCCGGGTCCTCCTCTGTGCGTGTAGGACCTTCCTCCCCCGCGCGCCTGGCTCCGTCTCGTGCCCCCGCATGACTTCGTCCACGAGCGGGAGCTCCGCCTGTTTCCCCCAGCGACGCGCACCGAGCTGTCGCCTCCGTAGGAGCCTAACCGCACACCTGCGCTCCTCCGCCCCATTTTGCATGCGCATATCCCCGCGGTTGCAACCCCGCATGTCAGACCTCCGTCCTGCTCCCCTCCGCCTGAGGCCTCACTGCTCCTGCCTCCAAGCGCCCGACAGGGCTCCTCTCCACCAGACGCACCAAGGCTGCATCGGGCCGTCCTCCACCATGCCCGAGATGTCGACGTGCTCCTGCCACGCGCGATCCGGTCCTCCCTCTCCAACCGCTCGACTCACAGCGCCCCGCGCCCGCGCCTCCCGCTGCACCTGCTCAGCCGCGCCCTGTGCCCATGTCACGCTCACACCGGCGTCGCGGCGACCCCTGCCCGTGTCGGCCGCATGCTCCGTCGGCTGCGCCTGCTCCTGTGCTCGGCCTCCATCCGGACCCGCACCAACGCCTAGCACCACGTACGGCTCTGCCCCGCGTCGGCCGGCTCCGCCTCCACCGCGGGCCGCTTGCCCCGTAGGCTGCTGGCTCGACCTCCGCCCCACGCGGACCGGCTCCGCCTTCGCCCCGCACCGGCCGGCTCCGCCTCCACCTCGCGTCGTCGGCTCTGCCTTCATATCCACCTCGTGTCGTTGGCTCCGCCTCCACCTCGTGTGGGCCGGCTCCGCCTCCACCTCACGCCGGACGGTTCCGCCTCCACCCCACACCGGCTGGCTCTGCCTCGTGCCTGACGTCCCCCATGCCGGCCCCGCGGCCGGCTCGCCGCCAGCAGAACCCGCGTGCGTGCACCAGCTCTTCTCGTCCGTTTGGCCGACTGGAGACCGCGGAGAGAAGAAAAAGGCGGGTCCAACCTCAAAAAGAAAAAAGGAGGGCGAGTCCGGCTCCAAAAAAAGACGTCTGCCTGCCCATTCGCCTACTTCGCCACTCAGACGGTCAGACGTGACCCAGCCTGCCCTCCCGCTTCTACACCTGGTCGGCTGGAGGGCCCGTCTGACTACCCGTCCGCCTCGATGCCTGATCGGTCAGGTCCGACCGCCCGTGTCCCCCTTCGAGCACCCGGAGGCTCAAAGGCTACACCTAGCGAGTGTGCCGACACGCTCCATGAGTGCCAAGCCGTGCCGGCTGTCATCGTCAACAACCGCCTCATCAATGCCAAAGAAGAAATGAACCTCCTCGCCCGGAGGCCCGGAGGCTACCCTCGGTAGTGCCCTGTGTCCATCTGCCGGCGGACCGTGCATTCGCCCTCGGCAGCGCCTCATTCCCATTAGCCAACGGACTCCGCGTCCGCCCTCGGCAGCGCCTCGTGCTCTTCAGCCGGCGTACTCCCTGTCCGCCCTCGGTAGCACCTCTCCCTCATCAGCCGGTGGGCTACGCGTCTGCCATCGACAATGCCCACGCTCATCAGCCAGCAGACCCCGCCTCCGTGCCTGTTAGCGCCTCGTGCTCATCGGCCGATGGACCCCAAGTCGGCGCCCGGTAGCGCCTCGTGCACGTCAGCAGGACCATGGCGGCTACAAACCATGTTGGCTGACATCAACAAAACCGCTTCGCCGGCACCCAAAAGCAATGTAAGATCTCCATGCGCAAACCCTCGCACCTTACACACAAAACAAATAACCCCGAGCGACCCTTGGGGGGATCTCCACATTTATTTTGCTGCTTTATTGTTCGCCCCCGCGCCAGGCGCCAGCTAGTTTCGTCCGGGGCTGGCCGCTCGGCCCGATACATTCGTTCCCACGAGACACTTTAGTAGCGTGCATGGGAATGAAGGCCCAGTCTTTGTCTCGGCTACAGACTGCACCGCGGCTGTCCGGCTAGCGAGAGAAAAAGCTGGAGCTCCCCCCACACGAAAAGCGTCCTCGGAGAAAAACGGCTTGGGCAACCCGGCCATTACATTTATGAGTATCTACTCGGTCGAGTCAGCTCCCAGAGTCCGAGTACTGTATGCTCCATTCCGCGGCCCACTCTTCGTCTTAGCTACGGACTAGCTCCTAGTTGTCTGGCTAGCAAGAGCAAAAGCCAAAGAGCGGAGAGAACATGAAAAAGACTTAAGGGGGCTCGGACGAAATCGAGTCGGCAACCTCTACATAAACATACAGTACCAAAATCAAATATTTGATGTATCTGTGCCGACTTAATCTTGTCTTCTACATGATCGTTCCCACGAGGAACCTCCTCACCCAGAGGCTCAGAGGCTACTCCTGGTAGGGCACCCCGCCCATCAGTCGGCGGACCCTTCGTCCGTACCCAGCAGTGCCTCGCGCTCGACATTCAGATGACCCCGCGTCCACCTTCGGCAGGGCTCCACGCCTAGCAGCCGGCGGAACCTCCGTCCGCGTCCCGCAGCACCTCACGCTCGAAAGCCGAAAGACCCCGCATCCGCCTTCGGCAGGGCTTCGCGCCCATCAGCCGGCGGACCCTCCGTTCGATAGCTGGTGGACCCTGCGTCCCACTTCGGTAGCGCTCCCCGCCCACTAGCCGGCAGACCCTCCGTCTGTGCCCAACAACGCCTCACGCTCGACAGCCGGCGGACCCCGTGTCCGCCTTCGACAGGGCTCCGTGCCCATCAACCGACGGACCCTCCGTCCGTGCCCGGCAACACCTCGCCCGCGACAGCTGATGGACTCCGCGTCCACCTTCGGCAGGGCTCCGCGCTCATCGGCCGGCGGACCCCGCGTCCACGCCCAGCAGCGCCTCGTGCTCGACAGTTGGCGGACCCTGCGTTCGCCCTCCGCGGGGCTCCACGCCCATCAGCCGGGGGACCCCGCGTCTACCCTCGACGGCGCCTCGCACCCTTTAGTCGGTGGACCCCGTGTCTGCGCCCGACATCTCGACACCACCGCCTGCTTCAGCAACAGCAAAGACCCTTCGCCTGACTCCTCGAGTCGCCCGAAGGCTACACCAAGCGGGTGCGCTGGCGCACCCCCGTTGGAAACCACCAGCCTGTGAACTCCACGCTCGCCCCCGGCATCACCTCGCTCCCTTCAGCCAGCGGACTCCGCATCCACACCCGGCATCCTTGACTCCACTGTCTACTTCAGCAATAGCAAAGACCCTCCGCCTTACTCTTCGAGTCGCCCGAAGGCTCGGAGGCTACACCCAGCGGGTGCGTTGGCGCGCCCTCGCTGGAAGGAAGCCACGGCATCGCCAACCCATGGTCGACCGTCATCGGCAACTTCTGCAACAACGACAATGACTACGAAAACCCTTCGCCCAACTCTGCGAGTCGCCTGGAGGCTCGGAGGCTACTGTCAGGGGATGACCCCCGGGTTCCCCAAAGACGGCTAGTCAGACGGGGTGCCCACCTGCCTGGGCCGTCTGCTCCAACTCGCACCCGTGGCCGGCTGCTCTGACCAGCTGGCTGCACCCGCCAGCCGGTAGCTCGGAGCCAACTATGACGTCCCTCCGGACACGCGCGGACCAGACGGACATATCCCGTGGCGGTGCACTAATGGCGAGTAGTAGTGCACACTACGCATGTCGCGCAGTACTATCTATAGTGTAACCTGTCCCCTGGACACTGACTTATAAAGTGCACCAGGGGACAGACTTAGCTTAGTTCACAAGCTACATATGGCTTGATGTGTAAACTACCCATGGTAGCTTACACCTCAAGCTGCTTGGGATGTAAGCTACCCACTATAGCTTACATCCCAAGCTACCCACTCATGCCTATATAAAGGCCTCATGCCCACCACATATGGGGGGGGGGGGTTCCACTCTCATGTGCTCACACATACATACACAAGAGGCAAGAAGCCTCATGGCTCTCCTCTGCCATAAAGCTCCAGGAGAAACCATGTACCAGATATTCCACAAATATATAGATATGCAGGAGTAGGGGTATTATCTCTCCGGAGAGCCCCGAACCTGGGTAAACCACTGCGTGCTATTCGCATATCCATCCCGGATCATCCACGACAGCCTTGCTCTCACCTCGATAAGCCACCCCATGGCATCTGCCGTCTCGCGAAACCCCCGTGACAAAACGAGGACAGTCGACATGTCGGGAGGCCTTGCTGGAGTTGATTTACCTTTCTCGAATGTCTTGCATGAGGAACTCTGATTTTCTTCGGGCTATCTCAAGGTGTCGGATTTCCTTTGGAATTGCCTAGGATGATCAGGAGATCCGTGATCGAGGTTATTCCCGTGGCATGTGGTTAATTTGTGATGGATGAGTTGGAGCACCCCTATAGGGTTAAATCTTTCGGAAAGGCATGCCCACGGTCATGTGGCAAACTTGGAAACCTTGTTTAACACCCGGTCATAGCAAACTTGAAGTAAACTCTAATAAAATACACAAACTGTGTGCGTAACCGTGACTGTCTCTTCTTGAGAGTCCTTATCCGAGAGAGAACATGGTGGGGTTATGTTTAGCGTAAGTAGGTGTACAGGATCAGTTAGTGGTCATTACTAGTTCACGTCTGTTATGTGTAGGCCACCCACTTTACTTTTTGTATTCGTAAGTTAGCCACTCAAATAAATGCTTAGTCGCTTGCTGTAGCCTCACCACTTAACCATACCTCACCCATTAAGCTTTAATAGTCCATATACCCTTGGAAATGAGATTGCTCAGTCCCCTGTGGCTCATAGATTACTACAACAACAATTGCAGGTACAGGTAATGCGATGATTTGACGTGAGCACGATTCTTGTTTGATTTGGAGTTCTTCTTCTTCTTCTTCTTCATCGATCTAGGATGGGTTCCAGGCGGCAGTCTGGGATAGCAAGGATGGATGTCATTTTATCGTTTGATTTTGTCCGTAGTCGGACCCTGCTCTTCTATATGATGTTTGAATATGTTGTTGTATTGATGTGATATTGATGTAGCTTGTGGTGAGTGTAAGCCAATTCCATATACCCATCACTTATGCAAATGTACTTGTAATGATATCCATTCTTGGAACATGACGAGATGCGCTCCTATCCCCGTCGAGGCCCTCGAGTCAAAATAAGGATAGGGTCACATCTTGGGCGTGACAAGTTGGTATCAGAGCCTGTACCGACCTAGGAGCCCTCTTGATTGATAGAACTTGGCCGAGTTGAGTCTAGAGAAAAACTATTTTGACTCTAGTTATATCGGAGAGTAGGATTCTTTTTACTTCTCTTCTATACTCTGGTGAGAAATTACGACTTCAGAATTTTGATTCTACCCTCTTCTCGCTCAATTTTTTTTAGGATCACGCGGATATTTTGGAAACTATATGATGCCGATGTGACGGAGTTCTGTCTTGGTGCCTCCTGTCCGACTTGATTTCTTTCGGGGAGTTGAGCTCTAGGGGATTCTTGACACATCATTATTGTTCAGTTTCCTTAGTATCTCAGGACGGAGGATGTTCGAAATTGCTTCAATACTAGTAGTGGCGAGAGGAGTCCAGCATCCCCAGTACTGGTGGAGAGAGTTCGGATGTACTGCCATTCTTAGTATCATTGTGTTTTCCAGGGTCTGAGGTAGATGAGTTTCTGAGACCTCTGGTTATGTGTTGACGGATGTGTTACATTGTAGCGTAGTATTATTGTTAGTAGTTGAGAGATGGATTTTTCTCCTTGTATCCGTGGACTCGATTGCATAACCGGAAGATTTCAGGAGTTCTTAGGTGGGAATTCAAGTAGTTACCTAGGCTATCTTTTAACAAATGTGTGATGTGAGGTTGGGCTTCGACATCTAGTGGATTCGTTTGTTCACGGTCTTTCTTGAAGAGGACAATCTCGATATATGTCATCAAATATGCTTCGCCAAGCCTTGTAGTTCGCTACGCCTAGGGAGCATATTCGAGCGTCATTTCAATATGACAATCCAATGTATGACCGAGCCCGTGCGAACCTTAGCACGAAAATATCGAGCAAAATTTCTATCATGTATTTGTTCTGGCTTGTTTCGTAAGCCCCATCCTTTGTTTTGTTTTGATTATGGTAATTCAAGTTGCTTCAATGTCAAGTGGTGATTTCATATCTTTTCTAAGTAGTGTTCTCATATTTTACGGGAATGCTATTCCTTTTGGTCAACTAGAGTTGTCATATTAATTCTTTTTTATCCGGTGTGCTTCTCTTCAAGATAATTCAATCTTTCCAATATTTGCAAGATCAATCCTCTTAATATTTCATGGTGTTCATTTCATCTGTTCCATCTTGTCTTTGTTTTTCCACACCCTCCCGCCCTTTTCTTCAATGAGTAATTCTCTTCCAAGTGCCTTTATCTTCATCAATGCTTCCGCTATCATTTATTCATATTTTATCCGGTGATTTCTTGTGGAGATTCTCAAGAGTCTCAATTTCAAGATCTATCCTCATATTCCTTGTTCTCGTTGTTATTCTTCTCCAGTGGATTCAATTCTAGATCTGGGTGTTCATCATATCTTTTTCATTCATTAAATGCTTTCCGTGTTTGAATTCTCATCAAGCCTCTCTTGGTTTTCATATATCTCTCTATTCTATCCAGAGTGCTGAACATATTTTAGAAGGTCCATGTTTTCGTTTATAATCTTTTGAACTATTTCGAGGTTCTCACCTCATCAAGTTTTCATTCATACCGGTGCAATCCCCCCTCCTAAGCAATTTTTTCAACGGTAGTTTCCTTTCAGTGGGCCCATAACCCACAGGTTTTCCCCAGGATCTTACCTGGCTCTTCTATTCTTTTCGAAGATGTCCTCAAGTTCTTTTTAATATGACGTAAGAATGAATTTCATCAGCATATGCCTTCTCGAAGATCGCTTCTAAATCATTTTCATTGTTGGATCAACTTTCTTTATTCATTATTCCGGAGTATCTCAGTAATTCATGGTGTTGTTTCTCGCCATCATTCTCAGCATTGAAGATCAAAGAAGAGTTTCTCTTAAATCTTTGTCCGTTCTATTCAAGAGTCACGGTTTCAGCTTGTTGCTATCCTCTCAAATTCTTATCAATCATGAGTAATTCTTTCCATATCTATCTGAAGCATTTCAGATTGGTATTCATTTCTCGATCCTCCGAAGGCCATCATTTCAGAAGATTCCTCGTTCTCAGCTTTCAGCTTTCATTCTCAAATTCTTCTCAAGCGTTGTTCCTTCGTTCGTATCTCAATTATTCCGGTGCTTCATTCAAGTTTTCCATTAGGTAGATCGTGATCTCTTCGTTCTCATGTGATTCCATTCATTCGTAGTATCATCATTCATTTCAATTCTTACCAGTGTTCTCGTTCAAGACTTCTTCAAGTTTGTGATCTCTCTCTCTCTCTCTTCAATTCTTTGCAAGAAGAATAAGTGGTGTGTGAAATCCGTTGCTCGTGATCAATTTAACTTGATGAAGGATAAGCATAACATAATTCTTATTCTAGTTTCATCAAGGCGATTTCAATCCTTCTTCCGGAATGTTCATGACATCAAATTCTCGATTCTAAGTTGTTCAACTTTTCTTTTCCAGAGTTTCAAGTTTTCTTAAGTATCTCTTAGCGTAGCTTCTTATAAATCATGGAAAGGCATCAATCTTGTTCTTTTGCAACCTCACTTCATTTCTGTCATCCTTTGATTCTGGTGTTTGCTAAGAGGTCCTTCATGTTGGTTTGTTAAGGACGTAATTCGTCTAGAAGTATTCTTCAAGATTCTTGTTAGAGGTGCTCAAGTATTCTTTTCTCGTATTTCTAAGTTCAATTCCTTCTCCATTGTCTTTTGAGATGGTTTTATTAAATTCTTGATTATGAGGAGTCTTGAAGGAAAATTGTCAGGAATGAGATAAGTAAACCCATCATGTCTTCTTGGAGCTATCTTGGGTTGGATTTCACCTAAAGCATTTCCTAGGGATGTTGCTATCATGGTGTCATAAATGATCCAAGTTTTCTCCTCCTCTTCTTCGTGAAAGTAGCTTTTCAACTATTTTAGTCCCAAGCAATCGTTGTTGTTAGTGGCAGGTTGTCACCTCATAATTTTGAGATGTTTTCTATAAGCCCACATCAAGCATATTCATTTTGTTATTGCTTTTCAGAAACTCCGTTCAACCTATGCTTCTCAAGTTCATTGGTGGTAGAAGTTGTCATTTCCTTCTCCGTTTTTTCCGTCCAATGATCTAGTTCCTATTCTTTTGGTTCTAGAGGTGTTGTCATGTTTTTCTCTTTCAACCATCATCTTGTTTTATCAAGTTCATGTTATTCCCTTGCTTTTCCATTTAATCGAAGTGTTGTGTTATCTATTCAAGTTCTTTTTCTTCTTACCAAGTCTTGCCTCTCTTTCCTACCAAAGTGCTGCCGAAATTTCTTGTGAATTCTTGCTTGTTACTCATGTCATTCTTCATCTCGTTGAAACCTTCAAGGATCATTGGTTTCACTCGTTTGTCAGAGAAGCAACTAAATTTACCTCTTGCTCTTTCTCTCTTTCCCTTCTCATTCTAGATCTCGGGACGAGATCCTCGTGTAGTGGTGGAGAGTTGTAACAGCCTAGGACCAATGCTCCAGAAGATTCCCCTTTTGTTTCCATTCTCGTCATGTGTTTCGTTGGTTGTAGCATTCACCATCGCATCATCTGCATGGCATCGTCACTCGTTTTTGAAAACTTGCGTCCGTTCATAGGTGACGGTTCTTCCCATTTGTGTCGCTGACCATTTCGAGACCAACCACACATGCACGCGTCCACGGCATCGATAAAATATTGTTTTTAAAGTGCGCTTAAAATATTCTCGAGTTGGTTCAGAACTTGGTGTGCGGTCTTGTTATATTGTAGGTAGACCCCCTGCCAAATTTCGTCACAATCAGATGTTGTTTGTTACCCGAACGGTCAGCCGTAGTCATGCCGTCATCGGTTTATCATCGGACATTTCGGTGTTTCAAAACTCTGTCACGGGTTGCACGTCTTCCCTCTCTTCTCATGCCTTGCCCCTCGGCACAGTGCACGGACACCCCGCGCGTTCGATAGCTTCCCCGAATCCGAATCGTCGAGTCGTGACCATTGGATCCGGATCAACCCCGTAATACCCCAAACCATCATCGGTTTTTCAATTGGACTCCTTAACCTTTTTATGTCAACCGTCCGATCTAAATCGGAGGGTCCAATAGCCCTAGGCTAATCTCACATCGGTATATAATAGCCTAACCCTAAAACCTAGGCCTCCTGTCCCATCCATCCCCTCAGCCGCTGCCACCTTCCTCTGTTTCCGTGACCGACCAACCCCCACAACCTCCGGCATCTTGTTCGATCCCGAATGGATCGAAGTAACCCTCTCCGCGCAACTCGTTCCCCAAGCCGCCTCGTGCATGTGCCTCACATCCGAGGAGGTGCTCCAGCTGCATCGCCTCGTCCCCCAGCGCCTCCCCGCCGCCTCGCTCGTACATGTCGTCGGCCACATGAGGGCTACCGCACACTGCTGACCCAGGTCGCTCCTCGCCCCTGCCTTCTTCCTCCTTGCCCCGTTCTCCTAACCTCCTTCTCTCCCTAACTCTCTTAGTCTCTCTCCGCGGACAGGTGCCTCGCCATGGAGGCAAGTGGAGCTCCGCCCGATTGCCTTGCCGGCGATCTCCAAAGCCGTGCAGCCCTGCTAGCCTTGATCTCCTCCTCATGCCGGCCTCGTTCTGCAGCCTTCAATGGAGCTCCACCAGGAGTAGCGCCCTGCGTGCACCCAGGTGCCTCCTCTGTCCCATGGATGAGCATCCGCTCGTGCGATGGCTGCGTGAAGCGCAGCACCAGCCGCAAGCGAAGCCAGGTCGGCCTCTCGTCGCCGGCCACCCGAGCTATAGGTCCACTGCCATGCCTCCACCCCTGTGCTTCCCTTCTCCCTTCTCTGTCGATTTCTCCCTCTCACCATCTCTCTGTTCTCCTTCTCGTGCCCACGCAGGAGCTGTAGTCATGGCGCCTCGGAAGCCCATTCGTCACCAGTGCCTCTCCCGTGACCTTCCCTGCACCAAATCCGGCCCGGAGCAGCGCTGCCCCCCAACGCCCAGGTTTGCCTTGCTGAACGTTGCTGCGAGAAGAGCAAGTCCGGTCTGGTTTCAGTCAGGTATAGGTAACATGCTCGGTTGCCGATTGCGTTTCGTTCAGATCCGCGGAAACGTTGGTTCATGTTGCAAATTCCGTTGCCTTCTCACAATCTGCGCATAGTCTAGCTGGTCATAAGCCTGGTTGTCTAACCAGGAGATACAGGGTTCGAGTCCCCAAGTATGCATATTTTGCATGCATTTTGTCACCACAGCACATCAGTTTTGGCTTATGTTTTAGTCTCAATGTTTGTCACAAGTACATGTCTAGCCTAGTTGGCTAGCATAGGCATGTAGCAACCAGGAGGTCCTTGGTTCAAACTAGGTCACCCTCATTTTGGCTCTATTTTATTTCTTTTGCATATATATTAAAAAACTGCTCAAATTTCAGTAAAAAATGTTGCATTTTGCAAATTCATATAAACTTAATTGTGCATCATATAAGGACATGCTATATATAAATATTGCTGAGTTTTATGTCTACTTTCAAAGTATGCAACTTTCATCAATGTTTAAAAATATTTAAGTTGTTGTTTTCATTCAATTTGCGTAAATGCCATGCTAAAATGATTTATTTATTAACTAATTAACCGTAGCTCTGTTGAAAATGTTTACATATGTAACTTGGCTAGAAAAATGTGTAGAATCTCATGGTGCCATTTATTTTGCTGTTTAACAACTCTAAAATGGTGATTAGGAAAGAACAGTATCGAAATCTTAATTTGCATATCAGGTCATTTCGGAAATACTATAAGTTGTTTTCGACCTCATTTAAGATGCCTAGATAGGTAGCTTACTTATGCTTCACCTCTTGCCATGTTTAAAAATATTTAATTTTGATGAGCACCTAAACGGATGCATATTTTGCATGCATTTTGTCATCACAGCACATCAATTTTGGCTTATGTTTTAGTCTCAATGTTTGTCACAAGCAAATGTCTAGCCTAGTTGGCTAGCATAGGCATGCAGCAACCAGGAGGTCCTCGGTTCAAACCAGGTCACCCTCATTTTGGCTCTATTTTATTTCTTTTGCATATATATTGAAAAACTGTTCAAATTTCAGTAAAAAATGTTGCATTTTGCAAATTCATATAAACTTAACTGTGCATCATATAAGGACATGCTATATATAAATATTGCTGAGTTTTATGTCTACTTTCAAAGTATGCAACTTTCATCAATGTTTAAAAATATTTAAGTTGCTGTTTTCATTCAATTTGCGTAAATGCCATGCTAAAATGATTTATTTATTAACTAATTAACCGTAGCTCTGTTGAAAATGTTTACATATGTAACTTGGCTAGAAAAATGTGTAGAATCTCATGGTGCCATTTATTTTGCCGTTTAACAACTCTAAAATGGTGATTAGGAAAGAATAGTATCGAAATCTTAATTTGCATATGAGGTCATTTCGGAAATACTATAAGTTGTTTCCGACCTCATTTAAGATGCCTAGATAGGTAGCTTACTTATGCTTCACCTCTTGCCATGTTTAAAAATATTTAATTTTGATGAGCACCTAAACGGATGCATATTTTGCATGCATTTTGTCACCACAGCACATCAATTTTCGCTTATGTTTTAGTCTCAATGTTTGTCACAAGCAAATGTCTAGCCTAGTTGGCTAGCATAGGCATGCAGCAACCAGGAGGTCCTCGGTTCAAACCAGGTCACCCTCATTTTGGCTCTACTTTACTTCTTTTGCATATATATTGAAATACTGTTCAAATTTCAGTAAAAAATGTTGCATTTTGCAAATTCATCTAAACTTAACTGTGCATCATATAAGGACATGCTATATATAAATATTGCTGAGTTTTATGTCTACTTTCAAAGTATGCAACTTTCATCAATGTTTAATAATATTTAAGTTGCTGTTTTCATTCAATTTGCGTAAATGCCATGCTAAAATGATTTATTTATTAACTAATTAACCGTAGCTCTGTTGAAAATGTTTACATATGTAACTTGGCTAGAAAAATGTGTAGAATCTCATGGTGGCATTTATTTTGCTGTTTAACAACTCCAAAATGGTGATTAGGGAAGAAAAGTATCGAAATCTTAATTTGCATATGAGGTCATTTCGGAAATACTATAAGTTGTTTCCGACCTCATTTAAGATGCCTAGATAGGTAGCTTACTTATGCTTCACCTCTTGCCATGTTTAAAAATATTTAATTTTGATGAGCACCTAAACGGATGCATATTTTGCATGCATTTTGTCACCACAGCACATCAGTTTTGGCTTATGTTTTAGTCTCAATGTTTGTCACAAGCAAATGTCTAGCCTAGTTGGCTAGCATAGGCATGCAGCAACCAGGAGGTCCTCGGTTCAAACCAGGTCACCCTCATTTTGGCTCTATTTTATTTCTTTTGCATATATATTGAAAAATTGTTCAAATTTCAGTAAAAAATGTTGCATTTTGCAAATTCATATAAACTTAACTGTGCATCATATAAGGACATGCTATATATAAATATTGCTGAGTTTTATGTCTACTTTCAAAGTATGCAACTTTCATCAATGTTTAAAAATATTTAAGTTGTTGTTTTCATTCAATTTGCGTAAATGCCATGCTAAAATGATTTATTTATTAACTAATTAACCATAGCTCGGTTGAAAATGTTTACATATGTAACTTGGCTAGAAAAATGTGTAGAATCTCATGGTGCCATTTATTTTGCAGTTTAACAACTCTAAAATGGTGATCAGGAAAGAACAGTATCGAAATCTTAATTTGCATATGAGGTCATTTCGGAAATACTATAAGTTGTTTCCGACCTCATTTAAGATGCCTAGATAGGTAGCTTACTTATGCTTCACCTCTTACCATGTTTAAAAATATTTAATTTTGATGAGCACCTAAACGGATGCATATTTTGCATGCATTTTGTCACCACAGCACATCAGTTTTGGCTTATGTTTTAGTCTCAATGTTTGTCACAAGCAAATGTCTAGCCTAGTTGGCTAGCATAGGCATGCAGCAACCAGGAGGTCCTCGGTTCAAACTAGGTCACCCTCATTTTGGCTCTATTTTATTTCTTTTGCATATGTATTGAAAAACTGCTCAAATTTCAGTAAAAAATGTTGCATTTTGCAAATTCATATAAACTTAACTGTGCATCATATAAGGACATGCTATATATAAATATTGCTGAGTTTTATGTCTACTTTCAAAGTATGCAACTTTCATCAATCTTTAAAAATATTTAAGTTGCTGTTTTCATTCAATTTGCGTAAATGCCATGCTAAAATGATTTATTTATTAACTAATTAACCGTAGCTCCGTTGAAAATGTTTACATATGTAACTTGGCTAGAAAAATGTGTAGAATCTCATGGTGCCATTTATTTTGCTGTTTAACAACTCTAAAATGCTGATTAGGGAAGAACAGTATCGAAATCTTAATTTGCATATGAGGTCATTTCGGAAATACTATAAGTTGTTTCCGACCTCATTTAAGATGCCTAGATAGGTAGCTTACTTATGCTTCACCTCTTGCCATGTTTAAAAATATTTAATTTTGATGAGCACCTAAACGGGAGTGAACTTAATAATTCAAACGTGGAGTTTTGTCAATATGCAACTCGTTGCATATTGAACTTCACTTAATATGTAGTAGTTGTTTGTTGTGCTTGCCATGCCATGCGTTGCATATTAAACCGGACATGCATCATATTTGTTTGTGTATCATGTCATGCATATGTCGTGGTGTATCTTGTGTTGATTACTTGTTTTGGATTGCTTCTTCTCAGTAGAGTTCCGAAAGCGTTCTGAGTGTGAGGATTCATTCGCCTACGCTGGCTCGTCTTGTTCATGGACTCGTTCTTCTTCCAAGAGGGATCTAAGGCAAGATGACACATTTCCCTAGATACCATTGCTATGCTAGTTGTCTCACTTTTATCGTTATGTCTCATTACCTACCACTTGTTTGTCAAGCCTCCCAATATTGCCATGAAAAGCCACTAACGCTCCACCTTCCTAGCAAACCTTTGTTTGGCTATGTTACCGCTTGCTCAACCCTTCTTATAGCGTTTCTAGCTGCAGGTGCAATTGCTTCCATGTGACAACATGGACATTCTTTTGTTATCACAATATTATTGCTATTTAATTTAATGCACTTATACACTTGGTAAAGGGTGGAAGGCTTGGACTTTTGCTCGGAGTTTTGTTCCACTCTTGTCGCCCTAGTTGCTTGTGAACCGGTGTTATGTTCCATATTGAGCGCTCCTAACATGCTCGGGGTTGTTATGGGGACCCCCCTGATTTTTGTTTTAGGAGAAAGCTTGTCTGGAAAGGCCCAACATTGGTACTACATTTGCCTAATAACTAATAAACCTGCATAGGAGTAATTAACCCGAGAATCTTAATCAATAACCCGGGCCAGTGCTCCTCATGAGTATTGGTCCAAACTAGAGCACTGTGCGGGGCCACCCCAGTGCAACTTGGGGGATTTCTATTAGGCCACTATACGCGTCGCTTATCCGCTATGTCCTGAGAACGAGATACGCGGCTCCTATCGGGATCGTCGACACGTCGGGAGCCCTTGCTGGACTTATTTTACCTTTCTTGAATGTCTTGCCTGAGGAACTCTGATCTTCTTTGTGCTATCTCGAGGTGTCGGATTTCCTTTGGAATTGCCTAGGATGATCACGAGATTCGTGGTCGAGGTTATTCTCGCGGCGTGTGGTTAATTTGTGATGGATTATTTGGAACACCCCTGCAAGGTTAAATTTTTTGGAAAGCCGTGCCCGCGGTTATGTGGAAAACTTGGAAACTTTGTTTAACACCCGGTCATAGCAAACTTAAAGTAAACTCTAATAAAATACACCAACTGTGTGCCTAACCATGGCTCTCTCTTCTCACGAGTCCTTATCCGAGAGAGAACATGATGGGGTTACGTTTTACGTAAGTAGGCGTTCAAGATTAGTTAGTGATCATTACTAGTTCACGTCCGTTATGCGTAGGCCACCCACTTTACTTTCTGTATTCATAAGTTAGACACTCAAATAAGTGGTTAGTCGCTTGCTACAGGCTCACCACTTAACCATACCTCACCCATTAAGCTTTAATAGTTTTGATACCCTTGGAAATGAGATTGCTGAGTCCCCTGTGGCTCACAGATTACTACAACAACATTTGTCGATACAGGTAATGCGATGATTTGACGTGAGCGTGATTCTTGTTTGATTTGGAGTTCTTCTACTGCTTCTTCATCTATCTAGGATGGGTTCCAGGCGACAACCTGGGATAGCAAGGATGGATGTCATTTTATCGTTCGATTTTGTCCGTAGTCAGACCCTGCTCTTCTGTATGATGTTTGAATATGTTGTTGTATTGATGTGATATTGATTTAGCTGATGGCGAGTGTAAGCCAATTCCATATATTCATCTCTTCTGTACATGTACTTGTAATGAAATCCATTCTTGCAACACGACAAGATGCGCTCCTATCCCTGTCGAGGCCCTCGAGCCAAAATAAGGATAGGGTCGCATCTTGAGCGTGACACTCGAGCACGAAGGGAGCCCCTCACGTTCTCCGCAGGGAAGGCCCACCTCGGAAGAGGGCCTCGGGTGTTCCAGAGCCTAAGGTCGGATGCCGTTGTTGTAGTAACACCGTAGTCCCCTACACTGCGGGCGGGGCCCGGTTGGGCCCTTCCGCTATGTGTGAGGCTCGCACTTAGGGCGGCGCCCCAGGGCGTCTCGCTGGGGTGCCCGGGGGCCTCACACAAGTACCCCGATTCCCCGTCACCAGGCGGATCGAGCCGGACCCGGAGACATGGGCAAGTACGTGATCCCCCGCCGGTGGTCAAGCGAAGCTAGGCCTAGAGACATGGGCGTGTGTTCCACCCCCCGTCTCCAGGATGGGATCACTTGGCTTGTGGATA